>OZ002732.1:13068731-13668731 GCA_963924305.1 Polygonum maritimum | reverse complement strand
TGATGATGGGCTCGTGCAAGTCCTTGTAGTAGAGATGGTCCTCCATCATTAGCCTCCAGTAAGAGTAGTTGTCCGCCGTGAGTTTGAATATGTCGCCATCGTAGGCAACGGTAGCCTCCATCTTGAATCGCACGAGAAACCTGGACTATAAACAACCTCGCTCTGATACCGTTGTTGGGAAAACTCGTCTTTTTCCTCTTCGTGTGATTAAGATGGGCAAATGGGACAACTAATATACAAGCAAATTTTTATGTATTTTGAGGAAAGAGGTTACAAACATTGACTAATTTTATTTGGAACTCTCACCCGAACTTGATCTTACTTACACTCTTCACCCACCCGAGGGCTTACGCTTGACCACTCTCACTTATACACTCAATTGATTTCTCTACTTGAGTGGTTGTGGAAAATGCTACACACATGCCTATTTATAGGCTTTACATGTTAGTGGATTCAAGCTTCTTCATAATTCTATATAATTCCACAAACTACTATTCTAGCCCTCTTATTCTATTTAATTCTAGAATATCCCACAAATTTCTCCTAATTACCACTCTAGCTACACACTTCTAGATTTTTCATTAATCTACCCAAAAATTCTAGATATCTTTTTGGGTTGGGCTTTATCATTATGGGCTATTTAATTGATCCACTTCCAATTAAGGAGGGAAACCCAACAAATGGGGTATTTGGACCCGAAGTACTTCCAATCATATCAACTCACAGAGAAGAGTGATGTCTATAGCTTTGGTGCCATAATCTTGGAGCTTTTGACTAGCAAGAAGCCGATCTTTAGGGATGCAAGTTCCATGGAGCAAAAGAACTTAGTGACCGAGTTCTTGTTTATGACACAAAACACTCGGTTGTCCAACATTTTGGACCCTAGAGTCATGAGTGAGGCCAAGGAGGACGATTTGATATCCGTTGTTGAGCTGGCAAAGCGTTGTGTAAGCTGGAGCGGGAAGATGAGACCGACGATGAAAGATGTGGCAATGACACTAGAGATGATCATGAATTCCCCTGCACAAGTGTCGTCATGGTATCAAGAACAAGAAGATTTCCCAATCCAATATGCAGGATATGATGAGTTTGACATGTCTGGTATAAGTGATGCAGAGTTCTTGTCAACAACGCTCCATCTCGGGGATGCCAGTCCTCCATACAACGACGCACGCCCTCTCCTGCCCGACGCCAACTAATCTTCCATCATCCGACAAATATCGGGTTTCTGATCAATTAGTCTCGGTTGTATTACTACTAGCTGAATGGATGATACATCTATCTTACCACGTTTGTATAATTTGGTAGCTAGGCAATGTTATGTTAGTACTTCTTTCTTATTGAAATAAAGAGTGGTAAGTTGTATTGGATTGTGGTTGTGTGATAACAGATAAGCATCCTCATTGCTAACGCACTAAAGCTAGTAGATGAGTAATTGTGTGCTTAATGGCATCTGAATTTTTGTGCTGAAATAAGCTTGATTGTAAAGTGATTGATACCAGTTGCCATGTGCAATACGATTTTACTTCTATTAACAAAGCAATTGCATGTAATACAAAGTCATTTGGGAAATTTTGGTGAGCACATTTTTTTTTTATTTTAAAATTAAGAATATTGATAATGTTGTTAATTAGAAGTTTGGAGTTTCTTGGAAGAGTGTTTGGAGGATACATTTCAAAATTAAAAAGTTCGAAAATTCCTGGTTGTGACTTGTGAGTCAACTATATATTCAGTCTCTTTGGTCAATTGAACTCCAATTTGGTGGCCATTCAATATACTAATAAATTAGTCTGCCCCTGTTGCCTTGGTTCATTCTAAGTTCTAACACTCGGAAATTTCTCCTCCTAGAATCTTATTGAGCATATTAATTTGCATCAGAATAAAAAAATTAATAATTTGTACACGACCTCAATGTTGTACCGTAATACAGTCATCAAAAGAAAACATTTTTCGTCACCAATCGATGCTGAGGTAAGATCCGGGGATTGGCAGACTGTGTCGGAAGGTGGCGTTCAACTCTCTCATCTCTTCTTTGCGGATGATTTGGTGCTGTTTGGAGAAGCCTCCCCTCGTCAAGTGCAACTCTTGTGATTAAGCGGTGTCTTGATACTTTCTGCGGCTTGTCGGGTGAGAAAGTTAATTTTAATAAAAGCAGCATGATCTTCTCACGAAAGGTACCACCTCTTGTTCAACAGGATGTGTCTCGTATCCTTTCTATTCCAGTGGTGACGGAATTTGGCAATTATCTAGGAGTTCCAACGAGTTGTAGCAGATTGTCCTCTGATCGCTATGCCTTTTTGCTTGACAAAGTCACTTCCCGTCTTCGAGGCTGGCAGGCGAAGACCCTCTCGGCCGCTGGACGAGTGACGTTAGCTAATTCCGTTCTTGGGAGCTTACCCTTGTACGTAATGCAATCCACACTGATTCCTAGATCCCTTTGTGATGCTATTGATCGCCAGGTTCGTGACTTCGTGTGGGGATCTACGGATGAGAAGCAGAAAATTCATCTCTTGAGCTGGGATAAAATTCGCAACCTAAGCGTGAGGGCGGGCTTGGATTGCGATCTATGAGAGCCTCGAATTCGGCCTTGCTAGCTAAATTGGGATGGCGTTTAATTGTCAATCCAACTGATCTTTGGAGTAGAGTGGTCCGTGGTAAGTGTTGTGGGAGTCGTCTTGACATCGACATGTTCAACAAAAGACCACGGTCCTCACACATGTGGAAGGGGATTATTCAAGGGTCCGAGATTTTAATCAAGGGCCTTGGTATGGATGTCATGAATGGCCAAACGACCTTAATCTGGCTTCTTGATAAGCCCCTGTCAGAGGTCGCTCTTCAACCTCTTCAGGAGGAGTCGCTTGCTACTATTGTGGCTGATTGCTGGGATGGAGCTGACTGGAACTGGCAGCTCTTGGTTGATTTTCTGCCGGCTTCGTGTTGTAATCGGCTTCGAGTAGTGTCTCTGACTAATGATCCTAATGCTCGTGATTCCTTCATATGGCTCCCAAGCAGTTCGGGCTCCTTCTCTTCTACCTCTGCTTATTGCCTTGCCAAGCAACCATCCCCGACGCCTGCTCATCAGGTCTGGAATGCTATTTGGCGTGTCCCGGTACAGCAGCGCGCCTGCCACTTCCTGTTCCTTGTTGCCCATGGATCTATTCTGTGTAACGAAACACGGTTTCGTCGCCATCTCGCTCCATCTGCAACTTGTCCAAGATGCTCTTCCACTGAAAACATCCTGCATCTACTTCGCGATTGTAATAAGATTCGGGAAGTTTGGCAGGCGTTGAGTGGTAACAACCTCCCTTCGGGCTTCTTCACGTGTACAAACACGAAGGATTGGATCTTGCTGAATGTTTCCACACGAACAACCTAACTAGGTGAATCTTTAAACTTAATCAAGTTTGGATTGATTGGGTTCAGTTTTTTTAACGTACTAATTTTCGAGCCGAGATTAAATTGTAATTTTTTTTATCAATTCGAGTTGATTTTGAGTTTTAACAGCTCTAAAAACAAATAGACACTCAATTTAGGGAAGCGAGTAGATCAACAAATGCATAGACCTTGGTCCATGTCCCCCGGAACCGGGCTGGAATCGAAACTAGATTGGCGATTCCGACGACAGTTCCAATTCTGGTGCCCCTCCTCTGAAATAGGGGAACCAGTGGTTCTATCTGGTTTTGAACCGACCCGATCTGCCGATTTTTTCTTGTTTCTTCAAAAAAAAAAACATAATTTTTTTGAATTTTTTAAAAAATTACTAATCAAACTCTAAATGTTTATACACAATAACCAAAAGCAATTTATACGTCAAGAAGATCAAATATGTATGGACTTAATAAAATAAATTCTTATAAAACTAGAAAAAAATTTAATTATTTTAATTTTTGGTCGGTTTCGAAATTGAGTGAAACCGGTCGAAACCAAAATCAGGACCGAAACCAAGGAACCGGCCAAAGAACGCTTCCGGTCTCTTTTTACAAATTTTGAAACCGGAAATCGTCGGTTCCGGAATCCATCCATGCTTACAAATGTATAATTTCATTACTTGGCTAATCAAACCCAGAATTGATTAGGATATATAATACGTAAATAACAAATATGTACAATTAATTAATTAGTGTTGCTCAGAGAAGAAAAATTAATTAGTCTCCGTACAATTGAGATGGAGGTTGGCGGTGCTAAAAAAAAAATGGAGGTTGGTTTCATTGGCTTGCAGATCTAGTATAATACAGTATAAAGCAGAACCCAAGTCATTGTTAAAATTTGCGCCACGTCATCAACCCTGAACAAAATAATGATTTTATTTTTTTCATTGATTTTCAAAAAATAACTTATATATCTTCTTGATATCTTATCCAATTTCCTTATGTATCCTTAATATCTTACTCAATTATATATCCTTATACGAATAAGGAAATTCCAGTGATTTTCTTTCATATTCTTTAATTTTTTTTTTATTAATTAGTATACATTTTTGTCATTATTGAATATTGAAGAAGAGTTCAAAAAAAAAAAAAGAATATTGAAGAATAGTGAAAAAAATTCACATGTGTCAATAGTATATTCATTAATAATGTAAATTTGAAATTTTGAATAAAACTATTTTAGAATTAAAATTGTATGAATAAAAGTACATATGTAGGTCAAATAGGTTCAGATTTTGGTCAATCGGATTTGGATTATAAGTTCCCGAGTTAAAGCGTATTCGTATCAAAATTCGATTTCAAATCAGTTAATTCGATTTCCCGAGTTTGTACTAGTTTGCCTGTAGTTCGGATACCGAATACCTTTTCATTAATTTGTTTTTAAATCGTCCCGGACAAACTCGCCGGGTGCATAAAAACAGGGCGTCCAGTGTACCTGACTGGGGCGCCTCAGCTTGTAAAGTTAATCAAATTGGAAAACTCACTTGTAGGCTTCATTCCTCTCTTTCATTTGAAATTAATCACCTTTTGTGTGAAAATTTATTATGATTAGCAATTGGAAAACAAACTCGCCGGGGCACCGGTGCGTCTTCATTCCTCTCTTTTAACTTGTAGGTTACTCATGGTGGGTTTCCTGGAAAATTAATCAAATTCGAAAACTCACTTGTAAAGTAAACACAAAGGCAAATAATATTCAAAACTGTATTCGTCAGCTGATATGGACACTGAGTAATAATATCATCTCCCAAAGAAAATTTGTGGTTGAAGTGATATCCCAGATTCCCAAGGAAAACGTTTTGATATATGTAGATTTGTCAAAAAAGTTTCTCAAATAAGTTTGGTCAGATATACTAGTGGGGGAAACTAATCAAGATTAACTACAACTTTGCTTCTGATCTAGGAGCGAAAGCAAAAGCGATTTGTGTGAGAGAACGATGTTGGATTTTCGTCATGAACTGGTAAAAGCGAGTTGAGCGAGTTGAGATTATATAAATCTGGGCAACTCGCTCAACTTCTAACTCCAAAGATGGCATCATTATCGTATATTTGTATGATTCAACTTATAATTCAATGAATATCAAAATAGTATTTCATTTGCTTCACTCTAGCCTTGTTCTTTATTGAGATTATATATAGTATAAAGTTACAACAACAACAGTAATAATAATAAATATTATAGAATGAACCAATAATAACAATATCATATCAGATTGAATATAATACAATTTCATTAAATAAATTTATTGGGATATCGTATAGGAGAAAAAAATGATAATGATAAACATTATGGTATAAATTAATAATAAAAATAGCATATTAGATTAAAGATAATACAATTTAATAATAATAATAATAATAATAAACATTATATAATAAAAAATAATAATAATAACATATTAGATTGAATCTAATACAATTTAATTAAATAAATGTATTGGGATAATATATAGTATAAAAAATAATAAAGATAAATAATAAAAATACAATTTACATGACATTACATGGAATAATAAACTAATAAATGTTATAAAATAAACTAATAATAATAACATCATATTAGATTGAATATAATACAATCTAATTAAATAAATTTATTGGGATTATATATAGTATAAAAAAATAATGAAGATAAATAATAAAAATAAACTTTACATGGCATTATAAACTAATAATAAATGTTATTATGTCATTATAAACTAATAATAAAAGTAGCATATTAGATGAAAGATAATACAATTTAATTAAAGGAAATTCAATTCAAGACATTTAATGACAAAGTAATATAAATTTACATGTAGATAGATAGATATATATGAAGGATATATAAGATAGATAATATATAATGATATAATAACATATATACTATAACATATAAAGGAATGAATTGAAGTTGGCAATTAATGCCAAAAGTTCCAACTTTACTAGTAGGTTAGATGTTGGCTTTGGCAACCCGAACATGTTTTATGCTGTCGTGAAGATGACAATTGTACAGTGCTCTAGGGCCCCGATTGATAAGCATAACATTTTTTTCCCAATGAACCTATGATCTTAACCTGAACACCATAAACATGATAAACAATGGTTGGCAAAATTACCATAAACTACTTATGGTACTTACACGTAGTGTTTATGATAATTTACCCCTTCCACCTTATAATGCATTGGATTTCCATAAGAGCTGAGACGAATATATATATTTTTTATTTCCAACAATTACCATCAACTCTATATTTTCCTCTTCTTCGTCTTCATTTTCTTCCTCCCTCCTCTCCTCCTCTAAGATAAGCATCCGTTGTCGCCGGTGATTTTTCTGCCTCACAACTCGACTGGTTTTGTCGTTGCCTCGCAACTCGTCTACTACTGTCAGTCGTCGGTGGTGGAAGGAGAAAGAATGCGGGAAGAGATGTGAAAAAATGCAAATATGAGGACATATTAAGATTCGAACACGAGCCATTCATAAATGCTCATAAAAGTACTTTTAATATCCTTAACTAATGTATGGAGCCCGTACGTTGTACAATAATTTGTTATTTAATTTAACATTAAAATAATCGAAAAAGTTGTGATTTTTTGATGATTTTAATAACTTATAAATTAATACATGGATTTTTATAGCAATAAACTAATAAACTAATTAAACAATCCGTAGTTGATTATCCAACAATAATTCTATGATCTGTTGTGATTTCATTGGATTTTCTATGATCAAAATAGTTGATTATCATACCGTCTCATTCAATGAATTACACCAATATAAAAAATATGAACCCTTTAATCTACTATACTACAGTATAAAGCAGAACTCATCTGTGTTGAAAAAATTATGCCACTTCATCGACACTGTATAAAAAAATGTTATTATTGCCATGTAACCTAGGCTGAATAAAAAATTGCAGGAAAAAATACTGAAAATATGAATAATCCTTAAATTGCTTCTATATGCACCAATTAGGTAGTTAGAATATTAGACAGTTTATGAATGATCCCGAGGTTGCAGAAAAAAATACTGAAAAAAATATGAATGATCCTGAAATTGCTTATATATGCACCAATTAGGTAGTTAGAATATTGCGTAGGGATTCTTATTTCGGATATACGTACATAATTATTTCTTTTTGGAGATATACATGCAACTTCTTCGTTATTTTGTGACACCTCATCGACTCTGCATAAAAAATGTTATTATTGCCATGTAATCTAGGCTGAATAAAAAATTGCAGGAAAAATTACTGAAAATATGAATAATCCTTAAATTGCTTCTATATGCACCAATTAGGTAGTTAGAATATTAGACAGTTTATGAATGATCCCGAAGTTGTAGAAAAAAATACTGAATAAATATGAATGATTTTGAAATTGTTTATATATGCACCAATTAGGTAGTTAGAATATTGCGTAGGGATTCTTATTTTCGATATGCGTACATAATTTTTTTTTTTTTTGAGATACACATGCAACTTCTTCATTATTTCTTTTTAGGATTATACATATAGCTCGAATCATAATGCTTTGAGTTATATATTTTGTGAAGATTGCTTATCCATGTTTGGAGATATGTACATAAAAATATTTTATATATATATACAAACATAGATATATAGAGATTACTCGGTACGGGATTTAAGATATATCAATTTTATATATATATATATATACATACATACATATTGTCCAAACATTTAGATATTGTCCAAATTCTTTTGACATTGGTTTCTTCTCCTCCATCACCTACGTGTAAGTACATATTGATAAATGTTTTTTAATTTTTCTCTACCTTAAGTTAAATTCTATTTACATTAAGATTATTTTGTACTTTTGAAGGATTTGAAGATGAGATTCATGTACGGTGATATTGCCGATATTGATGCGAGCAAACAAACTTGGAAAATTCGATGTCGAATAATTCGCCGATGGATTTTATCATACCACTCAGTTGGGATCGATGAAATCCATTTGGTTTTAATGGATGAAAATGTACGCCTTTTCAATCTATTATTCTTACATATCTAATTAATCAATATTAGTGGTCACAACACTACCCGTACATGGTACGGGTCTTCAACTAGTTAATACATGAATTTGCCAGAGTTATCTTCTTTACGGGCAATGAATTGATCGATCACCGCTATATCTATCTATACAACATTTAAAATTATCCCCCTTTTGTCACATTAATGACTTTAATTAATAAACCCTAGATCTATTCAACAACCATCTTCATCTCTCTTGTGAATGCATACCGGCGCCTCATTCCTCATCCTCGTCCGGCCTCATCTTCATCTCGTGCTGCCTCATCCGTGTCCGTGTTAGGTCTGTCTTATGAACGTATTCATCCTAAGAGCTCATATTCATCTCATCTTCCCCTCGATTGGAGTTAGATCCTCGTCCGGCCTGGTGTTCGATTTCTGCCTGGACCTCTCCACACAAGTAGTCTATCTTCAACGCCCCTTTTCTGTATTCAAAACCCGACCGCTGTTGCGCATCCACGGGCGCGGTTCAAGCACAGAACGTTCTTTCGAACCTAGTACCTGCATGTTAGCCTGATTTTTTTTTTTTTAGATAGTCAATAAAAACAGTAATACTAGAAAGAAACCAAAGTTCCCCGGCAACGGCGCCAAAATTTGACTCGGCTAAAGTCGTCGTGCCAAGATCAAAGATAAAATAACCCAAACTACAAACTAAGTATAGTAAGCAAGTAAGGGGTCGAACCCAAGAGAACAATGGCTTCTAGTATTAATAAATCTATTAACTAAAGATATGGGGGAAATCAAAGAGATATCTAAACTAACCTAGGAAACAAATAACAAACAAATAAACAAATAGATAGGAGGCAGGTTCATTCAAAAGATCCACTCTTTAATAATCACTCGATCATAGATTCATCCATTGATTTCATTCACACCTATGGTCAATTCCTATCCTGATCATTAATAATCACAAGTCCACGGTCCAAGCAATTCTATAACCCTAGGCAAGGACGCTTAAACCTAGAATTAGCATAGAGAACAAGGATATTAGGAAATCAAATCATGCAATCAAGCTACGAGTCTCATGCACAATTAAACCATTGAATACTCTTCCCTAAACTAGTCCACGGTCCTAGAATAGAGTTGTTTCGAGAATAGGAAAGATGCATAGACAACAACCAATCCTAAATCAAACGATAGATCTAAGTCAATCAAACAAGTTGGCCAGACTTATAAAACCAAGCATAGATCATGGGATGAAGCACAAGAGTATCAATATTAACCAAAGGATAGAAATCAATTACCAAAATCTCACGAGTTCATACATCAGAGCTTCTCCCTTGAACAAACCCAAGGAGACTAGCTCTCCATAACTAAACTAAAACCTAAAAGAGAACAATTGGATTATGAGAAAAAAGATAGAAGATACTAAAAACCTAAGGCTAGCTTCTCCTTATATAGCCCAAGGAACAAGCACCACGGGATAGATAAGGAAAGAGGCAAAAGATAGAAAAGGAAACAAGATAGAAAGATTTCGGCCCGCTTCGGATTCGGCATCACCGCGGTCGCGTCGCTCCCACCGCGCCCGCGCTTTTACGACAGAGAAGAACAACTCGTCTCGGCGGCCACCGCAGTCGCGGTGGACAATCCGCGGTCGCGGAATCTCGACAGAACCTCTAGCGTCACTTCGGAGGCTGTTTTGACCATCTTCCGCTTGGAATCTGACTTCGGTGTACAATGATGAATTGAAGCCCTTGAAGTTAGCTTTCCAATGGCACCGGAATCAGCTCAATCCGACCTCTGTAGCTCAAGATATAGCCTTCGCAAGCAAGTGGTGTCGCGCAGACAGCTCAAAACGCCTTAAAACTCTTGATTCTTGAATTCTTGTGTCTTTGGCCTAGATATTACAATTATGCACAACTCTAACCTAAACACACTCAATAAAGCCCTAAAATACAAGAGTTAACCTATACAAAATAGCCGAATCAAATTCCCCCATACTTAGATCTTGCTCGTCCCCGAGTAAGCTCAAAACAAATACAACAAGGTAGCACATCTAAGATCTCAGGAAATACAAGGGAAGATAAAAACACTCAACTCACAACCTGAACCCAAAAATAGAGAAATCATGAGCATAAAACAATAAAGCTCAAACACACACCTCACAACATGATAAAACACTCAAGCTCTAAAAAGTGTAGAGCAACCTAGGATCTACCCAAATCTAACATGTAAGCCCCAAAGTCCCCAACCAAGAATGAATCCTAGTCACTCGAATTTTACCGCTCAATTCTGCTTAGGCACCCTTTCGGGTTTTCACCTAACCGCTCTTTTCATTTTTCTATAGGTGTGCTCACAAATACTCACATCTCTCATAAACCTCATATTACCCCAGCCTAATGCTGGTCCGGGTTACCTGCTTATTACCTGAGCCGCCCTTTCGGGTTCTCGACTCATCCCAGGATTTATATGCCTTTTTTCAATTTTTATGGCTCTTTCTATCTTTTTCATTTTCTTTCTTTCTTTCTTTATTATGCAAAAAGTATGGTGCAAGTGCTCCATGAAAAGAAGAAAGCCAAAAATCTGAAGCAAATCTCTAACTAAGCTAACTAGGATAAGCGAATGCGAGTACTCCTTCCCCCATACTCAAATCCTTCATTGTCCTCAATGAAGCAAAGAGAAAGGATAGAAACAAGGAAGAAGGAAATCAGATGACTCGCAAACGATGAAGAGAGGTGGAATGGAAGAACTCTTCATAGGTGGTAGAAGAATGGAAGAAAAGGACTACGGAATACCGTTCAGTAGGCTAACCGTGAACGCGGGTGTACGGGCCGCGGGCGCGGAATCAACACAGCGAGAGAAAACGTCAACTTCTGGAAGGAAACCGCGGGCGCGTCCGGTGTGGCGCGTTCGCGGCCTTGGTGCAGTCTCATGCATATGACTTCTCTTTAACCGGATGATGTGCAATGAACCTTCGTAACTTGGCTCGTTTCTTGGAAGATGGACAAATACTTGAACTCGAGCCGAGGAGCAAAGAACTATCGGGGGAACAAAGCTCCCCCATACTTAGGCTTTTACACATAGCCATAAGAATGGAATTACAAAGGTGAATGAAAAGAATATAAGGTGTGAAAAGATAGATGGAAAGATATAGATTATGGTGAAGATAGAAGGATGGAAAGATAGATGGATGATAAAGATATATGGAAAGTAGAAGATAGAATGGGACCAAGTAGTCCTCTTTTTTTTTTTTTTTTTTTGAACCAACTGCATCACCACCGCGGGCGCGGTTTGTGGACCGCAACCGCGGTGTCTAGTACCTGTACGTCGGGATTTTCTGTATTCAAAACGCGACCGCGGTTGCGCATCCACGGGCGCGGTTCAAGCACAGAACGTTCTTTCGAACCTAGTACCTGCATGTTAGCCTGATTTTTTTTTTTTTAGATAGTCAATAAAAACAGTAATACTAGAAAGAAACCAAAGTTCCCCGGCAACGGCGCCAAAATTTGACTCGGCTAAAGTCGTCGTGCCAAGATCAAAGATAAATAACCCAAACTACAAACTAAGTATAGTAAGCAAGTAATGGGTCGAACTCAAGAGAACAATGGCTTCTAGTATTAATAAATCTATTAACTAAAAATATGGGGGAAATCAAAGAGATATCTAAACTAACCTAGGAAACAAATAACAAACAAATAAACAAATAGATAGGAGGCAGGTTCATTCAAAAGATCCACTCTTTAATAATCACTCGATCATAGATTCATCCATTGATTTCATTCACACCTATGGTCAATTCCTATCCTGATCATTAATAATCGCAAGTCCACGGTCCAAGCAATTCTATAACCCTAGGCAAGGACGCTTAAACCTAGAATTAGCATAGAGAACAAGGATATTAGGAAATCAAATCATGCAATCAAGCTACGAGTCTCATGCACAATTAAACCATTGAATACTCTTCCCTAAACTAGTCCACGGTCCTAGAATAGAGTTGTTTCGAGAATAGGAAAGATGCATAGACAACAACCAATCCTAAATCAAACGATAGATCTAAGTCAATCAAACAAGTTGGCCAGACTTATAAAACCAAGCATAGATCATGGGATGAAGCACAAGAGTATCAATATTAACCAAAGGATAGAAATCAATTACCAAAATCTCACGAGTTCATACATCAGAGCTTCTCCCTTGAACAAACCCAAGGAGACTAGCTCTCCATAACTAAACTAAAACCTAAAAGAGAAGAATTGGATTATGAGAAAGAAGATAGAAGATACTAAAAACCTAAGGCTAGCTTCTCCTTATATAGCCCAAGGAACAAGCTCCACGGGATAGATAAGGAAAGAGGCAAAAGATAGAAAAGGAAACAAGATAGAAAGATTTCGGCCCGCTTCGGATTCGGCATCACTGCAGTCGCGTCGCTCCCACCGCGCCCGCGCTTTTACGACAGAGAAGAACAACTCGTCTCGGCGGCCACCGCGGTCGCGGAATCTCGACAGAACCTCTGGCGTCACTTCGGAGGCTGTTTTGACCATCTTCCGCTTGGAACCGGACTCGGACTAACGGAGCTAGCGGACTCTGACTTTGGTGTACAACGATGAATTGAAGCCCTTGAAGTTAGCTTTCCAATGGCACCGGAATCAGCTCAATCCGACCTCTGTAGCTCAAGATATAGCCTTCGCAAGCAAGTGGTGTCGCGCAGACAGCTCAAAACGCCTTAAAACTCTTGATTCTTGAATTCTTGTGTCTTCGGCCTAGATATTACAATTATGAACAACTCTAACCTAAACACACTCAATAAAGCCCTAAAATACAAGAGTTAACCTATACAAAATAGCCCGAATCAAATTCCCCCATACTTAGATATTGCTCGTCCCCGAGTAAGCTCAAAACAAATACAACAAGGTAGCACATCTAAGATCTCAGGAAATACAAGGGAAGATAAAAACACTCAACTCACAACCTGAACCCAAAAATGGAGAAATCATGAGCATAAAACAATAAAGCTCAAACACACACCTCACAACATGATAAAACACTCAAGCTCTAAAAAGTGTAGAGCAACCTAGGATCTACCCAAATCTAACATGTAAGCCCCAAAGTCCCCAAGCAAGAATGAATCCTAATCACTCGAATTTTACCGCTCAATTCTGCTTAGGCGCCCTTTCGAGTTTTCACCTAACCGCTCTTTTCATTTTTCTATAGGTGTGCTCACAAATACTCACATCTCTCATAAACCTCATATTACCCCAGCCTAATGCTGGTCCGGGTTACCTGCTTATTACCTGAGCCGCCCTTTCGGGTTCTCGACTCATCCCAGGATTTATATGCCTTTTTTCAATTTTTATGGCTCTTTCTATCTTTTTCATTTTCTTTCTTTCTTTCTTTATTATGCAAAAAGTATGGTGCAAGTGCTCCATGAAAAGAAGAAAGTCAAAAATCTGAAGCAAATCTCTAACTAAGCTAACTAGGATAAGCGAATGCGAGTACTCCTTCCCCCATACTCAAATCCTTCATTGTCCTCAATGAAGCAAAGAGAAAGGATAGAAGCAAGGAAGAAGGAAATCAGATGACTCGCAAACGATGAAGAGAGGTGGAATGGAAGAACTCTTCATAGGTGGTAGAAGAATGGAAGAAAAGGACTACGGAATACCGTTCTGTAGGCTAACCGCGAACGCGGGTGTACGGGCCGCGGGCGCGGAATCAACACAGCGAGAGAAAACGTCAACTTCTGGAAGGAAACCGCGGGCGCGTCCGGTGTGGCGCGGTCGCGGCCTTGGTGCAGTCTCATGCATATGACTTCTCTTGAACCGGATGATGTGCAATGAACCTTCGTAACTGGGCTCGTCTCTTGGAAGATGGACAAATACTTGAACTCGAGCCGAGGAGCAAAGAACTCTCGGGGGAACAAAGCTCCCCCATACTTAGGCTTTTACACATAGCCATAAGAATGGAATTACAAAGGTGAATGAAAAGAATATAAGGTGTGAAAAGATAGATGGAAAGATATAGATTATGGTGAAGATAGAAGGATGGAAAGATAGATGGATGATAAAGATATATGGAAAGTAGAAGATAGAATGGGACCAAGTAGTCCTCTTTTTTTTTTTCCTTTTTTTTTCTTTTTTTTTCTTTTTTTTTCTTTTTTTTTTTCGAACCAACTACATCACCACCGTGGGCGCGGTTTGTGGAACGCAACCGCGGTGTCTAGTACCTGTACGTCGGGATTTTCTGTATTCAAAACGCGACCGCGGTTGCGCATCCACGGGCGCGGTTCAAGCACAGAACGTTCTTTCGAACCTAGTACCTGCATGTTAGCCTGATTTTTTTTTTTTTAGATAGTCAATAAAAACCGTAATACTAGAAAGAAACCAAAGTTCCCCGGCAACGGCGCCAAAATTTGACTCGGCTAAAGTCGTCGTGCCAAGATCAAAGATAAATAACCCAAACTACAAACTAAGTATAGTAAGCAAGTAATGGGTCGAACTCAAGAGAACAATGGCTTCTAGTATTAATAAATCTATTAACTAAAGATATGGGGGAAATCAAAGAGATATCTAAACTAACCTAGGAAACAAATAACAAACAAATAAACAAATAGATAGGAGGCAGGTTCATTCAAAAGATCCACTCTTTAATAATCACTCGATCATAGATTCATCCATTGATTTCATTCACACCTATGGTCAATTCCTATCCTGATCATTAATAATCGCAAGTCCACGGTCCAAGCAATTCTATAACCCTAGGCAAGGACGCTTAAACCTAGAATTAGCATAGAGAACAAGGATATTAGGAAATCAAATCATGCAATCAAGCTACGAGTCTCATGCACAATTAAACCATTGAATACTCTTCCCTAAACTAGTCCACGGTCCTAGAATAGAGTTGTTTCGAGAATAGGAAAGATGCATAGACAACAACCAATCCTAAATCAAACGATAGATCTAAGTCAATCAAACAAGTTGGCCAGACTTATAAAACCAAGCATAGATCATGGGATGAAGCACAAGAGTATCAATATTAACCAAAGGATAGAAATCAATTACCAAAATCTCACGAGTTAATACATCAGAGCTTCTCCCTTGAACAAACCCAAGGAGACTAGCTCTCCATAACTAAACTAAAACCTAAAAGAGAAGAATTGGATTATGAGAAAGAAGATAGAAGATACTAAAAACCTAAGGCTAGCTTCTCCTTATATAACCCAAGGAACAAGCTCCACGGGATAGATAAGGAAAGAGGCAAAAGATAGAAAAGGAAACAAGATAGAAAGATTTCGGCCCGCTTCGGATTCGGCATCACCGCGGTCGCGTCGCGCCCACCGCGCCCGCGCTTTTACGACAGAGAAGAACAACTCGTCTCGGCGGCCACCGCGGTCGCGGTGGACAATCCGCGCTCGCGGAATCTCGACAGAACCTCTGGCGTCATTTCGGAGGCTGTTTTGACCATCTTCCGCTTGGAATCGGACTTCGGTGTACAACGATGAATTGAAGCCCTTGAAGTTAGCTTTCCAATGGCACCGGAATCAGCTCAATCCGACCTCTGTAGCTCAAGATATAGCCTTCGCAAGCAAGTGGTGTCGCGCAGACAGCTCAAAACGCCTTAAAACTCTTGATTCTTGAATTCTTGTGTCTTCGGCCTAGATATTACAATTATGCACAACTCTAACCTAAACACACTCAATAAAGCCCTAAAATACAAGAGTTAACCTATACAAAATAGCCCGAATCAAATTCCCCCATACTTAGATCTTGCTCGTCCCCGAGTAAGCTCAAAACAAATACAACAAGGTAGCACATCTAAGATCTCAGGAAATACAAGGGAAGATAAAAATACTCAACTCACAACCTGAACCCAAAAATAGAGAAATCATGAGCATAAAACAATAAAGCTCAAACACACACCTCACAACCTGATAAAACACTCAAGCTCTAAAAAGTGTAGAGCAACCTAGGATCTACCCAAATCTAACATGTAAGCCCCAAAGTCCCCAAGCAAGAATGAATCCTAATCACTCGAATTTTACCGCTCAATTCTGCTTAGGCGCCCTTTCGGGTTTTCACCTAACCGCTCTTTTCATTTTTCTATAGGTGTGCTCACAAATACTCACATCTCTCATAAACCTCATATTACCCCAGCCTAATGCTGGTCCGGGTTACCTGCTTATTACCTGAGCCGCCCTTTCGGGTTCTCGACTCATCCCAGGATTTATATGCCTTTTTTCAATTTTTATGGCTCTTTCTATCTTTTTCATTTTCTTTCTTTCTTTATTATGCAAAAAGTATGGTGCAAGTGCTCCATGAAAAGAAGAAAGTCAAAAATCTGAAGCAAATCTCTAACTAAGCTAACTAGGATAAGCGAATGCGAGTACTCCTTCCCCCATACTCAAATCCTTCATTGTCCTCAATGAAGCAAAGAGAAAGGATAGAAGCAAGGAAGAAGGAAATCAGAAGACTCACAAACGATGAAGAGAGGTGGAATGGAAGAACTCTTCATAGGTGGTAGAAGAATGGAAGAAAAGGACTACGGAATACGGTTCTGTAGGCTAACCGCGAACGCGGGTGTACGGGCCGCGGGCGCGGAATCAACACAGCGAGAGAAAACGTCAACTTCTGGAAGGAAACCGCGGGCGCGTCCGGTGTGGCGCGGTCGCGGCCTTGGTGCAGTCTCATGCATATGACTTCTCTTGAACCGGATGATGTGCAATGAACCTTCGTAACTTGGCTCGTCTCTTGGAAGATGGACAAATACTTGAACTCGAGCCGAGGAGCAAAGAACTCTCGGGGGAACAAAGCTCCCCCATACTTAGGCTTTTACACATAGCCATAAGAATGGAATTACAAAGGTGAATGAAAAGAATATAAGGTGTGAAAAGATAGATGAAAAGATATAGATTATGGTGAAGATAGAAGGATGGAAAGATAGAGGGATGATAAAGATATATGGAAAGTAGAAGATAGAATGGGACCAAGTAGTCCTCTTTTTTTTTTTCCTTTTTTGTTCTTTTTTTTTTCTTTTTTTTTCTTTCTTTTTCTTTTTTTTTCTTTTTTTTTCTTTTTTTTTTTCTTTTTTTTTTCGGACCAACTGCATCACCACCGCGGGCGCGGTTTGTGGACCGCAACCGCGGTGTCTAGTACCTGTACGTCGGGATTTTCTGTATTCAAAACGCGACCGCGGTTGCTCATCCACGGGCGCGGTTCAAGCACAGAACGTTCTTTCGAACCTAGTACCTGCATGTTAGCTTGATTTTTTTTTTTTCGATAGTCAATAAAAACAGTAATACTAGAAAGAAACCAAAGTTCCCCGGCAACGGCGCCAAAATTTGACTCGGCTAAAGTCGTCGTGCCAAGATCAAAGATAAAATAACCCAAACTACAAACTAAGTATAGTAAGCAAGTAAGGGGTCGAACCCAAGAGAACAATGGCTTCTAGTATTAATAAATCTATTAACTAAAGATATGGGGGAAATCAAAGAGATATCTAAACTAACCTAGGAAACAAATAACAAACAAATAAACAAATAGATAGGAGGCAGGTTCATTCAAAAGATCCACTCTTTAATAATCACTCGATCATAGATTCATCCATTGATTTCATTCACACCTATGGTCAATTCCTATCCTGATCATTAATAATCACAAGTCCACGGTCCAAGCTAGGAAATCAAATTATGCAATCAAGCTACGAGTCTCATGCACAATTAAACCATTGAATACTCTTCCCTAAACTAGTCCACGGTCCTAGAATAGAGTTGTTTCGAGAATAGGAAAGATGCATAGACAACAACTAATCCTAAATCAAACGATAGATCTAAGTCAATCAAACAAGTTGGCCAGACTTATAAAACCAAGCATAGATCATGGGATGAAGCACAAGAGTATCAATATTAACCAAAGGATAGAAATCAATTACCAAAATCTCACGAGTTCATACATCAGAGCTTCTCCCTTGAACAAACCCAAGGAGACTAGCTCTCCATAACTAAACTAAAACCTAAAAGAGAACAATTGGATTATGAGAAAGAAGATAGAAGATACTAAAAACCTAAGGCTAGCTTCTCCTTATATAGCCCAAGGAACAAGCTCCACGGGATAGATAAGGAAAGAGGCAAAAGATAGAAAAGGAAACAAGATAGAAAGATTTCGGCCCGCTTCGGATTCGGCATCACCGCGGTCGCGTCGCTCCCACCGCGCCCGCGCTTTTACGACAGAGAAGAACAACTCGTCTCGGCGGCCACCGCGGTCGCGGTGGACAATCCGCGGTCGCGGAATCTCGACAGAACCTCTGGCGTCACTTCGGAGGCTGTTTTGACCATCTTCCTCTTGGAATCTGACTTCGGTGTAAAACGATGAATTGAAGCCCTTGAAGTTAGCTTTCCAATGGCACCGGAATCGGCTCAATCCGACCTCTGTAGCTCAAGATATAGCCTTCGCAAGCAAGTGGTGTCGCGCAGACAGCTCAAAACGCCTTAAAACTCTTGATTCTTGAATTCTTGTGTCTTCGGCCTAGATATTACAATTATGCACAACTCTAACCTAAACACACTCAATAAAGCCCTAAAATACAAGAGTTAACCTATACAAAATAGCCCGAATCATACGGAGTCTACATTTGGTCTACATTTGGTCTTGTACTGGTTGGAGAATGCAAAGATGTGAAAATTGACGGAGTCTACATTTGGTCTTGTACTGGTTGGAAAATTGAAGATTTCCTAGCGGTAGCCAAAGTTTTTGTAGTTTCTGTAAGAATTTATTTTACGCTCTATTAGGAGTGGTTATTCTTAGAAAGGGTTTTCTTGGTTAAAAATCATTATATTATTCATATTATGTTGGTCTAAAATGATATTTCAAGCTTGACACTTCTTTTTAAATTGTGCAGGGTAAAAAGGTCAAAGTTCCCACACTCCTAGTGCCTACAACCCAAAAGGTATGTAATCTTAGTACTTTATGTATCAATATTTAACTAAGTAAGAACAACAAAAAAATAAACCAGTTGAAACACTGCAGGTGTGGCTTGACTTATATACCCTTCTTGCGCCTGGATTTGGTGGAAAGAACTGCTCCTAGATCTTTGAAGAGGCTGGCTGTATACTTCTTTTTAACTCATCCACTGTGGTACGTATGTCCTCATTTGCACTGTTGCCTTCTTGTTGAGTAAGCATATATAGTATATGACATCTATTACCTGCACAACACTGTTGCTTAGAATAATGTATAGGATGATAAAAATGGAAATTGAACAGGGTATTCATATTGGTGGTACCTATACACTTGATATCAAGTTGTTGAAAACTTCTTTGAGGACAATATTTTTTGTACGATTCTGAAACTCTTCATCGTTGTTGATCAACATAATTTTTAGGCCATCTAGATTTGTCACCCTTGAAAGAGCAACATACAATTGTCCATGACAGAAAACCGGATTAGGCAAATATAACCCAACATGGTTGAGAGATTGCCCCTGACTTTTGTTAATTGTCATAGCGTAGTAGGGTTTAATAGGGAATCGTCTTCTTTTCATGATAAAGAGCCATTTTGATTGGGGAGATGTAAGTGTTATCCTGGGAATTAAGACCTTTGTACCCACATTGCTCCCTGTGATAATTTCTGCCTCAATTACACGATCACCTAAACGTGAGATAATTAGTCTTGTCCCATTGCACAATCCCTAACTTGGATTAACATTGCGCAGGAGCATGACTGGCAATCCCTCCTTAAGACTAAGTAAATGAGGTGGAATTCCTGAGAATTGTAGAGTATTCAGGAACTCTGTTGGATACATCATTCCTTGATCAATCATTTCTGTTGATGCAATGCAGATTTCATCTGAGCTCCGGTAAGTTTTCTGTATCCCGGGTAAACTTTGGAATATATAATCATTAATTGCATCGACATCTTCATTCAGAGGTGTTAAGATTGCTCTTGTTCGCAGGTACTCTCCATCATTGTGTGTCAACGTGATATCAAGGAAGACTTCATTGATAATTCTCTCAACCGGTGAGTTCTCTGGATCTAAAATGTATTCTTTTGGTATTTCAATCCAAGTTGGTTCACTGTCTCCTTCTTTTGATTTTGCTTGCACTCGTCCATCTCCAACTTCCAATATCCACTTGTTGAATGCTTGCTTAGATTGATTTACATTACCATTTGCATCTACCTCATTTACTCTCATGCTTCGTGATAGATGTAGGACATTGCATTCTTGCCACAAATCTGAGATGTTTATGCATGCTTCAACAATCTCTTGTCTCTTTCCCTTTGGTATGACCGGCAATATTTGATGAAAATCACCTCCTAAAAGAGTCATAACTCCTCCGAATAATTGAATTATGTTTGCTTCTTTTTTGCTGCCACGAATGTCTTTCAATGTCATGTCAAGTGCTTCAAACGCATATCTTTGAGTCATAGGTGCTTCATCCCATATTGTCAAACTCACCTCTTGCTTGAATTTGGCTAGGTGTGTGTTTTGTTTGATAGTGCATGTGCTATTTTCCATCAACTCCATAGGGATTACAAATCTGCTATGTGTTGTCCTACATCTTGGCAGTAGTAGTGATGCAATTCCTATGAAATAAGTAATGAGGTTAGATTGGTTTATATGTGATTAAAATGTATATGTAAGTGAAACAGATTTATATGTTGAGATTTTCATGGAATTACTTTTCCCGAGGATGCAACAGCTAACACTATTTTCTTTTTTGATCTTAATCGAGCAATAATTGTCGTGTATAACAAAAGTTTTGCCTGTGCCACCTGGTCCGTACACAAAGTAGAATCCACCTTCTTTGTGTTGAACTGCTGAAATCACTTTCTCATATATTGATAGTTGATCTGAGTTTAGAAAGTCATGCATCCATTAATGGTCAGTCTATAACTCATTAATGTTGTAGCACATCTCTTCTTGGATTAGTCGGTTATCCATTTTCGACAACAAAGATTTGTCAATAGCTGGGAGCTCAAGATAATCGCTAACCGATTTCCCATTCTTATTCAAAAGTTCCTGTATTCGTATCATACAATAGTTTTTTAGTTGGTGTTCTGATAACTGCATGGTCGGAAATTTAAACTATTTTGTCTTGTTATGCAATATATCTTCAGAGAGTGCTTCCCAATTTTCCTCCCATAGTTTTCCAAGCATGACCACTTCACAAAACAACAATATTGTAACAAATAACTCATGAAGTTGAACACCGGTTGCCCATTGTTTTGCTTCTGATATTGCCTCGGTCCACTCTTTGTCATCACTAATCATGCCTAACACATAGCAAGTCTCTTTGAAACTATTGAGAACCTTTCCATTAACTATTCTGATATCTTCTGTAACGCCCCGTTTTTCTGACAAGGCGTTACTCGGTAGTTGGCCTCACGAGGCACTACCAAGCTACTTTAACAACTGAACAACTGGATCTTGCAACGCGGGCACGGCGAGAAAACAAGAAAACATCCAACTCGTATTTTATAAAAATTACAGTTCAAGTAAAACATCAAGTACCTAACCCGTACAACTTATTAATAACAACAAAACTCCCACAACCCATTAATAGTCAAACAATAAACACATCAATGTCAACGAAAGAAAAGCAAGAGAACAATGAACATTCGACTATCTAGGACACGTGTGTCCCTACTCTACATCACCATTCCGTCGAGGCTCGGTCATGACTTCTTAAGATCACCTGAATTGAAAAATAGTGTCCTTGAAGGGTTAAGTCCTACTCTGTCAAGCCAGAATCAGCAAAGCAACTACAAGACGTTTCAAAACATTTTTCCTAAAGTCGGCAGCCAAGGTCCACAAACACACACATAACTCTAGTCCATTCCTAGATCCAGTTAGTCACAATCAATTCCAAAGTTCATATCTAGACAGTTAAATTACTACACACGATCACTTTATAACCCACTCAAACACATTCACACACACATACACACACTCTCTATACCTACACATATATTCACAATGCACAAATTCACACACACACACACACACGCACACACCATATTTACACACACATTCACAATTCCATACATTCATCAATTTAACACATACATTCATACTCTTTAGTCAATCATCTTCACATAAGACACGTAATCAGAAACTATACCTATGATATGGGCACTGCATCACCACCGCATACCTTACGCTACCTAGGCTATGCAAACCTGCATCAACATTGCATGCGACAACGGCGTATCAATCCCACGCCGGACTCAGAGACGGGCCATCTCTTAAACCATCCATCCTCAATCCAACCATCTATCTCATCACAAACCATCCATCTCAACACAACCATCCATCACAACTCACTGCCACATTAAGCCTCCACTGGAGCGCTTGCCCAACATAGAGAAAACCGACACACACTATATATTTCAACTTACAAAACATGTTGTCAAAACGATTTACACGTAGCACCCACATACTCAATAAAGCATATAAAAACAACGTTACCCACAATATCACACTTTCACAAGCTACAACACAATCACGCAATCTGTAACAATACACTCAGAGACACTGATCAGACAAAGTCATACAAATCATCACAATATTCATAACCACACACACAACACATCAAATCCGCACACAAACTAGCAATCAAGGACTACTCATTTTCACAATCAAATCAAACACTCATGAAATATGACACGTTCACTCATATCACAACAGTCATGAAAAAGCGTTTCAAAATTGATCAGGACTAGTTCCCAAAACCAATCTCATAATCACAATACAAACCCTAACAGGCTAGAACAGGAACTGAGCAAGTCGAAAATCGACTTACCTTAACTGTAGAATAACTTTGGCACTTCACCGACAATTAATAGGGACAACTACAACTTTCCGGATGAAGTACGATACCGGGCTGGGCAAACAAGGTCGAGACGGTTCGGACTAAAGGACTCGATGGAGGAAGAAGGGCGTTGCAACTCAACCCCGACGCCAACGGAAACAGAGCTGGACGACGACCACCGAGTGGGGCGAGTAGACGACGGCAATAACCAAGAAAATGGCGGAGGAGGTTTCCAGGAAAATGGAAGTGACGATGGCCTGGCAACAAAGCTAAGGCGGCAATGAGGAGGTGGATCAATACTTACACGTGAAGTCTCCTATTAATATATATCTCGACCGACTTCAATCTCCTCACCCATATCTATACATATACATATATTTCCACGTACAAACAAATCTATACGTACATATAGATATTTATATAAATTTGATCAATCTTAATATTAAAGAAAGGACATGATTTTGACCGACTTCAACAAATCCATACATAGCTATCTATACGCACATACGTATATATATTATTATTTATTATTATTATATATTAAAATATTCTCGCCTCCGTTCCAAATAAGAGGTAATGATACGGAAGATAAAAGAAAAATACAACTTTATTAAATAGTAAAGAAATAATAAATAAACTCATATTTTTCTAATCAATAATTAATACCGACACTAAAACGAGACCGGATGTTACATTTTCAAATGATGTAGGTCCTTTACGACGTTCAACAACATGCGCAAGTAATATTGCTCCCCTGAAGCTGGATGACAGTAGGTAAGGCGTCCAAATGGCCCAATGTTATTGTGTTGTTTTCGAGGATACCAACTTTTTGTCTTGCTTCCACACAAATTTACCTGGAATCTGTGCATAAGTTAGCTCTCTTTCATTAGCATCAATTGCATTCAGCTTAAACCATTCAGTGAACATGGTTTCTTTAATACCTTCTTTGTGAATTATTGACTGCAAATCTGTTGAGTCTAATAGTGTGATGATATTCAGATTTGGCAAATGAAAGTTCAATCTAATAATAGCTGGTTTGCAATAATGGATGTCGAACGATAAAATATGCCATACTACTTCACATGTTGATAAGTAAAGACAATCCAAATATTGCTTGATTTCATCCACTTCTACTATTTTTTCGCCATCACCATTGCCACCTAAATCATTCTCTTGAATTGCTGCAGTTGCTCTATCCGGCCCTTTGGTCACATATTTGAATAAATACTTGATTGCCCTTGTTCTATTGCACCACTCAACATTAATGTGTGCTTGATATTTGACTAAGAGATAACGATTATATGGCACCACATGTTTGTTATCAAGTTTGCATTTCCCTTCACGACATGTATGCCATTGTTTCTCCGACGACAAACTGAAAACCCATCTTCATCAATTGTAGTCTCACTATAAAACTTCTTCGGGAAATGTTTGTTTCATTTCCCCTCACTCATGCATGGAGACTACTTGTTTGCATCACCACATGGTCCATGCATCATGTATTCTGTAACTGCTTCATAACCAATAGGATCATTTTCTTTACATGGAATTTCAACTCATATAATGTCATCAATATCACTTGGAGTTGTGCATTTTGATTTATTGTATTGCCAAACCAAAATGTGAGCATGAGGCAACCCGTGTTTCTGAAATTCTATGGCGTAAACAGCTGCATGAAAGTTAAATTAGTGTCAAGTAATAATCATGGCTATTAAAGTAATGTTTAGTAGAACACATTAAGTTGAAGCAATTGTTTGTTACGTGCTTTATATTTTCCAAAGATCTCATTTTCCTTTATATCTTTAATCAACTCCCCCAACTTGAGTTTGAATACTCATGTAATAACATCTGGTCGGTCTGTCGCCTTTTCACCTTTTATGGCAGATAACATTTCTTCAATCTTTGGCCATTTAGAGTTAGCGGTGAAAGTGACGAAAACTGATGGTTTACCTATGGCTCTACAAAGAGCCATTGCATCATGAAAACATTGCACCAGATATCTAGGACCACTTGTAAAGCTTGAGGGAAGAACTATTCTCTTACCATCTGATGATGCTTTGGAATCTCCTTTAGTCACTACGTCACATATATTCTGATATAATTCTGCCCTTATGCTCTCCTGATTGAATCTTATCCAACGCAACCTTGCCTCTTCAATTGTAGTATATGCATCTACTAAATACTGTTGAAATAATCTTCATCCCCTGAACAGTGTAGAACCTTCATCACATCTATAATGGATTCTATAACATTAATATTCTCTCATTGTCACATTTCCTCTCTTTGTTTTCCTTCGTCATGTGTTGATGTTGTATGCAATATTTTCATGAAAGCCATCTTTGCCGTAGGGGAATAATAAAGGATATTGCAATGTCATATAAAGCGGATGTAGTTTTGAAATTTTCTGTAGGCCACTTGCTTTGCTATTTACAACAATATCTCTAGATTCATTTGATTTTCCAAAATCACCAATGATTAAAGCTGCTACCTCAGACACTTTGGGAATGTTGTACTGTTTTCTAGCATTTTGACGTTCTCCTATTAGTCGGATTTTTAGACCCAAAGAACTGTTTTCCCTACACCAATCCCTAGCCATTTGAAACGCTTTTGCAACACACCTATTTGTATCAAGCATATCAATTAGTTTTCTGACAATTGATTCATCAAGTTCTTTATCATTGTTTATTGTAGCCATTCTATTTAAGATCTCATGTTCAGTGTCATAGAAATAAAATTGAGAATACTTGGGCTGTATTCCTTCAGGCGCATGAGAGATCCAAATCGATGGTAGTTTTGGCCAGAAATTCTAAACGAATAGGGTCCTCGTCCTTGATTTATTGATCCATCAATGCGTCCACCAAAAGATGTAAAGCAGAACATTGCATTGTAGATTCTGATTTTTTTTTTTTGGAATTGGATTACAACTGGATCATCTGAATACTCTAATAGCTGACTTAGTGGTGACGGTGTTTCTTGTAGCATTTCAAGCAGGACCTTACCCTCCTGGCAGCAAGTTGAGAATGTTGGATTGGACTTTGAAGATCTTGAACTTCTTTCCTCAACCCACATTGTAGCATTACAAAATGAACATGTTTTTTAAGGTGGTCCAAAGTTGTGGTAGGAAACAGGTGCATCTGTGACAGAATTATGAATATATTACACTCACTTTTTTGGTAATTCCTTGACTTATTTTGAAAGTATACATACTATTTTTGCAGACGCTCCACGTTTACGCTTTAACCCACAAGAAGAATAAGATGAAGGCTGATGACCTGTTGATTGGTATGTAAAAATTTATAGCAATTAATTAAAATAAAATTGTCATAGGTTTTTTTTTAGATTTGAGAGTCATGTTTTTCATTGTGATTTTGTGAAATAGTGAATACGATGCATATAGTAAAATATGAAATACCTGGTTCTAGTGTATTTGTTGTATGTAGCTTGTATACATAGTAGCGTTGTTCATTTCCGTCATATCTTTTGTGGCTACCAGGTGCAACTACTATTGTTGATTGAGATGGGGATGCCCCTGTGAATCTGATCAATTCATCTACAAAAATATTTAATTTTGTAAATATTTGTTTCAATTGTTTGATGATGCGATTGAAAGGGTACCCTCATCCATATATGGTCGAGTGCTCTCTTGGGACATTTTGCTTTAGTTGTTGATTGTTGAAGGGTTTCTTGAACAAATAATTTTGTAGTCAAGACCCCGTTGCGTATAGCGAAGTCAGGATCGTCCACGGGAGTGAGAGTAGTGCTAAGATTAGTCGGAAAAACTACGAAAAGCAAAGAAAACACACACGAGCAGAGTCAGGATCGACCTGAGGAGGGTCGATCTCGACCCTTAGAGGGTCGGTCCTGAGACAAATCACGCACGAACACACACGAAACTCAAACAACGGCTCGAACACGACGGAGGGAGTCGGGATCAAGGCAAAAGACACGAATTTCAATCAATATAAAAGGCAAATTCCAAGGCTAGGGCTACCACAACAACAACCATACATGCTTTCAACAAGAATTCTCAACTATCATGCAATCTAGATCATAGAAAAGTTAACTTTGGCAAACAATTCAAGCTATTCAATCAACTTTCGCAAATCAAACAACTTTCTACCTATCCTTCAACCTAGGAATATCAACTTTCGCAAATAATCCTATTAGATCTAATCAAGCAACTAACTTTTCACTTTCTCTATGGTTAATTACAAGATATGCCTCAATTTTCATCAAGGATTAAGCACAAGATAGGTTAGATATGATCCTTAAGCATTCAAGTCATGAATTCAAGTTTTAAACATGCATGATTGTGTTGGGTTTTCACCCAACCCTAGAACTTAAGAGGACTACTCACACATGGCAAAGAGAAACAAGGAAGAAGAAGAAGACATTATCAAAAACCAAACTAAAATTCAAATTAAACCAAGGATCAATCTTACAAAGTCTCAAACTTGCTCTCCAAGTCTTCTTCCTAGCTCTCCAAGTCTTGATTGATTAACAAAACTAAAGGTTCAACCTCCTTTTATAGAAGAAAAGGAGTCCTAATCTAACTAGGAAACATAAAGATATAACCTTCCTTAAATACAAATTAGGAGATCTCGTAATATCTCGGAACAAATTAAAGTTGGTTGCCCAGGATCGACCCAAATGGGTCGTGCACGAATCTCTTAGGGTCGGTCCTGAGAGTAAATTTCCATCCTGGCACGACCCAAATAGGGTCGAGAACGACCCCCTTAGGGTCGGTCCTGAGAGTAAATTTCCAACTTCTTCACACTTCTTGACTTGGCTCAAGCTTTGGGTCGGTTTCATCACTTCTCTTGTTAATTTTGCTCCTCTTGGCTCTTCTCCTTAGCTCTTCCTCTTGAGCTCTTCCTCTTAGCTTGTCCATCCTTCCTTGGCATTGCTCCAAATGCTTCATCAAGCTTCAAAACACCTACAAAACGACACAAATATGCGTAGTTTCCGAATCTCAAGGAAATACGAAAACTCATGCAAAAAGACTCAAAAACACATGACTCAAGCACAAAATACCACCAAATCTAACCTATCTAGACCCTAAAAATCCTACCTAAAATGCGGACATCATTGATATTCATCTACAATGAGAAAATTGCTTAAAATGAAGAGTTTTGTATTTTAGACTATGTAGATGATAACTAATTGTGTGATTGATTTAGTAGTGGTCCAGAGTCTCTTTTTTTATTTGAATTTGAAAGACGTTTTAAATGGAAAATGCAAATATAAAGGAGTTACAAATTTTGAATTCAGCTAAACATAGCTACTGGTTAATATATTTATGAGTTGTGTGATTGATTTATAGTGTCTGAGAGTCTGTTTTTTTAATTTGAAACTATATATGGTCTAAGGCAATATATGGTCCTGCTTGCTATATTAATCATATAATTTTATTTCAACATTTGATTCAGCTAATCATAACTATTGGTTAATATATTTAATGAGACATAATAAATAAGTATATGGTCATGGTTGTTAATATATTAATTAATATAGGGGTCTTTAATTTTATTATGACTATATGATTATGGTTTTATACAGATTATTGCTACCATGGCTATTGACATCAAATTGCTCTATACTTTTTTTTAAGCATAACTGATAAACAAACAAGAATTTGAGATAACAATAATGTTAATTAGCTTCTGAGCAAATCCGGATTTATTTGGCTAACTTAATATTGTGTTACAGAGCATGGTTAAGGTTACTCTTTTGTTTGTTTTATTATGCAGTAAATTGTAGGGTTTGTATAAAAATTAGTAACATAAATATCTTCTATTAAAATGATTTTGTAACATGGTCGAAAAAGCAGAATTTGGTTATGAAAATACAATGAAATGCCATGGACCATTTAGAAACAATGCAATAATATATAAGGCAACAAAATAATATCATTATTATAGCAAGGGGTATAGTGTTACAAAGATAAACATTATGATATAGAACAGTTTTGATCACTAAACAGAGTTATGGTTTATTGAATCTGAATGATGCTAAATGAAGATATGATTTATTTGATCTTAATTAACCATGCTAAACGCTTATTTCATAATACTCCCTCCGTTCACTAATGTTTGATGTTTTAGCCAATTAGTCTTGTTATAAAATGTTTAATGTTTTACACTTTTATGTATCTATCTTTCCAAATTTACCCCATATAAATCTTTCTTTAACACAATTTCTTCTTAAACCATTATGAAATTAAAGCAATTTAATGGGGGTAATTAAGTAATTTTATAGGCTTTCTTAATTTCAGGTTGAAATGCTAAAACATCAAACATTACTGAACGGAGGTAGTATATGGTATCTTGATTTTAGTAATGATGAACTTGTAGTTTAGTCCTCTTCATCAGATGAGATGACGACTTTCCTTCTTTTCATAGCTGAGCTTGAGATATGATCTTCATGCTCTTCTTCCAGAAATTTGCCAAAAAGTAGTTATTTAATGAATAAGGTATGCAAAACAATTTAGATTGTCTCAAATCAAGATTTGAAAATTAAATTCAGAAACATAAAAGTCTTACTTGTTGTCAGTTCATGAGGTGGTGTGGAAGGGTTAGGCAATGAAGATGCAGAGGCCATAGCTTTCCTCAACCGCTTCAGCTGATCCTCATCCGAATCCTGAAAAATGCAAGGTTTGTGTAAGATATGATGATCATGTTAACGATATTTGTGCTGGTAGTTTCTGATCTAATGTAAATGTATGTTTTTTCCTTTTTTTGTAGTGAGTAACTCACTAGTACGATTCTGTTTGGAGCAGCAAAGTCACTGCATGTGAAGCCTTCAAACTCATTTTGAGCATTATAGGTATATCCTTTGATTTCTAAAATATGCTCTGTGTTGATGAGGTTTGTTAATGCAGTTGGAAGGGTCATATCTTCAGTTTCAGCCTTCAATAAGTAGATATACAATGTCTTAGATAACAATATTTGAAAGCTTGTGTAGAATAAGGTTATTAGATTCACACCTCATCAACTTCTTGCAACAATTTTTCAGCTGATATCTTAACTAACTTTTCTACTGTATCATCAAACATTGTCACATCCATATTTGCAGTATCGTCCTCTACATCCACTTGCAACTTGAAGCTGCATCCAAATTATATTTAAAAAAACTGTATACAGATAATTTCTTGATAGCTTGTATTGAGGCAAGAGATTTAGAGGAAATAAGTTTATGTGTAAAAATTAATGGGCTTTTCACATGATTGACACCAAAATTTGCCATTTTGCCTTGAAACACCCTTCTTGCATTTACCACTGCTACATGCAAAATAATACCAACTATTCGCTGTTCGAATATTCTTGATCTTCACTTGAAAATGATATATGATATCCTGTTTGAAGTAGAAAATTTTATAATATTTTTTTCATCATATTTGATTTAATAGATATGATGCTACATGAATACGTTCTAGATAAATAAACCTGTTTTTTCACCCTGGATGACTGAAGTAACTTCAAAATGGTGATGGTAGTGGGGGTACATTCTGTAACCTGTTGCTTTTTTAGATCATTCTTGCATGTTAGAGAATCTCTCTTAGTTTCTTTCAGATGATCTCTGCCTCTGAAATATTAACAACAATGAGACATTCATATGGAAAAGTTTGAGTCATTAAAATAAGATCATACGCTATAGTTTGCTTGAACTCTTCTAATTCGGGAATTCCATCAGCATCTATTATTTTTGTTGCTGATGTGCTTTAATGGTTTATCCCATATGCAGAAATAAGTATAGTGCACAATTAAATTATGACCTCATGGGAACTTAATTGGGAATGAATTATGACTTAATCTTTAGATCTTTGACATTCATTGAAACCAGTATTATGGCATACATTTCCGGTTGTGGTGGCTTCCTTTTAAACAATTCAGATGCATGTGATCCCCATAATGAAACCCTAATTTGTTGGTCCATTTCAAAATAAAAAATGACATATATGTTAGGACTATGTAATAACTTATGACTTATATGTTGAAGTTATGTTTGTAACTTATGAAATAGGGTTAGGGTTTACCTTTCATCTATGAGTTCAAAATCCAACACCTTAGATCCATTTGGTTTGACATCTAAGCGACCGACTTTTGTAACACAGCCCATAACATCTGTTTTTTTCCCAAAACAATGTATTAGTATTTAATCAGTAGTTGTTCATATGCAAATCATTATTGGATACTTACCAATCAAAGTTGTTTTATTAGTGTAGGTGACATCCTCAAGTGAGACCAACTGAAACGGATGCCTGACAAAGCCTTCAAGTGAGTTGTCTATTTTATTCAAGACTGTAGAGCCTTCCAATTCAATCATATATTCAGTGCTATTGATGATTCGATATTGATCTTTATTTGGGACGATCTTGAATTTCCTTAAGTTGTATATTGCACATTCTTCAAGCTTTTTTTTAATGAAGCAATGTGCTATATTGCTTTTGGCAGAACAATGAATCACAAATCCCTACAAAAATACAGCAAGAATAAATTTAGAAAAATGTAGTAGAAACGTATGATGCATTGGTAAATATGAAAACTGTACTTGGTCATCGGAGACGATAAGGTCCGTGCTTAAATAGGTTCCCTTCAATGTTACCTCATCCCAAGTCCTGCATATCATTACTTTCAACTGAGCAACCATTCCTTCTCTCAACTTAATAATACTGATGCATTCAGCCCCCGACACCGCTGGTCATTTTTGGTTTTGTTGAACAAGCAAAGAGATGGACAGTGATGCTAGATAGTGTAACGGTGAGTTACAATGCCAGTACTATTTAAATAGTGGAAAAGGGGCTCTTGAATGCAGGCTGTATTAAGTTTATGGCAGATTTTTAGGAGGATTGAAGGGCATAATATATCTATGTACGATATATACATTCAAATTAGAATGTGAGACTAAAGTGTCACGGGTGTAATTGATATTCAAATATTGCAGGTCAGATGCACGGGTGTAATTTGCCTTGAGTGTAACGGGTGTAATTTGCCTTGACAACTGTTACTCCTTGACTAATCAAATATCCTAATCTAAATACATCCTCATCATTCAATATTGCAATTAACCCATTTATTGTAATTTACCTTACTGTTACGCTTGTAACTTATTTAATTAATTTTTGAATTCATAAATTTCTACACCCAAGACCCGTTGAACCATTGAGTATATGCATTCAAATTAGTCAATAATAAATTAGAATAATTATATATATAGTGGGTCCTGGCCGGAATAATTTGTCATTTTTGGTTAATATCATCAAGGCTATAATTTTATACATGGGTAAGCCTTCATTTTAGTGGTTCATATTATGCTATAATTAACAATAGTTGAGCACGGAATATCACACTTTAGATATCATTAAGTGTTAATAATATATAAACTCATTAAAAAGATACTGTGAATGCTAATATATAAAAGTCCCAAGACAAATATTATACTAATTTTTTTTTGATAAGGTAATAATTAGGTATCCTGTTTATGGGGGACGACCTAGAGCATCCTTTCGGATGAGAACATTAAGTTCTTGATGATTCTCAATGCGATCAATATGGAGGTCGTGGCCCAATTTCGCGATTTTATCAGCCACGGCATTAAGACCCCTATTCACATGCTTGATCCGAACTAACTCGAAACTTTGGAGAAAAACCTAGATGTCCGAAACTAGTAGGTCAATTTGCCAAGGACACTTTCTCGTACTCTTGGTAGCTTCAATAACCATCAAGTTGTCACCTTCGATTTCTATCTTTTTGTATCCAAGTTATGTCCGTACTTCATAGCCCCCATGCTAATCACTTCTGCTTTATGGTTTCTTAGAACAAATCCTGCTGAAGTTGACTCATCGCTTAGTTTCGAACCATCAAAGTTAAGTTTAATGAAACCGTTTTCTGGTTTTTCCCATGTTGCGTTTTGATTTTTCCGTTTTGGCTTGCTCAAATTTCCTACCCCAGTTTCCTCATCTTCTGTATATTTCTTTGACCTTTTCCAGTTAATAATATGATTTTGAATATATTGGGCCATGTTTGTAATTGCATTATCAAGGTCATTATGGAACACCTTTAAGTTTCTTTGATGCTACAAGTACCACCATATAGTTGCGAGCTCCGTGAACATTTTTGTACCTATCAATTGGTGTAGATCTGTCATTATGTTTCTAGGCGTTTTGTCTGTGGTATCATAATTTTGTATTGCTTCGGCTATTATTGGGTTAATTTGCTGGATAATGCATTGCGTGTGTGGGCAATCCACGAACAGATGTCCGATGTCTTCATTTGCTCCGTTCCACAGTATGCAAGGTTGAGGAACTGTCACGCATTTTGCTCGTAGCCTATCCTTAGTCGGTAGCCCATTCATGTCTATTTTCCAAAGAAAGTTCTTAACTTTTGGGAATGTGTCTAAATTCCAAATCCAACTATTTTGGCTCGGGTTATGTGTGCCTATTTTTGCCACCAGATTAACGGCTGAGGCTATTGAAAACCATCCGTTTTTACGTGGGGCCCAGTATAGGCGGTCACGTAAGGGATTTTCTGATATTTGGATTGTAGTTATTTTGTCTACTACATTCTGTGGCAACAATCGGGTGAGCTCTTCACTATTCAACTTCTTCTCATCGGTTATAAAGCTGTTCACCTTCATTATCATCCGGATTTAGTGCATGATTTTTCAATGGTTCATTGATCGCCCAATTATCTGTCCAGAAGTTAATGGTTTCTCCGTCATGAGGAATCATGAGGAATCCCCATCACATATATCTTTTAGGAAGGAAATTATTGTTTATTAAATATTATGAGCTCAATCCTAAGTTACAATATCTTTATGCACAGAATATAAAATTGTAATTTGTTTGTTTAGAGAATCAACAATAGTTGATTGAAAATTTTATACATGGGTAAGCCTTCATATTAGTGGGTCATATTATGCTATGATTAACAATATTTGAGCATTAGGGGTAAGCCTTCATATTTGAGCATATTTTATGATTTATGGTATTACAAAAATATACATATTTATAATGTATAAAAAAGTTTGGTATTACAAATTTGAGCATTAAGGGTAAGCCTTCATATTAGTAGATCATATTATGCTATGATTAACAATATTTGAGCATTTAAAAGAGTTCATATTATGCGATTGTCTATTTATGAAGGTTGTTCCTTCATATTGTGCTATGAAAATTTGAACAAATAATATTTTTTTTTAACATTTAGTTTATTTGTTTAGATTATGTGTTTAGTTATGGCATTTCGCTTTCATATATACTTTACGTTAAGAAAATGGGCAAATAACACAAAAATGTTGCAAGGGAGGTTTGAACCCAAAACCTTTGGGTAATTAGAAAAAGAGTTTACCACTATGCTATTGTGTTTGACTTGATTATGATTGCATAGTATTGATGATATAGGAAAGATTACAACCAAGACTAAATGATGCACATAATGGCATGAGGACACCGCTTAAGTTTTATATATATAGAAGATTGATAAAATCAAGGCATTTTGGTCATTTTACATCCAATTATAATCTCGTAAGCAACCGACATTCCTGAATACACCTTATATTATATATTCAATAAATAAACAACTTCAACATATACAATAAGCATCTAATATCAACATCAGCACCATCAGATTTCAACTTCAACTTACAATAACACCAAATTACCGAATGGACCTTAATTGTTGTAGCTACAATGATGATCTCACTCCTGCTCCAATTGTATGTGAACAACACCCTTTCTTCATGGAGATTTGTTTGTAGATGACTATATGAAGATCCTTCCCTTGCTGTTATTGGCACATCGGTTTCAAAATTTAAGAAATCTCTTTATCAGTTTAAACAGATATCAAAACAATGGTATTCCAAGCTTGCTTTAGCTCTAAAACATAGAGGGTATTAGTTAGATTCTCGTGTTAGGCAATCAAATTGTCTAAATAAATATCATATAAAATCTATAAATTTCTCTAGTTAATTATTTATTTTCATTTTTAAAATTTGAAATGCCTACTTTATAGGAGTAATAAGTATTTGACTATTTTAATTAGTATTATTAGTTAAAATATAGTGGGACCAAAAATATTGATTAAAAAGTAATTCAAAAACACCAAGATCTCACATGTAAGTGAAATGAATGATATTTTGACACGTGGCAAGAAATTTACTCGTATAATATATATATATATAGATAGATAGATAGATAGATTAGATATTTCTTCCAAGAATGGCTTCTCACATCTTTATCAACTCTACAACAAACCCAATTACTTTGATTGTTGTATATGTTGATGATGTTCTTTTAAATAGTGATGATTTAACTTAAATCATCTCCATTAAAGCTTATATATATGAGCAGTTCTAGTCTTCTAGATCAAAGATTTGGAAAACTAAACTTTTTCCCGTCCGAGACATCCTTCTTCCTTTCTCTACCATCCATCTTCGGCTTAGAAGGCAAAATTGCATTGATAATCCTCATCAGCGTCTTAACGAAGTAATCAGGGAATTCAACATCATTCTCTTTCAACTTCACATCAATTCATCCACGGAATCACTGGTCCGGCCCAACTCAGTGACGAATTCGGCAAGAACTTTGTTACCCATGCTTGCATGAGCCTCCAGTTCTGTGCAAAAATTGGAGATCAAGGCGAGGTACGGCAACCTCCGAAGGAATCGTTATTCATTTGCTACTAGTCTAGTACTATAGAATAACCCTCAAAAGTTAATGGTGCTTTGGAACTGGAAATGAAACATGATGAAATCAATGGCGCTTCAATAGAAAAAACGAAGCATTTACGCTAACCTTATTCTAGGCATCGGACCACAAGTTGACTACTGCGGATCTCAAGAGATTAGGGGTTTCAACTTTTCTTTTTGTTTTTGGTAATAGAGGTTACGTAGATGCCAATCTTCCTTTCTCTACCATCCGTCTTCGGCTTAGGAGACAAAATTGCATTGATAATCCTCAACAGCGTCCTAACGAAGTAATCAGGGAATTCAGCACCATTCTCTTTCAACTTCACATCGAATTCATCCACGGAATCACTGGTCCAGCCCAACTCAATGATGAATTATAGTAAGAAAAATTATTTATAAATTCTTATGTGTACAAAAGAAGGTTGAAAATGCCATGTATTAAGTAATCCCTCTTTTATGAATAAAGCCAGGAATTTAAGTAAGGTAAGTCAAATAAAATAAAATAAAATAAAATGCATTATACTAATAATAATAGGTTCCGGTCAAATTAACGAAATCTATAACAAACTCAATTAACCACGATTAAACACAATTGCAAGGTGGGCCGAGCCCGACCTCACTCTTTCGGCCCAAAATCGGTCCCGGCCCAGCCCATCACCTCTTTCTCCCAACTGAAGAGTAAAGACAAAATAAAATAAAACACAAAGCTATGGGGAATTGAACTCCCGACCGACCTAAGGCCCATCCCAAGTACTACACTAGGATAGCTTTCTACAACCTTTTACCACGACTTTTCCCTTTATGGTGTGCCTCAGGCAGGAAAGTTGAAAAGCAACGTCGGAGTCGACCTCGGACCGCTGGGCGAACGACATCAACCGGATATTGTCGAGTCCTGTGACCGCCTCCCTCGTTGTAACTAGTTAATCAGCTTCTCTAGGGTTACAAATTGGGGGAAAATCGGTCTCTTTAAATTGGGGCGTGTACAAGATAACCTCTCACTCCAAACTCCCCCAATCTTCTTTCCATTAATTCCCTGAGAATTTCAAGACCTAAATTCGGTAATTTTAGACCCAAAAACCGACCCGAAATCATCCCAAAAACGCCACAAAAAAAAATAGCCTGTAAGTACTAGTTTTCCCCGTCATTGTTCTTCGCCGAGCCGAACCTGTTATAGGAAAAGGACAGTTTGTGTAAATAGTGAGAGTTTGGGCCATTTTTGTAATAAATGTGTAAAGTTGTAATTTGTAAGAGCGATTGTTATATGGTGAGCTGCGTCTCACAATATTCATTCATCCAATTCAGAAAAACACTTGTAGCTCTCTCTTTCTCTCTAATGGAGTTCGAAGACTCGTTTTGCCCGATTTCAATTCTTCTTGCTTGAGATCCGCGGTTCGTGTATGTTGGAGTGTTGTTCTTGTAAGAACATTAGTCCATTATCTCTCTTTCATTGTTAATTGTCTAAGATACAGTTTATCTGTATCAAATGGTATCAGAGTAGTCCTTCCTCGACGCTACAATGGTGGATCCAATTTGTGAATTGAAGCAATTGCAACAAACAGGAGACATCAAGCAATACCACAAAGCTTTCGATGAGATTCAGAGATGCATTCAGTGGCCAGAAGAGCTCTTGATTCGTTGGTTTACTGGTGGCTTAAAGTGGGATACTCGAAAAGAAGTTCAATCCATTCAACCATAGACGCTAGTTCAAGCTTATGCATATGGTAGGATGTACGAGATTGCATATCAAAGGGGATGTCCGATCCAATCACAACCGACCCATAAATTTTCCTCATCGACCTCGTGTGTTTCAATTTCGATTCTTGCCATGCAAGAAGGTGTCGATCATGATCTTCAATTGGAACCGCAAACTTCTGATCAGATGTTTTAGGAGAAGCTTCAAGAATTAGATAGATCGGAGGTGTTGGATTCAACTAACATAGATGTAACCAATTCCATCAAGCTTGAAGAAGAATCAGAACAAGAGTTTGCACGCCATGTGTTTGATGAATCTCCTAAGTACGGTATGATGCCAAGTGATGATGTATTGTATGGTATAATGGTGAAAAATGATGATGCTACAATAATTGCTCAAGATTTTGTTCAAATTGAGATAAAGTATGAATACGTTTTGATGAAGGGGCCTTATGATATGCATGCATCCCATGTGTTCGATGAAATGCCAATGTCAATTTCTGGTCAAGGGGTTCAATCGTTGGTTGACGAAAAGATGATTCCAAGGCTTTTGAGTTGATAAATGGTTATGTGAAGATGACAGGAGACTTGATTGCAGTTTCCAAACTTGGAAGTAGTGTTGAGATTTTTGATCGATGTGGAGGAAATAGGGAAATTTTGCTGCCATATGACATCGAATTCATTGCAATTTTGTTGCCTTATGATAGAGGGAAATTTTGATTTTTATGTTTGATGATGAAGAAGCACAACCCACTGTTAGAGTTAAAGGGATACTACAGCTAAGTAGTCTTCTTGTTGTCTTGTTTGCTGCTGAATTGACATTGCATTTTGGTAGAGTTGATGTTGAATTTAGGTTACAATCTGACCCTAGGGGAAAGTTTGTAACCTAACAGAGAGCTATAATGCCAAATAACTGAAGGGCTGATCTGGGGTATTTGCTTGAGCAATGGTAAGTATTGGAGTTGTTTAGCTGGAAGTGACAATCAGTTGTTAGGGATGATTTGGTGCATAAAAGCAGAAATGCATGCAATCTCCTTCAATTGTTCCAGTGACATTCTGCGACGAAGAAACCTGCGTTTTGCCCTTGATTTGATTAAGGAAGTTGCATCCATTAGGGGTGGAACTCAAGAATTTGCCTCTGACTTTATGTGTGCACAACAATTGCAAGTTAGCAAGGATTCTTTTTGCTTGGGTTTGTCTTGCCACTGCATGGTTGTTGCTGGTTGCATCCTTCGAAAGTACATTTGTTAAAACCTTGAGGTCAAGGTTTTCTAGGAGGGGAGGATTTGTTATAGAAAAAGGACAGTTTGTGTAAATAGTGAGAGTTTGGGCCATTTTTGTAATAAATGTATAAAGTTGAAATTTGTTAGAGCGATTGTTATATGGTGAGCTGTGTCTCACAGTATTCATTCATCCAATTCAGAAAAACACTTGTAGCTCTCTCGTTCTCTCTAATGGAGTTCGAAAACTCGTTTTGCCTGATTTCAATTCTTCTTGCTTGAGATCCGCGATTTGTGTATGTTGGAGTGTTGTTCTTGTAAGAACATTAGTCCATTATCTCTCTTTCATTGTTAATTGTCTAAGATACAGTTTTTCTGTATCAGAACCCAACACTGTCGCCGCCCTCTTCATCTCCGCCGCCGTCAGAGATCCGCCAGAAGCCGACGCCGTCCGCCATCGGAGTGGTTGCCGTCGTCGTGCCGAGCTATGTGGTGTTGCAGCGTTGCCGGTTGCTCATGAAAGTGAGACACGAAGAAGGAAACACCTTGCTCTGGTTTATTTGGGGTATGGGCTTGTTGATGTTTTTATAGGGCCCATTATCTTATTAAAAGCCCATTTAGTGTTAAGAATGTCCATTTCAATTAAACACATTCAATCACCATCTACTAGTGCATATAGGTCCGAAAATTTCTATCAAATAAGTAGACCACTAATGATAAATTATGTGCTATTGGAAAATTAATTTCATGAGAGGACCAGAAGTCAAGGCCTTAAATTGACTAGCAAATAAAATAATTATAGATTTAAAAAAAGAGTTGCCATAGAAGATTAGTAACAAGTTTCCGCCTTAATAAACAGATTACCTATGATTTCTTAAGGCAAATATAAATACGGAGTGTTTAAACTACACCCACCCTATTAATAGGACCTATGACCTATGCAACACCCACTTATGCCATAACGGGTGACGGTCCACTGGCCGTTAAGGCTGGTGGTCCACTTGCCGTTACGGCTAAACATAATTTTAGTTTATCGCATTTAATGCATTTAATCTGTCTACCTAACAATATTTATTGTAGTCTTTTACCTATTTAAACACCATGACCGACCTTAAACCTCCAAACCTTTCTTCTCTTTTCAAAAACAAAAATCATCTTCAAAATGGATGGAGAAGAGGATTGGAATGAAAACTTCGATGTGGGAGATAACTCTTTTACAATAGTACACAACGAGGTAAGTTTGTTCTTTCTAAACTATTTCAATATTTTCGTTGTGTTTTGGCATAGAAAGTCATGTAAAACATTTATTCTATTTTAGTGGAGGTTTGAACTTGATTTAAGAAGAAATGTAGAACTTTTGATAATAACATCATTTAGTAAACAAAATGAGATATAATAGTTAAGAGTTGAATTTGCTTCAAAAATGTAAGTTTAGTAAGATGTTAAGAATGTCCAAAAAACATATTGAAATGTAATCGTATGAATAACCGGAAACCATTCCCTATAATCCATAGAAGAGGACCGAAAGCAATGCCTTAAAGGCACCTGTACCAAGTGCCTTAACGGCAGAAGGACCACATGCCTTTAAGGCTTAAGGGCCATTTGCCGCTAAGGCACTTGGTCCCTTTCCCTTTAAGGCATTCGGTCCTCTGCCGTTAAGGCATTTGTAACGAATAGTTGTTTTCGAAACTTACGTAATTTTCGACATCGTTCCAGGAGGAGAATGAGGTGTACATTGGACTTGACAACATTCAGATAAGTGATGCAAGTGCATACCAAAATGTGCCTTCCACAACACCGACATTCGACTTCTACTCTGATCCACAATCCACACCAGTTGTTGGATTTCCAAATGCATCGGTCATTTATGGATGTCAAGGTTTTATACCATTATAGACGGGACACGTACAATCAGCCCCGGTCATGTTTGGGTATCCATTTAATGCAACCCCATTTCCAACCGATCCTGTACAATCTGCACTGAACATGTTTGGGTTTTCGCCTCAAGTAGCCCTAGTGTCAACCCAACAAGAGCACCTTGCACCGAACATGTTTGGGTTTGCCTCTTAGCAGTCATCCACAGTTTTCAAATCAAATCGAGAATGTTGAAGAGTTGTCCGATGATTATTCACATTTGTTTACTATTGAAGCGGCATTTCATAACCGAGAGGGTGTCATTTCTTGGGCTAAAGCTGTTGGTATTCAAAATAATATGTGCCTAAAAATAGCCCGGGACAGAAAGTCGGATGCATCTCGCTGTGGGAAGACTTGGAAAGGCACACACATCCCAATTAGAAGTGGAGATTGGAAAGTGCGCAAAGGGTGCACGAACAAGAAGTGTGGTTGTCTGTTTAGATTGAAATGTCATGAGAAGCCTAGAGGATCGTGGAAGATGGTTATTGTAAATGGATTTCACAACCATAAACTTGAATGTAGTTTGTATGGGCACCCACTGGCTAGAAGACTCACACCGGATAAGAAAAATGTGGTGAAGATGATGACAGAGAGCAACTGTACAGTGAATCAAGTTGCCGTGGCATTAATAAACTTCCGTTGAACTCCACCAGCAAGAGGCAAGTGTACAATTCTAGATATGCCATAAGAAGGGAAGGGATGGAAGGTAGAACTGTGGTCAAAGAGTTCTTCCACAAAGCTAGAGAAAATAACTACTTTGTAGCACATGCAAAGGACTCTCAGACTAATAAGGTTACCGATATATTTTATGCCAATCCCGACTCCATAACACTCTTGAAGGCATTTCCCTATGTTTTACTATTGAACTCCACTTACAACACAAACAAGTGGGTAATATGTGAATATTGATTCTTGTAGCTCTTTCTTTATTTGTGTTTAGGGTTTTACAAATGAATTTTTATGCAGGTATAACATGCCTTTTTTGGAAATTGTCGGGTGCACTTCAATGTGGAAGAACTTTACTCTGGATCCCTATGTTTTACTGTTGGACTCCACTTACAACACAAACAAGTGGGTAATATGTGAATATTGATTCTTCTAGCTCTTTCTTTATTTGTGTTTAGGGTTTTACAAATGAATTTTTATGCAGGTATAACATGCCTTTTTTGGAAATTGTCGGGTGCACTTCAACACAAACAAGAGGCAAGTGTACAATTCTAGATATGCCATAAGGATGTCTCGGATAACTCGGCTCCGTCTCCTCTGTATGGTGGTGTGCTCAATGCCTCATGAACCACCCCTTGTAGCATCACGTGTCTGAAAAGTAGATACTCTAGACCTAGATGACGGAATGGTGCTCTGTGAAGCAATTCTTGTACCATCCCGTGAAGTCGACGTTCCAAGCCGAGGAGATGGAATAGACGAAGTCTGAATCGGAGTCTCAATAAATGGTGTCTCGTAAGATGATGTTTGAACCCCGTGCTTTGAGTTGCCCACTGCTGCGAGCAATGAGTCAGTGAACATGACAATCCGTCGATGTTTCCTACCGTAAGTGTCAATGTTTGTCTGCGGAGCCTGAGCTACATGTTGATCTTTATGCGCTTCACGACGACGGTGATGAGTTGATCTACTTGTCTCTTCACGAGTCAAAATCTGAAAAGGAAAACAACATAGAATCAAGTAACCCGTCTGCCTTAATTGAAAGAGTCCAACCGTAAAGCGCCAGTGACCCGTCTGCCTTAATGGCAAAGGGCACGCCAGCCTTTACGGCTAGCGGTCCTTCCGCCTTAATGACAAGGGGGTCACCAGCCTTTACGGCAAGCGGCCCTTCTGCCTTAACGGCAGCTGGCGCGCCAACCTTTAAGACCAGAGGCCCCTATGCCGTAAAGGCCATGCTGGTTCGTCTTCCCCAAAGATCCAACGATGGCAGCGAAAAAAGATGATTCATACAAAAATAAGCTGGACATTACGACAATGGTTTCCAATTCAATAGAGACAAATTTAGACCCTTTTAGATTCATAGACTCACTTGAATTTTACAATCCTAAACCCTAAGAACCCTAACTATCAAAAACCCTAAATTCAATCAATGTAGAAAACTCATGTATGGTGAATGAAATTTGTTGAAATTGGACATAAAGCATAACTCAAGTGATTGTAATCTTGATTTGTAGAAAGATTGCTTCATAAAACTTGTGATATGTAGTTTATTTTAAGATGAGAGAATGGAGGAGAGGAAGAGAAGAGGAGAAGAGGAAGGAGATGGAAGAATGAGAATGGCTTGGGAAGGGACATGGGCGTTCTTTAGAAACCCCTTATAAATATAATGTTGGGTTAGATCATGGACTTGTATATATATATATATATATATATATATTACTAGAAATAATAATTTATTGTGGCCTTAAGAAGATTATTATAAGAGATGATAAGATGACTAAGTCATAGATGGGAAATAAACTAAGCATTTATTTGATTTACCTTACTATGAAATATTAAGCTATTAATGTTGTAAGTCTTCAAATTTTTTTATAAGGGGTATAAGTAATGCTTTTCTTGAACGTAGAGCTAGTAATTATAAATCATTAATGAAAAACGGTTTACTCTCATCCCACAAATTATTATAAGGAATGTGATGATTTGAGGGATATTTATCTTTAGATTGAGAGATAAATTAAATATTAATTTATTTCGCTATCGCTTTAGAACCGTATCCAAATTAGGTTATGTGCTCAAGGTGTCGTAAAATTGTGGATCAATTCCTTAGAACTTTGATCTTGAAAATCAAAGGCAAGTGGATGGTTCTCACTTCTTACTCGATATTTGTGAATTCTTTTTTCTCCGTTATCCTGTCCATCTTGTTGGGGATGCCTAGTTTGCTTAAAAATGAACCTAGGATTATTATTGTTAAAAATAATGACCTTATTGTTCATATTGTTATTATTATTGTATTGCGCTAGCTCATGGACTTAGGACCGATGATTTTGGCCTTGTTTGCTTAAAGTGTCTCGTTTAGAGAACTTCTCTGGATTAGTGTAGGATAGAAACATATGATATAAGTCCTAAACCCCTTAGGATAACAATGTATTGTGTATGGGTCATGACTCCATTTACTTTGTGGACTTATGTCTTTAAGCAATGTCGGATCAAGGATTAGTTTTATGTCTCAAAGCAATGTCACATTGTAATCAAAAGTCGGCTTATGTCTTTTGCAATGCCGCACTTAAAAATCACTAAGGCTTACGTCAAATGAATTGTTGAAATCGTGGATTGTTGAAATTGAATTGTTGAAATTGAATTGTTGAATTGAATTGGATTGTTGAAATGAGTATTCCTCAGGTGGCTCTTGACTCTTAGAAGTTGCCACATCCGAAAATCGTTAAAATAAAGTGTATTGTTGAAATGGAATTGTTTTTACTAAACATGATGTGCACTAATAAGTTCCCACCAAAAATCTTAATCATTGTTCGTTCATAGGAATCACCTCTTTGTGATTTTCTATTCTTAAGAGAAAGCATTATTCATCTTCCTTCGGATTTGTGCCTTTCATTATCATCTAATTTGTATTTGAATAAAGCCTCGTTCTCTAAATTATATCACACTCTTACCTCAAAACAACCCGATTTGTCGTGCATCCCTAGGCTCCTTGTGGACTTTGATGCCGACATACTCAGCCTTTTAAGAACCTAGTCACATTCTACCACTTGCTTAGTCTCACGATAGACTAATACCATTTTCTTTTCTTCTCGACATTGGTCGGCTGGTATTTCTTGCCTTTATAGAAATATCAGGAAGTAAAGACAAGTTTGTCGGAGACCAAATACGAAGACTCGAGGATTTAAAGGAAGGAAGATTTTCAAGAGGTTTCAAGTTATTTTATATATTTTGGAATTTCCTATGTTGTTTTTATGAAGGATCTTTTAGTCGTCACCTTATTTCCGCTGCAAAATGATTTATATGTCTTCGTCACTCAAAAATTGTAATTTTGTGTCATTGATCATTGATTTCTAATCATGTATCAAACATAGATCACTTTTGATGTAAAATAAGGTTACCGATATAATAATAATAATAATAATCATAATAATCATCATAATAATAATAATAATAATAATAATAATAACAACAACAACAACAACAACAACAACAACAATAATAATAATAATAATAATAATAATAACAATAAAACTGTTAATATTTTACTAATAGATGCCATAAAAATGAAAGATGAAGAGATGGATTGATATAATTGTTGATGTTCTACTAATATATGTAAGATACAACTAAAAAAAAAATATTTTACAAGTAACATGTAATTACGATTTCACATAATTTTAAAACATGTAAACTTGTGTTATATTATTTAAACAATAGATCTTGAATTGCATTTAGTGTGATGTATATAAATATTGAAAATGATTCGGAGGTTGAGATGAGGGAGAAGACATTGGAGGCCGAGAAGAAGCAAGTGGACGATCAATGTGTGAAGATCGGCCAGACGTATAAACTGGTGTTCATGAGCCATGTCCAAGTGGAGGAGACGGCCCGGGGTTTGGAAGAGAAGATGCGGAGGTTGAAGACAGAGGAGAAGCGTCTCGGATTGTAATTGCAAAAAAATGATCAACACTTTTATACTTGGGTGCACTCCCTTCTTTCTATAATTATATTCGATATCAATATGGGAAAATTCTAATTGTCGGGGGCGTTTAATATCTAAAGGAAACTAACAAGTAACACGTATATACAATCACTTAATAAGAAAATTGGGTTTTTTTCTTTTACGCTTTCACCCGTCCATCGGACAGGCTATGCCCTTCATAGGTGATTATTGTGTTGATTTCAGATGATGATTTTGTAATTAACAACAAAAGTGACATGTTGTTCATATATAACATGATAGACCCACCAGGTGTTCGTTGAAATGCCCACAACACCCTTGACTGTTCAAAAGCCTCCACCGTCGCTGCCATGACCACCCCGGCTTACCCCTCAAGAAGATCGCAGCGCCTCCTCCAGTCAAATATTAAGAGCTCATATTGTGTTTCTTCCGGTGCCCTTAATGTTTCACCTTCCACTGCTTGAATGTATCATCATTTGTTCAAGTTTTAAAAAAGATTATTGTTGTTGTTGTACTGTTTCAACTGTCAAATGTACATATTTAATAGTTGCACCCTTTTTTCCATTTAATTTCATGGCAAACCTAGACAATTTTGATAATTTCATTGAGAACCAAGAATGACAAATTCTTATTGTGATATTACTTGCACAGGTTCTCATGAAATTACCCAGATTACATGTGAAGCTATCACTGTTCTCAGAAGATCTAAGCGCCTTTTGCCATCAAAGGCTGACAGCTTGAAAAGTTGCAGTTTTGGTAACTTCTATTCATATCTCCTTTCCACTTTTTGTTTCAGCAATGATTTTTGATCGGTGGGGATTTTTCTAATCTCTTAAAATCTTTTGATTCTCCCCAAGCTGGATGCTTTCTTATTCTTATGTCATTTCTTCATTTTTTTTGCTTCTTCACTCTCGCTCTTTAGTTCCTGAAGTACATACTTCCTTTCTTAGGCATACTTCTTGTTGATTTTTTTTCATTCATCCTTGCTTTATTAATTTAACATATACACATCTAAGGAGCTTGAACAAATAAATTTGTTGAAGGGTTTTTTGAACAAATAAATTTGTAGTCAAGACCCCGCTGAGTATAGCGAAATCAGGATCGTCCACGGGAGTGAGAATAGTGCTGAGAATAGTCGAAAAACTACGAAAAGCAAAGGAAACACAAACAGAACAACTCATGATCGACCTGAAGAGGGTCGCTCTCGACCCTAAGGGGGTCGGTCCTGAGAGAAAACACAAAAAACGCACACGAACCACACACAATCACAAGCAAGGGCTCGAACACGGCGGAGGGAGTCGGGATCAAGGAAAAGACACGAGTTTCAATCAATATAAAAGGCAAATCCTAGGGTTAGGGCTACCACAACAACAACCATACATGCTTTCAACAAGAATTCACAACTATCATGCAATCTAGATCATAGAAAAGTTAACTTTCGCAAATAATTCAAGTCATTCAATCAACTTTCGCAAATCAAACAACTTCCTATCTATCCTTTAGCCTAGGAATATCAACTTTCGCAAATAATCTTATTAGATCTAATCAAGCAACTAACTTTTCACTTTCGCTATAGTTAATCACAAGACATGCCTTAACTTTCATCAAGGATTAAGCACAAGATAGATAGATATGATCATCAAGCATTCAAGTCATGAATTCAAGTTTTAGACATGCATGATTGTGTTGGGTTTTCACCCAACCCTAGAATTTAAGAGAACTACTCACACATGGCAAAGAGAGACAAGGAAGAAGAAGAAGACATCATCAAAAACCAAACTACAATTCAAATTAAACAAAGGACAAATCTTACAAAATTCTCAAACTTGTTCTCCAAGTCTCCTTCCTACCTCTCCTAAAAATTGCATAATAAAAACTAAAGGTTCAACCTTCTTTTATAGAAGAAAAGGAGTCCTAATCTAACTAGGAAACACAAAGAAACAACCTTCCTTAAATACAAATTAGGAAACTCCCACAATATATCCGGAATAAAGGAAGTCGGTTGCTCAGGATCGACCCAAATGGGTCGTGCATGACCCACTCAGGGTCAGTCCTGAGAGCTCTCTTTTCAATTTCTTCTATCTTCTTCACTTAGCTCGTGCTCGACCTGCCTTGGCTCGATCCCGGGGTCGGTTTCTTCACTTCTCCTCTTTATTTGGCTCGTCTTGGCTCTTCTCCTTAGCTTTTCCACTTCAAGTCTTCCTCCTAGTTTGTCCTTGCTTCCATAGAATTGTTCCAAATGCTTCCTCAAGCTTCAAAACACCTACAAAACGACACAAATATGCGTAGTTTCCGAATCTCAAGGAACAACGAAAACTTATGCTAAAAGACTCAAAAACACAAGACTCAAGCATGAAAAATAACTTAAACTAGCCTATCTAGACCCTAAAAATCCTACCTAAAATGCGGACATCAAAGCACCCCATACTTAAACTTGCTTGTCCTCAAGCAATTGATGTCTCTCATTTTGGTGGTGTTTTAGTAGTTAATTTCCTTTGTAAATAAGTGTTTTTCGTTCCTTTCTCTGTTAGTTTTATTCCCTTTTAGCTTAGTTCCCGGTTTTCTTCAAGAGTCGGAAACTATGCGAGTTTGTTATGTTTTGTAGGTAAAATGGTGCAAATGAGGATGTTTTGGAGGAGCATTTCAAGTAGGAGCTAAACAAGGAAGCCAAGGAGTAGATGAGCCATGATAAGAATGAAGTGGAACCAAAGGAAAGCCAAGAAGAGACAAGGATCGAGGCCCCGGATCGAGATACCATGACATCGGGCCCGAGTTCGAGCACAAGACAACGGGACCGACGTTCCCAACGTCGGGCCCGAGGTACCCAGTGTGTCGGTCCGAGTCGGCGTTTTTGAAGATTAGGCCCCAAGGCATAATTATGATGATCTTCCAAATTTGCCCTTCTTCTAAATTGGAATTCCTTGGTCCCCAATCAATAGAGTAGGATAATTAGAGGTGATTAGAGAGCATTAGGAAAAACAACAATTCCACACAAAATCACTCTCAAGGGCTCAAGGAAGACTTGGAGAGCAAGGAGAAGAAGGGAGGAGGAGAAGAGAGGAAAATCGGTGGAGCTAGGAGGAAGGATAGTGAGTTTGTACTTGTTTCCCTTTGGTTTTTAGTAGAATTAAGACTTGGATCTTGTGAACCCTTTGAATTTGAATGCAATTTGAGTTTGATTTGAGATTGATGATTGAGATTTGCTTGCTTTTCCATTTGATTGCTTTATTCTCTTACTTGATGGAGTAGATTCCATAGTCTTGGGCTATGGGGGAATCCCCTAGCTAGGATTGGGTATGAACCCCCAATTCCATAGCCTTTGAGTGCTTGATCTATGTATCCTCTCTACACTAAGCTTCAATTCTCTTGTGAAAACAAGGGGTTTAGGGCTTGTGATTGGTAAGAGTAAGCGAGAGCAATCTCGAACCCAATCACTAGACCTAACATCGAAGGAGAGTGAAAACTCCCTTGGGTCGAAGTGTATAGTGGAAGCATCGAAGGCTAGCAACCTCGATATAACAAGGATCAACACTTATTGGTTGAATTGGGGTGGAATCACCCAAGTCTAGTTAGGGAAGGAACCCAAAAACCCAAGACCGATCTACTATTTTGCCTAGACCGAGATCCCCAGTACGTCGGGCCCGACTTTCCCAGTGTCGGTCTCGTGCAAATTGACCTCGATCCACCCTCGGACGAAAGTGACCTGTGTCGGTCCGAGGTGATTTTCCTTGATTTTCCTTTGTTTTGCCTTTCTTTCATCCCTTTTTAGTCTTTTCGGGTACTCTCGACGCATGAACTCCCGTGTGTTCGACACCCTACCTCTTTACTACAAGTGAGGTTCGGTTTATAAATTTAGATTTTGAGACCCTCCGATCCCGGACCGATCAGAATTTTGGCGCCGTTGCCGGGGAGTTCTACTTGCTTGAGGTACCCTCTTAGTTGAGTCTTTGATTTGGTAGTGATTTGGGTGAGGGACTAGCCCAAACCCCTTGTTTGTTTTGATTCGGTTTTTGTCTGTGTCTTTGGTTGTAGGTGCATGCGAGCTAGTTCCGTCCGAGGAACCCTTGAGCTCGACTTTGTGTGTGACCCGGAGAGTATTCTAAGGCAAGCCCGAAAGAAGAAGAGGATGGCGGACCAAGCCCGAGATGAGGAGTTCGAAAGGATGAGAGCCGACATGGCTCGTATGCTGAAATGGCAAACCGAGATGCCGAGGCCCGTAGGGAGAGGGAGCAAAGGATGAGATTGGAGGCTCAAATCAACACTCAACCCCGGAATGCTAGACAATACATGCATCCGGAGTTGAAAGTGCCGGAGCCGGCCATCGTCTTGCCGGAGGTGTCAAAGAATTTTGAGATCAAAACTCAATTTATCTCACTCATCAAGAGAGAGCAATTCCAAGGGAGACCGAATGAGTGCCCGATCGAGCATGTGAAGCAATTCAAAGATCTTTGTGAGACCATCTCGACGGACGACGAGACACTTGAGTACGTGCTACTCAAGGCCTTCAAGTGGTCTTTGGGAGGCAAAGCTTTGCATTGGTTGGAGAGTCAAGCACCTCGTTCTATTACATCATGGAGGGCTCTCAACGACTCATTCTTGATGAAGTTCTTTCCGCCCACCAAGACGACGGAGCTTAGAAGGAAGATTGCTAGCTTTCAACAAGGAGCCCACGAGCCACTCTTCGAGGCATGGGACCGGTTCAAAGAGATGTTGAGGGCATGTCCAACGCATTGGCAACAACCCTATGTCCTACAAGACATTTTCTTCCAAGGAATCAACCCCGCCACCAAAGATAAATTGAACCTTCATACCGATTGTGGGTTCATTGACTTGCCTCCGGAGCAAGCATGGGAGTTGCTAGACAAGCTCTCGGATTATGAAGCCATGTATGGAGTCAATCAAGCGAGCAAGGAAGTGAGAATCCATGGAGAAGGTCCGAAGAGGCTCTACGATCCCAAAAGTGAAGAGGTGGACAAAGATGTGAAGATCCAATTCTTGGAAGATGAGTTGAACAAGATGAAGAGGCTCTATCACCAAAAGCAAAACACAAGAGCATGTGAAGAGTGTGGTTCTTTGAAGCATGGAGCTCAAGAGTGCCCAAATGAGCGCCAAGTTCGATTGGCCGAGCAAATTGAAGAGGCCAACTATGTTCAAAGGAACTTCGGAGGGAGAACCAATTTCAACAATGGAGGAAGGTGGAACCAAGGCCAAGCTAGTGGCTACAACAACAACTTCAACCAACACGAGCCAAGGGCCCAACCACCACCATACCGACCTCCGGGATTCTATGAGCAAACACCACAATGGGCTCAAGATTTGAAGAATCAAGTCACCAACATAGAGACCCGATTCAAGGAGTTTGGTGTTTGGAGGAGACAAGTGGACAACCAATTTGTTCACATGGCAACTTAACTTCCAAGAGAAGAAGGGAGACTCCCGGGCCGACCCGAGGAGAATCCCCGTGCACAACAACAACAAAACGAAGTTCGTGCCATAGGATTGAGGAGTGGACGGAGTTTTCCCGAGCCACAAGTTCCAAGGACGAGAGAAGGAAGTCGGACTGAGGTACCCAGCACCTCGGGCCCAACGTGCCCAGACGACGATCCAGAAGACGGAGGAGGTCCCTTGAGTCGGACCGAGGTGGAACCCAAGTCGGGCCCGATATGCCCTGAAGTCGGTCCGAGTTACCCATATGCACTCTGCCCCCGGTCCGAGATGCTTGACGTCGGTCCCGACGTCGATCCTAAGTCGGTCCAGGCTGAGATCATTGAGAAAGAGAAAGATCGATCCAAGGAGGTGGATCCAAGCAAGAAGCAAAGTGGCACAACTCTTCCATATCCTATGAAAAAGCCCAAGGAGATTATTGAGGGCAAGTTCAAGCGGTTCTTGAAGCTCTTACAAGGCTTGAACATCACCATTCCATTCACCGATGCTCTAAGTGAGATGCCATCCTATGCAAAATTTTTGAAGGAAATCTTGAGCAAGAAGAGGTCAATTGTTGAGATGCAAGATGAGGTGAAGATCTTGGAGCTACCTCAAAAGCTAGGTGATCCCGAAAGATTTGCCATCACCGTGGGCATTGGGTCACGAAAGTTTCAAGCATTATGTGACCTTGGGGCGAGTACAAGTGTGATACCATACACCATATGGAAGTCAACCGCTATGGGTCTTATTGCTCCGGTTAACATGAGGTTAACTATAGCCGATGGGACGTCAATTGAGCCAATTGGAGTGGTAGAGGACTATCCGGTATGTGTGGAAGGACATTATGTTCCGGCCGACTTCGTTGTGGTTGACATGCTAGAAGTACCGGGAGAGCCTATCATATTGGGAAGACCATTCCTTGCTACGGTGGGGGCCGTGATAGATGTGAAGAAAGGTCACTTGTCCCTTGAATTTGGAGGCGTGGAGCTCGATTTCTCCTTCAAACCCACTTCGAAGGAAGCCTTGCATAGAGAAGCCAAGATGGTCCAATTTCTTCCAAGTGGAGTACAATGGGAAGCCATATCTAACAAGCCAAGTACAAGGAAGCTAGAGTTGAAAGCCATCCCACCACCCTATGGAGTTGAAGTGAAGAACGAAGGGGTGATTGCTAATAAAGAGGAAGATGAGAAGGTGGAGAGTGGGATGTCCTACTTGGAGGTATTTAAGGCCAAAACGGAGGAAACTCAAGCACCACCGGAGCCTTCACATGTGCTAAAGGAGCTTCCAAAAGACTTGAGGTATGCCTTCCTTGGTCCTAACTCTTCATTGCCCGTAATTGTGAATGCTAATTTGAATGATGAGGAAGAGTCTAAGTTGCTAGCGATCTTAAGAAAGCATAGAGGAGCCTTAGGGTATTCATTAGAGGAACTAAAGGGAATTTCACCATCAATTTGCATGCATAGGATCTACATGGAAGACAACCATAAACCCACTATTGAACCACAAAGAAGATTAAATTCTTATATGAAAGAAGTGGTTAAAAGTGAGATACTTAGGTTGTTGGATGCGGGAATCATCTTCCCAATTTCGGATAGCAAATATGTTAGTCCCGTGCATGTAGTTCCTAAGAAGGGTGGATTGACCGTAGTTCAAAATGAGAAAGGAGAAATGATTCCTACTAGAACCACTACAAAATGGCGCATGTGCATTGATTACCGAAAGTTAAATAGTGGAACTCGTAAGGATCATTTCCCCCTTCCATTTATTGACCAAGTTCTTGAAAGATTAGCTCAACATGAATACTTTTGCTACCTTGATGGGTATAGTGGATTTTGGCAAATTCCTATTCACCCCGATGATCAAGAGAAGACGACTTTTACATGTCCCTATGGAACGTTTGCCTATAGACGCATGCCATTCGGTTTGTGTAATGCTCCGGCAACGTTTCAAAGGTGCATGATGTCTATCTTCTCCGACATGGTAGAGGAAATAGTGGAAGTATTCATGGATGACTTTTCGGTCTATGGTTCCTCTTTTGATACTTGCTTGGCTAATTTGGATAGAGTGTTGGCTAGATGTGAAGAGACTAACCTTGTGCTTAATTGGGAAAAATGTCATTTTATGGTTAAGGAAGGAATAGTTCTAGGGCATCTCATTTCTAGTAGAGGAATAGAAGTTGATAGGGCTAAGATCGAGATAATTGAAAAACTTCCCCCACCTACTTGTGTCCGTGATGTTAGGAGTTTCTTAGGTCATGCGGGCTTCTATAGACGCTTCATCCAAGATTTCTCTAAAATCTCAAAACCATTGTCTAACCTCTTAATGAAGGATGTTCCCTTCGAATTTTCCGAGGATTGTATGAGTGCTTTTTGTAGGTTGAGAGATGCTTTGGTTTCGGCACCTATCATGGCGTCGCCCGATTGGAATCTTCCCTTCGAAGTGATGTGTGATGCAAGTGATTTTGCCGTGGGAGCCGTTCTTGGGCAAAGAAAGGAGGGAAAGTTGCATGTCATCTATTATGCAAGTAAAACCTTGGATGAAACTCAATGCAAGTACACGACTACGGAAAAGGAATTCTTAGCCGTGGTGTTTGCATTCGAAAAATTCCGGTCATATCTTGTGGGATCTAAGGTGGTAGTCTATACGGATCATGCGGCAATCAAGTACCTCATGAAAAAGAAAGATGCAAAGCCGAGGCTCTTAAGATGGATGCTCCTCCTTCAAGAGTTCGACCATGAGATCAAGGATAAGGTGGGTTCGGAGAATTTGGTGGCCGATCATTTATCTCGGTTTCCCATGGAGTACATGAATGAGATGGAGGATGGTGTGGAAATAGATAACATGAGGGTGGATGAAGGTCTAATGAGTAGCAAGAAAGAGAGAAAGGATGGATCGACCAAGGGGGAGCATCGGGCGAGAAGTATGGAACGTCGGACCGAGGTGCCCAGTACCTCGGGCCCGAGGTTTTCGACGTCGGTCCAAGAAGCAACATGCACTTGTTCGACCCGATCGACATCCTCACACGTCGGGCTCAATACCTTGCAATGTCGGTCCATGAAATCAAGTAAGATCCTTCACTCGGTTTCCATTCCTCCTCGTCCTCAATTGACTAAATCTTCACCTCCTACTTGTCTTCTATCTATTGAGACCGTGAAACGAGGGGTCACCCATTGGTTTGCGGACTTTGCTAACTTTGTTGTAGGGGGAGTGATCCCACCAAATTTGTCTTACTCGGCTAGGAAGAAATTCTTACATGATGCTAGGCAATATTATTGGGACGATCCATACCTATACAAGGAAGGGAGTGATAGAATCTATAGAAGGTGCATTCCATGTGAGGAGATTGAAAGTGTCATTCGCCATTGCCATTCTTTGCCAACCGGAGGGCACGCCAACAGTTCGAAAACCACGGCCAAAATTCTTCATTGCGGTTTCTATTGGCCAACCATGTTCAAGGATGTGCATGAGTATGTGAAGAGATGTGAGGAGTGCCAAAGAGAGGGGAATTTGTCAAGGAGACATGAGACTCCACAAACCGGGATGCTAGAGGTAGAGCTCCTCGATGTATGGGGGATCGACTTCATGGGACCATTCCCAACATCGGGCCCGTACAAATACATCTTGGTGGCCGTTGATTATGTCTCCAAGTGGGTAGAAGCCATTCCAACAAGGACTAACGATGCAAGAGTTGTGATGAAGTTCTTAAAGAGTAACATCTTTGCTATATATGGTGTGCCAAGAGTTCTTATTAGTGATGGGGGTCCACACTTCATTGAGAGATGCTTTGAGAATGTGTTGACTAAGTATGGGGTGTCTCATCGAGTTGCTACTCCCTATCACCCTCAAACAAGTGGGCTAGTGGAGGTTTCAAATCGTCAAATCAAGGCTATCTTGGAGAAGACGGTGTCTAAGTCAAGGAAAGATTGGTCATCTAAGCTCGATGATGCACTATGGGCTTATAGAACGGCTTACAAGACACCCCTAGAGACTACACCATTCAACCTAGTCTATGGCAAGGCTTGCCATTTGCCGGTGGAGTTGGAGCACAAATCCAAATGGGCTCTCAAAGAGATGAATTGGGATATAAATCTCGCCGGAGAGAAGAGGCACCTAGATCTACTTGAGTTAGGAGAGTTAAGTTTGAAGGCCTAAGAAAACGCCAAGTTGTATAAAGAGAAGACTAAAAGGTGGCATGATAGGAAGTTGGTCCCAAAAACTTACCAAGTCGGAGACAAGGTTCTTCTCTTTAATGCACGACTTCAGTTCTTTCCAGGTAAGCTTCGAACAAGGTGGAGCGGACCGTTTGTGGTACATCAAATACTTTCTCAAGGAGCGGTCGATTTGATAAGTGATGATGGAAGGATCTTTCGGGTAAATGGACATCGAGTGAAAAAGTTTTATGATAAGATGGACCCAAGTGAAGAAGTAAGAGCCACATGGGCTCTCCTTTTGGCGAACTAAACCTCAACAAGCCAATCAAGAATAAGGAAATTTGTGAGCTCTCTTTACTCTTTTCTTTACTTTTGAAGTTTTGATTTCTTTTGATGAGGACATCAATATTTTAAGTATGGGGTGGGTTAGTAGCTCATAGTTCCATGTGTAGTTTCATGTGTTTTCTCTTGTTTTGTCTAAGGGATGTTTCATTTTGGGTTAGTGGCATGATAAGATGTTGAATGATGATTGAATTTTATGGTATGAATGGATGAGTTTGTTTGCTTTGTTGGAGAAAATTTTTGCAAAAATCCATAAAAATTCGAAAATTGTGTGAAAAATGTCAAAAAGATTTTGTTTTTGGACTAGGAATTCCCATCTTAGATGTCCATATGAAGGCTAATGATGATGTGAGCATGTAAATTCCTTTGCATATTTTTGGATAGTTTAGCCTCTAAATGGATGTTGTTTTTTATGTGATATGATGTCTTGCATGTTTTTATTGAGCACATGAGTTCTTGGATGAAATTTGATGCAACTAAGCTAGAGTGAACCTTGTGAAATTATTTTTGGCCATTTTAGGGATGATCGTTCATATTACATATCCCTCATTTTCTTGTGTGAATTAGCTCATGTATGCTTAGTAAAACTTGCTATTGCGGTGTTTATCTATTTTCCAAGACCAATATGAGATTTGTTCTATGCTTTGTCACATTGATTTGGACTTTATTTCATTTAGTCACAAAAAGTTCCATATCCTACCTTGAAGATAAACCGTTGTTTGTAGCCCCGTTTTAGCCTTAGACCTTTGTTTGAAACTCCTCAAAAATATGATTCCTAGCCTAAATGACTTGACCCTTATGGGATTGGACTTTAGTGAGAGGTTTTGAAGAATATTTGGAGAGTTGAGATTCTCTTTGGTGAAGGGCAAGAAATGGAGTTATAAATCAAGTGGGTAGTGCATCTTTGAAGTGGAAAGAAAGAAAGAAAAGTTGGAAAAATATAGTGGATCGAAAGTGAAAAGCTTAAGTGTAAGAAAACGGGTTCCGACCGAGTTCAAAGTGACCTCGGGCCCGAGTTGTAGTGCAAGTCGATCCTAAGTGGAAAAAGTGAGAAAAATCCAACAAAAAGTGTAGTGAAAAGATGAAGTGGAATGTTTAGTGAAAGTGTGGGTTGAAAAGAAAAGAAAAAGAAAAAAAAATCAAAGTCTTTTGGATGAGTGAAGTTGAAAGTGGAATAATTTGGTGAGTTGGTGAGAGACTAGAAAGTTCAATCCCCATTGTAAGAACCACAAGACCAAAATGATTCCTACCTTGAGAAATACCAAAAGCCCCATTACAACCCGGCCGAATGGAACCTCTTTGAGGACCTCCATTGAGCCAAGTGCATATTCTTTGTGTGCATTGTCATAGGCATCTCTAGGTGGAGGAATTGGTGATATTAGCTTCAATAGTAAAGTCTTTACTTGCATGATTGTTGAGTTTGAGTGTTCATTGCTAAACCTAAACACATGATGAGTGATACACATTTCTATATCCTTAAAGTGAGGCTTGGTTGTATTAGACTTTATTCCTTGAACACTTGATCATGTGTGATGATGTAATCTTGGTAGCATGTCTATCACTTGTTCTTACTTGTGTTTTTCATAAGAGGCTTTACTTGAAGATTGTGCTTCGGTCTTACTTACATTGTTATTGCTTGAGGACAAGCAAGTTTAAGTATGGGGTATTCTGATGTCTCTCATTTTGGTGGTGTTTTAGTAGTTAATTTCCTTTGTAAATAAGTGTTTTTCGTTCCTTTCTTTGTTAGTTTTATTCCCTTTTAGCTTAGTTCCCGATTTTCTTCAAGAGTCGGAAACTATGCGAGTTTGTTATGTTTTGTAGGTAAAATGGTGCAAATGAGGATGTTTTGGAGGAGCATTTCAAGTAGGAGCTAAACAAGGAAGCCAAGGAGTGGATGAGCCATGATAAGAATGAAGTGGAACTAAAGGAAAGCCAAGAAGAGACAAGGATCGAGGCCTCGGATCGAGATACCATGACATCGGGCCCGAGTTCGAGCACAAGACAACGGGACCGACGTTCCCAACGTCGGGCCCGACGTACCCAGTGTGTCGGTCCGAGTCGGCGTTTTTGAAGATTAGGCCCCAAGGCATAATTATGATGATCTTCCAAATTTGCCCTTCTTCTAAATTGGAATTCCTTGGTCCCCAATCAATAGAGTAGGATAATTAGAGGTGATTAGAGAGCATTAGGAAAAACAACAATTCCACACAAAATCACTCTCAAGGGCTCAAGGAAGACTTGGAGAGCAAGGAGAAGAAGGGAGGAGGAGAAGAGAGGAAAATCGGTGGAGCTAGGAGGAAGGATAGTGAGTTTGTACTTGTTTCTTTGGTTTTTAGTAGAATTAAGACTTGGATCTTGTGAACCCTTTGAATTTGAATGCAATTTGAGTTTGATTTGAGATTGATGATTGAGATTTGCTTGCTTTTCCATTTGATTGCTTTATTCTCTTACTTGATGGAGTAGATTCCATAGTCTTGGGCTATGGGGGAATCCCCTAGCTAGGATTGGGTATGAACCCCCAATTCCATAGCCTTTGAGTGCTTGATCTATGTATCCTCTCTACACTAAGCTTCAATTCTCTTGTGAAAACAAGGGGTTTAGGGCTTGTGATTGGTAAGAGTAAGCGAGAGCAATCTCGAACCCAATCACTAGACCTAACATCGAAGGAGAGTGAAAACTCCCTTGGGTCGAAGTGTATAGTGGAAGCATCGAAGGCTAGCAACCTCGATATAACAAGGATCAACACTTATTGGTTGAATTGGGGTGGAATCACCCAAGTCTAGTTAGGGAAGGAACCCAAAAACCCAAGACCGATCTACTATTTTGCCTAGACCGAGATCCCCAGTACGTCGGGCCCGACTTTCCCAGTGTCGGTCTCGTGCAAATTGACCTCGATCCACCCTCGGACGAAAGTGACCTGTGTCGGTCCGAGGTGATTTTCCTTGATTTTCCTTTGTTTTGCCTTTCTTTCATCCCTTTTTAGTCTTTTCGGGTACTCTCGACGCATGAACTCCCGTGTGTTCGACACCCTACCTCTTTACTACAAGTGAGGTTCGGTTTATAAATTTAGATTTTGAGACCCTCCGATCCCGGACCGATCAGAATTTTGGCGCCGTTGCCGGGGAGTTCTACTTGCTTGAGGTACCCTCTTAGTTGAGTCTTTGATTTGGTAGTGATTTGGGTGAGGGACTAGCCCAAACCCCTTGTTTGTTTTGATTCGGTTTTTGTCTGTGTCTTTGGTTGTAGGTGCATGCGAGCTAGTTCCGTCCGAGGAACCCTTGAGCTCGACTTTGTGTGTGACCCGGAGAGTATTCTAAGGCAAGCCCGAAAGAAGAAGAGGATGGCGGACCAAGCCCGAGATGAGGAGTTCGAAAGGATGAGAGCCGACATGGCTCGTATGCAACTTGAAATGGCAAACCGAGATGCCGAGGCCCGTAGGGAGAGGGAGCAAAGGATGAGATTGGAGGCTCAAATCAACACTCAACCCCGGAATGCTAGACAATACATGCATCCGGAGTTGAAAGTGCCGGAGCCGGCCATCGTCTTGCCGGAGGTGTCAAAGAATTTTGAGATCAAAACTCAATTTATCTCACTCATCAAGAGAGAGCAATTCCAAGGGAGACCGAATGAGTGCCCGATCGAGCATGTGAAGCAATTCAAAGATCTTTGTGAGACCATCTCGACGGACGACGAGACACTTGAGTACGTGCTACTCAAGGCCTTCAAGTGGTCTTTGGGAAGCAAAGCTTTGCATTGGTTGGAGAGTCAAGCACCTCGTTCTATTACATCATGGAGGGCTCTCAACGACTCATTCTTGATGAAGTTCTTTCCGCCCACCAAGACGACGGAGCTTAGAAGGAAGATTGCTAGCTTTCAACAAGGAGCCCACGAGCCACTCTTCAAGGCATGGGACCGGTTCAAAGAGATGTTGAGGGCATGTCCAACGCATGGGCAACAACCCTATGTCCTACAAGACATTTTCTTCCAAGGAATCAACCCCGCCACCAAAGATAAATTGAACCTTCATACCGATTGTGGGTTCATTGACTTGCCTCCGGAGCAAGCATGGGAGTTGCTAGACAAGCTCTCGGATTATGAAGCCATGTATGGAGTCAATCAAGCGAGCAAGGAAGTGAGAATCCATGGAGAAGGTCCGAAGAGGCTCTACGATCCCAAAAGTGAAGAGGTGGACAAAGATGTGAAGATCCAATTCATGGAAGATGAGTTGAACAAGATGAAGAGGCTCTATCACCAAAAGCAAAACACAAGAGCATGTGAAGAGTGTGGTTCTTTGAAGCATGGAGCTCAAGAGTGCCCAAATGAGCGCCAAGTTCGATTGGCCGAGCAAATTGAAGAGGCCAACTATGTTCAAAGGAACTTCGGAGGGAGAACCAATTTCAACAATGGAGGAAGGTGGAACCAAGGCCAAGCTAGTGGCTACAACAACAACTTCAACCAACACGAGCCAAGGGCCCAACCACCACCATACCGACCTCCGAGATTCTATGAGCAAACACCACAATGGGCTCAAGATTTGAAGAATCAAGTCACCAACGTAGAGACCCGATTCAAGGAGTTTGGTGTTTGGAGGAGACAAGTGGACAACCAATTTGTTCACATGGCAAATCAACTTCCAAGAGAAGAAGGGAGACTCCCGGGCCGACCCGAGGAGAATCCCCGTGCACAACAACAACAAAACGAAGTTCGTGCCATAGGATTGAGGAGTGGACGGAGTTTGCCCGAACCACAAGTTCCAAGGACGAGAGAAGGAAGTCGGACCGAGGTACCCAGCACCTCGGGCCCGACGTGCCCAGACGACGATCCAGAAGACGGAGGAGGTCCCCTGAGTCGGACCGAGGTGGAACCCAAGTCGGGCCCGATATGCCCTGAAGTCGGCCCGAGTTACCCAGATGCACTCTGCCCCCGGTCCGAGATGCTTGATGTCGGTCCCGACGTCGATCCTAAGTCGGTCCAGGCTGAGATCATTGAGAAAGAGAAAGATCGATCCAAGGAGGTGGATCCAAGCAAGAAGCAAAGTGGCACAACTCTTCCATATCCTATGAAGAAGCCCAAGGAGACTGTTGAGGGAAAGTTCAAGCGGTTCTTGAAGCTCTTACAAGGCTTGAACATCACCATTCCATTCACCGATGCTCTAAGTGAGATGCCATCCTATGCAAAATTTTTGAAGGAAATCTTGAGCAAGAAGAGGTCAATTGTTGAGATGCAAGATAAGGTGAAGATCTTGGAGCTACCTCAAAAGCTAGGTGATCCCGGAAGATTTGCCATCACCGAGGGCATTGGGTCACGAAAGTTTCAAGCATGATGTGACCTTGGGGCGAGTACAAGTGTGATACCATACACCATATGGAAGTCAACCGCTATGGGTCTTATTGCTCCGGTTAACATGAGGTTAACTATAGCCGATGGGACGTCAATTGAGCCAATTGGAGTGGTAGAGGACTATCCGGTATGTGTGGAAGGACATTATGTTCCGGCCGACTTCGTTGTGGTTGACATGCTAGAAGTACCAGGAGAGCCTATCATATTGGGAAGACCATTCCTTGCTACGGTCGGGGCCGTGATAGATGTGAAGAAAGGTCACTTGTCCCTTGAATTTGGAGGCGTGGAGCTCGATTTGTCCTTCAAACCCACTTCGAAGGAAGCCTTGCATAGAGAAGCCAAGATGGTCCAATTTCTTCCAAGTGGAGTACAATGGGAAGCCATATCTAACAAGCCAAGTACAAGGAAGCTAGAGTTGAAAGCCATCCCACCACCCTATGGAGTTGAAGTGAAGAACGAAGGGGTGATTGCTAATCAAGAGGAAGATGAGAAGGTGGAGAGTGGGATGTCCTACTTGGAGGTATTTAAGGCCGAAACGGAGGAAACTCAAGCACCACCGGAGCCTTCACATGTGCTAAAGGAGCTTCCAAAAGACTTGAGGTATGCCTTCCTTGGTCCTAACTCTTCATTGCCCGTAATTGTGAATGCTAATTTGAATGATGAGGAAGAGTCTAAGTTGCTAGCGATCTTAAGAAAGCATAGAGGAGCCTTAGGGTATTCATTAGAGGAACTAAGGGGAATTTCACCATCAATTTGCATGCATAGGATCTACATGGAAGACAACCATAAACCCACTATTGAACCACAAAGAAGATTAAATCCTAATATGAAAGAAGTGGTTAAAAGTGAGATACTTAGGATGTTGGATGCGGGAATCATCTTCCCAATTTCGGATAGCAAATATGTTAGTCCCGTGCATGTAGTTCCTAAGAAGGGTGGATTGACCGTAGTTCGAAATGAGAAAGGAGAAATGATTCCTACTAGAACCCCTACAAAATGGCGCATGTGCATTGATTACCGAAAGTTAAATAGTAGAACTCGTAAGGATCATTTCCCCCTTCCATTTATTAACCAAATTCTTAAAAGATTAGCTCAACATGAATACTTTTGCTACCTTGATGGGTATAGTGGATTTTGGCAAATTCCTATTCACCCCGATGATCAAAGACGACTTTTACATGTCCCTATGGAACATTTGCCTATAGACGCATGCCATTCGGTTTGTGTAATGCTCCGGCAACGTTTCAAATGTGCATGATGTCTATCTTCTCCGACATGGTAGAGGAAATAGTGGAAGTATTCATGGATGACTTTTCGGTCTATGGTTCCTCTTTTGATACTTGCTTGGCTAATTTGGATAGAGTGTTGGCTAGATGTGAAGAGACTAACCTTGTGCTTAATTGGGAAAAATGTTATTTTATGGTTAAGGAAGGAATAGTTCTAGGTCATCTCATTTCTAGTAGAGGAATAGAAGTTGATAGGGCTAAGATCGAGATAATTGAAAAACTTCCCCCACCTACTTGTGTCCGTGATGTTAGGAGTTTCTTAGGTCATGCGGGCTTCTATAGACGCTTCATCAAAGATTTCTCTAAAATCTCAAAACCATTGTCTAACCTCTTAATGAAGGATGTTCCCTTCGAATTTTCCGAGGATTGTATGAGTGCTTTTTGTAGGTTGAGAGATGCTTTGGTTTCGGCACCTATCATGGCGTCGCCCGATTGGAATCTTCCCTTCGAAGTGATGTGTGATGCAAGTGATTTTGCCGTGGGAGCCGTTCTTGGGCAAAGAAAGGAGGGAAAGTTGCATGTCATCTATTATGCAAGTAAAACCTTGGATGAAACTCAATGCAAGTACACGACTACGGAAAAGGAATTCTTAGCCGTGGTGTTTGCATTCGAAAAATTCCGGTCATATCTTGTGGCATCTAAGGTAGTAGTCTATACGGATCATGCGGCAATCAAGTACCTCATGAAAAAGAAAGATGCAAAGCCGAGGCTCTTAAGATGGATGCTCCTCCTTCAAGAGTTCGACCATGAGATCAAGGATAAGGTGGGTTCGGAGAATTTGGTGGCCGATCATTTATCTCGGTTGCCCATGGAGTACATGAATGAGATGGAGGATGGTGTGGAAATAGATAACATGAGGGCGGATGAAGGTCTAATGAGTAGCAAGAAAGAGAGAAAGGATGGATCGACCAAGGGGGAGCATCGGGCGAGAAGTATGGAACGTCGGACCGAGGTGCCCAGTACCTCGGGCCTGAGGTTTTCGACGTCGGTCCAAGAAGCAACATGCACTTGTTCTACCCGATCAACATCCTCACACGTCGGGCTCAATACCTTGCAATGTCGGTCCATGAAATCAAGTAAGATCCTTCACTCGGTTTCCATTCCTCCTCGTCCTCAATTGACTAAATCTTCACCTCCTACTTGTCTTCTATCTATTGAGACCGTGAAACGAGGGGTCACCCATTGGTTTGCGGACTTTGCTAACTTTGTTGTAGGGGGAGTGATCCCACCAAATTTGTCTTACTCGGCTAGGAAGAAATTCTTACATGATGCTAGGCAATATTATTGGGACGATCCATACCTATACAAGGAAGGGAGTGATAGAATCTATAGAAGGTGCATTCCAAGTGAGGAGATTGAAAGTGTCATTCGCCATTGCCATTCTTTGCCAACCGGAGGGCACGCCAAGAGTTCGAAAACCACGGCCAAAATTCTTCAGAGCGGTTTCTATTGGCCAACCATGTTCAAGGATGTGCATATGTGAAGAGATGTGAGGAGTGCCAAAGAGAGGGGAATTTGTCAAGGAGACATGAGACTCCACAAACCGGGATGCTAGAGGTAGAGCTCTTCGATGTATGGGGGATCGACTTCATGGGACCATTCGCAACATCGGGCCCGTACAAATACATCTTGGTGGCCGTTGATTATGTCTCCAAGTGGGTAGAAGCCATTCCAACAAGGACTAACGATGCAAGAGTTGTGATGAAGTTCTTAAAGAGTAACATCTTTGCTAGATTTGGTGTGCCAAGAGTTCTTATTAGTGATGGGGGTCCACACTTCATTGAGAGATGCTTTGAGAATGTGTTGACTAAGTATGGGGTGTCTCATCGAGTTGCTACTCCCTATCACCCTCAAACAAGTGGGCTAGTGGAGGTTTCAAATCGTCAAATCAAGGCTATCTTGGAGAAGACGGTGTCTAAGTCAAGGAAAGATTGGTCATCTAAGCTCGATGATGCACTATGGGCTTATAGAACGGCTTACAAGACACCCCTAGGGACTACACCATTCAACCTAGTCTATGGAAAGGCTTGCCATTTGCCGGTGGAGTTGGAGCACAAATCTAAATGGGCTCTCAAAGAGATGAATTGGGATATAAATCTCGCCGGAGAGAAGAGGCGCCTAGATCTACATGAGTTAGGAGAGTTAAGTTTGAAGGCCTACGAAAACGCCAAGTTGTATAAAGAGAAGACTAAAAGGTGGCATGATAGGAAGTTGGTCCCAAAAACTTACCAAGTCGGAGACAAGGTTCTTCTCTTTAATGCACGACTTCAGTTCTTTCCGGGTAAGCTTCGAACAAGGTGGAGCGGACCGTTTGTGGTACATCAAATACTTTCTCAAGGAGCGGTCGATTTGATAAGTGATGATGGAAGGATCTTTCGGGTAAATGGACATCGAGTGAAAAAGTTTTATGATAAGATGGACCCAAGTGAAGAAGTAAGAGCCACATGGGCTCTCCTTTTGGCGAACTAAACCTCAACAAGCCAATCAAGAATAAGGAAATTTGTGAGCTCTCTTTACTCTTCTCTTTACTTTTGAAGTTTTGATTTCTTTTGATGAGGACATCAAAATTTTAAGTATGGGGTGGGTTAGTAGCTCATAGTTCCATGTGTAGTTTCATGTGTTTTCTCTTGTTTTGTCTAAGGGATGTTTCATTTTGGGTTAGTGGCATGATAAGATGATGAATGATGATTGAATTTTATGGCATGAATGGATGAGTTTGTTTGCTTTGTTTGAGAAAATTTTTGCAAAAATCCATAAAAATTCGAAAATTGTGTGAAAAATGTCAAAAAGATTTTGTTTTTGGACTAGGAATTCCCATCTTAGATGTCCATATGAAGGCTAATGATGATGTGAGCATGTAAATTCCTTTGCATATTTTTGGATAGTTTAGCCTCTAAATGGATGTTGTTTTTGATGTGATATGATGTCTTGCATGTTTTTATTGAGCACATGAGTTCTTGGATGAAATTTGATGCAACTAAGCTAGAGTGAACCTTGTGAGATTATTTTTGGCCATTTTAGGGATGATCGTTCATATTACATATCCCTCATTTTCTTGTGTGAATTAGCTCATGCATGCTTAGTAAAACTTGCTATTGCGGTGTTTATCTATTTTCCAAGACCAATATGAGATTTGTTCTATGCTTTGTCACATTGATTTGGACTTTATTTCATTTAGTCACAAAATGTTCCATATCCTACCTTGAAGATAAACCGTTGTTTGTAGCCCCGTTTTAGCCTTAGACCTTTGTTTGAAACTCCTCAAAAATATGATTCCTAGCCTAAATGACTTGACCCTTATGGGATTGGACTTTAGTGAGAGGTTTTGAAGAATATTTGGAGAGTTGAGATTCTCTTTGGTGAAGGGCAAGAAATGGAGTTATAAATCAAGTGGGTAGTGCATCTTTGAAGTGGAAAGAAAGAAAGAAAAGTTGGAAAAATATAGTGGATCGAAAGTGAAAAGCTTAAGCGTAAGAAAACGGGTTCCGACCGAGTTCAAAGTGACCTAGGGCCCGAGTTGTAGTGCAAGTCGATCCTAAGTGGAAAAAGTGAGAAAAATCCAACAAAAAGTGTAGTGAAAAGATGAAGTGGAATATTTAGTGAAAGTGTGGGTTGAAAAGAAAAGAAAAAGAAAAAAAAATCAAAGTCTTTTGGATGAGTGAAGTTGAAAGTGGAATAATTTGGTGAGTTGGTGAGAGACTAGAAAGTTCAATCCCCATTGTAAGCACCACAAGACCAAAATGATTCCTACCTTGAGAAATACCAAAAGCCCCATTACAACCCGGCCGAATGGAACCTCTTTGAGGACCTCCATTGAGCCAAGTTCATATTCTTTGGGTGCATTGTAATAGGCATCTCTAGGTGGAGGAATTGGTGATATTAGCTTCAATAGTAAAGTCTTTACTTGCATGATTGTTGAGTTTGAGTGTTCATTGCTAAACCTAAACACATGATGAGTGATACACATTTCTATATCCTTAAAGTGAGGCTTGGTTGTATTAGACTTTATTCCTTGAACACTTGATCATGTGTGATGATGTAATCTTGCTAGCATGTCTATCACTTGTTCTTACTTGTGTTTTTCATAAGAGGCTTTACTTGAAGATTGTGCTTCGGTCTTACTTACATTGTTATTGCTTGAGGACAAGCAAGTTTAAGTATGGGGTATTCTGATGTCTCTCATTTTGGTGGTGTTTTAGTAGTTAATTTCCTTTGTAAATAAGTGTTTTTCGTTCCTTTCTTCGTTAGTTTTATTCCCTTTTAGCTTAGTTCCCGGTTTTCTTCAAGAGTCGGAAACTATGCGAGTTTGTTATGTTTTGTAGGTAAAATGGTGCAAATGAGGATGTTTTGGAGGAGTATTTCAAGTAGGAGCTAAACAAGGAAGCCAAGGAGTGGATGAGCCATGATAAGAATGAAGTGGAACCAAAGGAAAGCCAAGAAGAGACAAGGATCGAGGCCCCGGATCGAGATACCATGACATCGGGCCCGAGTTCGAGCACAAGACAACGGGACCGACGTTCCCAACGTCGGGCCCGAGGTACCCAGTGTGTCGGTCCGAGTCGGCGTTTTTGAAGATTAGGCCCCAAGGCATAATTATGATGATCTTCCAAATTTGCCCTTCTTCTAAATTGGAATTCCTTGGTCCCCAATCAATAGAGTAGGATAATTAGAGGTGATTAGAGAGCATTAGGAAAAACAACAATTCCACACAAAATCACTCTCAAGGGCTCAAGGAAGACTTGGAGAGCAAGGAGAAGAAGGGAGGAGGAGAAGAGAGGAAAATCGGTGGAGCTAGGAGGAAGGATAGTGAGTTTGTACTTGTTTCCCTTTGGTTTTTAGTAGAATTAAGACTTGGATCTTGTGAACCCTTTGAATTTGAATGCAATTTGAGTTTGATTTGAGATTGATGATTGAGATTTGCTTGCTTTTCCATTTGATTGCTTTATTCTCTTACTTGATGGAGTAGATTCCATAGTCTTGGGCTATGGGGGAATCCCCTAGCTAGGATTGGGTATGAACCCCCAATTCCATAGCCTTTGAGTGCTTGATCTATGAATCCTCTCTACACTAAGCTTCAATTCTCTTGTGAAAACAAGGGGTTTAGGGCTTGTGATTGGTAAGAGTAAGCGAGAGCAATCTCGAACCCAATCACTAGACCTAACATCGAAGGAGAGTGAAAACTCCCTTGGGTCGAAGTGTATAGTGGAAGGATCGAAGGCTAGCAACCTCGATCTAACAAGGATCAACACTTATTGGTTGAATTGGGGTGGAATCACCCAAGTCTAGTTAGGGAAGGAACCCAAAAACCCAAGACCGATCTACTATTTTGCCTAGACCGAGATCCCCAGTACATCGGGCCCGACTTCCCCAGTGTCGGTCCCGTGCAAATTGACCTCGATCCACCCTCGGACCGAAGTGACCTGTGTCGGTCCGAGGTGATTTTCCTTGATTTTCCTTTGTTTTGCCTTTCTTTCATCCCTTTTTAGTCTTTTCGGGTACTCTCTGTTGGTTTTTATACAGAGGAAGAAGCTTGATCAATTTGACAATGCAAGAGGAACACGTAGGAATGAGAGTCAATTTGAACTTCTTAATTAACACAAGTGATTACAAGGCTTTAAATAATGATGATTGAAACTAGCTAACAGCCACGTTCTAACAAACCTAAGATAGTGGGAACTAATTAAAACTAAAATAATAAACACCTTAACATTAGCTACTAACTTTGACTCTCCTTAAGACTAGCTAACAACTAGCTAACAACTTTCACACGTACGTGCATGAAGTTTGAATCAATCTTCAACATCTTCCCTTGATTCAAACTCTTGTTCTTGCATGACTTGTTTTCTTCAATCTTGTAGATGCACATTTCTCATCTACTCACTTCTTGTAGATGCACCACTTCTCATCCACTTCATTTTTTTTTTCTTGTAGATGCACTATTTCTCATCCACACACTTCTTGTAGATGCACTAATTCTCATCTACTTCCTTTTGGAGAAATTTCTCCAACTAAAATAGGCTTTCTTCTTGCACTACTTGTAACATTTGTTGTTGCGGTTGATCTTCATTTTTGAAGCGACAATTCTTTTTTACATGCCCGAATTTCTTGCAATTGTAACATTGAGGTTTTCCCTTGTACCAACAATCGTCTTCGTTATGGCCAACCCTTTTGCAAAGGTCACATTGAGGCGCTTTTCCTTTTCCATTTGAAGAACTCTTTGCTAGATAAACTTCTTCATTTTTACCTCCATTTTCTTCCTCTCGCATGTTTCTCCTTTGATCCAAAGCTTGAAGAGCATTGACTAATTCTACAAAGGTTATCTTCGAAAGATCTTTTGAATCTTCAAGTGATGAGAGTTTTGATTCATACCTTTCGGGAAGGGTTACAAGAAGCTTATCTATCACCCTTTGGTTAGGAAATTCTTCACCAAGTAGTCTAACTTGATGAACGATAGACATTAGCTTACTTGCATACTCCTTGACATTTTCAGATTTCTTCATCCTTTGCATCTCAAACTCCCTTTTGAGATTCAAAATTTGCATCTTCTTTGTTTGACTATTGCCTTCAAACTCCTCCTTGAGTGTATCCCATGCCCCTTTTGCGGATTCACAAGCCATTATGCTTGTAAATATTTCCTCCGACACCGCCAAGTGTAGGCAAGAGAGAGCTTTGGGTCTCTTTGCTACATCCTCCTCGTACTTCTTCATTTGTTGTAAGGTCGGATTTTGTGAAAGAGGGGTAGGATTAAAATCACTCTCAACAACCTCCCATAAACTCAAAGCCTTTAAGTAAGACTTCATTTTGATGGCCCATGAATGGTAATTTTCACCTTTGAAAATAGGAATTTGAATAGAAAATGTGTTTGAGGCCATTGAAATTGGAAATAACCGTAGGCTCTGATACCAAATGTTGGTTTTTATACAGAGGAAGAAGCTTGATCAATTTGACAATGCAAGAAGAACACGTAGGAATGAGAGTCAATTTGAACTTCTTAATTAACACAAGTGATTACAAGGCTTTAAATAATGATGATTGAAACTAGCTAACAGCCACGTTCTAACAAACCTAAGATAGTGGGAACTAATTAAAACTAAAATAATAAACACCTTAACATTAGCTACTAACTTTGACTCTCCTTAAGACTAGCTAACAACTTTCACACGTACGTGCATGAAGTTTGAATCAATCTTCAACACTCTCGACGCACGAACTCCCATGTGTTCGACACCCTACCTCTTTACTACAAGTGAGGTTCGGTTTATAAATTTAGATTTTGAGACCCTCCGATCCCGGACCGATCAGCAATAATCATGCAAATCAAGACCAATAACACAATCTTCAAGCATAGCCCTTATCAAAACATTTTAAGCACAAGTGAAAAAGAAGACAAGTAATTTTAACGTCATCATATATGTATAAGTCTCAAGCATAGGCAATCACAATCCAACCTCACAAGGGATATAAATGTGTTTCTCTCAACTCTCATGTGTTTAGGCTATCAAATCAACTCTCATCTCAATCCTTATGCAACATCTACTTTACCATTGAGACTTATATCACTAATCTCTCTACCTAGAGAAGTCAAAACACATCAATCTTCATAAGAACTTAGGCTCAATGAAATCTTCATGGAAGACTCCATTCGGCCGGGTTGTAATGGGGTTCGGTTATAACAATAGGTAGGGAGTTCTTTGGCCATGTGGTTCTAAATCCGGGAATCAAACTCCTAAATACAACACTACAAACCAAAACAACTCACTTCTTCTCTTTTCAACTCATAACCAAACACTTCAATGAAACTCACACCCATCAATTTCTAACCCAAACTCCCAAAATACAACTTAGAAATACTATGAATTCTTGGCTTTGCACTTATAACATTTTTCCTTTCCTTTCTTTCTTTTTTTTCTCTCTTTTTTTTTCAGCTCGAGCTTCAGGGGGTCGTGACCGACCGGTCGGTCCAATAAGTTTTTAGTTAAATTCAATTTGTGCCTTGGAGGAATAGGACCAATACTAGCTTTACAACTTTGGATTATATGAAACACACTCCTAGCCAAGGTGTTAAATGAGGGAAGATATTGGCCATTCTAGTGTGGAGCAATGGGCGGCCCAATATCACAAGGGAAGATAAATCCATGTTGTGGCATAATCATAAATCAGTGGAAGTTTCCGGCGATGCACGGTTAAGGAAAAAGTCCATTCGTAACTCGGAAAAGTGCAATGGTAACCCGAAAAAAGTGTATTGTTAACGAGTGTTGCAAAAATGCATCCCTAACTCTCAAAATTGATCGAACTGGTAACTCAATATTTGCTCGAAATCTTCAACTTACGAGTGCACTTTTTCTAACTTAGGGGTGCACTTTTTCGACTTAGTAGTGCACTTTTTAATAGACAAACCTTTTGCTTATTTATGATTATACCGTCGCGTGGACTTTTCTCTCCTTTGATTTTGGCTCCTCATTGAGGAGAGCTCATTTCTCCAATCAGATAACCAAGATTTTCTCAAAATTGAATGGACTTTTCTCTCCTCCTTTGATCTTGGCCGCTCATTTCTCCAATCGGATAACCAAGATTTTCCCTCATTATACACGTTAGGAGTGTGTTTCTTTTTTTGGTCGAAATTAGGAGTGTGTTTATTGTGATCCTAAATTGTAGTTTTACTACTAAAATAAAGGGCTGAACGAGAATATTCCCCAAAGATTCCGTGCAACCTGACATGAAAGAACAAAGATGCCACCCGCATATTCGCATAAAACACCCTGCGTTACTACTTGTCCAAATCCACAGTCACAGACTCGTATCAGATCATATGCATCCCTTTAGTTCCCGTCCACCCCGGGCCACCACACAAAATGGCTGAACCTTCATCAATTCGTTTGTCTTCTTAACAACAAATAAATGGATGAATTAGTGTACACACCCGTTATTTATATTAATTTAGATTTAGATTTCGGTAGCTATAAATCCACATGCCTAGCTAGCTGTTGATTGGCCGGTCACTGTAGCTCTTCATATATAGTGAGTATCTGACATCGATCACCTGCCAAACTGTAAATATGCAACTTACTTATAGTGTCTACTAGTCCACTACCTACCGCTCATGCACTAACATTAGTATATAAACAGAAAGAGGGCTAGTCGTTCTCATTGCTAAGATAAGGAGAGGAAGTAGTACTTACAATCACAAACATAGAAAGAATTGAATAGAAGAAGATCGGGGCTAGGCCAATCAACCAAGCTCGATCCAACTCCTGAGCTAGAGCTAGCCATGGCGGCTTTTGCTTCGAATTCTAGAACCTCCTCAGCGTTCTTGTTGTGCTTCATCACAACGTTCGTGTTGGGCGTGGTCGTGTCCGAGCTCCCAACTTTGCACCACCCGTTAGCCGGAGGAGCAACCGAGAGTCGACTGAGTTTTCTCGTAATCGGCGACTGGGGAAGAGGAGGAGATTTTAACCAATCTCAAGTCGCCTCCCAGGTAATCAAGTATATCCATATTCAATTCATCGCTTAAATATGTGCATCGTCTGTACCGGGGTCGAAGAGTATTGTCTCTCCTTCTGTCAAAAGAATTCTCGAGTGTGCCCGATGAAACCCAAAGGGGACAACCATAGCCATCAAACTAGCCATAGTTAATTACTAATGATAATTCAGACAAATTATTGTGTCTAAATAAATGTATATGCATGCAGATGGGAAGGATAGGGGAAGAGCTGGACATAGACTTGGTGGTGTCGACAGGGGACAACTTCTACGAAGACGGGCTGACGGGGGCGCACGACGCTGCGTTTCACGACTCCTTCACCGGCGTCTACACGGCTCCCAGCCTGCAAACGCCCTGGTACACCGTGTTAGGCAACCACGATTACCGCGGTGATGCGGAGGCCCAGCTCGGTCCGTTCCTCCGCCAAGTCGATCCCAGATGGGTCTGCCTCAGGTCCTTCATTGTCGATGCCGAAATAGCCGAGATTTTCATGGTGGACACGACTCCTTTCGTGGACAAGTACTTCAAGGACACCAAGGACCACTCTTACGATTGGCGTGGCATTACTCCTTCAAGGCCTGCCTATCTCAGAACTCTCCTCAAGGTACCGTATGATTAACTCAAACTAATCTTGATTAGTATTCCATGCATGTTTTGTTCAAGTCGGCCTAGTTTAACAAAAATGCATGGCACGTGTATGATTTATGTTGTAGGATCTGGATTCAGCTCTCCAGCGATCCACTGCCAAGTGGAAGATCGTGGTGGGCCACCACGCCATTCGAAGCGTAGGACACCATGGCGACACCCTCGAGCTCGGCCAACACTTACTTCCCATCCTCCAGGTACGTACAAATAGTATCAACTCATTCAAGGACTCTTAGCTATAGCAAGGATGTTATAAATCAACTTAGAACGCGATCGATCTGATTTGAGTTTTCGCTCCTTGTTGGCAGTCCAACAGCGTCGACTTCTACGTGAACGGGCATGACCACTGCCTCGAGCATATCAGTGACACAAACAGGTGAATACCAAACTAAAAGTTGGTCATATACAGACATGGAAATTTTTACGGGTTGTTTGATCTATTGTTTCATATACTGGTGTTTTGTGCAGCCCGATTGAATTCTTGACGAGTGGAGCCGGATCCAAGGCGTGGAGGGGGGACACCAAAGACGTTAACAGGAACGACGTCAAGTTCTTCTATGACGGCCAAGGTTTCATGTCCATGGACGTCAATCCCTCGCAAGTCCACATTGCATTCTATGATGTCAACGGCCAGGTGCTTCACGCGTGGACGACTACTAAGCAGCTTCAACTGTCATCATAAACTGCAAGTTGCTGTGTGGTTTTCGGCATTGAGCTCAGCTCATTTGATGATATATATGCAGTCGATTGAGGTTAATTTGTAAGCAGAGTCTAACCAGTAACAAGTACTATCACTGGTCCACTGGGCAGCAATTGTTTGCACGGAGACTCTATTTTGTAAGTTTAAAGAATTCTTTTTTTACTCAACTTGTTTCAACCTTCATGACCTTTTGTAGTACAGAGGAGCCAAAGCATGCTCTACTGCTCTAGCTCAAATAAAAAAACAAAAAGTCAAAAACTGATAACAACATTCACTAGAAACCTTCTAGTTTCAAACTTTCAATCCACAAGCTAACGCAAAGATTATCAATCACATGTTTAATACTTATCAGAATAAACTACTTAATTAGAGTCTATATTACGACACTTATTCACATTAATCATACAGAGAACGAGTTATAAGCTCAAATCTGTTTCTAGTTCAACACAAAGCGGTACCTGGAGTCGACATAACTCTCAACATCCCACAGAAAAGACCCAAACGTGACAGCCTCCAGTACCAACCTCTTAAGCCCACCGAACCCAATCCTAATAGTTTCATCCTTGGACGAGTCGATCGTCCCATCAGGCCTAACAGAAATCTCAGGCCTCCCAAACAACGCCTCCGTATGCTTCTCAGCAATCCCAATGGCCTCCTTTGACCTAATCGTTGCACATCTTTGGAGCGTCTCAGCATCAAACGACATAACATAGCTCTTCAAACGAGACGGGCTCATCCCGTAACCAAATCCGCCTGGGCTAACACTCCCAGCCCAAGGCATGGCCTCGGGTTGAAAGTCGGCTTTCTTGGCTTCTTTTTCGGGTTCATCTATGTTTCTTCCTTCAGGAAGTGTTTTCATCACCTTTTCGAGTTGGAAACGCTGGTCAACTCGTCTCAGGAAGTAACCATACATGATTGATGCAGCATAGACTTGACCGACCCTGAGCTTGCTGATTTCTGCTATTGAGGTTGAATCACCCAGCCGGTTTCCAAGAATCAGAGCAAGATGGTTCTGGATCATCTCACAGGCCTCAGGGGAATGGATCTGTTCAAGATTTTCCACCTGAGGTGGCCATGTGTCAACTCGACGAGATGGGTGCGAGGAAGAAGAAATGGACGGAACCAGAGAAATGTTTGCGTCCATGAACTTCTTCACGATTAATGTGTACAATATCTCTTCCAAGGCCTTTTTCCTTTCGTTGGCTTTGACCTCTGCAATTCGCCTAAAAGAAAAAACAATTTGCACCAGTGAATAACTAATACACTTGTTGACTAAAATATACCATTTATTCAATACAAACTGCATTTTTTAGCCGATGAATAAAAAGATTTGCATGAAAAGAACCAATATGCGCAGTGTTTAATTACAAACCTAAGTAACTTCCCAAAATTCATTTCTTAAAATTTTAGGACAGCTATTTCTTAATAATATTACAAGGCTAAAATGATATGCTTTCCTGAGCAGGAGTGGTGTTTAATATGAGACATTAAGAACTAGATAATGTGAAGAGACTCAGTGCAATATGACAGCTTACCTGTACAATACCAGATCTGTACCTGAAACAGACGGCTCATCCTTTTGTTTTTCAGCATCATGTTCGAATTCAGTCTGCAACTGCTCAAGCTGCTGGTCAACAGCCGCAGGAACAAGATGCGGGTGATTTGCTAGGATTTGGGACAAAAACTGGCCAATGGGAGACTCTAGCTGAAGAGGAGCAACTGGGGCAGCAGAACCAGCTGAGTCTGACGATGAAGATGCTCTAACTACAAATGAACTTCTACTCCCTGTCACGAATCTCCTGTTACGCTGCTTTGAGTGTGTTGACAATGGAGATTGCTGCAAATTCAATAAAACAGTTTGGTGGCATCATCACGTGTTATCAACTTTTGACTTACAAGAATAGGGATCAAGTTCAATAAACACAGTTGGAAGGGGAAATTCCAATAGCCTAAATATGAAGAAGCCACTTGATCGTGATGATCGTGGGAATGAATATGTACACTACTGTACACTAGCCTCTTGTTTCAAATATCTATATATGGATTTTGCAACATGGAGTAACAGATCTCATATTGATTGGATAGCCTGAAAGGAATCCATTTGTTTTACAATTATCTAAATATGCAATTCAATCTCAAGCTGCATATTTTCCAGTTCCCATCCATTTCTGAAATTGATTGGATAATAACAAATCAAAGAAGCTGCCACTCCAGATCCCTTTCTCTTAATCACCAACTTTCCCAACTATTTAGCAATCCCTTATGTAACGTCTAATTAATAATGGCCAACCACACATATTCTCCTAGGCTCAGTCTTGAGACAGATCATGAATTAGAAAACCTAGCATATAATTTACAGGACAGTGAATAGCTAAGTTGCAAGGTGAAAAGACCTAGTATACAATTTACATTGACTCAGTCTTGAGTGCTCCGATTTGGGGAATTTTCTCTCCTGAATTGTGTTACACTTCTAATGATCATCACATCAAATCGGCAAACACTTGAAAAGCAAATAGAACCCTAAATTGATCCGATTTTTCAAGAAAACACAAATTGTTACCTTGATCCGACGAACACCGGAATTCAGCCGGAAAAGCTCGCAAACACCAGCCGACGCCAAAATTCTAGGTTTCTGAGGCAAATTAGGAGGCCTAGCAACGCTCAATGGTGAAGCTCGGAACACAGTAGCAGCTTCCATCTTCTTATAAAGGAAAAAACCCTAAATCGAAACAAAAACAGAACAATATCAGCAAAAAAAACACAAGATTAGTTAATCCAAAGGCACAAGCAAACACATACACTTCCGAAGCAGGTGCGCGGCGTGAAACGCTTCGCTTAGTTGGACGGAGAATTCAATTCTTGCCTTCAACTGTGGCCGGAATCGGAATCGGTATCGGTATCGGAATCGGAATACGAGAGTTGAACAAATTGAACGTGTATGTTTCCTGTGTGCGAAATCTGATTGTATTTGTAGTCGGCTTGCCACCAACCTTTGGAATGGTGAGAGAATTTTTCCCTTTCCCAAAATGACCCTGCCTACATGGAGGATAGGATAACTCTATTTTTGCATTTTGCAGGCAGTAGTTTAGCCGTTTAGAGGGGGTGTTTAAGTAATTTAAAGCATATTGTAAGAGATTTTTAATTTGTTTAAGCTGATGCTGGTGGGCTTGCTCGAGATCTCTGGGCTTGATTGCAACATGTAGGCCTTCTGTGGGGCCCAATTAAATTGTGGTGCCGTGTTCGTATATGGGCGTTAGGAAAGATGCACGTTGGTGTTGTGGTGGCCACAATTTGAGATTGGTGGTGTTGGACGGACACAGTTTCAATAGTTCCATTTGGAGTTGATCACCTCTTGTTTCTGGTATGATCTAGTGCTACGCGGAACTCTGGATTCCACTTTTGTCCCGGTTTGACAACAGAAAGGGAAAATGATTTTATCCAAAGAAAAAAAACAAGAGAAAGGGAATTCGAAGAAATGTATAGCATGACGACGAAAGCAGGATATAAGAATTCATGGCCCAATACATGCCAACAGGTCCAAAGACAGGGCATGGAAGAATCCAGAACCTATGAGAATCCAAAATGAACCCGATTTAAGTAAATGGATTACGGTTCAATTGAACTAGTTTAACCCCCGTACCATGTACGGATAATATGATTATAAATCCAATTTAATATAGATATGTAATGACTAATGTCAATAGTCACGTTAAAAGTTAAAATTATAGGATCATATACATTTATATATCTTCGTATTGTGATAAGTGTTTTTTTACCAATAGTAAATCAACTAATAATATAAATAAGTTGGATTTGTTCAAAAATTACTTTAAGATAAATATCACATTTTATATTTATCAGAAGATGATAATTAATTCTTGGTAAGTGATAATTCATAATTTTTGGTAAATTTTAAGCAATTTTTACAAGATAAGATTATATGAGATTGTAATTACCTAATTTGTATAAAGGAGGGTCCGACTGATTATTTTATTATAGAAATGACACGTGGCGCAAATTTTTGTGAAGACATTGTCTCCGCTTTATACTATAGGTAGTATAGATGACTGACCTTTACAAGATGTACAATAAGGCCTTCCTTCACTTCTTCACCAAAAAATTCTTTCACCCACAAAATCTCTTTTACCTTTTTCTATAAAAACATCCTATTTCTACTTTTCACGTTTCCCAATAATAATTTTTTCACCCAAACCCATACTTTTCTTCCAAAAATATCTTTTGCCCAACAAAAAAAACAAACCCTAAGTAAGCAAACGATGGGTTGGCCCGCTCACCCTCCCAGCCTGCTCGATAAAATGGATGGGTATATATATAGAGAGAGAATTAGGATCTGGTGATATAGCTAGTTATAGTATAACTAGTGCAAGAATAATAGCCATTAGATTATAGAAAATAAACGGACTAAATTTACCCATTAGACGCGTATTTGGTGAATTGTACCGGATCAAATCCATCGTATCACGTTATCTCTCAAAATCTAATAATATCTTCTTAAAATATTCAAAAAAAAAGAAGAAGTTAATTCTCTCTTTTAGGATGGTAAACGAAAAAGTTGTTGTCAAACAATCTTTTCAATCCTACAAAGCCTGCACATCTCTTCTCTACTTTTGAACAACTCCATCTTTCTACTCAAGTACTTCTTTCTACTCAAGTACGTACACTTCCATTTTCGAATATCACCAGAACCATTCCACTTAAATCTCTCTTCAATTTCAATTAATCTCTCTTCCATTGTCAAAAACCCACTTTCAATTGCCCCGAATTGAAAGGAATCGCCTTCTCTGAAATTCTCGCCGTCCCGACAGTAACCCAGGTTTTGCTCTAAAAAGTTCATGCTCTTTGTTCTTCGATTTCATTACTTGCTAGTTCTGTAGTTTTGTTGGCGATTTTTAATGGTTTCGGGACAAATTGCAAGGAATCGATTTTTTTCATTAATAAATTAAGGTCTTTATGTATTTTCTAATGATTCTTAGGTTAAAGTCGATCTTGATTGTTCCTTAGTTGTGTTTGAGAACCAAATACATAAGGTATTTGAATTAGATCAAGTATGGTGAGTGTGTACGTTTTTTTTTATCCAAGAGTATGTACGTATTTATGAATTTCAATTTGCATGCATGTTGATTGATTTCTTTATATATTGGCAATTTCTTGTTTAGTTCATGGATTTGGAATTTTAATCTACTTGATACATGGTCTTCGTGTTGCTATATATGATTTGAATTTTGAATGGTTTTCAATGCAATGGTTTGTGAATATATGTTTTGAATTGGTGTTCTACCTAAATTCTGGATAGTATAATTTGAATTTTTAAGATATTTTCGTGAATGTTCTTTTAGATTATTTGAATATAGCATATTATGAAGTATGATTTGAATCGTTGATGTAGTAACGTGAATGTTGCTATGTATTTTTTGAATATATTATTGGTTAGCAATTTGTATTCTACGGGTTGAATTCTAAGTATTATAATTTGAATTTTTACACAATAAACTTGAATGTATTTATTAACTATTTGAATATCATCTGAATTTTTAATTGAGTATCTTGAATATGTTTTTACATGTTTTGAATCTAACATTCTTCAGAATTTCTAATTATATTGTCTGAATTTGCTTACAAATAACTTTAATGTGCTTGTTGATTAACTATCGGCCAGTTTTTGCGCACTCTATTTTTTACTTTTCGAACTCCAGCTTGTGTGGATTTGGAATCCGCACAAGTGTTTTAAACGTTGGAGTGCGCAACGGAAAAAAAAGAGTGCGCAAGTTAATCGCCTTAACTATTTGCATTTTACTAGCTGAATTTTGTATAGCGTAATTTGAATTTTTACACAATGTTTTTGAATGTTCTAATGAATTATTTGAATATCATAATTTGAATTTTTATCTTAGTATCTTGAATATGTTTACACAATGCACGTGAATGTTTGTTTGATATATGTTGAGTGTATAGTATTGAATAAATGATGTATAAATGATCAAATGTGTATTTTGAATATCTACATATTAGATAAACAAATGTGAATTGATACTCATTGTGCTATGAATGTTAATGTGTTTTTCTTGAATATGTAGTATTGAAGTCAATGAAGATCGAGATGGCCGGGGAATATAGAGAAGCCTAAAGAAAATGGAAGCAAAACGATAAAATCAAAGACCGTGATGAGCATTAGAGAAGTCTTATAGTTTGTGGCGAAATCTTATATTAATATTTACGGTGTATTCGAATTCGATTTGTTTGTATTCATTCACGAAACTGGAATATATGAGAATGTGAACTTACCTATTTTTATCGGATTCAATGTATGTTAATAAATATTCTTTATTCACTATAGTTACATTCAATGTAAGCTCACCTCAAACAAGATAATATAATTTAGATTCGACAAAGTGAATTGAATATTCAAGCTTCGACAAATTTGAAAAATGTTTAAATAGTTAAAAAATCCCAAAACATATTCAACCATCTATATGAAAAATTCGAATATTTATACAATTCAATATTGAAGCTATATAGTCAAATATTTGTATAGTCGAATATCGAAGTTGTGTAGTCGAATATTTGTACAGTCGAATATTAAAGTTGTATAGTCGAATATTGAAACTAAATAGTCGAATACTTCTACAGTCGAATATTGACGTTGTGTAGTCGAATATTTGTTCAGTTGAATATTAAAGTTGTATAGTCGAATTTTGAAAATAAATACTCGAATACTTCTACAGTCGAATATTAAAGTTGTATAGTCAAATATTGAAGCTGCATAGTCGAATATTGAGTCACTGTAATCGAATTTTTGATTAGTGATGAATCGAAATATACGAGGTATTGTACGAGTAATGTTTTCCTTAAATCTTGTATAATATTCAAAATTTGAATAATCAAATCTCTATTATCAAGGATTTGCTCTTAATTTTTTGAATTTTCTATAAATCAGATTTTGTTTTAATTTAGCAACTAATCCTATTTTTAAGGACCTTCTATTTAAGTGTACTATTAATTTTTAATTAATTAAAATTCAGCCTAAATAGTGGCCCTTGATTTACGGTGATCTTACGCTTAATATTTGTTCATCTGTTTCACTATAAGAGGTATTTTACTTGAACCTCCCTCTATATATATGTGAGAGCTCGGGTTTTGGGTCGATTCCATTTTCGATTTCCGCAAATTCTCGTTCGTTCTTTGGGCAAGTTTCGTCCCGAAACTTTTCTTAAGGGGGGTAGTATGTAATATTCGGTTTAATTCGGTCCTATTTTTTTTGACCCGCAAGTTAAATCGAGTCTTGTTGTTTAAGTAAGTGAATACCCTAAATTAACATATAAGTTAACTATAAATTAATAACCTTTTTCCTAAGTAAAGAAAAAAAAAATACTCCCTCTGTTAAGAAATACATGTCGTTTTAGAGTTTGTCTTAAAAATTAAGAATTTAAACGATTTGACTTTAACACCCTCAATCTTAGGAAGATCTTTTATTTTTTAGAATAGATTTAAGTAATTGTTTTAAATTAGTGGGGATAATATTGGAAAAATGGTGTTAAAATATCTAAAATGACAAGTATTTCTTAACAACTCAATCAGCCTAAAACGACAAGTATTTATTAACGGAGGGAGTAGTAAAAAGCATTTTATCTATCTAGTCGTCCGTTAGGCTAGAGATAAGATTTACTAGCAAATCTATCTAATTAAACTAAATTTTATCTAATTAACTTAAACCTATAAACTTGATCAAGTCCTCCGTTGCCTTTCATTCTTTCGGTGCAATTGTGCCGCCAGAGAACTTCCTTCTTCGTTGTTCCAAACCGCTAGAAGCTCGTCGCCGGTAAGTGTCGTTCTTCCTCTAGTCTTCTTTTCCGTGAGCGTCGGGTTTGGGCCTCGGGTTTCGCCGGGATGGGAAGGGGGTCATCGGAGGTCGCCGGAATCTGGGTAGCGGGGTGTGCGAGGGTTTTGTCGAGATCGGGCGAGCGGGACGAGGTGATGGGCGAGAGTAGGGAACCGGTCGTCGGCTGGAGGGGCGGGTTATTGTGACGGGTCGGAGTACGGTCAGATCGGGGCGGGGTTTGTGCGGTTAGATTCGAACTCGAGCGAGGATTCCGGCGGGCTTGGGGTTTCAAGGTGGTGGGTCGTCGGTCCTAGTCGGGCTCGGGTGAGGGTTCGGCGAGGGTCCAGGTGGGTCGAACTCAGGCGTCGTTGGCCGGGGCTTTAGGCAGAGGTCGGTGAGGGGCTTTTGCAGATGTGTAATTAGTAGCAGAGGAATGTCGGAAAAGAAAGAAGAAAAGCGAACAGAGAAGGTGCAAGAGGGAAAGGATGATGTGGCATCAAGGGAGTGGTTGAAATTAGTCAAGAGTTGACCTTCTAAAAGAAGGGGTTCAAGTGAGGATAGTTAGGATCGGTTCCGGGTTCGGTTCAGGTTTTGGTTCGGGGTTCGGTCCATATTTTTAATATAAATTCCTGAGTCAATTCTATAAATCGTTAAACTTCGCTATTAAAATATTCAGGGGCTCTGAGTAATTCTTGTTGATTTTCTTCGAAAGCCTTTCAGACTCGTCGTTTTGGAGGTAAGTCGTTATGCGACTTGCTCGGCTATGTGGTTCTATTCTATTCTGGTTGGATTGCATGCTGTGCTGGTAGGATTGGTTTTTGGGAACTAGTCCCTAAAGTATTATTTTTTCCTAAAATATTTTATTTGTATATATATATGTGTGTGTAATCGTATGTGCTTATGTGTGCAACTGGATTTCAAAGGGTTTTTATCGTATGAAAAGTTTTTACGCATTTTCTGTGTGTTGGCATCTACCGGTACGACCTTGTTCTCGGATTTTCGAGGAGAAGGGGACTTCTAGAGGCATGGTCGTATGGCAAGAAGAGCCCCTTCAAAATTTATAAAAATGTTTTGGCGAGTGCTCTAGTAGAGGCTTGACCAGGGGTTGGAAGTGTGTTTGGAAAAGGGATTGGCTGGAGGATGCCTTAGATGCGGGTGCTGTGGGTGGAGGCCATTAACACCCTGCCTAGGATTGTGTGTGTGTGAATGTGAATGTGAATGTGTGGATTCGTGAATGTTTGTGTAAGAGGATTTATTATTGTGATTCTGCTAGTGAATTTGAATGTGTGTGACTAACTGGACTTAGGACTGGACTAGAGCTATGCGTGTCATTGCGGACTTGTTTGCTGACCTTAGAAACTCGTTTGGAAACGTTCTGCTAGTATTGTATGTTTTCTGACTTGGATTAGAATAGTAGTTGACCCCTCGGGGAACTATTTTTCAGACTGCAGGTATCTAAGAATCCGTGTAGGGACTTGGCGGATTGGTGGTGCGAAGCAGCAATACGTGTCATAGAATAGTTTGGGTTTAGGGAATGATCGTTGTATTTTGATTCATCTTTTTGGGTTGATACTTTGCACAAATTTATATTGTAAGTTGTTAGTTAATGTACTTGGGGTTTGGGGAAGTTCGTAACTGCTAGCCTTGAGTTGAGTTGGGATCGTGAATTGTTTTGTAAAAGTTTTATTTTGTAATACGAGTTGGATGTTTTTCAATGTTTTCTCACCGTGCCCGCGTTGCAAGATCCGAATGTTCTGTTGTCAGACTAGCTTGGTAGCGCCTCGTGAGGTCTACTACCGAGTAACGCCTTGTCAAGAAAACAGGGTGTTACAATATATATATATATATATATAGAGAGAGAGAGAGAGAGAGAGAGAGAGCTCTGGGTAGAAAGTAGTAGTTTTATTAAAGTGTGAATGAAGTGCTTATGTAGAGAAGATGATCAATCTAACCCTAGTACAACTCGGTCACGACCTAGACTTAAAGGAGAATATTTGTGCGGAGATGATCTTATAAGGTATTGTTATGAATAAGCCTATAGAATATTCTTTATTATATAAGACAGTGGCATGGTAAATATGTACCTTAGAACTAGGAGACTATTTGCTCATTAAGAAGGGTTGAAGGCTGCAGTTTCTTTCAATGTGGCCTTCTCTGCCAAAAACCCATAATGAAGGTAGCATTGAAGAAATGAGATAGTTTGGGTCTGTTTTGTGCTAGAGGCCCATAATGCAAGATTTGTCCCAAGGTTGCTCCAACTCATATTCACTTCTATGCATTTTGATGAAAGAGCTTAAACCTAGATATATAAGCTCTTATTCTGATGAGAGCTCATTCAACACAAATCCACGCCGCTCAAGAGAGAGAAAGAGAAGAAAGACAGGAGAGAGCTAGAAGGTTCCGGCACCTCTGGTGGAGAAGAACGACGGCGACGATGAGATTCCGGCGACGACGTTCTATTCTCGTGGAGATCCGAATACAGCGTCGACAGAGGCTTCAACTCAAAGCCTCTCCTGGCCTTAATCGGGGGCGACCAAACCCGATCTGAGATCTTCTTTGCCTTGTATTTTTACTCTTTCTCTGGTCTTGTGCTCTAGCCTAGATCTTGTCTTAGGTTTGTGTTTCCGTTTTAAGTTCATATTTATAGCCGATCTTGAGACCTTCATACACATAGTGGATTCCGACGAGTCTCCGGTACTGAGACTCCCAAGACGTAGGGAATTTCCCGAACTGGGTCACCAAACTCGTTGTGTTCATTTTTGCTTTCTTTGAGTTCGTTTTCTGCATGATTAATATCGATCCAAAAAGTACATAGTCGAACATTTCAGATCTGTGTTTTCCAATTTTGCTACCAGAGCATGATTTGCATTTTTTGTTTTGTGCTTCCGCTAAAACCCTAGATCCATTTTTCTTGTTCGGATTATGTTAAGGTTTATAATCTGTACAACCTTCAATTTTGTTTCTTAAATAAGTATCGGAGTGATTCTTGTCTCAGATTGCTTGTTTTCCCTTTTCTCAGATCTCTGTTATTCATAGTGTTTTCTTAGTCTTTTCTATATCAATATACAAGAATTTAAACTAAGATTGCTTTGCTTGAAACTGCTTTCGGGTAATAATGGCTGACCACTACAAGGTCAAACCCTACAATGGGGTCATGGATTTCTCCATGTGGAAAGTGAAAATGCAAGCTATTCTTACAAAGGAGAGGTGTTTCCATGTTGTTATTGATGTGTGGGACTAGGACACGACAATAGCAAAAAAGGAAGAAACTCAGGCTTTAGCTCATGCCGAAATTATGTTGAGGTTAACTGACGAGGTCGTTCGTCAAGTGGTTAGTCACACTAAACCTAAAGACCTCTGGACTACTCTTGATGATATTTACCTTAAAAAATCATTGCCTAGCAGAATCACCCTTTTATGCAAGCTTTGCATGTTCAAAATGGATACTGGCATGACATTGAGTGATAATCTTGATAAGTTTTTGAAACTAACTCAAGACCTAGCTAGATGTAAAAGACACTATAAAAGATGAGCATCAAGTTGTAATTTTGCTTAATTCTTTGCCTAGACAATTTGATGTTTTGAAAGATGTCATACAGTATGGTAGGGATGACTTGACTGTTAGTAAGTTAACTGAGACTATTATTTAGAAAAATGATTCTTTGAAAGTTTTTAAAACAAGAAATGGGTCTAAATTTTTTGAAATAAGTACACTAAAACGAAGTCATGTACACCAAGGGTAAAGGCAAAAATAATATAAACAAGAAAAAGCAGGATAAAAATTCTAAAAAGAAAACTGATTCTTCTGTGAAATGCTAAAACTGTGGTAAAAATGGTCACTATGTAACTGATTATAGGAAGAAAAAGAGGGATGATAAAGAAAACAATAAAGAGAGGGCAAATGGTTTCTCTAATGAGTTTGAATCTCAGTGCCAAATATTCTAATGAATTGCTAGCTTATTGTCTCGCATGCTCATGATGATGATGACTGGATTTTAAACTCTGCAATATCCGGTATGGTCTTTGACCCGCAAGTTTAATTAACCTAACTGGGGAAAGGGCTACAATTAATAATGCCTTTGTCCTCGTAAGCAAAAGATATTAATTTAATTGAACTTAAGGATAATCGTTATTCTTTAAATCAACCGCATGCCCATTACGTAAAAATTGGGCAGCCCACTTGGACTTTTCTTCTCTTCATTCAACCCAACAAAACCTATATATATATATATGACGAACCCTCGATCCTCTTCATCCTTTGTTCGGCCGCTATAGGAATGCTCTTATCTCCATCGTACAAACTCCTTGATCGAAGCCTGCCGTGATATCATCTTTCGTTCATTCCTCTGGTAAGGTTGTCGTTCTCCCGTCCCCTTCTTGCCTCATCATGTTTGTTTCTTTCCTCCCTTTTGGTTGGCCCGACGTGTTGGTCGCTGGCAAGGGTCGACCGCCTCCCTCTCATTGTTTCCGTTCCCTTGTCTGTTCCGATTGCAGTCGAGAAACCGTCCTCCTCGGGGGCCTTGTCCGTCCGAGCTTGAATCCGCCTCGGTGTCTCTGCAGTAGCGTCTCGTCGTCGTTCGTCGGAATCGTCGCCTCGTTCCGGTGAGAGACCGTTTTCTCCTCGTATTTCTTTTTTTTAAGGCGGGTTCGAATTGTGTGGGGGCGATGTCGGTCTTACCGTGTCGATGTCTGTGAGATTAGCCATGCCGGTACTTGTAGTTGAACGAGGTCATGTGGGGGGTGGGTTACAGTGAACATGTGTTTTGGGCGGTATAGCAACGCCATCCTGTATTGTGGATCGTAGTGATGCTGTTGTAGGGAAGAAAACCAGTAGGAGGGAATTGGATGTGTAGAAGAGGGAGACTAGTGCTGAATGTTTGGATCGAAACGGGAGTATTGGAGAATGAAGTCAAAGTCAAAGTAGGTGGGGCCTACTTGGCTAAATAAGAGGCTAGCTAACTCTCCAGGAGATTAAGTAAGTTGATACGTGGTTGTGTAGTAGAAGAGTAAGTTAGTCGATAGGTTTGACCAAAAAAAAGTTAGTCGATAGGTAGGATGCTGTGGGTAGTTAATTAGTAGTGGGTAGCTAGCTAATGGGCGGAAAAGTGTAGTAGTGGGATGGGATTGGGTTTTAGAACTTGAACTCTAAATTCGGGTTAGTTGTTAATTAATCTCTCTCTTTTGTTAATTGTTTAGGAAGGTGCTGTTATCTAATTTCCTAGTTTCGCATTCTCCGAGAAGTTCTTCATTTTCGAGGTAAGTCGTTCTGCGACTTGTTCGGCTAGGTGGTTCTATTCAATTCTTGTTGGATTGCGTGCTGTGCTGGTAGGATTGGTTTTGGGAAATTAGTCTCTACAATATTATTTTAACTAAAATGTTTTTATTAATATATATGTGTGTGATCGTATGTGTTTATGTGTGCAACTGGTTTTCAAAAGGTTTTTATCGTATGAAAAGTTTTCACGTGTTTTCTGTGTGCTGGCATCTACCGGTACGGCCTTGTTCTCGGATTTTCGAGGAGAAGTGGACTTCTAGAGGCATGGTCGTATGGCAAGGAGAGCCCTTTCAAAAATTATAAAAATGTTTTGGCGAGTGCTCTAGTAGGGGCTCGACCAGGGGTTGGAAGTGTGTGGAAAATGGAATGGCTGGAGGATGCCTTAAATGCGGGTGCTGTGGGTGGAGGCCGTTAACACCCCGCCTAGGATTGTGTGTGTGTGCGCGCGTGAATGTGTGGATTTGTGAATGTTTGTGTAAGAGTATTTGTAATTTGTGATTATGCTAGTGAATTGGAATGTGTGTGACTAACTGAACTTAGGACTGGACTAGAGCTATGCGTGTGATTGCGGACTTGTTTGCTGACTTTAGAAACTCGTTTTTAAACGTTCTATTAGTACTGTATGTTTTCTGACTTGGATTAGGATAGTAGCTGACCCCTCGGGGAATTATTTTTTAGACTCCAGGTATTCAGGAATCCGTGTAGGGACTTGGCGGAGTGGTGGTGCGAAGCAGCGATGCGTGTCATAGAATGGTTTGGGTTTAGGGAATGATCATTGTATTTTGATTCATGTTATTGGTTGATACTTTGCGTAAATTTATATCGTAAGTTGTTAGTTAATGTATTTGGGGTTTGGGGAAGTTCGTAACTGCTAGTTTTGTATTGGGTCGGGATCATGAAATGTTTGTAAAAGTTTTATTTCATAATGCAAGTTGGATGATTTTCAATGTTTTCTCGCCGTGCCCGCGTTGCAAGATCCGAATGTTCTGTTGTCGAACCAGCTTGGTAGCGCCTCGTGAGGTCTACTACCGAGTAACGCCTTGTCAGAAAGACGGGGTGTTACAGACTCTGGATGTAAAATGCATGCTACACCAAATAAAAGCTGGTTTGAGTCATTGTCTTTGTGTGATGATGGCGTAGTTATACTTGGTGATCATTCTTCATTACCCATTAAGGGAACATGCTGCATACCTCTTAGAATGCATGATGGCATGATTAGAAAAATACAAAATGATAGATGGGTCCCTAACCTAATAAGAGATCTGCTCTCTGAATTTATTTTTGATGATTTAAGATGTCAAATTATTACTTCAAATGGATTAAGGAATGTAGTCAGGGATGGTACAGTTCTTATTAAGAGTATTAAAAAGGGAGGGTTATATCATGTTATTGCTTCTCTTGAACTGAATATCTCTGAGAATGTGAACAATCTTGATATCTTAGATTATATAAAGACTTGGCATGCTAGAATGGGTCATATAGGAAACAATAGTCTGCATCATTTGTTTAGAAACCAGTTAATTGACATGAATCCATGTGATATTACTTGTGTGTTAGAAAAAAATGAGCATAGTTTTGGTAAGTCAAGTTATAAAGCTTCTAAACCTTTAGAATATGTGCATGCTGATATGCAGGGTCCTCCTCAAGTTGAAACAATTGGGGGAAGAAAATATGTTTTTTTTATCTCTAACTGATCATTATTCTAGAAAGGTTTGGATTTGCTTACTGAAAGCTAAAGATGAAGCTTTTGAAAACTTTAAACAATGGAAAGTAATGGTAGAAAGTCAAGCTAGATTCAAACTAAAAGGTCTAAAAACTGATAATTTCCTTGAATTCTACAATAGCATGTTTAATAAATTATGTAAGTTGCATGGTGTTACAAGACATTTGACAGTTCCTAACACCCCTTAACAGAACAATATTGTTGAGAGGATGAACAGGACACTGCTTGAGAAGGCCAAATGCCTTCTCATCAGTGCTGGCATGAAAAAAATCTGTGGGGAGAAATTGTGGTTACAACAACCTATCTAATAAATAGGTCTCCCTCCTCAACAATTGACTATAAAACTCCTCAGTAATTATGGACTGGAAAGAAACCTGATTTATCTCATTTAAGACCTTTTGGCTATAGTGCCTATGCTCAAATTCCCAAGGAAAACTTCAACCTCGGGCCCAAAAATGTGTGTTAGGTTATCCAGAAGGAGTTAAAGGATATAACCTTCTCCTAATTCAACCTAGAGGTTATAAAGTCATAGTGTCAAGGTCTGTCACATTTAATGAAAAAGAATTTCATTTCAAGTCAATTCTAACGCCAGCACATGACAATTCAGGTACCCCTCAAGACAATCACGAGGAAAGGAATTGGCAATTGTTTGTACAACAAGAGGTAGAGGATGATGACCCATCAAAGTTCGATATTGGACATCCAACAAGCACTCCTCATGATGAAAAGGGGGATTAGACGTGCCAGAAACTAAAAACTCAGACCACACGGGCTTGGCACCTCACCAATTAGGTGGGGGAGTAGTAAGTACTTCCTCAAACTCAAATAATTCTATTTTTGAAAATGATCGATCATGATGATGTTGATTCTATGTCTCATTCTATTGGTGAAAATGATTTGCATGATGAGCATGATGAAGTAGAACAAGACATGCATGAAAATCAGATTGATAATAATAACATTCATGCCCATGATCTAGAGGATTATCAATTGACTAGAGATAAAAAATCGAGAATTTGAATTCCTAATGCTAAATTTGCTAATTTTGTAAATCTGCATGAGATCCATGAAAATTATTTGATAGAGAACTACAATCGAATTGTTAAGTATGCTTTTACTGTGGCTGAAGTAGTTAGTAATTTTACTCCTAATACTATGAGCAGGTTGTTAGTTGTAAAAATGCTAATGATTGGCTTAAGGTTGTGAATGAGGAAATGCAATCCATGCATGTAAATCAAACGTGGACCTTAGTTCCTAAGCCTAGTAAAGCCAGGTTAATAGATTGCAAATGGATCTATAAGCTTAAGGAAGGAGTTGATCCCCTTAATCTCTCTAGATTTTAAGCTAGATTAGTAGCAAAAAGAATTACCTAAAGAGAAGGAATATATTATAACGATAGTTTCTCTACTGTTGTTAAATATAAAACCTTAAGGCTTCTAATTGCTATGGATGCGGTCTATGACTGGGAATTGGAGCAAATGGACGTAACAACTTCTTTCTTGCATGGAAACCTAGTTGAGACAATCTATATGAAAGAACCAAAAGGAGTCATAGTCAAAAGCAAACCTGATCATGCATGCTTGCTAAACAGATCCATATATGGCCTTAAACAATTTCCTAGGCAGTGGATTAAGAAGTTTGATTCTTGCATGTTTTCTCTTGGTTTCAAAAGAAGTCGGTTTGATACTTGTCTTTATTTCAAAATTATCAAGTCTCATTTAGCCATCTATACACTGTTATATGTAGATGATATATTACTCATGAGAAAATCCAAATCTGAAATAGCTGGCTTAAAACATGACCTAAAGAAACTTTTTGATATGAAAGACTTGGGTGAAGCTAAAAAGATTCTTGGCATATCCATATGTAGGAACCGTGCTAAGAAATTAATCTTCTTATGTCAAACTGGTTATTTGAACAAGGTGTTAGACAGGTTTGCTATGAAGGATTCCAAGGCTGCCCTAATCCCATTAAGAAGGCACCTTGAGTTTACTAAGAAAAATTGCCCTAAAACTGCTATTGAGAAGAAGAAGATGGAAAATATTCCATATGATGTTGATGTAGGCTTGTTGATGTATGCAGTGTTATGTACCCAACCTGATTTATCTTTCTCCATTAGTGTTCTTAGCAGATATATGTCTAACCTAGGTCCTAATCACTGGGTTGACATGAAATACTTGCTAAGATATGTAAAAGGGACTGTTAATTTGGGATTGGTCTATACTGAACACAGTCAGAGTCGCACCCTAACTGGGTATGTCAACTTTGACTATGCGAGCAATAAGGACACTAGAAAGTATACCGCAACTTATTTCTATACGTGGGCTGGTAATTGTGTTTCCTGGAAAGCACATCAACGACCTATTGTGGCCCTCTCATCCACTGAGGCTGAGTATGTTGCTAGTGAGGCTTCTACGGAAGCTACTTGGTTACAGGGTATTTTGTGTGAGATTGAACACAAGAATCTCTTGCCTACTTTGTATATGGACGGTCAAAGAGCTTTATATTTTTGTAAGGACCCAGTCCTTCATGATAGATCAAAGCATATTGACATGAGATATCATTATATTAGACTGAAAGTCGAATCCCACGAACTAAATGTGAAGAAAATACGTGGAGATGAAAATCATGCTGACTTTGGGACAAAAGTTGTGCCTTCTAACAAATTTGACTATTGCAAGAACTTTCTTCACATCAATGATAGACTTTGAGATGTGAGGATTGAGTCGATGAAGAACAAGAAGCTCGTTGGATCTACTGTGTGTGTGTGTATTGTTTCGGTAAAGAATATTCTTAGGCTTAGGAGGGCAAATTGTTATGAATAAGCCTATAGAATATTGTTTATTATATAAGATGGTGGCATGGAAAATATGTACCTTAGAAATAGGAGACTATTTGCTTATTATGAAGGCTTGAAGGCTGGAGTGTCTTTCAATGTGGCCTTCTCGGTCAAAAACCGATATTTAAGGTAGCATTGAAGAAATGACAGAGTTTGGGCCTATTTTGTGCTAGAGGCCCATAATGCAAGATTTCGCCCAAGGTTGCTCCAACTCATATTCACTACTTTGGGTTTTGATGAGAGAGCTTAAACCTAGATATATAAGCTCTTATTCTGATGAGAGCTCATTCAATACAAACCCACACCGCTTAAGAGAGAGAGAGAGAGAGAGAGAGAGAGAGAGAGAGCTAGAAGGCTCCGGCGCCTCTAGTGGATAAGAACGACGGCGGCGACGAGATTCCGACGGTGTTCTATTCTCGTGGAGATCGAAAGGCGGAGACGACAAAGGCTTCAACTCAAAGCCTCTCCTAGCCTTAATCAAGGGCGAATAAACCCGATCTGAGAACTTCTTTTCCTTATATTCTTACTCCTTCTCTATCCTTGTGTTCTAGCCTAAGTCTCGTCTTGATAGGTTTGTGTTTCCGTTTTAAGTTCATATTTGTAGCTGATCTTGAAACCTTCATATACATAGTGGATTCCGACGAGTCTCCGGTACTGAGACTCCCCAGACGTACGGAATTTCCCGAACTGGGTCACCAAACTCGTTGTGTTTGTTTTGGTTTCTTTGAACTCGTTTTCTGCATGATTAAAAACGATCTAGAAAGTACGAAGTCGAACATTTCAGATATGTGTTTTTCAGATATTAACAACCATTGCTTAATCAACTAGATAAACATAAATAATTAATGTAAATAATACATCATTGATATTCCCCCTCAAGTTGGGCTTTCATGGAACTGGATACACCGAGCTTGGATACAAGATGACTGTAACGTGGCTTGAGCAATGGTTGTGTGAGGATGTCTTCTAGTTTATCAGATGTAGAGATATGCAAGACTCAAAAAACTTCACGCTGAACAAGTTCTCGTACGGAGTGATATGCAATTGCTATGTGCTTCATCCTAGCATGGAACATTGGATTGCTGCTTAAAATCATAGTACCGAGATTGTCATTGTAAATGACCAGTTGCTTTGGAGGATAGAAACCGAGTTCTGAGTTCAAGGACATTGACCATACTAGATTTGAAGCGGTGTCTGAAAGAGCTTTATATTCAACCTCCGTTGATGATCGGGCTACACTTTTTTGCTTTCAAGAACTCCATGATATTGGTCTGGCACCTCGGTAGAGTATGTGACCTAAAGTCGAGACATAGTCGTCACTGTCTTTTGTCCAATCAAAATTTGAAAAAGTGTGAAGTACAGGAGGAGATTGGGACGAGATCATAATACCTTGATGGAGGGTACCAATCAAGTAATGAAACAATCAATTTAAGGCAACCTAGTGCATGTCAATAGGATCCTGCATGTATTGGTTGAGCTTGTTGATTGCAAATGCAACATCGGGTCTGGTGAGACAGATATTTTAGGCTTCCTATCAAGGTTTTGTAATCAATTGGTGTGGGCAGAGGTTTGCCTGATGTTTTGAGCAACATCATTGACGCCGACACTGAAGTGGATACAAGTGCAGTTGGTACTTTAATATATTTAACTAACAATACAAGACTAGATATTGCTCTTGTACTAAACTTGTTGTCTAGGTATAGCGTTGCTTCTACAAGGAGGCATTGGAATGAAATCAAACATATATTTCGATATCTCCGGGGTACACATGATCTCGGGTTATATTATCGTAGCCAAAGAAATGCAACCATAGTTGGATATGCAGATGCAAGATACTTGTCTGATCCACACAAAGACAAATCACAAAATGGTTATGTGTTCACGTATGGAGCCGTTGCCGTCTCATGGAGATCAACGAAACAAACTATGACTACCACATCATCGAACCAAGTTGAGTTGATTGCTTTGTATGAGGCAGGAAGAGAATGTGTGTCTCTATGGGCAATGATCCAATTCATCCAGAAAAAAGTGGGATGAGGCCGATCAATGACGATTCAACAACATTATTTGAGGACAAGTCTGCATGTGTTGTTGAAATGAAGAAAGGTTACAACAAAGGAGATTGCACAAAGCACATATCTCCAAAGTTCTTTTCTACTCGAGATTTGGAAGAAGTTAGTGAAGTGGGCATCCAACAAATTCGATTGAATGACAACTTGGCTGAACTGTTCACAAAGTCTTTGATCCATAAGAAATTTGGAGAGCTAGTGTCAGGAATTGGAATGTGCAGGCTTCAAGACATATCTTGAAGTCAGAGGGTGCATCATACGCGCTGCACTATTTTTCTCTTCGATCAAGTTTTTTTCTCATTGGGTTATGCTTGACAAGGTTTTTAATGAGGCAACTCTAATGCGTAGAATGAGTTTCAAGTTGCACTCTTTTTCCCTTCATTCAGGTTTTTACCCAATTGGGTTTTTCCTGACAAGGTTTTTAACGAGGCAACGTACATCCATCTCCTGCAATGTGGAAGAAGGTAAATGTTCAAGGGGGAGTGTTATGAATGCATGAAGAAAGTCATACTCTAGATTATACACGTCTACAAGTTAACCTTCTTACATGTCTATTGCTTGTATGAATAGATGATTGAACATAAACTATTTGTATAATGTATGATTGAAGGTAAATTGTGCAAGGTGAATTATTCACCTTCTTCACCTCCTTATTTCCATGCTTAAATCATGGAAATTTACATAGGTTATTACCTCAGATTTCTCCTATAAAAGGAGGTCATCTACTCATCTACCATTGTAAAACTTGCACTAAAGTAGAGTAAGAAATACACTTCTAAAGTTCTCTCTCTCTCTCTCTCTCTCTCTCTCTCTCTCTCTCTCTCTCTCTCTCTCTCTCTCTCTCCCCCCTTTCTAAAGAAGGTTAGAGTGCCCTTGTCTTAATCTTTTCATAACAGTATATATGTACTATGATCATGTATATAACATAACATAATCACGTATAGTATTTATTGATTTCCGGAAAAATTCAAGTGCGATGCTCACATTGCTTTTTATGATATCTTCAATCTATACCGTCGATTCTATTGCAATCTAATGAACGAAAATTGTCCACTCGGTCTCTATATAAAAAGTGTTCTCTATTTAGGCCGGTTCGTCGCTTTAAAACCGAACTGAACCATGGAAAACAGAAATAAAAATCAAACATCGGAAATATACGAACTGAAAACCGAACCGAATTACCGCAGTTTGGTTCGGTTTGATTTCAGTATTGTTTGGTTTTGAACCGAATGAACCGATCACTTAATATTGGTTATTTTAATAACAATAGGTAAATCGAAGTCCAATTAAAACATGAACCATAACAAACCGAACAAAATTGAATTTAAGCCAAAACAAAAAAAACGAACAAAATGTAAACATGAAAGTAGTAATGTGATGCATTTAACTGAATCTGCATCATAAGTCTTTAGTCATAATCAAAATTTATACAACTAGTTCGGTTTGAGACTTTAGGTATTTTCTTTTTTCACTGATTTTAAAAATGTTTAAATATAAAACTAGTTCGGTTTAACCGAGCCGAACCGAAAACCAAACCGATCCAAATCAAAAATCGAACTAGTCTAAAATATTAACCGAACCGAACATGCTCGATGTCGGTTTGGTTTGGGTTCAGTTCGGTTTGGTTTTCGGGTTTGTTCGGTTTAACCGAACCAATGAACAACCCTATCCCTATTCGACTTTATACTATATATATAATATGCCTTAGACCTAACTTGGATACTGAGATAAAGAGGATATCTATAAGATCAAGATTTGCTATATACAAAATACTATATATAGGGATAATATCCTAACACCTCTTGTAATTTGTTTTCATTATTAAGCTCTCTTATTGGGTGAGGAGCTCAGTCCGAGTGGTTGGGCCTTAGGGGAGTAACCCTGTTATCGCTGTTTCGACACCCACCGATGATGAAGACTTGAAGTTAAAGTTATTTAGAACTGTTCACATCTCTTACACGTTCATGGGTACTCTTGGTTAACCTAAGTAGTACTTGGGTTACCTAAATCTTAGCCGATCAAAAAAAATAAGCTTCCTTACTACATTAGTTCAAGTAGTCACTTGGACAAGATCTTCATCTGCAAACGATCCATCACTTTTGGCTCCATTTGCTCCATTGTTAGACAAACTAGCTACTTGAATGGGCCAATTGTCACATGACGGTTCTTACGAAAAATCATATGGTAATGGACGGTTGTAAGTCATGAAATTATACATTGGATAATCTATATCTAAGTTGTTGTATGGAAATACTCTCACAAGTCACAACATGCCCCATCAACTATAACTATTTGTAGGCCTGTAAAAAGTTAGACCGGATCGGACCGGAAAAACCCAGACCGGCCTCGGTCCGGTCCGGTCTCGGTCCTTCATTTTCCCGGACTCTGGGTTCCGGTCCGGTCCGATACAAACCGGAATGTACTAGAATATATTATTATTCATAAAAAATATATATATTAATATAATTATTGAATTTTTTAAATAAATTTTATTTATAAAATGTATTTAAATTACATATAAACCTAACGAAAAAATAAAATCTATTAATAAAATCTATTACCTTGAATAAGGGTGTGGGAGTGTAATTGGTTGCTCGGCTCCCATCCAATTTTTTGTAAATAACTTCAAACAAGATAATACTAAAATGGATATTAATTTAGAGATTTCAAAAAAAAAATTAATCAATTTTTTTAAAAGAATAAAAAACAAAAAAATTAAGTTTGAATTAAATATGTTATAGTAAAAAAATAAAACCGGTATGACCCGGTCCAAACCCGGACTGGGCCGGAACCGGACCCGGACCGAAATTCCAAGTCCGGTCCAGTCCCCGGTCCAAGTTTGCGAGGAAGGAATCAGAAAGTTTTTGAAGGAATCGAGAGCTCTACGACTGATATTGTTGAGGAGGCTCGGATGTTGTCAAAAGAGCTTAAGGAGGTTGAAGGCCCTATCGTCCAACCGGTGCAAGTTCAGGCCGGGAATGTTGCTTGGTCACCTCCTGTGGAGAACTTCATTAAGTTCAATACCGATGCATCGGTTTTTGAGGAGAGGGGATGCAAGATCAGCTTCGTTGCCAGAGATGGTCAGGGAGAACTGTGTGCGGCTGGTGCAAAGGAAATTCAATTGATTGGAAATGTTGAGTTGGCGGAGGTAGAGGATGTGCTTTGGGCGTTAGAGGTTGCATGGAATATGGATTTGTCTCATGTGGTTCTGGAATCTGACTGTTTGAGCTTGATATCAAAAATCTAGAAAGGCAATACTTGGAAAAGGCAGCTAGGCCTTGTGTTGAACAAGTTTAGAGCTCTTGATCGTCAATTCAACAGTTGTGAGTGGGCTCATCACTCATGTTAGCCGCTCGGCTAACAAAGCAGCAAATTTTCTTGCCACTTCATATTTGGTTTTCTTAGTTTTTGATTTGTCTTCTCTTTATCTTCTTGTCACAATTTTCCATGTAATTGTTGAAGACGCTTTGATTTAATAGATGTTTTATTTTGGAGCTCAAAGAAAAAAAAATTGTCATATGAATATATATATTTTTTATTTTTTTATATAATCAATTATTTTAGTTAATTATCTAAAATCTTCATAAAATGGTTTAAAAAAATTCATTTTATCTAAAATGAATATTTTTTTAATAATTTAAATGACAATTATATATTTTTAAAATATCAAAATTAGGTAAGATATCAAAAATTGAATAATTTTTAGAAAATACAATTTAAAACTAAAATTATTACGGAGTATTTTTTTAAGCTCTAATAATGAAGCATAATTTTTAATTAACAAAGACGTGAGTTTTGTTTTATTAAGTATCCAAATTAACCTATCAAATTAGGTGAAGAAGCAATTTATAGTTTTTTTTGGTGAAAGTAGCAATTTATAGTTAACATAGCGGCTCTTCCTTTTAGCGCACCCCCGAATTGCTTTATAGCGCACCCCTCCTCCGTCCATTAAAAATGGATGGACGGTTCATACATGTCCACAGAAAACAGGTGGATAATATTGTCCATACATTAATGGCCGAGTGTTTATCATGGAAATTGTATGGACAATATTAACTTGTCCACCTGTTTTCTGTGGACATGTTTGAACCGTCCATCGATTTTTAATGGACGGAGGAGGGGGTGCGCTATAAAACAATTCGGGAGTGCGCTATAAAGCATTACCCAATAGTAATTTGGCTTCTTCAACATCTGTGGCGCAGCCTCTGCCCTCTTATACGCTCTTAGAAATACTGACTGCTCAAACATACACAAATTAATCATTGAAGGAGATAACCTAACTGTCATTAATTCATTAAAATGCCAATGGAAAGTCCCTTGGAAAATACATTCAATTATAATTGATTGAAAATATCATTGCAAATATCCCATGTGTGTTATTTTATCATTGTTTTAAGGAATCTAACGTTTCTGCTGATTTCCTTTCAAGAAGACCAGTCAACATTCAAAGTCTTAATGCAGCCATCCAACTATCATTTTCGTCTCTCTCCGCTTCTAATTCATTGATAGCTCAGTCAAGATGTTTGTTGAGTCCACAACCCTTATTGTTTGATTTTTTAAAGATCGTCCGTCCTGATGATTTAGACTATTCTTATAATAGATAGGTGGCCTTATTTTAGCTTCTTCAGCTCCTCGATCAAAAAAAAACAAAACAGACATCTGTGGCCCTTGTTGTAGCAAAGTGGATGCCGCCCATTCGTTTGTATCAGCATCAGGGACCTTCTTCGTTGAATCACTTCCGTCAACCAAACGCACGTGTCAACCGAAGCCGAGTCCTGGCCGTCGCTCTCGTCGCCGGTAAGTGCGCACCTCTTTTTGTCTTGTTTTTCTGGTTCTCGATCTGGTCGGTCGTGGATCGGGAAAGTGAGGCGTCGGGTGGTTCATGGCGGTCTAGTCAATCGTGGTATTGGATGGTGGTCGATTGATCTCTTGGGAAGTTTTCGACTTCAATTAAGGGGGTTTGTTGATTGTGCCCTTTGTAGTATATATTGGTTGCAGGGAATTAGGGGAGGCTATCAAGTTGGTCAAATTCATTTCTCATTAGGTTTATAGGTTTATAGGTTAATCATCCACCAGGGTTTGTAATTGGTTTTAGAAATGGTTCCCTAGAGTGATTTAGGGACTGCTCGTATAGTTTTGTTCAGATGTGCATTTGGTTTAGGCCTTATCAACCATCAAGTTGTTATTAGTGTGTAGCTTTCAATTAGCGTGTTTGGTAACTGTGTTATTCACCTCACTGAGTAGTAGGGCTGAACCCTTGATATGTGATGCTTACAAAGCTCTCTGAGGAGGGTATGAAGAACTAAGCTCAATAGTGTATCTGGCTATTGCTTATCACCATTTTTCCAGACAGGGCAACCCATTTAATCTGACTAGCATTACACTCGGGGTTTAATGTCACATAAAAATGAAGCCAAACACACTATCTATGACTAATTTAATATTCCAAGCATCAATGCTGTCCCCTTAAGATCATTAAAGTTTCTATTAAGGAGTATAGGCATGTGTACTAAACATAAGCAGGTTAGGAATTGGATTTTATGATTCAGCCTATTGAGGATTCTATTGTAATCCCATCAGATACTGGATCGCTTATTGTCTTCTTCATATACCAAAATAAGCACTTGCTGTAATCTTTTTGCTATAGGCTATAGTTCAAATTAGTAATTAGTATTCATGATAGTTAATTTAGTGACTGTAGTCCCGTCCCTAAAGAAAAAACATGATAACGTTTGTTGATTATAGTATCTCTCTAAACCAAAGAAATTGTTTTGGTTACAAAATTGTAATCTAATTTCCACATTACTGAAGGTAATGGATGAAGACCTTGAAAAGGAGGTGATGGTCGAGGGGAGTTATTCTCAAGCCATGCAGATTGATCCTAAAAGGGCCCGTTTTCCCTGCTGTGTAGTTTGGACACCTTTACCTGTTCTTTCCTGGTTCATCCCTTTCATTGGTCATATTGGCATTTGTAGAGAGGATGGAGTGATCTTGGACTTTGCCGGACCAAATTTTGTGTGTGTAGACCATTTCGCCTTTGGCTCAGTGACTCGGTATTTACAGCTTGACAGAGAAAAGGTATGTATATGCTGATCTATCATCTATATAACATTTGTGCTGTTTGGCACTACAAATTCACCTGGCTGTAGAAAACTGTATTTCTTACAAATAATTTCCTTTTGAACCAAAAGTCTTAGAAATACCTATGTTTTTACCGTGGAATCCCACTACAAATGATATAGTCATTGTAAAATGGATTGCAAACAAAAAAGCCTAACAAGTACCAACATCTCTGAAGAGTGCTTTGACAAATTTGATGTTCTTGTCAGATCTTCGGCATAATCAGAAATGCTGATCAGAACAACGGAGATGATGGACTTGGAGCAGTATCAACATGGGATGATGCCCTAAACATGAGCACTCGGGAATTCCAACACCGAGCATACAATCTTCTGACATGCAATTGCCACTCGTTCGTGGCCAACAACCTGAATCGTATGAGCTTCCAAGGTGGCGGGTGGAATGTGGTGAGTATCGCATTGCTTATTCTTTTCAAGGGCTCCTGGGTGAGCCGAGCTTCTGCTGTCAGATCCTTGGTACCATTTGTAGTTGTGTTTGCTATTGGACTTGCTATCGGAGGTTTGGGCTTCCTCAAGTACCTGGCCATCTTCTGCTTTGTCCTTGTTGGTTGGTTCGTCATTGGTTCTTACTTTTTGAAGAATCTGATTCAGCTGTAATCTTGTGCAAACATGCTATCTGCGCCCAATGCAAGACTAGATTCGGTATGCTATTGTTATTTTTGTTTCTATTTGTTGTAGTTTGTAGATATGAGCTCTGGTTTTTACAAATAACATCAGTATTATGTCAATTCGGGCTATCATGTTGTTACAAAATTGGAACACAAGTTCGAGCCAACGTTGATATTTCTCCTTTTGCTTATTGTTTATCTAAAACTGATATGATTTGATCATATCTTTCTTTAGTGAGAAAGAACTGTTAATTGCAAATCCAAAATTATATAGTATGACTATACTTTGATCATCCACAAGGAAAAGAATCTTAACATATTTCGAATTTGTGCTATATCTCTGGTTCTCTCATATCCGTTTAAGTGACAGAGTTGTTATTTAGGGGAGAAATGAGGGCTTAGATTGAACCTTTGATGACATGTGTATTCGTATATATAACGCTACGAGAAGCTTTGGTGGGGTTGTGTGGTGCAAGTGAATGGTATTTTTTGTTGAGAGAAGCACTACGAGAAAGATGGCAGAAAAAGGTCAAGTGATCGCAATTCACATTGTCGATTCTTGGAATGAATTGCTCCAAATGGCTAACGACAACAAGAAACTGGAATGATCTAATTTACGATTACGATTTTCCTTGTTTGAAATTTCTTTTTGTTGTTGTTTATGAAGATGATGACCTAAATTGTTGTGGTTTATCGTGAATTGGCGACGATGATCCCATTCGTTGTTCAAACCTTCTGAAAATTCAGATCGCGAATTCAGATCTTATTATGTAGTATATGTTTGTTTAATTCGTATTTTCGACATTTGGTTTGGGAAAAACATCGGTGATGATGAAGTCATCTCATAAAACATCAAATAAATAATAGAAATGTTTTCTTTTCTTTTCTTTTTCTTTTACATAATCCTATTTCCTAGAATAGGCGTATAATCGCAGAGAGATATTGGAAGGAGAAGAAATTCCAAAAAGAGCATAAGCAACAGTTAGGGGTGGGCACCAGTACAAAACCGGACTGGACCGGGTCTGGGAACGACGCATCACCCTCCCCCTTGAGTGGGAGCGGCCCCCTTCCTCACCAACAAACTCAACATCATAAGGGGGGGGGGGAGATTGGCCATATGTAACGTGCTATGGACACCATACTTGTCTAGTAATTCAAGTTGATAGACATTATCACCTACCTTCCTTAGGATGCAAAATGGGCCATCCCCTCTTTAATGCAGCTTGCTCTTACGTGTAATTGGAAGCCTGTCCTTCCTCGGACGGAGCCAAACAAGGTCACTCGACACAAATAACATAGGGCAACGATCGTAGTTTTGTATTGGGCTTTGTATTGCTCGGTGTGCCTAAGGGGCTGGGCATGGTTGTGCTCATGCAGGCAGTGCACGGTCATAGCATGGTTGGCTGCATCAAAAAGTTTGCCACTTTTCAAGGGCCATGGCACAAGATCTAGGGGTATGTGAGGATTGCACCCATAGACGATCTAAAACGAAGTCTTCTTGGTGCCTGGGTGGAGGGACCTATTATATGCAAACTCAACATGACAAAGTAAGTCCCTCCCACCTTCATGTTTTGTCTTAAGCACGTTCCTAATAAGGGTGCCAAGAGTTCAATTTGTAAACTATGTTAATTTCTCCATCGGTTCAAAGGTGGTAAGAAGTTGAGAACAGAAGTTATGTCCCTAGATTCCCCAAAGCGTTCTCCAAAAAAGAGCCACACGCTTAACGATCCTATCACTAACGATAGTCATAGGGATAATGAAGTTTCACCACATGCTCGAAGAACAAGTTTGCAACGTCGATTGCATTGTTGTTCCCCTTGCATGAAATAAAATGGGTCATCTTGGAGAAGTGTCCACAATGACGAGAATACAATCTCTACCTCTCTTTGACATAATTATAATTATGACAAAATTCACGGAAAGGTCCTCCTATATTGCCTTAGGAATAGGCAAAAGGGTGTAGATACCATATGGGCATGACTTGGCCTTGGCTCTTTGGTATGTGACACAAGCCTTGCAATACTTGGTAGTGTCTCGAGCCATGTGGAGCTAGAACAATTGCCTTCTAAATGCTGCAAAGGTCTTAGCCACACCAAATTGGCCTCAACCATCATGTGCTTCTTGGAGAAAGAGGTGCCTAACCGAGCAATGTGGAATACCAAGCTTGCCTGCTCGATATAGGTACTAATTGTCTAAGAAGTAGGAGTTGAGATCATGTTTCTGCTTGAATTATTCCATGATCGAGGCAAAGAACACGTCTTTTATATACAATTACATGATCATTGAGAAACCGAGCAACCTAGCTTGAAGATGAGTTAGGAGGACATACCTTCGGGAGAGTGCATCGGCCATGACGTTCTCTTTACCTTTTTTGAGAGTTGTGGTGTATGACAAGGTCTCCATAAACTCCACCCATCTAGCATGGCACTGACTCAAGTTGGTTTGGCTCTCAAAGTATGCGAGCATGGTGATGACAATCGCTCGTCATAGGGTTGGCCCGATCGTTCTTAGTTGGAGTGAAGAACGCAATCGCCTTGAAACTCGAATCTCACGAATCCATAATTGACGGAAGGATAACACGTCGAGTAGAATCCCACAACAAAACTTGCAATCCAAGTATTCGGTTACTCGTAGTACAAAACTCACGAACTAGAAACAGCCATGCCGCTTCTTGCTATCTTTAGTTGAAAGCTTAATTGGCCCTCAAGAACTCAGGTGCGTATTTCTAAATAAATCTGATTTCCCCCTCTCTAGGATTTTTTATTAATTTAAATAGAAGAAAAATATCCACATAGACGTCTCAAGGGGGATTAAGCACTTTATTGAGGAAGATGCATAAAATGGTCAAGAATCAAGTCTGAACCATCCAAGGGCTAGAGAGGGATCATACCTCTATACCGATAACCATGATGCGCTTGACCGAACTTCTTAACATAGTATTCTCTCGTCTTCTAATGAAGATGTCAAACATGTGCATCGATCAACTATTCGATCACATGAAGGCTCCTACCAACTCAACAAGTGGATATTGTGCCATCTGTGAAGATGATTGGTGGAGGACGTCTCGTGTACTCTCATGCCCTCATGAAGTTCTTGCTTATGTCAACCAATACAAGCCTATTGAGCTTTCTATGATCTCTCTTTTTTGGAAATAATTGGTGTCGGAAGGTCCGGAAGAAGTTGAAGCCTAGATTGCACCATCTTCTAATAATGTCATTTGGAAGAAGATGATTCACGACTACTATGAAGGGTGGATTACAAGGCATGTACATGACCAGATCAATCGTAGGTAATATTGACCTCATTGACCCTAGTCAATCCACTCTTAAGGAACTAACTTAGAAGCTCACGTAAGCAAGATTCGTAAAAAACTCTCGTTTCTCAAGCGATTTTTGGGCGATTAAAACACTGTTCAGTAAGCAAGAAATTCACTGTAACTTTTCTTCCTCTCCATCGTTCTCAAATATTTCTTGCCTGGTTATCCCTTGGTACCTTGGCGTCCCTCCCCCGTGGGTGCTCATCTCGAGCCCTCCCCGCGTATGGCGGGTGGTATCCTCTCGAACCATCCCCTCTAGGGTGGTCTCCAGTGGATTTTGCGGTGGTCGGCGGTGGTGGTGCCTTTTTACCGCCGGCGGTCTTTTCTTCTTGCGTTGGTTCCGTTCTCTTACTTGCTTCGTGTGGAGTCCTTTTCTACTGCCTAATCATCTTTTTGGTGGCTCGTGGTCATAGTTTCAGTTCGACCTAGTTTCCTTTTTTTCAAAGCTTGGATTTTTATTCTCGCTGCTCCCATGGGTAAGAATAAAAGAAGGTCTTCTCCGGCGAGTGGTGGTTCTTCTCTTGTTCCGGTGGGTAGTTTCAAGGTTGGTGATGATGGCAAAAGCTCCATAAATATCCAGTCCATGCCGTTTGTGTTATGTGTGGAAGATGGCGGTCAACGGTCTTTGCATGGGACTGATTTGGTGGCTTCCACTAAGTCCTCCACTAACTTGGATGAAGCAGCTAATGCTATAATTACTCATTCCACTCATGAATCTGTGGCGGTGGAGACACGTAACAAGAATTCTGTGGCTGCCGTCATCGGACTCATTGTTGAGGAAGAAGTCCCTCACACACGAGATACACTCTCTGATGGTGATAGTGATTTGAATGAAGATGACTTCCTAGTTTTATCGCCTCAACCGATCGCGAATTCTTCTTTGGTGGTCGCACTTCCTCTGTTCTCAAAGGTGCTTTGACCAAGGAATGTTCTCCCAATTTCAATGTTAATTCCTTGGCTCAAACCCCTGTTTCTTCAATTGCTAATCCCCTGCCTGCTTTGGTTGCTGGTGCTACTGATGTTGGCGATGATCTGGATGCTGCCACGCTAATTAATGATGCCGTTATTGCGCCATCGACGAACCTTATTTCTGCTGCTGTTTTTGGGCATGATTTGCCTATTGCTGCTCTTAAAGAGGGTGGTTCTTTGGTCTCTGGGGCTGTATCCAACACACCCATTATTCAGCCTAATATTGCTACAGGCCAGCCCTCTATTTCTATAGCTGCTCAGACCGATGATATTGCCCAGAAGAGGGCCAACAACTCTGTTTCGAATGCTAAGAAATTGCCCAATTCAGCTGCTGCTGGCTCTGGAATTAATGCTCAAAACGTTCAGCCTGCTGGGGGTTCTTCTAGGGCTGTCCAACGGTCCGGGTCGCCCGTAACCCGGACCGACCCGACCCGTAAATTACGGGTCGGGCACCCAGCCCGTAATTTACGGGTCGGGTCTCGGGTCGAAATTTCTGAGAATACGGGTTACGGGCCGACCCGCCGGGTTACGGGTCGACCCGTAAACCCATAATATTTTTTTTTAATTTATAGCTGGGCTGTTTTTCTTTTCCCCACATTTGGGCTGTTGAGAGTTGATACGTAAAGGCCCAAAAGGCCAAAACCCCTTCTCCATCTCCTTCAATTCTCCTTCAACAACAACCCACAAGTCAGGGAAAGTTGGAAACCCTCCCCGACAACAACCCAAGTCGTGGATCTGCGCCGCTCTCCACCTCCTTCAACCCTACTCGGCGTCGACGGCCTATTTCGATGTCCCCGCAGTGGCGGCCTTACCCCGACATCTCGATCCCGACCCCGCTCTTTGCTCTTCGGTCCGTTCGCTCACCAACACTCGCTCAAGTCCCGACGCCGACCTTCGCTCGCCTGACTTACAGCTTCTCTCTCCCGCTCGTAGGCGGCCTTTGCCTTTGCTTTTGAAACAAGCGAAACATCAAACATTCCCAGATTGGGTTAGAGGAGGGTTAGAGGAGCTTGTGCAGACAATGAAGGGGTTTTACGGGTCGACCCGAGACCCGACCCGTAAAACCCGTAACCCGGTTTCCGGGTTACGGGTCGGGTCTCGGGTCCCATAACCCGTAAACCGGGTTATGGGTCGGGTCAGGCGACCCGTTGGACAGCCCTAGGTTCTTCTGAGATTCCTAATCCTGTTTCTAAGGCCCCCGTTGCCCAAACCAATGCCCCTGTTCGACAGCCTTCTTCTAAAGAGCATGGGGCGCCCAAAACCGCTACTAATGGTGTTTGGGCATCCAGACCTAACGCTTGGGTAAAGAAATCTAAAAAGGTTTTCATGAATTTAGGGCTGGGAGGCAGGTTGGAGTACACCCCTCCTACTTCTAATCGTGTGGCTATCAAGTGTTCGGAGACAATACCGAGACATACTATTTGGGGTTGGTCTCTTCTTGGGCAGTACGTTGGTTTCTATCTTGGTGCCTTCATGGTCAATAAGTTGAGGAAAACATGGGACTTGAGATCTAAGTTCAGGGAAGAAGAGGGTTGGATCATCTTTACTTTCGAGTCTGCAGAGGATCAAATCAAGGTCTTGCAAGAGGGTCCGTATTTCATCCATAGGACCATAACCGACCCCTGATACTCAAACATATTCCAGATAAGTTCGCGTTTAATCGGAAAGATGTCGCTACCATTCCGTTATGGGTTCGTATTCATGGCCTGGCTAGTGAGTATTAGACTTATTCTATACTAGGACGTGTTGCGTCGCAAGTTGGGAAGCCCTTGTTTTTGGATTCTGTAACCAATGATCGCAAGAGAGGAGCCTACACTCGGGCACTTATCGGAATAAATTTTGCTCAGCCTTTAACCAAGGAAGCTCACCTTGATTTTGATGATGGTGTTACGCTGGATTGCACCTATCTAATTGAGAATGAACCTATGTATTGCTCTTGTTGTTGTAGCTTTGGTCATGTTGATTCCAAGTGTTCTTTCAATGAGAAAAGAGAATCGGTGGGCGTCAATGCTAAGAAAGGAGTTGTGTCTTCTTTGAATGAGAAGCAAACTCAGGTGGCCCAAGCTGTGGAAGGTGGAGCTGTGGCTTCTACTGGTGCTAATGGGACGACTCCTATTGCTAATGGGGACGATCCTGTTGTTACAAGTCCTATTGCTCCGATTATTAAGGGTTCCTTGCCCTTAGTTGCTACCACTATCCCAAGTCAGGAGGCTCCTGCCGGTTCAGCCATGAAAAAAGTGACTGTGGACGGCCCTTCTAAACTCCAAAACAAGGGTAAGTATTGGAAGAAAAAGAGTGGTAAGGCTCAGCCTCGTATTCCTATTGTTGCTCCTTTAGAACCGATTATTGAAGCTACTCTACCAGTGATTCGTTCTGAGCCTGTTGCTTCGTCTAGTGAGAATGATGGGGACCTCAATAATGTTGATCTCAATTTAAATGAGTCGTCTTCGGAGGATGTGGTGGTCAGTTTGGAGGATGTGTTAGTGAGAATGAGGGGGACCTCAATAATGTTGATCTCAATTTAAATGAGTCATCTTCGGAGGATGTGGTGGTCAGTTCGGATTGTGATGAGAATGACTCGCCCTTGTCGTCTGAGGTTGGTCATGGGATCGATGTTGAAGCCTCTTTTGAGGTTGTGAGATCCAGGTCTGGAAAACACAAAGATAGAGAGGCTAATTCCAAGATGGATGCCCCTATTGTAGGCCATAAGGCTATTCCTAATTAAGTGGCCGCATTCTCCAATGCAAACTAGATCGACCGAGAATGCTAGACCCGATTCTCGACCGATCCCTTCTTTCTCTGCCAAGTTTCAGCCTAGGCGAGCCAAAAGGGGTTCGAAAGAGGTGCATCTCTTGTAATGTGTGGGAGTTGTGTCATCCCCGGAAACAAAATGGCGTTAGCAAGGTAATTCGTAATTTTGATGCTAAGGTTTATGGTATTTTGGAGACTAAGTGCGGTGGGTATGACATGAGAAAGTTTGTTGTCGTGAGTGAATCTCGAACAAATAAATTTGTCAAGACCCCGCTGAGTATAGCGAAGTCAAGATCGTCCACGGGAATTAGTAGAACTATAGTCTAGCAATCAAACTACGAAAGCAAAACAAAACAAAGCAAAGCAAAACGAACCAAACGACACGACTTACACTTCTCAGGAGAAGGTCGCGGCCGACCCTAGGGAGGTCGCGGCCGACCCTCAACAGAACCTAAAACACACTAAAAACACCCTAGGGAGGTCGCGACCTACTGGGGTAGGTCGCAGCCGACCAGTTGCAGGTCGTGGCCGACCTATCTAGGTACGGAAATTTGCTTCGTAAAAATACGGAAAACAACTAGGGGAAGGGATTCATCACAACATAATGATGCATTCAAACAATGATAAAGGATCAACTCAACATGTAATCTCATGGGTGACTTTCGTCACAAAAGAAACACATTAAAACCTCAACTTTCATGGAGATGATAACATGCAATCCAACTTGTTTTCTAAGGGTTTTAACTTTCATCTTAACCCGGATAGTCCCAATTCACAACATAATCTTTCAATTCAGTTGCAAACCAGAACAAGCCCCAATTTTCATCAAGGAATTAAGCATGCAAGAAGGATTGAAGGGTAGAGGTTACAAGTCGAGCATGGATCAAAGCATCAAAGTCTCAAATGCATGTTCAAGATGGGTTTCACCCCACACCTAGCAAGATAACTACTCACACTTCATCAAACACACAAGCAACACAAGAAAGGAGGGAGACATAATCGAACAAACAACTTAAATTAAACAAGAGATTCAAACTTACAAGCTTCACAAACCCACAATCTTTCTACAAACCATTGTCTTCCATCTTCCTCCAAGAAACAACCAATTAAGACAAGCTTTCTTCCCTTGCCGTTCCCTTACAAAGCTCTCCTTCCACCCTTTTCTCCTTCCTCACTCTAGCCAACCCTCCTCTAACTCCCCACTCACCTTTCACACCTTGAGCTTTTTCAAAAAACAAAAGACAACTAGAAGAAGAGCCAGATAGCCCTTTTGAAGCAACACCAAAAAGTCAAAATGCCGGTCTGCCACCTCTGCCCATTCTGCCACAGCCACCCACAATTTCGAATTTCGAAATTCCCGCAAAAAGGTAATACTTGGGCGGCAAGGATCACACGGGCCGACCTTGACCAGATCGCGGCCGACCAAATTCTAGGTCGCGGCTCAGGGGGTCGCAGCCGACCATGGGGAGGTCGGCGCCGACCCACAACAGGGAGGTGTGTTCTTCTTGTTCTTGCTTCGTTCTTGCTCCAAGTGATCGGTCCTTTGCTCGGTGTTTCTTCTTTCTTGTTCTTTGGTTTCCTTGGGCTTCTTGTACTCCTTTGAGGCTCCTTTTGTTGCAAACTTGTCTCTTGATTCTTTGAAGGATTCTTGACCTTATGACTTATGAAATCTTACACTTCCTAGAATGCTCCGAAATGAAACGAAACTTCTCCTAAAACGCTCCAAATACCTAAAAAACACAAAACAACACACAAACGACTCCAACTCTCGAAAGAGAGTCGAAACCTTATGCAAAACATGCAAACACAACGGAAAACATGTAAAACAAACTAGAAAACAACCTAAGAAATCTAACTAAAAAGCATGACATCAAAATACCCCATACTTAGACTTGCTTGTCCTCAAGCAATCACTTCACATGCATCAATACCAAATAACAAGCCCAAGAATGCCTTTAAAGAAGGTAAGCACAAGATAGAATAATGAGCAAACAACTTCAATATCATAGCACACATGTGTGAATTCCAAGCAATAACAATCCAACCTCACAAGGGCAATGTGTTTCACTCACTTTCAAGTGTTTAGGATATATTAATGAGCACTCAATCTCAATTCCAAAAGCAAAACCTCATAGACAATGGAATTTATATTCAAAATTCTCTACCGAAGAGATCAAAACAAGTTAAATCATCAAGATAACTTAAGTGGCTCAATGAAGACTTCAAAGAAGTTTCATTCGGCCGGGTTGTAATGGGGCTCGGTATTTCAAAGGGTGTGGAATAATTTGGTCTTGTGGTGCTAATGAATCCGGGAACCTAGACTCCTAGACTTCAAAACTCAACTACACTCAACCAACTCTTTTTTTTTCCTCCAAACACCAAACACTTGATCTTTCAAAGTACACTTCACTTCACCTATTCTTTTGTCTCTCTTATGAAGAAGCTTTGGCTCTAGTACTTATTCAAACACTCTCTTTTTGATTTTTCCTCTCTTTTTCTTCTCTCTTTTTTTTTTTACACTGGAGGAGGTCGGCCGCGACCTGGTGTTGGTCGGCACTGACCTATTGCAAAGAACTCTCTTGCTTACTACACACGTGCTAACCGAGCCACATCTTCATCTTTTTCCATGATTTTCTTAAGACAACTCTTTTAATCTCTCCCTTCACAATCTCTTCATCTTCACCCCTCATCCACATCAACATCACAATCCATTCTAAGTCCTAATTCCCGGATTAAGGGGGTCAAGCTCATAATGGCTAGGATACTTTTGCGGGGCTAGAAATAAGGGTTTAAGGCTCAAACAAGGGGTTTCAAACAAGGGATCATGCATTGGTAGGATGAAAAGGAGAGAAATGGGATAATGAAAATAAGTTCAATATCATTTGATCTAACCAATAATGGATATATCTCCATTGGTTTCAAAAATCAAATAAGCATGCCATTGTCAAGTGATAATTGCATTTGGAAGAGTAAAAATCACACATGAAAGAATAAGGAATAAAACATACATTCCTTGTGGCCAAAAGATTTCTCACTTAGGTTCAAATTGTTGGATTGCTTTTACTTAGAATTATGCATGCTCAATGTTCATTATAAGCTCAAAATTCAAAAAGCAAGGTCATGGATAGGCAATCTTTCAAAGCAAGTTATAAGGAATTACATGATGATGCTCATGATCAATATCGTAGGACATCTTAGCAAAGGTATTTGTCATCATGAAAATTAAAACAAAAAGACTCAATCATGGTTGGACACAAACAATCATGCAAACACACACACAACACAAACAAGTAGTCTCCCCTAAACCACCCCATACTTAAGACATCAATGTCCCCATTAATTTAAAAGTAAAGAGAGAGAAAAAAGACACATACTTGAACTTGGAGAATTCGAGGAGAAGGTTCACCTTTGAGGAGGTTGAGGGAATGGAGAATCCGGAAACATCTTTTGAGCAAGCCAAGCATTGTACGCGAATTGGGCTTGGCGGTCTTCATCGTATTCGTTCCGGAAGGAGTTGAAGCTTTGAGTCACATTTTGGTAGTGAGCCATGGTTTGGTAGTGGTGAGTGTGGAGAGAAGCATACAAGTATTGTTGTTGTAGGGAAAGGGCGTCCATCTTGGCATTGAGATCGTTGATGTCGGGAGGAGCTTGTGAGCTAGACTCGCCACCTTGAGGGCCAAATTGAGGACCACCGGACCACTCAAACCCGTGAGGATTGGGGAAGTACGGGACCATCCCGGCTTGGGGGTCCATCGTGTAGTCCATAGGATCGCCACCTTCCTGCCTTGCCTCGCCGCCGACCCCATGTTGCCCGGCGCCGACCTGCTCTTGAGAAGATCCACCTCGCTGGAATTGGTCGCGGCTGACCTCGTCATGGTCGGCGCTGACCCCGTCCAGGGAGGCTCTCCTCTTCCGTCTTGAACTTGATTGGTCCGGAATCGGTGGGTGTGGGACACGCCTCTCGAACCGACTCGGTTGTCGTCTTGCATGTTCATCTTCCAAGAGGAATGGAGAGTAGGGGGAGGGTGAAGGTGCCCAAGCATCATACCAATTAGGGAGATAGAACAACTCACAATTTTCATCATTAAGGGGCACCTCATGAACCGCGCCGGTGCTAGTGGTGAATTGGTTGTAGTAGCCGGTCCTAGCTCTCCACTCAACAACCGAAGCGTTTAAATAGTACTTGATGTTCATGGGGATCACATGCTTGGAGGAGTAGCGAGAGAGGTCGACTTTGAGGGTTTGAGCAATGATGACCACCATCCAACCACAAAGGGTATACTTAGGGCTTTTTCTTTGGTTGATGATGCTGTGGACAAACTCATGCGCAAAGTTGATTTGTGGAGTGTCGGTGAAGAGGATGGAGGACAAGCATGCGAGCTCTTGCAAGGTGGGGCGGGAGAGCTCGAGCTTGCACCAAATGGCGGCACCAAGAATGCGCAAGATCACCCTAAATACCGGGTTAGCAATGTCCCGAGCAAGTAGGTTGCTTGATGTTTCTCCCTTGCCAGTGAGGTAAGACCACATATGTTGGATGGGGAAATCCTTCAAAGAGTAGGCTCCCGTTGGTGTAGGGAAGCCAAGCACCTTGTTGAGTTTATGGATGGTGATACCATGCTTCTTCCCGCCGAGTTGGAACGTGATCTTGGTCAAGTGGAAGTTCTCCTTGTGTGGTTCGAGGACAGTGAGGGTGGTGGCAAACTCACAAGTAAGTGTCGGGTAATGCTTTAGGATGGGCTCTTGGATGAGCTCTTCGGCACCAAGCAAACGAAACGCCTCCACTACCGCGGCGTGCACGTGGAGGCTCTCGTGCGCTTCTTGATTGTAGGAACGCACCGTCACCTTTCCATCCTTCAATTGCCCATAAAGTAGCATTTGCTCTTCATCTTGAATTACCACATCATCCATCACCGGTTCCGCCACATTCTTGCCCTTCTTTTGCCTCTTGCTTGCCCTTGATGAGGATGCCATTGTCCTACAAAACCATAAAGCTTCCAAGATAATTTCCAACTCAAAAAGCACAAACACCACACAAGATAGACTCAAACAAACACCAAAGAGTCACCCCATATTTGCAAGAAACACATACTTTCAATTTCATATGAAAATTCTCAACCAAGCATGTATAATCATGAAAAATAGGCAAGTAATGGGAAAAACTCATACTTTAATCACTCAAATCATGGCAACAACAACTTAAATAAGCAAGTTGTCAACAAGCTTACGAGGTATTCGGGGTCGGGGAGGACCCATGGAAGCTCGTACATAAACAAGCACGCGCCAAATCCAACCAACAATAATTTCGAATTTCTGGAGGTGGTCGCAGCCGACCTATGGAAGGTCGGCTCCGACCACCTGCAGCTTTATCAAACTCGAAAATTTAGCTTAAAACACCTTTAATGGCCACCAAAAATCCTAGAAAAATTCTATTGACCCAAAATCATCCAAACAACCATAGATCAAGTAAGAAATCATGCCAAAACTCAATAATCCTCAACCAAACATGTAGATCTAAGCATATATAGCCCAAATTTCAACATTCAAACTCAAGAACACCCAAAATCTAGATTTCCAACTAAGCCCTCAAATTTAATCAAGTAAACTTGAATATAAGAGCAAGGGAGTAGAAGAACATACCAAAGGAATGTTGAATAAGAAGAATGCAAGCAAAATAGGGGTCGGGGCCGAGGTCTTGAGAGGTCGGGGTTGTGGGTTTTGGGAATGGGGGCTCGAAATTCTGGGTTTTTGAAGTGGATTTGGGTAGAGGAAGAGAGATTAGGAAGGATTTTGGTGGAATTTGGTGGAAAGGAGGTAGATCTTGTGGTTTTTTGGAGCTAGGGAGTGAATGAGAGCTTGTGGGATTTCAATGGAGGCAAGGTCGAATTTGTGGCTGCTAGGTCGTGGAAATAAGCCAAAAAGAGGTGGGGAAGGGATAAAAATTGTAAAGAAAAAGTTCAGGGGCTTACTTGTAATTTCCCGAATTTTTTGCACAATTTTTACCTTTCGCCAGAGGGGGTCGCAGCCGACCTATTGGGGGTCGGCGCCGACCAGTTCTAGAGAGCTATCCACCATTTCGTTTTGCTCGTCTCCAACTTCTTGCACTCGACCAAAGCCTCGGGTTCCTACAAAATGCTAATGGAAATGCAAGGCAAACTACCTACCTAGTCTAAGAAAAGGAAAGTACGGGTTGCCTCCCGAAAATCGCTTTCTTTAATGTCTTTGAGCTAGACGAGAAGTACCTTAGCTAGATGGCGGTTGTGAGAGCCCAAGTGGCTCGGATTTCTTCATCGGGATCCTCTTTTTCATAGTACTTCTTCAAGCGGTGGCCGTTGACCTTGAAAATTCCTCCATTCTCATCTATGAGGTCGGCCGCCCCGTGCAAGTACATGCGATGGACCGTGAATGGTCCACTCCATCGGGTCTCAACTTCCCGGGAAAGAGGCGGAGCCTAGAATTGAAGAGGAGCACTCGGTCACCGGCCTTGATGGTTTTGGGCACAAGCTTTCTATCATGCCACTTCTTGGTATTCTCCTTGTAGATCTTTGAGTTCTCATATGCATTAAGCCTCAATTCCTCTAGCTCTTGCAAGTCTATGAATCCTTTTGCTCCGGCCGCGTCGAGGTTCATGTTGATCTCCTTGAGAGCCCATAAAGCTTTATGTTCAAGCTCGACGGGAAAGTGACATGACTTGCCATACACTAGATTGAAAGGAGTGGTGCGCAGTGGTGTCTTGTAGGCGGTGCGGTATGCCCACAAAGCATCATCAAGCTTGGAGGACCAATCCTTTCTCGAGCGGGACACCGTCTTCTCTAGAATACTCTTGATTTGCCGGTTAGAGACTTCCACTTGACCACTAGTTTGAGGATGATAAGGTGTGGCCACCTTGTGTGAGAAACCCCATACTTGGTCAAAAGAGATTCAAAGCTCCTCTCAATGAAATGTGAACCACCATCACTAATAAGAACTCGGGGTACACCAAAGCGGGGAAATATGTTGGTCTTCATGAACTTAGCAACCACTCGTGCATCATTTGTTCTTGTGGCTACGGCTCCGACCCACTTGGAAACATAGTCGACCGCTACGAGTATGTACTTGTAGGGACCCGAAGAGGGGAAGGGTCCCATAAAGTCTATACCCCAAACATCATACAGTTCCACTTCCAAGATTCCGGTGAGCGGGTTCTCGTTCCTCCATATGATGTTTCCCGATCTTTCGCATTCTTCACAAGTGGTCACAAGCTTGCACATCCTTGAAGATAGTAGGCCAATAGAATCCACTTTGAAGAATCTTCGCGGTGGTTTTGAATCCCTTAACATGGCCTCCCGTCGGAAGAGTGTGGCAATGACGGATAACTCCTTCGATCTCTTCATCCGGCACATAACGCCTAAAGATTTGATCACTCCCTTGCTTGAACAAGTAAGGATCATCCCAATAGTAGCGCTTGACGTCGTGGAGGAACTTCTTCTTAGCTTGGGAAGTCAACCCATCCAGAACAATGCCACCTACAACATAATTGGCAAAATCCGCAAACCACGGGGCTTTCACCCCCTTAATAGCATCTATTGAGTGTGAAATGGGAGAAGGGGAAAGAGGATCAGGAAGTACACAAGAAAGGGAAAAGATGTGACCTTGGGCGACCTCGGTTCGGGTCGTATGGGAACCACCTCGGCCATTGCCGTCAACCGGAGAAGGGGCAGAGGAGGTCGCGGCCGACCTTGGGGAGGTCGCAGCCGACCTACAGTAGAAACTCCCTTCTCATGACACCTTGTTGCTTAGAAGAGTTTCGTCCAGGCGGGAATCGTTGATTGGCACCGTGATTCCGGACTCCGTGATGTGCTCAATGGGTAGCCTTGAAAGGTGATCCGCCACAAGGTTTTCCGCTCCCTTCTTGTCTCGTATCTCTAGATCAAACTTTTGTAGGAGGAGCATCCACCGGAGTAAGCGTGGTTTAGCATCCTTCTTGTCCATTAGGTAACGGACGGCCGCATGGTCGGTGTAGATTATCACCTTAGAGCCCACCAAGTAAGAGCGGAACTTCTCAAATGCGAACACCACGGCTAGAAACTCTTTCTCCGTTGTTGTGTACTTGCTTTGGGCCTCATCAAGCGTCTTGCTTGCATAGTAGATAGCATGAAGCTTCTTCTCCTTTCTTTGCCCAAGAACTGCGCCCACGGCGTAGTCACTTGCATCACACATGATCTCGAAGGGGAGTGTCCAATCCGGGGGTTGCATGATAGGAGCCAACATAAGTGCATCCCGGATCCTATGAAAAGCTTCAAGACACTCGGAAGAAAACTCAAACACCACATCTTTCATTAGAAGGTTAGTCAATGATTTGGAAATTTTTGAGAAATCTTGAATGAACCTTCTATAAAATCAGGCATGTCCTAGAAAACTTCTAATTCCTTTTAGGGAGGTAGGGGTGGCATTTTTTCAATTAGTTCAATTTTAGCTTGATCCACTTCAATTTACCTTTTAGACACTATGTGACCTAAGACTATCCCTTCACGAACCATAAAGTGACATTTTTCCCAATTTAGCACTAAGTTGGTTTCTTCACATCTTTTGAGAACTTTAGCAAGGTTAGCAAGGCAAGAGTCAAAAGTAGTACCGTACACCGAGAAGTCATCCATGAACACTTCCACAATGTCCTCAATCATGTCGGAGAAGATGGCCATCATACACCTTTGGAAGGTGGCGGGTGCATTGCAAAGTCCGAATGGCATTCTCCTATAGGCAAACGTCCCATAAGGACATGTGAAAGTTGTCTTCTCTTGATCATCGGGGTGTATTGGAACCTGCCAAAAACCACTATAGCCATCGAGATAACAAAAGTAATTATGGAGAGCTAATCTCTCTAGAACTTGGTCAATGAAGGGCAAAGGAAAATGATCTTTCCTAGTGGCACTATTGAGTTTCCAATAGTCAAAGCACATGCGCCAACTAGTAGTAGTTCTAGTAGGAATCAATTCTCCCTTCTCATTTTCCACCACGGTGAGACCACTCTTTTTGGGCACTACATGAACCGGGCTCACCCACTTGCTATCCGAAATTGGGAATATGATTCCCGCATCAAGCATCCTCAAGATCTCTTTCTTCACCACTTCCTTCATGTTTGGATTGAGTCGTCGTTGATGCTCAATGGTCGGTCTATGCCCTTCCTCAAGAAAAATCCGATGCATGCACAAGGAAGGTGAGAGTCCACTCAAGTCCTCAAGCGAATACCCAATAGTTTTCCTATGAGTCCTCAGAACATCAAGCAACTTTCCAACTTCTTCCGCATTTAGATTTGCATTAACAATAACCTGAAAAGTGGAATTTGGGCCTAGAAACTCATACCTCAAAGACTCGGGGAGAGTCTTAAGCTCCGGAGTAGGTGGTGGTGGTGTAATAATGTCATCGTGCTCATCCGCCTTGAGTTACTCCTCGACTTCACCATCTTCATCTTCCGTGGAGCATGTTGTTGTGGTCTTGTTGGAGGTCGCGGCTGACCATGAGGAGGTCGCAGCCGACCTACAATAGAGGGGGTTGGTGTCTTCCTCGTCATCTTCACTTGTGTACTCTCCGAGCAACATCTTGACCTCCATGACTTCACCGGTCTCTTTCATGGTAGGGTTGAATCGGAACTCAACCACTTCTTCTCCAATCTCAAAAGTGAGGAGACCTTTCTTCAGATCAATGACCGCACCGGCGGTGGCAAGGAATGGTCGTCCAAGAATGATCGGGACGACGGGATCCTCCGGAATCTCCATCACAATAAAGTCGTTGGGCACAAAGAACTTGCCGACTTGGATAGGGAAGTCGTCAACAATGCCGGTGGGTTGCACACAAGAACCATCCGCCATATAGAGCCTCATGTTTACTGGAACTAAAGGACCCATCTTGGTCTTGGACCATATAGAAAGAGGTAGGAGACTAGCACTTGCACCAAGATCACATAAAGCCTTGAATCGATGAGCACCAATGCCAATGGTAATAGCAAACTTACCCGGATCACCAAGTTTTTCCGGGAGCTCTATAGACCGCACATCATTGGTCAATTCGGACATTGACCGCTTTTTTGAGAATATCTCCTTGAGAAATTTGGTGTAGGCGGGCATCTCGTTCAAGGCTTCGGAGAAGGGAATGGTGATGTTGAGGCCTTGGAGAACCTTCACGAAACGTTTGAACTTGTCCGTGAAATCCTTGGTCTTCTTGGACGGGAAAGGAAATACCTTCGTTGTTGGAGAAGATGGAACGGATGTCGGGACTCTCGGAGAAGGGTCGGCAACGACCTGGGGGGTCGGCTGCGACCTCCTCTGTAGCAGGGAGAGGGTCGGTGGCGACCATTGGTGGGTCGGCCACGACCTTTTCCAGAGAGGGTTCAGCCTCTTCGTCCGTCGTCTTCTCACTTGTAACTCGTTCCGGCAACTTCTTCCCGCTCCTTAGGTTAACAGCGGCAATATGGCCTCTTGGGTTCTCATCGGGGTGGCCAGGTAAGCGCCCTTGAGGTCGTGGGATTTGAGCTGCTAGATCACCAAGTTGGGAGTCGACGTTCTTCCTCCATGTGTCAAGATGTCCCAATCTTGTATGAACACCCTTGAGCTGTGTGGTGAGCTCAGTCCTTACTCCTTGCATCAGCCCTTCTTGCAACTCTTGAGCCCATGATGGCTCCACTTGATAACCGGGAGGTCTATAAGGAGGGGCCCTTTGTTCTTGCGGGGGAGGTGGATAACCTTGACCATGGCCATTGTTATGCCATTGAGGATAGTTGTTGTTCCTCCCCACATAAGCATTGTTTTGGGGTCGGTAGGGTCCTCTCATGTAGTTCGCCTCCGCATAAGCCTCGGCAGCCCGGACTTGCTCCACATTAGTATAAGAAACGGCGGTATGAGATTGGGAACCGCATTCTTGACAAGGTGGGCCGGCGGAGTTGAAGTAGCTCACTTGCTTCTAGAGCGGGTTGATCTCATCTTGCATAAATTGGAATTTCACATCTTGATCAATTGGCTCACCATTAGGATCATAGAGCTTCTTTGGTTGAATCCGGACGGCTTGTTGGGTCCCCTACATGGCATCATAGTTGGGGAGTTTGTCCATTAGACTCCATGCCTCGTCAGGATCCATCTCAATGAAACCACAATCGGTGTGAAGGTTGATGCGGTCCTTTGTTGCGGCATTGATCCCTTGAAAGAATATCTCTTGGAGAACATAAGGAGGTTGCCCATAAGTTGGACATTACCGAAGAAGCTCCTTGAATCTCTCCTAAGTTTCAACAAATGTTTCGTTGGGAAGTTGGTGGTAGGAGGTGATGTGCTTCCTTAACTCGGTGGTCTTGGCTGGTGGAAAGAACTTCATCATGAACAAGTCTTGCAAAGCCTTCCATGTAGTGATCGACCTAGCGGGCAAGCTTTCGAGCCAATGTAGGGCTTTCCCGGCTAGGGACCACTTGAACGCCTTGAGGAGAACATACTCAAGTGAGACACCATCGGCGGCGATAGTGTCACAATGATCGATGAAGTTCTTGATGTGCTCCATAGGGCATTCGGTGGGCTTGCCTTCATATTTTGAGACCTTTTGATGAGGGTGATGAAGTGGGACTTGATCTCAAAAGCGCGCTCAATTACCGGGAGCGCAATAGCGGACTCGGGAACTCTAAGCTCCGGATGCATGTATTGCTTAGCGTTCCTCGGAATTGCATCTAGTTGTTCTCGGAGACGGGAAGTCGCCTCTCTTTCTTGCCGTGCAGCTGCGGCTTGAGCATCACGCTTTATTTGCATACGCTCCATTTGGGCGTGGAGTTCAGCCATTTGATGAGCAAGAGCCTCAACTTCGTCCATTGCTTTTCATTCTCTTAGCTTGTGACAAAGGGTTCTCTCTATCTCGGGATCAAAGGGGAAATGGTCGATTACCCTTCGTGAACTAGAGGGCATACACCTGCGTACAAAACACGAGAGAAACGAATTAGTAACAAAAAAGGGGTTCGGGCTAGTCCCTTACCCAAAAGAACGCTTGACAAAGAAACTAAACTAACTCCCCGACAACGGCGCCAATTTGTCGTGAGTGAATCTCGAACAAATAAATTTGTCAAGACCCCGTTGAGTATAGCGAAGTCAGGATCGTCCACGGGATTTAGTAGAACTATAGTCTAACAATCAAACTACGAAAGCAAAACAAAACAAAATAAAACAAAACGAACCAAACAACGGGAATTACACTTCTCAGGAGAAGGTCGCGGCCGACCCTCAATAGAACCTAAAACACACTAAAAACACCTACTGGGGTAGGTCGCAGCCGACCAGTTGCAGGTCGTGGCCGACCTATCTGGGTACGAAAAATTGCTTCGTAAAAATACGGAAAACAACTAGGGGAAGGGATTCACCACAACATAATCATGCATTCAAACAATGATAAAGGATCAACTCAACTTGTAATCTCATGGGTGACTTTCGTCACAAAAGAAACACATTAAAACCTCAACTTTCATGGAGATGATAACATGCAATCCAACTTGTTTTCTAAGGGTTTTAACTTTCATCTTAACCCGGATAGTCCCAATTCACAACATAATCTTTCAATTCAGTTGCAAACCAGAACAAGCCCCAATTTTCATCAAGGAATTAAGCATGCAAGAAGGATTGAAGGGTAGAGGTTACAAGTCGAGCATGGATCAAAGCATCAAAGTCTCAAATGCATGTTCATGATGGGTTTCACCCCACACCTAGCAAGATAACTACTCACACTTCATCAAACACACAAGCAACACAAGAGAGGAGGGAGACATAATCGAACAAACAACTTAAATTAAACAAGAGATTCAAACTTACAAGCTTCACAAACCCACAATCTTTCTACAAACCATTGTCTTCCATCTTCCTCCAAGAAACAACCAATTAAGACAAGCTTTCTTCCCTTGCCGTTCCCTTACAAAGCTCTCCTTCCACCCTTTTCTCCTTCCTCACTCCAGCCAACCCTCCTCTAACTCCCCACTCCCACCTTTCACACCTTGAGCTTTTTCAAAAAACAAAAGCTGACTAGAAGAAGAGCCAAAAAGCCCTTTTGAAGCAACACCAAAAAGTCAACATGCAAGTCTGCCACCTCTGCCCATTCTGCCACAGCCACCCACAATTTCGAATTTCGAAATTCCCGCAAAAAGGTAATACTTGGGTGGCAAGGATCACACGGGCCGACCTTGACCAAATCGCGGCCGACCAAATTCTAGGTCGCGTCTCAAGGGGTCGCAGCTGACCATGGGGAGGTCGGCGCCGACCCACAACAGGGAGGTGTGTTCTTCTTGTACTTGCTTCGTTCTTGCTCCAACTGATCGGTCCTTTGCTCGATGTTTCTTCTTTCTTGTTCCTTGGTTTCCTTGGGCTTCTTGTACTCCTTTGAGGCTCCTTTTGTTGCAAACTTGTCTCTTGATTCTTTGAAGGATTCTTGACCTTATGACTCTTGAAATCTTACACTTCCTAGAATGCTCCGAAATGAAACGAAACTTCTCCTAAAACGCTCTAAATACCTAAAAAACACAAAACAACACACAAACGACTCCAACTCTCGAAAGAGAGCCGAAACCTTATGCAAAACATGCAAACACAACGGAAAACATGCAAAACAAACTAGAAAACAACCTAAGAAATCTAACTAAAAAGCATGACATCATTTGTAAGTAGCATGGTTCCGGGATGGGACTTTGCAACGAACTTTCACTTGGATGCTCGTGCTAGGATTCTTGTCCTATGGGATCCTATTTTTGTGGATATGAACATTGTTAATATGTCCAAGCAACACATCGGTTGCATCATTAGGTGCAAAACTTCCGGGGTGTTTTTTGGTGTGTGTTTTGTCTATGGGCTACATACCGTCGTCGATCATAGGGGTATTTGGTCTTGTGTGGATGGGTTACTAAACTCTCATAATTTGCCGTGGATTGTCCAAGGCAACTTCAATTATTTATGGCTCAGGATGAAAGAATAAATGGTGATCCGGTCACCATGTACGAGTCCCGGGATATGGTCGATGCTTGTCAACGGCTTGGCCCTCTTGATGCTCCGAGCACATCTAGCTCTCTGTTCACATGGACTAATCATACTATTTGGAGCAGAATTGATCGGATCCTGGTAAATCATGCTTGGCCTTATACTTCTTTTCATTGTGTCGCTAATTTTCCTGATATGTGGCACTTGTCGGATCATAAGCCGGGGGTCGTTTCTTTGTGCAAGCCCTCGGGTCCAGGGAAGAAGTTGTTCAAATTCTTTAACATGTGGGCTGAGCACCCGAAGTTTAGTGATTGTATCCGTGAGGGGTGGATTTGCAACGTCAGGGGCACATATCAGTTTCGTTTATGCAAGTTGCTTGGTGGTCTGAAACCGCCTCTTAAGAACCTCAATAAAACTGAATATGCTCATATTTCTCAAAGACCTAAGGAGGCTAATGTTGATCTTGCTAGTGCTCTTGACCAACTCCGGTCTAATGTGGATTCGGACGACGCTAGAAGATGTGTGGAGCAGGCCAAGCGCAAGGCTCATTGTCTCAATGATGCCGAGGAGAGCTTCTTACGTCAACAAGCTAAGTCTAAATATATCCTTAATAGTGATCGTTGCTCGAAATATTTTCATGCTTTGATGAGGGCTAATGGGCGTCGTAGCATTATTTCTTCTATTATCTCGCCGCTTGGATCCTTTCTTGATACCGAGGAGGACATTGCTATTGCCTTTGTTGACTACTTTAAGGGTCTTATTGGCACTTCTTGCAACATCTCATTGCCTAGCCCGGGTTGCTTTGCTTCCGGCTCTTGTCGTACATCGGCTGATTGTGATGCTGTAGTGGCTACGGTTTCAGTTCGTGAGATCAAGAGTGCTTTACATGCTATTGGCGATGACAAGTCGCCTGGCCCCGACGGGTTCAATGCTAAATTTTTCAAGGCGACTTGGGATATTACGGGGCCTGAGTTATGTGCGGCTGTCAAGGAGTTTTTCGTCAATGGTAAGCTCCTTCGACAACTTAACCATTCTTTTATTGCTCTCTTGCCCAAAGTGGACAACCCCTCCTTGCTTGAACACTACCGGCCTATCTCTCTTTGCAATGTCGTATATAAGGTCATTTCAAAGCTTATGACGACCCGGCTCGCTAAATGCTTGCCCAACCTTATTGATCCTGCTCAAAATGCCTTCGTGGAAGGTCGCTTAATGATGGACAACATTTTTCTTGTTCAAGAGTTGCTCCGGAGATATAATGTGAAGAGAGACACGAGACGTTGCTTTCTTAATGTGGATCTCGCCAAGGCTTACGATTCTATTTCTTGGGAGTTCCTTAGGTTTGCTCTCATTCATGTTAGCGTCCCTGATATATTCAGTGGCTGGGCCATGGAGTGTGTCTCGTCGGCTTCTTATTCGGTCAAAGTGAACAAGAATGTCCACGGCTATTTTTAAGGTAAACGTGGTTTACGACAAGGTGATCCTCTTTCACCTTGGTGTTTGTTATTTGTATGGAACTCTTGTCCAGATTAATCAAGGCCGAAACTGCCCTCTCCGCTTTTAAATTCCATTAGAATTATATTAGTCTCCGGCTTTCTCATCTCATGTTTGCGGATGACGTCGTACTTTTCTGTCGTGGGGACGTAGCTTCGGTGAAACTTCTTGTTGATTGTTTGGATAAGTTTCAGCTATATTCTGGCCTGGCCGTCAATTTGAGCAAATCCTCTATTTTTTGGCTTCGGTTCCGGACGATGAAAGGCAGCCGCTCATTGCTCTTACTGGGTTCAAGGAGGGCGTGTTCCCGTTCCGCTATCTTAGTATTCCGATCAGCCCCAACAAACTCCAGGTTATGCAATATAATCCTCTACTTGATAAGATTGGTAGGCTGCTCAACGCTTGGGCTAAGAAATCAATTTCTTTTGCGGGAAGGAGGGAGCTGATTGCCTCGGTTTTGCAAGGTGTTCAGGCGTTTTGTCTAGGTATTTTGCCGGTCCCTCATACGGTTGTTCTTTGTTTAGAAGCTTTGTGCCGTGATTTTTTGTGGAAGAGACCTTAAGTCAGGTGGGAAAACATTTGCTTGCCCAGATCCGAGGGTGGCCTTGGGCTTCTTCACATAGGTACGTGGAACGTTGCCTTTATGATGAAGCATTTCTTTCACGTTTTGGACAAGAGAGATTGTCTTTGGGTCCGATGGGTGCACCACAAATATCTTGGTGTGGATGATGCGCTTGGATGGGCTGAGCACCGTCGTGACTCTTCTTTGATTAAGCACATTATTCAGGCTCGGGATCTTGTGGCCAGCCATGTCGATAATGCTTCTAGTATTGAGCAGGCCATGCGATCTTGGTGTGTTGGTGGGCGTTTTAATGTCGCTAAGGCCTATGATGCCATAAGAAGAAGGGTTAGTGTCGTGAGATGGGCAAAAGAGGTCTGGAAACCTTTTAACACATCAAAACATGCTTTCATTCTTTGGCTTGCTCATCTTGGTAAACTTTCGACATATGACCGGTTGCTTTTTCTTGACGTGGATGCGGGGTGCCGGCTGTGTGGACATGATTTGGAGTCCCATGAACACCTCTTCTTTGATTGTTCATATGCTAAAGATATTTGGAGCGAGGTTCGGGTCAAGTTCTTTATTCCAGCCCAGGTGTGTTTAATTCCTACCGCTCTTAGATGGCTTAGGCGATCCAGGAGGTCTCGGCGTGCCCTTAGAGCCACTCCTCGGGATTGCCTCGACTTTGCAAGGTGCTATGCTCTCTCTTCTTCGGTTTATTACATTTGGCATGCGAGGAATGTGAAGATTTTTTACGACAATTTCATGCCCGTTCGTGTCGTCGCTAGGCTCATCTCTGATCATGTTAGTCGGTTACTCCATGCTAAGTTTCCATCCATTTATGTTTGTAACTTTTGATTGTTGTTGTGTATTTGGATGGTGTTTAGTGGTGGTTTGAACTGTTGTTTAGGTTGTTTGGTAGCTGGGCGCCTGTGCCCTGTGTTGTTGTTCTTGGATGCGCCGTTTGGTGGGCCTGCGTGCTCGTCGCTTGTTGTTTTTTCCGTAGTTTTGTCCAGTATTTGGTGGCCTAAGTGTCGTGTTTGCTTGTTTGTGTTCGTACCGTTAGGCTGGTCTGCGCGCCGATACTTGGGTACTCTTGTTTTTGTGTTTTATTTTCTTGGATTTATGGCCTTCGTGCCTTGTGTGGTTTGTGTGGGTTCCGTTAGGTTGGCTTGTAGCCACTCCTTTGGTTCCCTCGTTTTGTGTTTTGTTTTTCTCGGTTTTGTGGCCTTCAGCCACCTGGAATTTTCGTCTTTAATGGGTGGTTTGCGTACTACCCCGTTAAGACTCCGCCGACTATTTTCTTCCTCTTAGAAAAAAATAACGGGGGGAGGTTTTTCATAATCGAATTAAGCTTTTAAGTAAAAAAAAATCCACTCTTAAGGACCCAAACTTCAAAATAAAGAGGGTGAGGCCTAGAAAGAAATCGAAGGTACCAAACGATCTGACTAGATTAGAGCACTTGCAACAACAACCTCCTCAATGGAAAAGATTCGGGAAAAAGAGTGCTCGGTCAATGTCATGGCAAGCTCTCAGTTCGGCCAGGGAGGTAGAAGACACGGAAGAAGATGAATCACAGCTTGACGAATCGCAACTAAATGTTGAAGCTTTACATAACACGACCGTTGATGCACCTATCATGACGGGTACGAGATTTACTCCTAGCAAGATGGCCACTCTAGTTACAACTTCCATGGAGTGGATCTCTCCCCTCATGTGCCCCAGTTCATGCTGACATACATCGACGAGACACAAGACGTCAGAGGAGATGGCCATTACGGGTATAGGATGCTTGCAGATTAGAGTGGGGGAAGATAGTATAGATGGATGCGTATGCGATATGTGGTAGTTTAGGAGTTGAGGATACATAACGATATGTGTTCTGGTATGCAGCGCATGGGCAGATCCTCTATGGATGACTTCGTTTATCATGTCAATTGGTTGCAAACTTGGTGCCCACTGGAGTATTGGATGAAGACATCTACTATTGAGTTGGCATTTGTTATTTGATACTAGTGTGCACTTGTGGTGCTGTGTAGTGATGGGTTCCGGATCGGAGGGTCAAAATTCAAAGTAATAACCGAACCCTGTAGTAGTATAAGGGTAGGGTGTCGAACGCTCGGGAGTCCGTGCGTTGAGTGTACCAAAAGACTTTGAAAAGGGAAAGAAAGACAAAAACAAGGAAAATCAAAGGGAACAACCCAGGACTGACATTGGTCACTTCGGCCCGAGGTTGGATCGATGGGAGTTTTGCACGGGACCGACACTGTTTGAAGTCGGGCCCGACGTCTGGGTAACTCGGTCTTGGCAAAATGGTAGATCAGTCTTGGGTTTTTGGGTTCCTTCCCTAACTAGATGTGGGTAATTCCCCCCCAATTCAGCTAATGAGTGTCGATCCTTGTGAGATCGAGGTTGTTTGCCTTCAATCCCTCCACTTTTACACATCGACCCTAGGGAGTTTTCACCTCCCCTTCGATGCAAAGGCAAGTGATGGGCTCGAGATCGCTTTCGCGTACTCTAGCCTATCACAAGCCCTTGATCTCTTGTTTTCACAAGAGATTGTAGCTCTATGTAGAGAGGATTCCTTGGATCAAGCACTCAAGGCTATGGAATTGGGGTTTCACACCCAAACCTAGCTAGGGGCTCCCCCATAGCCCAAGACTATGGAATATACTCCATTAGACAAGAGTAAAAAGCAATCAATAGACTAAGCAAACAAATCTCAATCATCAATCTCAAATCAAAGCTAAATTGCATTCAATTCAAAGGGGTTTTCATAAGATCCAATCTCAAATTCTCAATTGCAAAACAAAACCAAGTTCAAACTCACAAATTCCTCCTAGAACTAGCAATCTCCACCGATTTCTCCTCTTCTTCTCCTCTTCCTTCCTCCTCCTTGCTCTCCAAGTCTTCCTTGAGCCTTTGAGAGTGATTAATTGTGTCTAAACTTGGATAATTGCCTTCCAATCTTCTCTCCTTTTAATTGGGAGCCAAGAATGTCCAAATATGGAAGAGGGGCAAAAGTGGTAGATCACATTTGTGTGCCTTGGAGCCCAATCTTCACCTTGCCGACATGGACTGACACGGACCACCTCGGGCCCGACTTGCCTCAACTCGGTCCGAGCCTCCTTAAGTCGAACTCGGGCCCGACTTGCTGGGCAAGTCGATCCGGGCCTCGAACCTCTTCTCTTCTTGGTCTTTCTTGAGCTCCTCTTCGTTGATCGCTTGGCTCTTCCGCTCCTTGATCTTCAAGCTTTGCTTCTCCTTATGGACTCCTTCCAAACCATCCTCAAAACGTGCCAAATTACCTACAAAACACAACAAATTTGCATAGTCTCCGAATCTCATAGAAAATCGGAATCTAAGCTAAACAGGAACAAAACTAGCAAAGAAAGGAACAAAAGACACCTATTTACAAGGGAAAATACTCACTAAAACACCACCAAAATAAGAGACGTCATGTAGCACCGGTCCATACAACTTGTCTTCTCATCACATTGAGCAATATAGTTCAAAGCAGTGTTTGGGGCGGTGCAACGAGTGTTGTGTTCCTTGGAAACCACCACATCACAGTAAGACTTGAACTTTAGCTTTAAAACTTTCTGTTGTCTCTAGATTAATCATTTTACTTAGTAATGACTTGTTTATTATTGTTGTAGGTTATTGTTAATACACAAAAATTCGCTTTTAGTACGCCAATTGATTACTCTTTCTTTCACCTTCCGTTTCAAATGCTTCCTTGACATAGAACTGAGAAAACAATGGATAAAGGGGATGGGAACCCCCTAATCTACCTCCGATGCCTAAGTCAGAAGAGCAATCGTCGATTAAGCGTCGAGGGTAAAAAACATGAAAAGATAAAGAATGGTAGAAGGTTGAGCGAATATAAGCTTATTCAAGGTATGGATCCTTCTACATGGCGAAGACATGCATTTATAGTGGAAGAGAGAGAGAGAGAGAGAGAGAGAGAGAGAGAGAGAGAGAGAGAGAGAGAGAGAGAGAGAGAGAGAGAGAGAGAGAGAGAGATCGGAGTCAAAAATTATATCCCTAAGCAAGCGATATTTTGCTACCCACTCCAAGCGATAATTCTATCTTAATAAATAATATAGAACCTTCCATATAACGGATGACTATCGTGACTTAATTAACAATAAATAAATAATTAAAGATAGAAAATAATATAATAAATAAACCTTACCTCTATGGTGAAAGATAGCGAGCATAATTAAGATAATACACTTTTACCCACTCACAAATGCCCCACTTACGTCTTCTTCGTGCGACTAAGACGTAGGGTACAATAGGTCTAACTCGAAGTGGCCATGCAGATTAGTTGCTTGGTCCTCGACGCATTTGTATATTCGTATATCAGTGAGAAAATATCACGGAAATCCCCTAGGTAGCTAGCATACGTAGGAGTCCGTTAATACGATGAACTAACGTGCGAAGAAATCCGTTCGTGCGATGAACTAATGTTGCACATATTTTATTTTCATACATGACTCAAACTAATGCAAAAACTAACTTTTACTAAAAAAAATGTGAATGTCATGATCCCAAGGACTGAACTAGTGAAAATATATAAACCTAGGGGCCTCGTCAAAACCACATGAAAAAGTGTGCCGCAAGCAATATGAATTTCCCAATCCAGGAATCCATGCGCTTGTACCCGCGATCATGTCCGTGCGGGCCACGGTTGTGATTTATCTTTTCAGAGCGAACTGCCCCTGGTGCAAAACCGCACTCGTGAAGTAATGGGTCATGCCGCGCACGCACTGCCTTTGAACCAGCGGCCGCTGTTCTCCCTAGAGAAGGGTTTCCGTGATCTAGACCAGACCCGCAGTTGCTATTTTGGGACCCGCGGTCGTGGTTTTGGGACGCGCGATCACGCTTATGCTTCTGGTCCTCTTCACTCGACTCATCTTAGTGTTCGCACGATATCAAGATTATTTGAACGACTTCGACTCATCCATTCCCTTGCTCATCTTGGTCTTCCAACTCGTCTTGATTGAAGTACTCATGCAAGTACCCTTTTTGGACCAAGCTTTTGATAAACTTCATGTAGGACCTAACCTTTTGTTATACATGCAGTATTTCCGGCTCCGTGGGTCGTCTTCGGCACACCTATCTTTTGGAGGAAAGTGGAAGTACTCCTCGTGTTTGATGCGTGGTAAAATCTTATAGATTGGGATGTTGAATGTGGTGTAAGCCGCTCTAGCTTGACTTTCTGATGAGTGCTCCTCCATTCTAAAGTCCCCGCTTTCAGAGTGGTGTGATCCTTGAGGCGGAAAAGGCAACCTCCCTCTCGTTTCATGATCAGCTTCTTATAAGCGCACATATTGATGAATCCGTTATTGGAGTCCAACAATGGTGGAAGGAAGATGAAGTGTCAACTTTTCTCCCAATTTTCTTTAAAGTGGGATCGCCCTTTTAAAGGCAGTAATTGCAGTCTTCTCGTCGCATCCCTCAATCTCAACGTAACACCACATGAAACGATTCGATAAGTGGCATAAGCTTGTCTTTTTCTTTCTTGAGACCAAGGAGTGTGTCTAGAGACGTTATATCTTGGTTGTTGGCTATGTAGCGTTTCAAAATTAGTGGCAAGTTGGTTTCAAGACCGGATTGATCCTGGTTTCAGACTTTGGAACCACTTTAGCAATCCCTTGGTGAGGCTACTCGGAAACATCATGCACATTATAGCCTCTTTGGATGCCCATAGTGCCATCTTGTGAGAGAAAGCGGTTATGTGACTCACGGGGTCCAAGTGTCTATCATAGAGATCGAATGTTGGCAAAGAGAATTTTACAGGAGGCTTAGCGTGCCGAATATCCTTGTGGAATGGTGTTGACGTCACCAAAGCTAGCTTACACTCCGCTTCTTCTTGAGCCGATTGCAAGGTGCCACCTTGCTCTCTCAAAAGATCAAGCAATCTCTTTTCAATGCGTTTGAATGCTTGATCCCTCCCTTTGCGCTTTTCTTCGACCTCGCTTTGATGTTAACTACGTTGTCTTTTCCTTTCATTGCCTTGATTATGTGTTGAATTAGGGTTTTCGAAGGGGTCGTAACTTTCTTTTTCGTTGATCGCCCTAACCACAGTCTTGGTTACCCACGCTCGCGGCGATCTCCGCGATCACTAGAGTTCTATGATCCGTCCGAGATCGAGTCGTCGGGTCGAGGATGGTCTGTGACTCGAGATCGGTTTCTTATGCGGGAGTGACTCACGATTCCTATCCCTCTTCCGACCTCTCGGTGCTTTGCGATCGTTGCCATAATCAATCCGCGTCTCTTCTAATTCGTCAGATCTTCTTGGCTCAAGACTACGGCGACTTCGACAATACTAGCAAGTCGTTGAGTAGTCTTAGTTATGCTCGGTATCTTTTGCCATAAAGGTGAAGACTACGAATGATTTTATAAACAACTTAGAAATTTACATCAAACATCAAATTCAGGTATGGAAAACGACAAAGCACTAGAAAGAAGACGAAGAGGATGGAGATGTACCAACAACAAAAAGAAACCAAAGAACAACCAAGTTAAGGTAGAAATGGGAACGACCCCGGGATGACAGCTACAAAATAAATTTTGATGGATCTAAAATCAGCTCAGGTGAAACTACATCAAGCTTTGTAATAAGAGACTGTCAAGGAAAAATCATTGAAATAAGAGTATAGAAATTTGGGCAAATTTCGGTCCTAAAAGCAGAAACTCTTGCACTTAGAGAAGGCATAAGAGTTGCAAGACAACTAGGTTTAAGAAAAGTGGTATTTGAAGGGGACAATGTAATTGTGATCAATTCCACCAACCGTACTACAAGTTATCCTTGGGAAATTGACTTACTGATTGCGGACATTAGGAGGTCACGCCAATGCTTCGAATCGGTCAGAATTCATCATGTTGCTAGGGATTCCAACATCGTGGCTGATAAAATCGCTAAAATGGGCCACGACTTTCCTACCGAACACATTTTAGATGATCAAGAGCTTAAGGCTCTCGTCCTAAGGGACGCGCTAGTTCGTCCACCTTAAAGGTGGTCTACTTAATTCTTACCTAATCAAAAATAAATAAATAAATAGGGGTGCAGACTACGAGAAATCATTGTGCAGCGTAATTGTGAGCCGAATTCGCCGCCCCCACTAAGCATGTAGAGTCGATATTATGATAACACGAATGAAGGGTTTTATCATAGGTTTTAGAGCCACATGACACTGTCTGAGCGTTATTGTGAGTTCTATGGTTTGTGAGTGGGTTTCTTTAAATAGGGACGTTGAATTAATTTAAAAAATCAAGAAATCTTTCCATATTTACAAATATATTGATTTTTTAAATCTGATTTATTAAAAAAACAAAAAAGTATATATGTTAACAACTACCTCCTTTGCAACTATTAGTTGTTCATTTTCACAATATGTAGTTGTTCATTCTAAAGTAAGTAAGTGTTCATTCATAAATAAGTAGTTGTTCATTGTGGTTTATTAATTGTTGTGAGTAAATAGTAGTTCATTCGCTAACTAATACTTGTTCAATGACAAATATACAGTTGTTCAATATGTATGAGAGGAGAGACAAAATTTTCCATCGACCCTTATATTGGTTCGATGAAAATTGGAAGATAGGGAATATAAAATAAGTATGGCTTTTATTTTTATTTTATTAAATCAACATTTTAAAAAAATTTATAGATGTGAAAAGATATGGAAATTGTTTTTATTAATTTAATATTCCAAAAAATCCTATTTGCTGATATATGTAAATGTAATGATTGAGATAAATGTTATACTTAATCCATCATGAATAAATATTATACTTAAAAAGTAAAATTATATTAAATTATATCTTTATTATATACTGAATATAATAAATCGCAAATTAAATAAAGAATAAAATCTTACCTATACTGAAGTCCCCACTAGGTGTTATGTGTGAAACTCCGGCCTCAAGTTTGGGAGTCGTAGGTTCGATAATTTGCCTCGTTCAAATCAATATACTCCGAATATAGGTTCGGTGAAGTTTTTCATCGGCTTTTTGATCTTCTAAATCATTTTTTTGGTATATCTATAGCTAGTTTCCAACCAACCCGATTTTTTTAATCTCGTAAAATTCCGAAATTCCGAGAAGCCCCGAGGTTCCGGCCGGGTCGTCTCAACGATCCGATTTTAGAATGGGTACTTTGGGTTAGGACAAGGTGGAATGAACTGTAGAATATAACTGGAGTACTAGTGATAAATGCAATGTAGAGTGAGAAGATGCATTATTGAATAATACAGTGAGAAGCAGCTAGCTATTTGACAGCACTTTTCTTAAAAGCATTGGATTTTCAGTTATTACAACTGCCCATCCAATCCAATCCAAGCTAGCTAGTATCTGAATTATAAACAAGATTCCCCCTGGTCAAATATTATTTTATTCCTCTTGCAACCGCCTTTTGGATTCGTCGGCGCTCCAATTCGCCGTCTGCCCGTTGTATTTCCCTCTTATTTTATTAATTCCTTCATTCGTCCAACCACAAGCACTTCTGTTTCCAGTTGGCAATTGGCGATTTCATAATCTAGTTCGCAAACTAAATCGAAATCGGTGAGTTAACACAACGGAATTCAACTAACCAGATTAAACCCACATCAGAAACTAGTTCACAAAATATGTACTGCACCAAATTACGGCAAGTTAACTAACTCACTTTCTAAATACAGTACAATTAATTTGGCCTTGATTAGTTTGATTGATGGTTAGGAACCCAGTAGTTTCATTAATTTATTCAGTCACACCACATATTTCAATGTATAATACTCATTCCAACTGATCTGGTTTAAACTACAGATTTTAAAATATACAGTATACAATACTGATTCCTACTGATCTGGTTTTTTTGACAGCTGAAAATGATTAAGCTGCTAATATATGCTATCCAATCGAATCATGATACAAGTAATTAAATATCGTACTCATTAATTAGGAAGCTATACTACAGATGATTACTACTAATTAATTAACAGCATTACTTCCATATCACATTGTATTACATCATAATTAAACAATACCATAAACACAGTCAACTCCATAGCAAGGAAGCCAAACAGCACACTATAAATTCCCTCTACACTCCTCACTCAATCCATCACCAATTCATCAACACACAAGCAAACAAACCAACTGAATTGAGCGATCAGATCCAACAACCAATTAAGGATGGGCTGCTCTTCGATTAATTCAACCTCAAACCCCCTAGTCACCGTGATTTCGAACTCCACCGTCTTCCCGTCCGAGAAATCCGCCATGGCCGATCTCAAGCTCTCCGTCTCGGACCTCCCAATGCTCTCCTGCCACTACATCCAGAAAGGCGCGCTCTTCGACCTCCCTCGAACCGACGTCGACCTCGAATCCTACCTCCGATCCGGCCTCTCAAGAGCCCTCTCCCTCTTCCCGCCCCTGGCCGGCCGTTTCCTGACCGACGCGGCCACCAGCGAGATCTTCATCTCCTGCAACGACGCGGGCGCCGGCCTCACACTCTCCTCCGCCGCCTCCGTCACCGTCCACGACCTCCTCGCCCGCCCCGGAGACGTCCCGGCGCTCTTCAAGCAGTTCTTCTCCCTGGACGGCGAGGTCAGCTACGCGGGCCACGTCCTCCCGCTCCTCGCCGTCCAGGCCACCATCCTCGCCGACGGCGTCTTCATCGGCTGCTCCGTCAACCACGCCGTGGTCGACGGCACCTCCTTCTGGAACTTCTTCAACGCCTTCTCCGACCTCTGCAGGGGACTCAAGATCAGGCCGTCTACTCAACCCGAGTTCGACCGATCCGACTCGGTCCTCGTCTCCTCCACCGCCGTCCTCAAGATCCCCCCCGGAGGCCCCGCGGTCACTTTCTCCGCCGACGAGCCCCTCCGGGAGCGCATCTTCACCTTCTCCCGTACGTCGCTCCTCCGCCTCAAATCCAAAGCCAACAGCAACAACAGCAACGACGTCGTCGAGCTGATGTCAAAGCTCAGCAACGACCGAAATGGAGGAGGCGTGGTGGTGTCGTCCTTCCAGTCGATGTGCGCGCTGGTGTGGCGGTGCGTGACGCGGGCGAGGGGGCTCAGCGAGTCAAAGACGACGACGTTCAGGATGGCGGTCAACTGCAGGCACAGGCTGAGGCCGAGCCTCGACCCGCTCTACTTCGGCAACGCCATCCAGAGCATCCCCACAGCCGCGGCGGCAGGGGAGCTGCTCGCGCACGATCTGCGGTGGTGCGGGGAGCTGCTCCGGCGGAACGTGGCGGCCTACGACGACGGGACCATCAGGAGGAACGTGGCGGCGTGGGAGGCCGATCCGAAGTGCTTCCCGCTCGGGAATTTCGACGGCGCCATGATCACCATGGGGAGCTCCCCCAGGTTCCCCATGTACGGGGCCGATTTCGGGTCCGGGAAGCCGTTGGCGGTCAGGAGTGGCCGGGCGAATAAGTTTGACGGTAAGATGTCGGCGTTTCCGGGACGGAGCGGCGACGGGTGTGTGGACGTGGAGGTGGTGCTCTGCCCTCAGACTATGGCGGCCCTCGAGACTGACCCCGAGTTCTTGGAGTTCGCTTCCTGTGATTAGTTGGTGTAGTATATATACGGGTGATAATTAATTGGTTAAGATGTGTGTTGATTTTTATTTTGTTTTACATTATAAGTTGTTGTTGTCGTCCTTGTTGTTGTTATTATTAATCTGTAAGTCCGAATTTTTCTCTCTGTTTCCTCGTAAATGTGATATGTTTGCAATTCATGGAAAATCTACCACTATACAATGTCTACCACGTGTTGATTTTTCTAAACAATGTCTACCACTGTAACTGTCAATCGGGTCAGGTCGGGAGGACACGGGTCGGGTCGTTTCGGGTTCGGGTCAATCGGGTTATGGGTCAAAGTGGGTCGGGTCGCTTCGTGTTTTCGGGTCGGGTCGGATCAACCCAACGGGTCAAGAGTATCAATTTTTTTACCATAATTTAAATAAAATATTATTTAAATAATAAAATATAATAACAAAATATTTTATATATTGTAATAACAAAGTATCAATTTTTAATATTTTAATAATAAATATATAATAATTTTCTAAAATAAATTTTATATATTGTAATATAATTAAAACCTTTGGGTGCACAATTACCCGTCAATCTGTCATTTCATTATATTAGAGTGTATTCTAAAATAAGTTTTCCGCCTTATAGATTTCTTGACCTAACGGGTTTGACCCGACCCTAACCCTAAAATTTTCGGCTTTACCGGGTTCGGGTTCAAACTGGATTTCGGGTTCAAATTTTCAGGTTGAAACCCAGAAATTTCGGATCGGGTCGGGTCGGGTCAGCTTTTGACAAGTCTATCTACCACTATACCACACCTATTTCTCTACTTTAAATCAATTTATATACCAGTTCTTATCATCTTTTAGAATACCAAAGTATGTTGAGAGCCACTTTAAATGCTTATTATCTTTTTTACCTTCGTAAAATGTCTACCATTTAATGTATATCTATCAAAACAATCTAAAAAGTATATCTTATGTATACGTCACACTCTACGTTCCACCAGCCAATTTGGACACTAGCAAGTCTCCTAGGCACGGAGCTTAAATGATTCTGTAGGCTTTGAGGCCTTCTAGAGGCCGGCGCGCCTCAAACAGGGCAAGGTGCGCCAAGGCGGGTTCTCCTAGAGCCTTCTAGGAGAGTCGCGCGCTCCATCCGGGCACAAGTGCGCCCAGGCGCGCCCTTCTAGAGAGTTTCATAGGGGCCGCGTCCCATCTAGACGGTGCCAGAGGCCAGCACGGGCCGGTGCGCCCCATTGGGGCCTTCTGGAATGTTGTGGTGCGGGCTAGAATTAATCCTAGGTACTTTTTCATGGGTCATCTTTTGTGTATAAATTCTATAAGGTTTTAAGCTTGGTTGTATCCAGAATCTCCTTATAGGAGGGGGTTCATCTATAACTAGGCATCAACCCTCATTTGGGAGGATATCCACAAAGCCACGAATATTCAGGGACTTAACCACCAAATCACACTTGTAATATATCCTTGTGTAATATAAAGTCCTATTTTCCTACAATATCCATCTTAACTCATTGGGACAAGGCCTGAGTTAGCCAATCAAGCGTGTTCGACTTAGTTAAGGGCCGCACATGTCAGAAAAGAGTCTCAACCTGTGTCATATACATGTGTATCAAAATTAACAATATATGCATTAAAACTAGCTAACTATGGACGAAACCTCATACATATAGATCGCCTTCCCATGTGATATTTTCCCTTATAAACAAGTTCAATAACTTAAATTCAATAATGGCATTAATACCATTAACCTTTTAAAAAGCCTATCTTATTTTGTAAAGCCCATCTCATTATAGAATATGAAATTCAATATTCTCGTACTATTAAAAAACAAATTGCCACGAAGGATGCACATTATAATTGGATGACCTTATAATGAATGGACTTTGTGCAATATATGCATGTTAGAGATAAGTATAGCTAGCTAAGAGGGCAGCTAATGGACAGCAAAATGAGTCAAACCCTTGCATAAATTGCATCGCAACCATTATCTAGTGTACAGCCAACCAGATAGAGCGATCGAGCGAGGTCATCCTAGTCAACCGATATTATACTAGTCATTCACAAGCAACTGCCATTCTGATTTGTCGGCGAAACCCAACTAAATCTACCGACCTTTTTTGCTTGAATTAAATAAACCCTACATCAATAAACCCTACATTAATTTCGACCAAAAAAAAAAACCTACATTAATAGAGTAAATCCCGGTTGTCGTTTCCAGGTAGCCAAATCACCTATCATGTGACGGGTTTTGAAGAGCCTGGTTCCTCTCGAACGTATTTTATTCAATACAGATAGTTAAACCTAAGAATTTATTATAAATTGTAATTTAACAATGATCAACTAACAGCGAGAAAATATTTAGATGTACTCTTTATTAGTTTAAGTCGTGCTGGACATGCCGGAGTTATAATGCAGTTTTTTAAACATGTTATATCTATCGCTCTATCTATTTATTTATCTATTTCTATCATATCATCATCATAACTATGTATCAAAGCGAAGGTTAAAAATGAAATTTAGAACGACACGTGTCACATTCTCATTAGATTGCATTACCCCCTCTTTAATAAAATAATATGATTGGTTTAAACTCAATTATAGACCCCACATAAATGTAAATATGAAAAAATATATCATTAATAATAAATATTGGTTTAACAATTTTACATCTAACCTTATATTATCAAAAGAAAATAATAAAATCTAATCTATCCAAATTGAAACAACTTATATATACTGTTTAGTTAATTAAAAATAGAATACAAACTATTCTATCCAAAAAGAAATGGAAAAAAAGGTACGTACTACTAACTACTAAGTACTAACTATGAATGATCTTTCTTTTCCATATGCATGCATGATAATTTGATCGATATTTTTTGCCTTTATCAATTTTGTTATTTATTAAATTATTTATATAAATATCTTACTATGTACTAAAGTGGAGAATAAAGTAATAGATTCATCACTACTTGTCAACTCCAAATTAAACTATATCACACATCTTTATTAAAACTAATATAACTTATATAAGTATTCAAAATCTAATTGAGTTATTCATGAAATTTAATTATAGACCCACATATATGAAAAGTACTTCATATGATTTAATTTATTGAAATAAAGGGGGGTTATAAAGGAAAAAGCATATATCTAAAATAAAATAAAAAAGTATTATTGATTTAGTAAAATTTGTCATTGAGTTTTTTTGTTAAAATTCGATTGCTATGTATTTAAAATATTTCAGAAAAAGAATTTGAGTATTTTAAAAAACTTACTAAATCTTTTATCTATGTAAATACTTTTTTTTTAACTATGCTATAACATATATGATTAAATATTATATTATAATATATCCAATTCAAATATTAAGTTTATAAGATATAAAACATTAAATTTATAAATAAATAACCAAAGCTTCTTAATTCTGTTAAAATGCAAATTATTTTATTAGAAATATCTAAATGAAATTGGATATGCACAAAACTACTTAAAAATAAAATAATTGAAAAACGATACTCCATAGTAACAATTAATGAAATATAGAACATTTATTTGATACAAGTCGTGCCCTTCTAGGCACGGGCATTATTACTAGTTACCGTATACTAAAGCGGAAGCAAATTCCGTCACAATATTTTTATTAAGCTTAAAACTTAGTTTTAAGCTTAATTAAAATATTAATTCTATCTTAAATTTTAAGTTGTTTTCTATCCTAATATATAAATCTCAATCTTATTATTAGATAGTTACCTATTTAGTTTATATACTAATTTACCTAAATATTTTTATTTAAAAAAATTCATTTTTACCCATTTACTTAAATATTATATTAATAATAAGTATTATTTTCATAATTTTGTTCTAAAATTTTCTAGAAACCATCATTAGTAGCAAATTTTACCATTGTATTTACGCCACATCTATTTTATTAAAATAATTTATTAAATATTTTTTCTATCGTCTCATATTCGAATCCAATAATAATATTAATAAAAATATTAGATGATATCTCGAAGTCGAGCTCTTACAAGATAAACATGAACGAGTATATGGTGACTCTCGAGAAGCCCCTAGGGATTCGCTTCGCCCTCTCCATCGATGGCAAGATCTTCGTCCACTCTCTTCGCAAAGGGGTCCGTTTTCCTTCAATTCTTTATTGTTTGCAGGGGAATGCTGAGAATTCCAGGATAGTAATGGTGGGAGATACTTTGAAGAAGGCTAGTGATTCATCAAGCAATCAATTTGTTGAGATAAAGGAAATTGGTGATACCGAGTATGAGCTCCTTTTACTTCCACTCTTGCATTTTGTGCCTTAACTGTTGTTTTATAGTTTAAGTGATGAATTTTGTGGATAAGTTGTGCTTAGTAATGGATGGGATTTCCTCTTTCTATTTGATGGCATTGATTTCCACTTAAGCTAGCTCAATTTAACCATTAAGAAATTCAATGCTGCACACTCTAATACTTGTAGAAGATGAATTGGTTAAGGTTGATTTGAAACTATCTTTTCTCAGTACATTTTGTGAAGTAAAATGGTTATGATTCTTCAGGCATATACTTAAGGAGAAAATGGATCTTTCAGCCTAGTTTTAGAGAGGACCTTTACGCCGTTCCCATTCAGCAGCTACTTCAGGTAGATGAGCATGATTTTCTATTCAACCGAGGTCGTGTTGCTCTCGCCACCTGGAGCAAATCCGCACTGTCATCAGCTTTGAAAGGATCTCCTGATAGCAATGGGAAATCTGGGTTTGCAGTGTTCTCCCCGAAATAATTTAGCCCCAAAGCATGGAAGATAATGAGCGATCTGGACGGAAAACGTCAATTGTTGATGCACAAGAATGTTGTTCTTTCCCCTATAAGTCAACCTGTTTGCACTTTCACTGAGAAAGATTCCGGAGATGCTGAATGGGCTCATGGAAGTTTCCCGCTGGAGGAATACATGAAAGCGCTTGATTGCTCTAAAGGAGAGATGTACTACAATCACTCTCGTAAAATGGGCTATAATAAGGTTTGAAACTACGCTTGTTTTGTGCTTTCCTCGTGTATATGTATATTTACGTTTGTAGTTGTTTTGAAAGCATTATTGCTTGACATGTTGCAATATATATATATACATATGGTAACTTTTTAAAGTTAAATGTTCTTCTTATTCTATCATAATTGAGTTTTAAAGCATAATTGAATATAGGTCAAATATGCATTTCAAATATTACGTAAAACAAAATAATAAAAAATATAATGAAAGAGTTAATACCAGTTTTTTATAAAACTGATATCCGATAGTTAAATAGGAATATAAAAATTACGATTCTAGATACCACTTGTTTCATGTTGAGAGAGTCTCACAAATAGATTTGTCAAGACCCCGCTATAGCGAAGTCAAGATCGTCCACGGGAGTTAGTAGATCTATAGTCTAGCAATCAAACTACGAAAATAAAACAAAACAAAACAAAGTAAAAACGAAGCAAAACAAGCAAACAAACACAAATCTCTTGCTGAGGGGGGTCGCGGCCGACCTCCGACAGAACCTAAAAACACACTAAAAACACCTACTGGGGGGGGGGTCGCAGCCGACCAGTTGTAGGTCGAGGCCGACCTTTCTGGGCACGGGAATTTGTTTCGTAAAATCAAGGAAAAACAACTAGGGGTAGGGATTCACCACAACATAATCATGCATTCAAACAATGATAAAAGACCAACTCAACTCATAATCTCATGGGTGACTTTCGCCACAAATGAACACATTAAGATCTCAACTTTCATGAAGATGTTAATATGCAATCCAACTTGTTTTCTAAGGGTTTTAACTTTCATCTTCACCCAAATAGTTCCGATTCACAACATAATCTTTCAATTCGATTGCAAAAGAGAACATGCCCCAATTTTCATTAAGGAATTAAGCATGCAAGGAGGATTGAAGGATAGAGGTTACAAGTCAAGCACAGATCTAAAATCAAGATCCAAGATGCATTCTCATGGTCGGTTTCACCCCAACCCTAGCAAGAAGACTACTCACACAACATCAAACAAACAAGCAGCAAAAGAGAAGAGGGAGACATAATCGAAAACAAAGAACTTCAATTAAACAAGAGATCCAAACTTACAAGCTTGCCAAACTCCACAATTTCTCCTAAACACCATTGTCTTCCATCTCCACCCCCTTTCCCTCCTAAGAAAAGCCAACCCCCCTCTCCAAGAGGGAGGTTGTGAGAGAGCCCCACCTTTCTCTAACCTAGCTCTCCTCCCACACAAAACAAGCTCTCTAGAAAAGGAGCCCAAAAGCCCCTTAAATAGAAGTACCAAAAAAGTCAACTTTAAAGGCTGCCAAGTCTGCCACTTTGTCCTCCTTTTCGAATTTCAAAATTCCCGCAAAAAGCATTACTTGGGCGGCAAGGATTCGCACGGGCCGACCATGGGCAGGTCGTGTTGAGGGGGGTCGCTGCCGACCCTAGGGGGGTCGCGGCCGACCTACTACAAGAGGTGGGACTTTTCTCGTTTTGTTTCGTTCTTGCTCCATTGCTTAACCTTCTTTTGGAGTTTCTTTTTCGATGATTCTTGGGTTCCTTTTAGACTTCTTGTAGCTTCTTTTGAGACACTTTTGACTTGAAGATCCATCCTTGAAAAGCTCCACTTGACTTGACTACGAACACCGCAACACCGTCATCTCCTAGAATGCTCGGTAAAGCTCGAAAACTCCTTTAGAATGCTCCAAATACCTACAAAACACAAAACAACACATAAACGACTCCAACCCTCGAAAGAGAGTGGAAATCTCATGCAAAACACACAAACACATAGGAAAATATGCAAATCAAACTAGAAAACAACCTAAGAAATCTAACTAAAAAGCACGACTTCATTTCACAACCGGTAGCCATGTTTGAAAGTGGGAAAAAAAAGGGAAAAACATAGATACCAGTTTTTAAAAAAAGTGGTATATGCGTTCATTTCACATACCACACAAATAAAAAACGGTATGCGTAGGGTAGATACCACCTCCGTTTATACCAGAATGAAAACCGGTATCCGTTTCATACAAAAACCGGTATCCACCCGCTACCTATGTACTAGTGCGTGGAACCTTCAACCCCAACTTCTTTTATTAAATCTAGAGAAAATTTTCTCTAAGAAATAATAATAGCGTCTACCTTTGATGCTAAGGAAAAAATTTAGTTTTCCATATCTTTGATCTTGAACTGCTTATGTATATAAGCTTTAATGGAGATGAATAGATGATCTTAATCAAATCATCACTATTTTAAAGAACATCATCAACATATACAACAACGAAAGTAATTGAGTTTGTAGTAATTGAGTTTGTTGTAAACTTGATAATCATTCTTAGAGGAAAAATCTCTCTGTCTATATATTAACGAAGTAAATCTCTTGTCACGTGTCAAAATATCATTCATTTCATTTACATGTGAAATCTTGGTGTTTTTTAATTACTTTTTTTTAATCAATATATATTTTAGCTAAAATACTAATTAAAATGATAAAATTTTAATACGCTTAAAAAATAGGCATTTCAAATTTTATAAATTTTAATTTATACTTAATTAGACAAATGTATCAATTTTTATATGGTATTTATTTAGACAATTTTTTTAAACAAAACTCGTGTCTACGAGAATCTAACTAATACCCTCTATGTTTTAGAGCTAAAGCAAAGCTTTGAATTCCATTGTCTTGAAATCTGTTTCAACCCATAAAGAGATTTCTTAAATTAGGAAATAGATGTGCCAACAACGTCAAGGGAAGGATCTTCATATACACATCTTCAAACAAATTGTAGTGTCCGGTCTCATTCCAGTTCCAATATCGTTTCTTATTCGACAAGATTTGAATTTATTTATCTATAGTTATATTAGTTAAATTCACTTAGCTTATTGGTCAAGTAAAATAACTAAACCTTATCTAGTGTATGTATTAATTAACTCTCTCATTAACTGAGTTTTAAAAAAATACACATATACGTGTATGGATATACATAAAGAGGGTTGTGTTCTTTGTTAAGTATGAAGTTTTCGATCCACATTGTGTATATACAGAAAAGACTGGGCAAAGTCGAATTTGTTTTCTATTTGTTCGCCTCCTTCGTCCATATCCACCGAGCATAGTGGAGATCGAATTTCAGCCGAGCGTCGTCCCTCGTCCTTCATCCTTCCATGTCGGTCTCGTCCTCGTCGTCCCAAGACGGTAAGTCTTTGTAGATCGAACCGTCCTCCTGGTTCCTTAGCGTCGAGACTGTCGGGTTCGGGGGTTTAGGTAGTCTCATGTCGGGAGGGTTCGGGTAGTCGGCTCATGCATGTCGCAAGTCAAGAATTCATCCTTGTCGTCGATGGGTTGGTTTGTATCGGTGGTTCCCGTCGGTCGTGTGGTTTTGGGGCGTCAAGCGGTGAGTTCAACGACTGACCCATCTCTAAATCCGACGTGGGAAGACATGGCAATGGGTCGGGTTCCGGGTGGATGGACCATTTCCAAACCCGGCCCGCAATACAATTTTCCCCACCCGAACCCGACTTGACCTGTTGGCATGAATCACCCAAACCCAATCCACCCTATATTGTCGGGTGGATCAGGTGGGTCGGGTGAAATTTCGGGTGCTATGTATCTAATACATACCTGACTTTTAATTTAACTTTTTCAAACTAACTGATAAACATAATAATAATTTCAATGTCAATTGTTACATATTACATGAAAATTCCATAAACTCATTCATCATCTATATTAATCAAACTTGAATCGTGATATTAAATATGGATCATAGTATGATATGAACAAGGAGTTCCTAGCGAATAAGATTTATGGCTAGGATCGTGTACTAGCGAATAATTAAGATAAGGATTGGAATTGAGCTAGGATCGTGGACTAGCGAATAATTAAGATAAGGATTGGAATTGACCTAGGAACTCATTCAATCGATATTGTTAAGCGAGCGTGAGTTTGATAGACTTTTGGGTTATGAGTTCTTATTATTTGAGTAGTTGTTAGAACTCGTTTCTGGTGTTGTTCTTCGGATTTGTTCATAACCTTTTGGGTTTTAAAACTATAAATCTTATTTCTTTCATTAAATGAGTTGAATGTTTTCTTGTTTTCTCACCGTGTCCGCGTTGTAAGATTCAGATGTTTAGTTGTCAGTTAGCTTGTTAATTAGTGCCTCGTGAGGTCTACTATAGAGTAATGCCTTGTCAAAAGAACGAGGTGCTTACATAAATCTCCATGAAGAAAAGGGTGTTATTCACATACAATTGGAGGAAGAGTCAAATCATCATTGCAGTTACAACAATTAGGGTCTGTTCGCCAATTTGGTGTGGTTGCCGAAGTTGAAATTGAAAGCTGATGGTGCTGTTGATATTAGATGCTCATTATAAGTGTTGAAGTTGAGTATTTATTGGATATATAATCTAAGGTGTACTCGGGAATGTCGGTTGCTTACAAGATTATAATTTGATGTAAAATGACCAAAAATGTCTTGATTTTCTCAATTAAGGAAATTAATAATACCCTTATGAGCATTTATGAATGGCTCATGTTCTAACCTTGATATGTCTTCATATCTACATTCTTCACATCTCTCCCCCACATCATTCTTCCTTCCACCACCGACGACTGGTAGTAGCCAACGAGGCAGCGATAGAACCAGTCGAATTGTGAGGTGGAAAAATCATCGGCGACAACGGATTCATATCTTAGAGGAGGAGAGGAGGGAGGCGGAAAATGAGGATGAAGTTGATGAAAAGGTAGAGTTGATGGTAATTGTTGGAAATAAAACAAATATGGGTCTCAGTGCTTATGGAAATCCTATAAGCATTATTAGGTTGAAAGGGATAACCTATCATAAACAATATGTGTAAGTACCATAAGAAGTTTATTGGTAATTTTGTCAACCATTGCTTATCATGTTTATGGTGTTTACGATAAGATCATAAGTTTGATAGGAACAAATGTTACACCTATCGATCGAGGCCCTCAAGCATTGTACAATTGTCATCTTCACGATAGCGAAAAACGTGTCTGAGTTGCCAATGCCAGCATTATTTGTATTCTCATGAATGACTAGTCTGGCTTTAAAACTCTATCTAGCCATCAAGACTTTATACTCAGCAAAAAAAAAAAAAAAAAACCATTTAGGTGTTTGGTGGGAATCAAGAATGAAGGTATGAGTTTGAGAATGAATACCCCATACTTGTTATTTGATATGTTAATATTAAGTTTCTAAATGCATACCCCAAATCCAATAGATATGAGTTCTCATACTGAACCTATACGAGTATGAGATTGAAACCCATATTTACTACATAACAAGTTGATTTTTTCATCAACTACCATTTATCCATCACCATTACTGACTCTTGAATAATCATCTATTTACCAGCTTTTTTAAGGTTTCAATTTATTTTTTTTCTCATTAAGAAATTTAATTTCATTCCCAAATTCTTCACCAAACATTTAACTATAAAAGTATTCAAAATGCCATTACTTGATATAGGCTTCTCACCATTTCAAGGCCATTCCCCATTTGGGCCCGTTTTCCTTTCGTCTTTAAGATGAACTAAACTAGTGGACCGTAAATGGGAACCTACTGATCATAAAACGTGACGGGCCTGTGAAGTAGCAACAATCAGCCCGACTTTAACCACTTTGGCGCCAAAATGTCCCGCGCATATGCCAAACCCTAGTAAAAGCCTTGCGAAGCGAAACTGAAGCAGAAAGAGAGAGCGAACCCAACAAAAGAAAAATCAAGCGAGTGTGAGAAAAAGGAGCGGGATTTACAGACGACAATGGCGGGAGAAGGATCATCGGATCCAGGAAACGCGGCCGGGAGCCACCCTTCCACACCGGTGTCGCCGACCTCCGCCGGCTTCAACACCGATCAGCTTCCTACGGACACTAGCCAAAACTTCTCCGACTTCGATGACGACGAGGAGGCCGCTGTCGATCCTGAGATTATCAGGGACGAGCCTGACGAGCCCTTGGACGCCGAGGAAGAAGAAGGAGAGGATCTCTTCCATGACAATTTTCTCGAGTATGTTTCTCATTCATTCCCCCGTCAATTGAAATGGAAACCCTAGAATTTGTTTGAGATAAATTGGTTCTTATGACTTGGGGCTTTGTGTGAAAGTGTATGCTATAAGTTCTTCCAATAAAGTAAAAATAGCATTGGATTTCAGTTTCTTACTTGAAAGTTCAGGATAGTCTATTCATTGGGACCTTAGAAGGAGTCAAGTCTTAATTACTGCCAATTATTCACTGTTTAAAGAATCTACAGTTTCCTATTATTTGGCGTATTATTGCTTAGGGCTTCACTGAACTCAATTTATGCGGAAACTCTACTAACTAACGGATTTTGGTGTATAGAGCTTGGTTTATGCTGATGACAAACACTGGTCAGTTGTGATTTCTAACTTGTAGTTGTATATCTGAATAGTGATTATCGGCAGATGGACGAACAAGACAACTATGAATCTGTGGGATTGAATGACTCCTATGAGGACGAGAGAGACTTGGGTCAGATTATGCAGGATAGGAGGGCTGCTGAGGTGGAGCTTGAGACACGTGAGGTTCGTGCAACTGGTCGGAGGCTCCCTGAGCTCCTTCATGACCAAGGTATCATCTTGTCCCCAATCTTTGATATTTTGAAGTCATTTTAGATGTAGTTTTTTTTTGTTTTAGCTATACATTTTAGATGACGAACATGTATTGTAATATATTTTGTTTTACTAATTTCATAGCAAAATTTCGTAATAAATCTAATTTTTCCTGATAATTTTTCCATGACTATGGGTTTTGAATTTAAATCACAACACTAAATTCTAGTACTTATTAGTCTAAAGAAGCATATTGAGAATTCCAAAACTTTTACACTCAACTAGGTGCTATGAACTTATAAAACTTCAACCTGGTGAATTTCAGATACAGATGATGAAAGCAGAAGGCCACCTAAGAGACCTAGGGGTCATGCACACCCATCACCTGGTGGAAGAAGCTTTGATGACACAGATGCAGAGCAAAGCTCGCCGGGCAGATCACAACTTGGATACAGTAGAGATGATGTACCCATGACTGATCAGACAGATGATGATCCATATGATGTACTCTTTTCATTGAGCACAAGTCTCAGCTACTATCTAAGCAATTGTGCCCATGATTTTTGAATTAACCAATATCATTGTTGTATAGACACGTGTGTAATGGTTGGTTGTTTTTTCAGGATGAAAATGACGATGAGGCCGAGTTTGAGATGTATCGCGTTCAGGGAACACTTAGAGAGTGGGTTACACGGGATGAAGTGCGACGCTTCATTCAAAAGAAGTTCAAAGATTTTTTGCTTACTTATGTAAACCCAAAGAATGAGCGTGGAGATCATGAATATGTTCGGTTGATTACTGAGATGGTCTCAGGTTTGTTAGCCTCACTTGTAATTTGTAATATTTATAATGATATTGGTTAATTGAAGTATGTGTCATGTGTTTCTCTATTAGTCTCTCACGATCAATATGTTGGTGGTTGAATCTGTTTATGTTATTTTGTGACTAATCTTTCCTTAATATTTTTGTTTGCAGCGAATAAATGTAGTTTGGAGATTGATTATAAGCAGTTTATCTATGTTCATCCTAATATTGCCATCTGGCTTGCTGATGCTCCTCGGCATGTTCTGGATGTTATGGAGGATGTCGCGAAAAATGTTGTCTTCAACCTGCATCCAAACTACAAAAAGATTCATGAAACTATATACATTCGTATCACCAACTTGCCAGTTTATGATCAAATTCGAAACATAAGGTACACTACAACGATAAGTAATTTTCTGTACAACGTTGTGCATTCTATTTCCAATAATTGACTAAATTGAACTGATTCTTGGCAGGCAAATCCACTTGAACACCATGATTCGTATTGGAGGTGTGGTGACCCGTCGATCTGGTGTCTTCCCTCAGCTGCAGATGGTTAAGTATGATTGCAACAAATGTCAGTTGACTCTGGGGCCTTTTCCCCAGAGTTCTTATACAGAGGTCAAGGTTGGTTCTTGCCCTGGATGTCAGTCAAAAGGACCCTTCACTGTGAACATTGAAGAGGTGAGGCTTCTTCAATGATTTTCATATCTGATTGAAGATAGTGGTATTTCTCCTCGTATATCTCACATGGTTATGGTACAGACTATATACAGGAATTTTCAGAAGCTTACTCTTCAAGAGAGTCCAGGAATTGTTCCAGCAGGCAGGCTTCCAAGGTACAAAGAGGTGATATTGTTGAATGATCTGATAGATTGTGCTCGCCCTGGGGAAGAAATTGTAAGTTTCTTGCTTTGTTATCCTTGTGTATCCTAACTATATCCCTCTACTCTTTGGCTACTTTGGTTGGATATAAGGGGTTAATTTTTCATATACTGTTGGTTGTATTTCAGGAGGTCACAGGGATATATACAAATAACTTTGACCTATCATTAAATACAAAGAATGGATTTCCTGTCTTTGCTACTGTGGTTGAAGCGAATCATGTCACCAAAAAGCAAGATCTCTTTTCAGCTTACAAACTTACTCAAGAAGACAAGGAAGAAATTGAAAAACTGGCCAAAGATCCCAGAGTTGGAGAAAGGGTATGTCTTAAGGAATTCCTTTTTCTTTTGTCAGATTTATATCTTAAATCTTTCTTGCCTTGAAGATTGCCAAGTCAATTGCTCCATCAATCTTCTTTTTTTCTTTTAGTGGATTTATTTCTTAAATCTTTCTTGCCTTGAAGATTGTCAAGTCAATTGCTCCATCAATCTATGGCCATGAGGATATCAAAACTGGAATAGCGCTTGCCATGTTTGGGGGCCAGGAGAAGAATGTTGACGGAAAACACAGATTGCGAGGAGATATAAATGTGCTTCTGTTGGGTGATCCTGGCACAGCAAAGTCACAGTTCCTAAAGTAAGACATTTATTTGAGTGGTGTGTAAATTGCCTTTCCCTTTTCACATAATATGAGTTTTAAGTTGTTTAAAATTTTAACAGGTACGTTGAGAAGACTGGCCAGAGGGCTGTATACACCACTGGTAAAGGAGCTTCAGCTGTGGGGCTTACAGCAGCAGTTCACAAAGATCCAGTGACACGGGAATGGACTCTCGAAGGAGGTGCTCTTGTCCTTGCAGATAAGGGAATATGCCTCATTGATGAGTTTGATAAGATGAATGACCAAGACAGGCAAGAACTTAACTCGAAGTTTTATTTTTTGGCACATTCAAAGTATTTCTCAACTCGATAAATAATAACGAGCAAGTTGCTTTATTTTACTGACACAAACTTGTACTCTTTTCAGGGTTAGTATCCATGAAGCTATGGAGCAACAGAGTATAAGCATATCAAAAGCAGGAATTGTCACTTCCCTGCAAGCTAGATGTTCTGTTATTGCTGCTGCAAATCCGATTGGAGGAAGGTATTATGAGTCTTCATTTTGCACATATATTGTGTATTTTGCAAGAAATGAATGTTTAAGCTGGTGTAACTAGTTTTGGATATGTAGAATCATCATAGTATGTATGCATGGCATTGAATTAGGTACTATATGTATTCATTTCTTTTCAGCATACTTGTAACTATAGGATATTCATTTAGTGTCAACATGTTTGTAATTACAGGGCATTCAATTTTTGTCAGTATGTTTTTGTTAATCTATTTACTGTCTAATGTCCAGATATGACTCTTCAAAGTTATTCACACAAAATGTTGAGTTAACTGATCCAATTATCTCTCGGTTTGACATCCTCTGTGTTGTAAAGGTTAGTGTCTCAAACATGCTTCAAATCGTGCTCTTAAATTCCTTAGCTTTTTCCCCCAAACTTATATTGAAGACTGTTTTTGTTAATGTTTGAAGGATATTGTTGATCCTGTCACGGATGAGATGCTAGCAAAGTTTGTAGTGGACAGCCACTTCAAATCCCAAGCAAAGGGTGGCAATTTGGATGATAAAGCTCCGAACTCCCAAGAAGATGCTGATATGTCCCCTACCGAAACTGATCCTGATGTTTGTGTCTAATCTTAAAATCTTCTCTCTTCCATTTTCAGTTATCTTTTGGTATCAAGCTGAATTCTCCCTATTTTCAGATAATTCCTCAGGATTTACTGAAGAAGTACATCACTTATGCAAAGCTGAATGTATTTCCCAAATTACATGATGCTGATCTGGACAAACTTACTCATGTCTACGCTGAACTACGAAGAGAATCTTCCGTAAGATTCTATTCTCGTTTTCCCTTCCAAGTTTATAATCCTGAATCTCAATTAGGACAAGATTTGCTATAATCTAACTTTTGATTTTCAGCATGGACAAGGTGTACCAATAGCAGTGAGGCACATAGAATCCATGATAAGGATGTCCGAAGCACATGCAAGAATGCACCTTAGGCAGCATGTCACCCAAGAAGATGTTGACATGGCGATCCGAGTCTTGCTTGAATCGTTCATTTCAACCCAGAAATTTGGCGTACAAAAGGCTTTGCAAAAGGTTTGTTATCCATGTTCCAGTTTTTATTCCTGTCTGCAATGCTCCAGGCTTTGTTTTTTATTCTTAGCAATAAAAATTTTTTCCGCAGAGCTTTAAGAAATACATGACTTTCAAGAAAGACTACAATGAACTGCTCCTCCATCTTCTTCGCGGGCTCGTAAAGGATGCATTGCACTTTGAGGAGATTGTCTCTGGATCTTCATCTGGGCTTAATCATATTGATGTGAAAGTGGATGAGTTGCAAAACAAGGTAAAATCACTTCCTCCTGCACATTTTTCGCATCATTGTAAACTAAACTTCTGGGTTGCGTCGGTCATGACATTGTTTACTTGTGATCTTTGATGCAGGCTCAAGATTATGAAATCTATGATCTTAAACCCTTCTTCTCCAGCAATCAGTTTTCAAGAGCTAACTTTGAGTTGGATGAAGAAAGAGGGATCATTAGACATCATCTTCCAAACTAAACTAGGTGTCAATGCTAATCTGTACCAAGCAGTTCGAGATTTGTTTGCTTATATAATATTTTGACTAGTTACAGAAACTAGATGCCTTCCGTTATTGTTTCCAAAGCTCTACAAAGCTGAGTATGTAGGATCTAACTTTTGTTTATCAAGGCATTTCCCGGCATCATTTTAAACTATTCATCAAATGACTCAATACTTGGGAATCAATTTCTGAATTCAATGATCAAATAGAAGAATATTTTTTTTACATGTATCTATCTGTGAGCTGTATAATAACTGCAGAATGAATCAAATGCTTGTGAATATCACCTAATCCGATGTATCAAAAAATGTACAAAATCAATTAAGTTATGATGAACCCCTAATCGAAGGACCTTTTGAGGTGCTTGAAATCAAGAGACTCAACACACTCAACTCCAGGGCCTCTAAACCCATTCAACATCTTCAAAACCTCACTGGCTTTCTCCTTGGTCTCCCCCCCACACCCAATCTGAAGGAGCACCAGAATCTTCTGGAACGCCCCCACCTCTAGCGCCTCCACCATGACCGCCTCTCCACCGCCGCTCCCTGTCGACAGCCTCCACAATGCCGACACCGACATCTCCGTGGCCGTCACCGACACCCTCAGCATCTTCTTGACCAGCACCGGCACCGCCAGAGCTCTCATCTCGTATCCCTCCTCCCTCCCTTCCTCCCGCCGGAAAACCTCGTCCAGAACTCCCAACGCCGCTTCGCTAACCTCCCTGTTGGCCTCTCCGATCAGCAGATCACACATCACGTGCACGAGTCCTCTCCCTCTCACCATCTCCGGCCCCGTCTCCTCGCCGGAGACCAGCCGGAGCACCAGCTCCAGACCCGCTCTCCTCGCCGGCGGAGAGTCCGCGATCGCCGGATCCCCGATCAGGCTCACGACCGCGCTCGCGAGTCCTTCCACCGACATAAGACTCGCCATCAGCTCCCTCTCTTCTCCGACCGAACAACCTCGGACCGTCTCTCTCAAGCTCAGAATGGCGTTCTTCTTGCCGTCCCCGTCCCCTTGCTCCAAGAACCACGCGAACCGGCGGCGTGTGGAGGCGGAGCAAGGCGAGGAGATCGCTCTCGCGAGGTCCCTGCAGGCCGCCGAGTCCCACGGCAGCGTCTTGGCCAGCGCCGAGAGCGCCTCCGTGAGAAACAAATTGGCGCCAACGTCGGACGAGAACGACTCGAATGCCGTGACCAGAGCTTTGCCGGCCCCGTGGTCGACGATGCACCGGAAGTTCCGGTCGCTCTGGGCCCCGATCTCTCTGATCCGCCTCAGGAGGCGGAGGCACTGGTCCCTGTCTCCGGAGGTGAACTCGGAGAGGAGGAGAACGGCGTCGTTGGGGTCTAGTGGGGCCCGCGGGGTGGGGACTCTTTCGAGGCCTTCTGCGACGCACCAGGCCTGGATCATGTTGCGGAGGGAGTGGTTGGGGATGAGGTCGAAGGAGAGGGGAATGAGGCCCGTGACCGGACACTTGTAGTGCCCTGATTGGAGCCAGCTCTCGATGCTCGACCGGTCGTAGGTGACCCCCGAGGAGAGGATCACGGGGTCTCGCATTAGGTCCAGGGAGATTGGGCAGAGGAAGTTCACCGGGATCGGAGCCGGCTCCTTTTCCGGTTCCGGCTGCTTCATCCGCTTGTTGCCGGATCTCCGGTTGCCTTTTAGCCTCTTCAGAGTTGAAATCATGGTGAGGTATGTGCTAGTTCAATCTGATGAATCTGGTATCTGATTGGTTTTTTCTGTTTTTTAGTTTTGATCTATGCAATTGACAGGTTGGTTGGAGGTTTAGAGGGGGTTATAACTTATAATGAAATGATTCAAAGGGGCTAAATCAGGACCAGTTCAGATGCGAAGTCGTAACGGAGCTAGTTAGGAGAAATAATAATAAAAATAATAAACAACAGTTGGGATCTTGATTTTTGACCGTTTTAAGGTTTGAATTTGAACAAAGAGAAGGGCTGTGTTGGGGGTTCAACAAGCAAATCCAGGTCGTACGAAAGCAATTTTAGTTAGATCTAGAACTAGCAAAAATATATAAAAAAAAGGTTGACGGGTTGATTAGGGAGGGTGTGGGGATGGAAATTGGACCAGAAAGGGCGGGAAGATTTTGACGAATGGGGGCACACGGTCACACGGGTTCATTGACGTTGACCGGCCCCTGGGGAGAAGGACGACTCACTGACTTGGTCGTCTCTCACCCTCACCCGGGTTTTGTTTCTTTAATTAGGCCGATTAATTTGACTCCTACTGCCTACTAATAGTACTAACACGCTTACTTGAACGTCTTCTTTTTCCTACATTATATTACGTGTTTTTTTACTTTTTTCCCTAATATATTATGGAGTACTTCGTTATTATCTCTGGCTTTACCTTAAAAAAAACATTAATTGAATTCCTGTCCTTACACGGATTTATAGAGTTTGGATCAAACGAGAAGCAATGTTACTATGTAATATGACCTCGCTTCGACCCGAAAGAGCGACGCTATTTAGTGAAGATTACGGGATGTTGGAGAATGGGACTCTGCTCTTCCCAACGTCAGAACTCCGGATATCTACCACCTGGTCCGCCTGCATCCACCCTCGAGAATAGGATGAAACATTTCTTATCAATTTCAAATAAAATGAGATTTGTCAGAAAAATTCAAAGAAATGTTTCTTTGTTTTTTTTTTCCACTTTATTTCTTAAAGAAGAAGTGCTATTCTTTGATTGTGTCAGATTTTTTTTTGTATTTCTTATTTGGTTAAGAAATCCCTATCATTTCTCTAGTGTGGATGCTCTTAGGTTGAAAAAGAGATCTAATCGTAAAAACGGCGTCGTTTTAGCTATCTAACTCTATCTCTTTCTTTCATTGGGTCCCATTATTGAATGATGCGTTTACATATGGAAAAAATAAACTGAAGTAAAAGCTTTATTGACGGCTATACTCTACTATACCAAATACTTTTTCTACCGTTTTCAAAAATATCAATATATATTATAAAACGCGACCGTTTTTAAGCCATCACGTTAATTTTGGCCCCACCAGATATTCGATAAAAAAAAGAGAGAAACTACACTAAACCACCCGTTAAATAGGCATATTTACACTTAACCACCCGTTATACACGAACTTATTTTAAACCACCCAAAACTCTTATTCCGTTAACAAATAGCCACCCACGAGCATTTTCAGTCAAGAAAACCGTTAAATCCTATACTTTGACTCTTTTTCCCTCAACTCCATCTCTTTCCTGGTCTTCCCACAATCCAGATATGGTCATCCTCTTCCTCGGCGACACCTCCAAGGGCCACAAATCCGACAAATTCACCAACTTCCAACTCACCGGCTTCTCGACCGAATTCGTCTCCAAAGCTTGGGAGAGAGGAGTGACGAACGTCGGTGGGGGAGGACTGCGCAACCGGAGCCTCGAGTAGAGAGGCGGCGCGAGAGGGGTTCGGTTGAGGTCAGGCGGGCTGGCTGCCGGCGGGATTGCACTGGTGGGCGTGTGGCTAAAGAAGACGAGGGAGCGGCTGAGAGCGAGAGAGAAACGAGGGCGAGGGAGAGTGGAGGTCGGGTTCGGCCGGAGGGTTGTAGTCCCAGATCTGGCGCTTTGGGAAGGAAATAGGCGACGCAAGAAAGGGGTGAGGGGCTTGGCCGACGATGGCCTGCGCGCAGATCTGAACAAGGGCAGAGAGGTCGTCGGGGGAGGCTGTAGGCCGGTGTGGAGGTATGCTTGAGGAGGGCAAGATCTGGCGGAGTAGTCCAGTCGTGAGGGGAAGCGAGGTTGTCGGGGTGAGTCCAAGGTGAGCAACGAGGCTGGCCGGCAGTCAGGAATGGCCGGCGAAGCGTGGGGCTCAGATCTGGAGCGGAGAAGACGCAGTGAGGAAGAGAGGAAAGAAGGGGAGTGGTCACACTTGACCAAATTAAGGAAAAAATGGTCAAATTGCATGATTTAACGGATTTTTTGACGGAAGAACGCCATAGGTGGCTATTTGTTAACGGAATCGAAGTTTTGGGTGGTTTAAAACAAATTCGTGTATAACAGGTGCTTAAGTGTAAATTCACCTGTTTAACGGATGGTTTAGTGCAATTATCTCAAAACAATAATTATCAAATCAATATATTATAAATATATTATAAAACAATTGACTTAATCAGTATATTCTGGCCCCATGTTTTTGAGTGACCGTTTTATTATACGTTTTTGAGAGACCATTTTTAATCAATATTATAAAACAATTGATTTTGTCACTTTATTATTTGATTTACTTAAATGAATTTATCTTTTTATACCTAAGTTATTTTATATATTTACAAGATCATCTATAATTTGTACCTAATACGATATTATCAAATCTTATAATAAAGATATTATCCGATTCTATTTGATTACTAAGATAATATCTTAATAGAGTTATTAGATATTATTTGCGATTAAATGAAATAATTCTATTATTGAGATATTCAAATAATTTTATAAGATGTTATTGGGTATAAAGATATTATCAAACATTGTAACATATAAAGGTATCTGAAAGATATTATTTGATTTACTTAGATAAACACATTAAGATAATATCTTAATATTAAATAGTGGTAACATATAGGCTATTTTTATTAAAAATATTTTATAACAATAAATGCGAATGATAAAAATGAAAATTTTAAATATGAGGTACATCAATTTAGATTCTTATTATAAGGTTTTAGAAAACAAAATGTAATCAAGTATAAATATTTTTTTTTATGTATTTTTTGAGTCATACGAACTTTAAAAATAACGTCACTCTTTTTTTTAAACATTTTCATACATTAAAAATTATATTATATTTTCCTGTATCAATATTCGATAATATAATATCTAATTATAATTTAATACTTTAAAGTCAAATTATCATTCATGGCACGACATATAAAACTAGTACGGAAATTTCACGTGGTACCCTCGAGTTTAAGGCAATTTCGCATGGTACCCAACTACTTTAAAATTTTCACGTGGTGCCCCTCACATTTGAACAAATTTTGCCCCATGCCCTCTTGAAAGTTAAAACTTGTTTTTCATTTGTTTTTGTTTTTTGGATAAAAACATAAAATTTGGTTTTAAAATAATGTTAAGTCTTCACTCTTTCTTATCAATTATTTTCTAATGATAATTATGTTTTTTTTTGTTATCGTTATGCTAATTGAAAGTTTATTTATTTATTTTTATGTTTTTGGATAAAAACATAAATGTTGCTTTTAAAATAATGATTACTTCAGTCTTTCTTATCAACTCTTCTCTTCAAAATTTTGCTTTTAAAATAATTATAAAAACATAATGATAACATTTCACTCTTTTTTGTTATAAAATAATGATAATTTATTTTTATTGTTTTTTTTTTTGGATAAATACATAAATTTTGTTTTTAAAATAATGATAATTTTTCACTTTTTTTTGTTATTAAATAATGATTATTTTATTTTATTTTTGTATTTTTTTTTGGATAAAAACATAAATTTAGGTTTTAAAATAATGATAAAAACATAATGATAACTTTTATCTCTTTTTTGTTTTAAAATAATGATAGTTTTATTTATTTTTTTTTTGGATAAAAACATAAATTTTTATATGTTTTTATCCAAAAACAAAAACAGAAAAAAGAAAATTTAACTTTAATTAACAAGATGGGCATGAGGCAAAATTTGTTTAAATGTGAGGGGCACCACACAAAAATCTAAAACTGGCTGGGTACCATGTGAAATTGTCTTAAACTGGAGGATACCATGTGAAATTTCCGAAACTAGTACTAGTAATTTACAATCCCAATTTCCAAAATTAAAAACTTGGTGACCAAGGTATACTTTGTACATATATATTTAGAGAGAAAGGGACAGGGAGACCCTTTTTAAAACAGTTGGAAACTAATTAAGCTCCTCCTAAAAATAATGAAGTAACTGGTCGGTATAAGTACTATAAAATCCTTTTTTCTCTCTCTCCTTTTTTCTCTCTCCTCTTCTTTTTTCTCAGATCTGAGATCCCATCTCCCTCTCTCTCCTTCCTTCTTTCTCAGATTTGGATGCCGTCCCCTTCTACTCCCATGCCCGCATCTCCGTCGGATCGAACATCCTTCTTTCGGTGTTCGTCGTCTTCGATTTCATCTTCTCCAACAGAGAAAGAGACGAGGAAGATCGAATGGCAGAGCAAATCGCCCATTCGAATTCCGATCCGCCGACCGCCTCGTCCGATATGATGCCTAAGCCCATTCGAATTTCGATCTGATATTTGAGCCTTCAACTTCTTCCGTTACGCATTTGTTTTGGCTCTAAGGTTGCGATCGTTACAAACTCTCATCACTTCCCGCTGAATCCAACTTTTTTATAAGCGATGACAAGTTTTTTATGCGATGACAAGTTTTCCTACGCAGTGACAAGTTTTTCATAAGCAATGGCAAGTTTTCTACGCGATGACAAGTTTTTCTACGCAATGACAAGTTTTTTTAAGCGATGACAAGTTTCGACGTGATGACAAGTTAGTCAACGCCGGTCAATGGCCGGTCAAAGGTTGATGGTGGTAGAGGGTGCTGATGTCACCATTTGCCATTGGTGATGTCATCATGTAATTTTTATTTTTTTAAGGGCAATTTTGGAAAAGTAACTAGTTTGCTTCTTTTTTTAAAAAAGACACTAGTTACTTCACAAATGTTCCAAAATAGGCTAGTTACCATTTTTTTCATATATTTATACGTATTGATCAAGAGAGGCACGAAAACATTTACACAAAAGTCTTGCCTATCGTATTAATGATTTTTGTCTATCATTGTCTCCTAGAACTGTCAATCGGGTCGGATCGGGCGGGTTCGGGTCGGGTCTCGGGTTGAGTTCGGGTTCGGGTCAATCGGGTTACGGGTCAGACTAGGTCGGGTCGCTTCGGGTTTTTGGGTCGGGTCAGATCAACCCAGCGGGTCAAGAGTTTCAATTTTTTGACCAAAATTTAAATAAAATATTATTTAAATAATAAAATATAATAACAAAATATTATTTTTAAATATTTTAATAATAAAAATATCATAAGTTTCTAAAATAAATTTTATATATCGTAATATAATTAAAACCTTTGGGTGCACTACCCGCCAATCTGTCATTTCATTATATTAGAGTATATTCTAAAAAAAAATTTCCGCCTTATAGATTTCTTGACCCAGAGGGTTTGACCCGACCCTAACCCAGAAATGTTCAGGTTTACCGGGTTCGGGTTCAATCTGGGTTTCGGGTTCAAATTTTCGGGTTGAAACCCAGAGATTTCGGGTCGGGTCGGGTCGGGTTTACGGGTCGGGTCAGCTTTTGACAGGTCTATTGTCTCCTCCTATAATATTACATGTGGTGTATTTGTTTATAAAACATCTATGCAAACTTTTTTGTAATCATATATATATTTGCCATACTTTTTTATGAAACTTTTTTTATTTTATAAATTTATAATTCAACTAACAAAGATTTAAAATTACTTTTGAGAAATATCTAAAAAATATATAAACTAATTTGTGTTATAATGTTCATTTATAAATTGCATTGATCTATAACTCTACTAATATTAAATTAATCATAATTTTATAAGGTTTATTAAAATATTCATGATATCAAATTATTAATAAGTGAAAACTTATAATGAAATTTTTAGCACATGAAAATGTTATTTTTTTCTAGACGAAAAAAATTGTTTTTCAGATTTGTAGTACCGCATGTATGATAGTATAAAAATATAAAACATATTCTAATTATAGAACAATTTAGTAAATGAAATTTTCTTACTTTTTCATCCTTCAAATTTTATCTCTAATGGTTAATATATATCATTGTCCCTATTGTCACAAATTTGAGACAATATAAGTCAATATTAATATAAAATGAGATGCTTTAATCGATTATTTTGGTTTGATCTTATTTTTTTAATGCTATAATTTATTAGTATGAGATATAATTACTATGGATTTTTATTTAGTTAAAAATATTAAAATTTAACATCAAAATTTAGATATATAATTTGAGTCCAACATGATTCTGATGACTTTATATATTGAAATAAATAAAAAAAATATCAGTCAACAATTATTTTATTATGAAAGATATAAGCTAAGTTATTATGAAAATGATAATATATAATGTAAGTAAAAAATAGTAAATATAAATTCATTTAATACTAAAGATACGAATACTAATTTATTTATAAAAAAGGGCTTCTATTTTTAAATTATTTTATATTCAAAAATTTTAAATTAATATAAGAAATTAAAAAGATAACTAATATATAAAAAAATTAACTGTTAGTATGAGATACGGCACCCATTATTCAGCCAAATCCTGTCGTATAGATATTAACTTGGGGCCCAAGCTATATCTTGTGCTAATCTATAAAAAACCAATTCGTTCAATGAAATAGGGCATCCATTATTCAGCCAAAATTGCCTTGTCTGAAATAACGGTGATGAGGATTATGAAAGGGAAAAAAACTAAGTTGTCGGGTTTGTCAGTGGGGGAGAGACTGAAGCAATTGGAGAGAAAGATTGTGATGGAGACAGAACCTGAGTTACATGAGATTTACAAGGGTAGGGTTTCGAGGGTGATGGATTGTGGTGCATTTGTTCAGTTGTCTGGTTTTAGGGGGAAGGAAGTAATATCAATTTCAGGGCAGAAGAAGAAGCTTAGTCTTTCAATGAGCAATCCTATGCCTTTGAAGAAACGTAAACGTATGAGCTCCCCAGAGATGTGGGAGGCCAAACAGCTGGTTGCCTCTGGGGTTATGAGCGCTAAGGATTATCATCTAATGTATTATGATGAGGAAGGTGAAAAGCATGCTCAAGAGTTGCTGCTTGACATTGAGATGAATGAAGATGTACCTGCATTTTTGCAGGGCCAGACGACACGGTATTCTGCGGACATGTCACCTCTCAAGATATTCAAGAATCCAGAGGGTTCCTTGAGCCGTGCAGCTTCTCTTCAATCTGCTCTGATCAAGGAAAGGCGACAGGTACGCGAGCAGCAGCAGCGATCCTTGCTTGATTCCATACCCAAGGATCTTAATCGTCCATGGGAGGATCCGATGCCCGACACAGGTGATAGGCATCTTGCACAGGAGCTCAGAGGCGTTGCCTTATCAGCTTATGAGATCCCAGAATGGAAGAAACAAGCATACGGAAAAGCATTCAGTTTTGGGCAGAAGAAATCCAGGCGGCTTTCGTTACAGGAGCAGAGACAAAGCTTGCCCATTTACAAACTGAAGACAGAATTGATCCAAGCTGTGCATGATAATCAGGTCCTCGTCGTTATTGGTGAGACCGGATCGGGTAAAACAACTCAGCTTACTCAGTATCTAGCCGAAGCCGGCTACACAACTAGGGGTAAGATCGGCTGCACGCAGCCCCGTAGAGTGGCTGCAGTTTCTGTGGCCAAGAGGGTCGCTGAAGAATTCGGATGTCGAGTTGGTGAGCAAGTTGGGTATGCTATACGCTTTGAAGATTGCACCAGCCCTGATACACTGATCAAGTACATGACTGATGGGATGCTTCTTAGGGAAATTCTGATTGATGACACCCTTTCTCAGTATTCAGTCATAATGCTTGATGAAGCCCACGAAAGAACTATACACACTGATGTTCTCTTTGGGATGCTAAAGCGGCTTCTGAAACGTAGGCCTGACCTTCGTCTTATTGTCACCTCGGCCACCTTGGATGCTGACAAGTTCTCTGGGTTTTTCTTCGACTGCAATATCTTTACAATACCTGGGAGAACTTTTCCTGTGGAGATACTTTACACCAAACAACCAGAGACAGATTATGTGGATGCATCTCTGATCACAGTCCTTCAGATTCATCTAACACAACCTGAAGGTGATATTCTGCTCTTCTTGACAGGGCAGGAGGAAATAGATTTTGCCTGCCAATGCCTGTTTGAGAGGATCAAGGCACTCGGAAAGGATGTACCAGAGCTGATTATTCTGCCGGTTTATAGTGCTCTTCCCAGCGAAATGCAGTCCAGGATATTCGAGCCTGCCCCTCCTGGTAAACGAAAGGTTGTTGTGGCTACCAATATAGCTGAAGCCTCACTGACAATTGATGGCATCTTTTATGTGGTTGATCCTGGGTTTGCTAAGCAAAACATATACAACCCAAAGCAAGGTCTAGATTCACTTGTTATAACCCCAATCTCACAAGCATCTGAGAAGCAGCGTGCTGGGCGTGCTGGCCGTACAGGGCCAGGGAAGTGTTACCTCCTTTACACCGAGAGTGCATACAGGAATGAGATGTCGCCAACATCAGTTCCCGAAATACAGCGGATCAATCTTGGCTCAACCACTCTTACCATGAAAGCCATGGGAATAAATGATCTTCTTTCTTTTGATTTCATGGATCCACCGCCTCCTCAGGCACTCGTATCAGCAATGGAACAGTTATACAGTTTGGGTGCTTTGGATGATGAAGGCCTTCTGACTAAACTAGGCAGAAAAATGGCAGAGTTTCCCCTAGAGCCTCCACTTTCCAAGATGCTACTGGCCAGTGTGGACCTTGGGTGCAGTGATGAGGTATTGACCTTGATTGCCATGATCCAGACTGGCAACGTCTTCTATCGGCCCAGGGAAAAACAAGCCCAAGCAGACCAGAAGAGGGCCAAATTCTTCCAGCATGAGGGAGACCACCTGACTTTGCTTGCTGTTTACGAGGCTTGCAAGTCCAAGAATTTTGCAGCGCCTTGGTGCTTTGAGAATTTTGTTCAGACTCAATCGTTGCAAAGGGCTAGGGATGTAAGAAAACAGCTTCTCAGTATCATGGACAAGCTCAAGCTGGATGTGTTGAGCTGTGCAAGAGACTTTACCAAGATAAGCAAGGCGATTACTGCCGGGTTCTTCTTCCATGCAGCCAGAAAAGATCCACAAGATGGGTTGTATAGAACCCTAGTTGGGAACCAAACTGTATATATACACCCTAGCAGCGCTCTTTACCGGAGGGAACCTGACTGGGTCATTTATCATGAACTGGTCATGACAACAAAGGCATATATGCGAGAAGTTACTGTCGTGGACCCAGCGTGGCTTGTAGAATTGGCGCCCAGATCCTTCAAAGTATCACATCCCACAAAAATGAGCAAGCGCAAGCGTCAACAACGTATTGAACCACTTCATGACAAGTACCATGAGCCTAATTCTTGGCGTTTGAGCAAACGTCGCGCTCAATATTGATTACCTTTCTTGCAGATGTGGTTAGGGCAGGTTACAACTTAGAAGCAATTGTAAACTATTTCTTATAGGTGCCCTTGTTATACAAAACTCTACACGAACGTGTAATAAAGTCCTTCATGTCTGTTTTTTGTGGTGCTATTATGGATTTGTGTGATTGATTCATGGCTGAACAGATCTCAATTGGCTGCAATTCTCTCTAGGCTGCTAAGAGATGAAAAGCATTTAATGGTTTTCTCATATATTCAAATCTTGACTCTGTTAATATCTTTACTTTCTGCAAGTGTATGCTATTCACGATATGATAGTGGTTGTCATGGATGACTGGAGTGCTTGTTGTAAAATTGGCGTAAATGAGAGTGATCAACAATTTGGTTGACAAGGAGAACCACAGTATACTGCTCTGTGTTGTGCTTCAGATTTATTGTTTGAAATTTGTTGTTAAAAGGGTGTTCGTATATCACTGTTTATCAGTTGTAGCATAGGGTGACTCCTTGATAGTAGCTCAAAAAAATCACCCTATGCTACAACTGATACAAACAGTCCGGATTTATATATAAATATTAAATTTGTAGATAACCAGCTTAGGACTCGTCCTATAGATCTACTTAATGATAATAATAATAATAAACCAAGAAGCTAACCCGGTTGATAAAACTAAACAAGATGATATTAATGAAAGAACACTTAAAACTTAAAACCTAACAAAGGGTTTCATTAAAATTAACTTTGACATGTCAAGTTAAACAACATAATCTGCTTCAACAAGATTTATAATAAGGAATCAATTAACACGAGTAGCGCTAAGGAATCGGAAAGTCCCTCTTGAAGGTAAATCTATTTCTCTCAAACATTTGGAGTTTATTCCGACGATTTGAGGCAGTACGTATTTTACATTTGATAGGAACTGCAATTCTATGACTAATATAAAACGAGTCGAGAATTCTTGTTGAACATATTGTGAATCGTCTAGAACTTTTAAAATAAGAGCCTCTTAATTCTTACCTTTTTTTTATATAATATAAATAGTGACTTACATTCACACGTGCAATTCCCATTCATTATTCTCCCAACAAGATCCTCGCTTGGGCTCATTTTTCACGTTTTAGATAGCAAAACATTTTCCATGAACTTAAGACAAAACGGCCGAGATCATAAGCTCATGATGTAATTCACATCCATTAAACATTTTCTCCTATTAATTCCAAGCAAATGCTCCAGGGAGACCGCTGTTAAGGTATTGAATAACTCATCAAACATTTCTTTCTATAAATTCCAAGCAATTTCAAGTCCTTTTAACTCTAAGATTCCTTATGTCACTCAACAGCAAGGAAAATTGTACCCCTGCAAAATTGAATCAACTAAAGCACAATCGACAAATTCGGTGTTACTGAAAACCTTTTGTGCCTTCAAAGCAAGCCACAGGCACGAGAATTGCATAGAGATGCTTTAAGCATACAAGTTTTATCATTTCTCATCTGAAACAAATACGAATGCCAATAACTGTAAAGAAAAACACAGAAGCACACGCAAAGGTGAAAGTTAGAAACAACAGCAATCATCAGAACACAAACATGGTCGTATCAACCAAACACTACTCCATGTATTCGAGTCTGGGACGAGAGGAAACGGTATATGGTCTCATTTTAAAATTCAGATGATTCAACATAAAGAGCATCTCAAGCTGTCCAGCCCTAGAGCATAAAAGTTACAGCTTCTTGTACCTCTTTTCAACCTCTTCCAGCCTCTCAATTTCCTTGTTGTATTTGCAAATGCGGTATATGCACCTATGCGTTTCAGCATCATGCAATGTAAGTAGAGAAAACTAATTTTTATTGATGTGTAAGGACAGAATTTGTTATAAAGGAGGTTTACCAGTAAAGAAGGCAGGCAGCTACACACAGAACAACATTCCTCTGAGCTTTGAAAAACTGCAAGAAGAAATAGGTAAACATGTGAGCACTACCAAATCCGCAACGAACTTGGAGACTTACAGAAGATTTGACCCCCAAGGGTAAAAAGGGCTTGCAGTTGCAGGGGCACCTAACCACCTTTTGTTCATTGTACGAGAACACTCAAAAGAAGAAATAATAATTATTACTATTCATATTTTACTAAGTAATGCGACCGGACCATGCAATGTGACTCCTTGAGAGCTTGACTGCTTGGTGAGTTTTCCTTCCATGTTTCTCTAAAACAGTTTCATTTTGCAAGCAATTTGGTTCACAAGTCATATTTATTTGTACACACGCTAGCCATTTGGAAATGAATAGTACATGGGACATTTACTCATTTGGATTTGAGATCTATACTTCTTAAATTACTAGTGCAAACTTCTATTGGATTTTATGTCTATGAATATTATGCAATCACCCAATAGATCAACAAGTTCAAAATGGATCTTCAAATTTCTAACCCTATGAAAAAGTCAAATTTCCCCTTTTTGAAAGGTAAACTAATTATTACATGCCTAAGAAATTGACATGAAACATAGAAGCTAAGTTAGAAATGCACGAATCATGTAAGCTAATCAAAGAAATTGCCAAGCCAAGTAGACTGAAGCTCAATTACAAAAGTTAAGACCCTAGCCAAAGAAATAGAAATTTAACCTTATAAAAATTCTAAAATAAATGGATGTCAAAGTAAAAACGCCCACAAATTCTTCTCTGGTTTAATGCAGAAACCTTAACACCTAAATTAATAAATGAATCTAATACAGAGAGTGCTCAAGTGTTGTTTAATTATCAGTCGAGTTGCTTCATTTTTTAGCTTTACATTTTGCTTGATTATGATGATTAAATTTAGGCGACACAGATTTTAATTTGTGTAGCTTACAGCACAATACCAACACGCGATTTCATTGTAATCTGCTTTGACAGCTCTTACAAGAGAAGATACTGATTGAGTATATACCTAACATGATATCATTGAGTATAACAAGCACCAAAGCTCAATTAGGCAATGACTTTTGGTTATGCATGATGTCACAGTGTTTGTGATTTTAAATGTATCGAGCAGAAGGTCTATTCAGAGACATGTTGCAGTGTGTGAGTGTTAGCTCCTATAGCAATTGAGCACTGTTTGTAAAAAATAAGGAAACCATTTGCTGCTCAGTGCTCATACAAGCACTTGTGTTGCAATCTATGGATATGAGCTCCTGTAGCAATCTATCAATCAGCAAGCAAACTCCAACTAAGCAACCCAAGAGTACTTGAATAGATTTTTTAATCTTTCCTCTAATTTCTTAAGCAGGGAGAGCGACTTTCATCGGTTCACAGTGGCAGATTTATTAGTATTGATGGAAAAGACAATGGAAGGAATTAAGACTTAAGAGCCAGCTCTATTTATTCTTCAGAACTTCAGAAGGGCGACTTTGAGATCTTCATGAATGCCTAATTCTATGATTTGGTTAATTCCCCTTGATCTACCAATTATGTTTTGGTTTTACAAACAAGAGGCAGCAAAATCAACAATTAGAGTTGGAGACAGAATCAAATTCAACAGAGCAGACTCCGACTAGACATAATTTGAGGTCAACAAAACCCTAGACTTTCAAAATCAAAGAGCACAAACAATAGAGCGATATCTCTCAACCGCAAGCAAGATCGAGATCCAAAATCCAGCAAACAGAAAAGGAAAACTACGCTCACCGATTTCTCAAAGCGATCTCTCTCGGTGGCGGTACAGATGTCAGAAGTGCACACCAATCGGTGCTCGTTCTTCCAGTAGATATCTAGAAACACAAATAGAGTCAAAAACGAGGCAAATGGAGCAGCGGAGAAAGAGGAATCTGAAGGCGAGGAGGAATACCGAGGAGCTGGAAGCCGGCGAAGGGGAGGACGAACATGCAGGGTTGAAGGATGAGAGAAACAAGGGAAACGAGCCGAGACTTGATGAGCTTCGGCGTGGGGATGGTAAGGAGAAGAGCTAGCGCCGTCTCGGCGGCCACCACATACGTCAGAATCATCCATTGCAACGCCATCTCTCTCTCTCTGTCGGTTTCTTCTCTGCTTCTTTGCTTCGTCCTCCGGACTAGAGATCCGTTACTAGTAACATGGAGACGCCTTCCAAAGTAAGCTTTCGTCTCGGAAATTTCCCTGTGGTGCCCTGTTATTTTCATAATTTCGTATAGTGGTCGTACCTTTTTTAAAAGATTCAAAACTAGGACAGAGCACGGTTCGATCACAACCGGCAAAACAACTTGAACCAAAACCGACGGTGTGTGGTCGGTTTCGGTTTTATTCAATTCGGCTTGGGTTGAACTTTTTTTATAGAAAAAGATTATATTTATCTATGACCGATAAAATCGAACCGAACAGGTTGGTTCGATTACATTATTAGGTTCTTTTGTTCACCAAAATGACCAAATTCTAGTATTTTGATTCTGGTTCGATTAGACTTGTTTCTGTTTGATTCAGTTTCAGACTAATGCTCAACCATATTCAAACTATGCCCTACCCATCCATAAGCATGTGCAAAAGGGTACATGGATGGCCCCAAATTTTAGGATCTCTCAAATTCTTAAAAATATATAGAAAAATTCCGCTCGGTAGCCTTGAGGTTTTTGCAAATTCCACGTGGCACATAAGATTTTTCGAAATTCTACGAGGTAAGCTTGAGGTTTTGCATATTCTGTGTGGTAGTCTGAAGGTATTATATATTATTAAAAGTATTTAATACGTAGCCACATTATTTTGTTTAATTGAATAAATGACCCATATTTTATATAAATGTCTTATAAATAAAGTTTTTTTTTTCATGAAACTACATATTCTCAATTGTATGGTAAAATAATACCCTTTTAAATTATAAAAATCACATATAATTTTGAAATACTTTCCACCAGTTTTATTTCTTTAAGAAAATATAAACTTGTAAGTGTTATATTAAATAAAGTTATATTTTAAGAGATTTTTATGCATTAATTTAATTTTGGATTTTTAACTGAAAATAACAACGATTTATAAAAATATTAATATATTTTATCATGAAATATGTGTAAACAATTAAATTTTATAAGTTTTCTTACATATACATATAATATTATATGTTTTTTCCAGGTTATAAAAATCACCTAATAATTAAAAAGTATGTGTATGAACTATTAAATGATGATAGTTTATAAAACAGACTAGGTATTTAAAAAAACTAAAAATATGGGTCTTTTATTTTACAAAACCAAATAATGTGGACCTATGGTTATATTTTAAATATTTTTAACATTTCCAAATATATAGTGTTATAGATAGATAGGTTTTATTTAAAAACCTCTAGACACAAACTAATCTAATAGAACAACTCTTCTACCATTAATAAAAGTAATCTTTTTCATTAGATAGTTATATACAATAATAGGTTTTGGTTCAACACGTTTGCTAGTTATAAAATTTAGTAAGTTGAGACTTTAAGAGGTCAATGGTTAGATGATGTTGTCTAGAGATGCTTAGCTGCCCTAGTGGAGCCTTAGGGTATTTTGCATGGCATTAGGCTTGCTTGGGACAAAACTACCTTCAAGTCAAATTAAAGTCGGGTTCTAGTTTATTGCAAATCTCTTGAAAATGAGTATGAAGACTCATTGTCCCCTTACCGATTATCATCTTTGAGTTTTTCTGCCCCTGGCTATAGGTATGTGTTGGTGCGCGAGATAAATAATTGTAAAGAGATAAGAGTTGGAAGACTAAGCACGTTTCAACGCGCTAAATAAATAAAATGGCTAAATTACATACGTGCATATGTATGGATGCGGAATTTGAACGCATATAAATGTATACCCGAAGAAGCCTCGTATATGTAGGGGTAGCGGCGTACGATTGTTAACTTGCGCCTAACAGATACCGGCCCAAACAAGCAATTGGGCCCGACCCACTCTGAAGATCACTTCTAAGTCCAAAATATTTCACCTTCTCCATTATGCCACATGTGTTGACTATTTCAACACTTATACAGTGATCAAGTGGCAAACAAGAGCCATATATTAGTGATTAAGTATTATGGGCCAATTCAATGGGAAAATTTGTCCCACATCGGTACAATGAAGAAAAGGAAGCTCCCCAAATATTGTATATAGTGGGATTGGAAGAATGAAATGAGATCGGAAAAATATCGGGATCGAGACATGCTCTCGTTGTACGGGATCCGACGTGCTTAATCTCCGAGGAGATTGCACTATTTACGGGAAAGACTTCAAAAGGTCTTATAAGCCTCCGAAAAGAGAATAAAATAATAAGCGGGGGGTGGGAGAGCTCAAAGTAACAAGAGCCGGTTTTTAGCACGTTGAAAGACCCGAGGGTTTGTATAATTTAATCTTGTATTTAGTACATGATTTTTCGGGTTTCAAGAGTAGTAGTACTCTGATTGCTCGGCCAAAAAGGATTAATTTTTTTATTAGTTGGTAATATAACTACTTAAGCCTTCTCTTATCACTAATACGAGTAAGGAGCAAACCTTTTTTTTAATATTTTAATAAATCGACTATCAATCATAACTATATACTAAAGCGCAAGTTAAAAATAATGTTTAGCATGACACATGCCAAACTTCTCATTGGACCGGATCACCCATCTTTATTAAAACAATTTAATTGGCTCAAATTTCATTATAGACCCCACATTAAATTGTACACATAATAAATCTATCCAAATCATAACAAAATCTATCCAAAATTGTGCACATAATGAAAATCAACTCTTTATAATTTTCAAGATATATATTTTTATTTAGTTATATTTTTAACCAAGAATCTATCTAATATGTTATGTATCTTATCCTTTCTAGATAAAATAATTGTAAACCTTTGGTATTTACGTATGTCAATAAATAAAGCTAAAAATTATGGGAGGCCAAAGACAAATCATCATTTGATAGCATGTATAATGATATTATAATCCTTATAGAAAATCATAATAAATGAATGATACATTTCGTGTGCACATAGATCATCTTTATAATGTTTATAAGAGGAACCCACATATTCTTTAATTTTTATGGGAACCCAAATAAAAAACTTAAATAATATAATGACTAACTTTTTTAATGTTTATAAGAGGAGCCCAGATAAATAACAATATTTAATCCAATGTTAACTTTTTTTGTTTAAATTTCGTGTATAATGAAAATCATCTTTCCTTAATCCTTATACAAAAATTATAATCCTACAAATTTTTATTTGATTAAAAGTATATATTATAGCAGAAATACTATATTATTAAAATAAGCCCCATAAGCAACAAACTAAATAAACTAATACAAGATTTTATATCAAACTGTTCTTTTGAATAACTTTATATAAAATTTGAAACTAAGATTTTATTTAAATCAAATTCGTGACTTCAAGGCACGTGATTAATAATAGTATCTATTACTATATACTAAAGCGGAAGCAAATTCTGCCACCATATTGCACCACATCACCCCCTTATTTAAAAATCTATCTTATTAAATCTTGATTTTATCATAATCATATACATACTAAATTAAGATATTAGTTCTATCTTAGAACTAGTTTTACCTGTCGCGCCATGCACGACAATTTGAATTTAAAATATTAAATCATAATTATATATTTTATAATCTAATATTGTTATGTAAAAATATATATAATTAATTAAAAATTAAGATAACGGAAAAAAATCAATCAACATAAGATATAATCATAAATAATTTTAGTTTCACGGGTGCAACATGAAAGAGAAACCATAAGACACGGGAAAAAAACTATACACATATTAGATGATTATGGCATATATCATAAATGTTTTGTGATCATGTGCGAAATATTAGAAATTTCTATTATTATAATTACCTAAAAGAAATAATGGAAGTAGATATGATTATGTTTAACTTATTTTGTGATCGTCAAATCAACATGATGCCATGTAAGTTTTGTATCCCGTAATAGATTTTAGAAATTAAGATAGATATGATTATATGAAGATAGGTTAATACAGTAGATATGAGCATAGATTCCTTAACCATAATAATAATAATAAAATTAAACATAGATATAGATAGTATGGCTTTAAAGATAACGGTAGATATGAGCATAGATTGCTTAACCATAATAATCATAATAAAATTAAACATAAATATAGATAGTATGGCTTTAAAGATAAAATTGAGTATTAGATAATTAAAGAAAATAAAAGATATAGAGTTGTTATTATCTATTTGAGTTGAAAAAAATTAAAATCAAGCGGGGACAGAATTAACGTGGTGGCTCGAAAACGGTCGGCTATTTCACATACAAATATTAAAATAAATTATATATTTATCTAGAAAACATTATATAAGTTTTATTATATGAACATTTTTTTATCTTTTAAAAAGAGTGATTGTGTTTTTGAAGTTCATACAACCCAAAATATGTATATAAGACATAATTTTTTCACTCATTTGTATATTTTTATAAAACCTGATTATAAGAATATAAATTGATATTTTACTTACAATTTTTTATCATATATTAATAACGACTATCATAAATGTAAATATAATTAAACAATTTCATCAACTGATAATTGATACAGTTTATAAAAATTTAATAGAAATCGTCGGAAACCACATTTACTTGTATTAAAGAAATAAGTTGAATCCAATATTTATAGATTTTTCTTAATTTGTTTGTGAAATATTTTTCCATGTAATGCTTCAAGAATTAATATTTGACAAAAGCTTTTTCTTATAAGTAGATAAGAAGACATTCAATAGGAAAACCCTATATAATGCGAATAATAAAAATTAGTTTTTTTTTATATATGAGGTAGAGTCAAAATTAACGTGGTGGTTTAAACGACCACATGTATGTTTGTATTAGGAAAATAAGGGGCGTTTTTATAATTTGAGAATTATAAATAAGTAAAAATTATGAAAAAGATGTATGTTATCAAGATATAAATCGAAATTATTATTTGCATAAAAAATCAATTTTTTTTATCAACATAGAAAAAAATCAAATATAATGGGTAAAAAAATATAGTAGATCATGCAAATATAGAAAATAATTAATTTAAGCTTAAAAATGCTAAATTTATTCAAGTAAATCAAATAATAAAGTAACAAAATTAGTCTTTCTATTAAAAAATAATTTAAAAATAACAAAGTGAATCAAATATAATTAGCTCATAGTAATTATATTTTGAAAATTCAAGATGTATATTAGAATCATGTTTTTCAATTAAGTGATATATTAAAAAAGATAGAATATCTTACCAAAATTCAAAATTTTGAATATACCTTTTACATAAATAGATAATATAATTTGATCAAATTAATTGAAATGCCACAAATAAAAACTATTTTTTGTATCAAAAATAAAGTGGGTCCAAAATCAACTTTAGAAAAGATAAGTGATATATTAAAAAGATAGAATATCTTACCAGAATTTGAAAATTTGACCATATCTTTTACATAAATAGACAGTAATAAATATAATTAGATTAATTGAAATAACATAAATAAAATATATTTTTATCAAATATGCAGTGGGGCCAGAATAAACGTGGTGGCTCAAAAACGGTCGACTTTTATAATATATATATTGATGATTTGTTCTACTGAGAAGGAATGCAAAGGAAAACTAAGTACTATTTGAATGAACGAAATTAATAACGTGAATTTGACAAAGTGGTGAGTAAGAAAATTTGCGTATCAACTATACATTTAACGTGAGTTAATTTGCTTAATTAGTTGTTCCTATGTGTTAGCTACTTATCTTTTAGGGAATGAAGTTTTGAAGATAGATAGTATAGTTTTAAAAATAGATATTAGATGAGTAATAAAAAATAAAAAATAAAAAATAAGATAATTAAAGAAATTTTAAAGATAAATAGTATGCCTTAAAAGATAGCTACATATTACATGAGTAGGAAAAAAGATAAATAAGAAAAAGAAAAGATAAATAGATTGAGTTTAAAAAAAAAATTAAAATCAAGCGGGGCCAGAATCAACGTGGTGGCTCGAAAACGGTCGGCTTTTATAATATATATTGATGATTGATTTGAGTTGTTTAATTAATAATTCTATCCAAATATATAAATTTCTATCTTATCATTGTACATATTTAATTAATACATAGATCTATCATAAACCTTTTATTTAAAAAAATATTTTTTTTTCATAATCTATAAATCATGGTCATAGTATTTTACCCATTTAATTAAATATCATATTAACTTTAAATAATTTTTTGTAATTTTATTATGGTATTTTTTAAAAATCATCAATGGTAGCAAATTCTACCACTATATTTAAGACAAATCTTCTTTCTATTAAAATAATATATTAAATACATTTTTACTATTGTATTATATAAAAATATCAACAAAAAAAGTAGATGTTATATTTACCATATATATCGCTAATATTGCATACTGATTACGCTTTAGAAAAAAAAAGATAGATTTCTTAATTAAGATAATAATTCCTTAACATTTTCATTACATATTTATTATTTAATTATTTTTTTCAAAAAACAATAACATACATACGAGATAATTCTGTTTTCTATTTAACTTATTAAATACTATCTATATCTTCAATATTATTATATATTAATCTGAGCTTTTATTTAAACTTATTGATTTTATTATATAAGTTAGTTTACATAATTCAATTAAATACCAAAAGATTTGTATCAACTATTAATAAAATGTGATAATGCATCTTATCTTATGTCATTCTTCCTCAATTATTTAAATATATATTTATGTATGTATAAAAAGTAACTATATAAATTAAATTTATTTATATATATAATGATATACAAGCATTATGTCATTTTATACTCAACAAAATAAGCGTCGTTTTAAAATAAAGTATACATATGATAATATTTGTAATTGTTATAGTAAATTCATACACAAAATAATTAATAAATAAATAACACCCCCGTACAAGGTACGGGTCATCTGCTAGTATACTTCTAAACCTGAAGCAGTAGTTAAGGGTAGTTTTGTCAATTAGTTTATTCTAAACCATATACCCTATTTATAATAACCGATTCTTATACTAGGTTCACACCCGATGTTATATCTCACACTCGATCCATATATATGCATACAATTGTGTAGTGGCATGTCATATTAATGGGGTTGATTTTATAATTCTTGTAAATGCATGACCTGAATGTCTTGCTACAGCACTCCCGTTCCATTTTTTTTGAAAACTACTCCTGTTCCATTTATCATAATATTTTTGCAGTAATAATGTATATTGTAATAAATTGAAAGATTTAATTAGTCTTTGTAAATATATTACATATAATTCTTGTAAATGCATGAGCTGGATGTCTTGCTATAACACTCATGTTCCTTTCAAACTTCCATCATTGAACAAACCAATTACCTAGAATTACATCATTCATGTCACTAAAACTAACCAATTAACCGATTTAAAGTGTTACAACTTTCACAATACTTATCGGATTCAAATAAATTATGTTTTTAATTTGTAATAGATATCCTTTTGTAAAATGAGGATTAGGATATATTTACCCCCATCAATATCCAAAGTGATAGAGATTCCTTGTTACAGTGGTTTGTGTTACTAGGCATCAGTTAGAATTTCTGCTTCTAATTTTTGGTGCATGTTATTTTCCTTTGAAATGACTGTTGGAGACTGAGATTTATACAATTAAAGTATTTGAATTATTGTTAAGAATCAGAACAACCGTTACCAAGGAGAGGATCACAATTGGAGACTAGCAATCTGTTTCGTTTAGTCTAAGTCTAAGAAGTTGCTAGCTAAAGACTCTGTGTTCTTAGGCTTACAGGATTTGGTTAGTTAACTATTACCCGTGAATTGTTCACATAGAATATTTACCATGAAGACTATAAGAATAATAGCTTTCATGGAGGATCTCTCTAAAGCAAGGACAAGACCACTTTCCATTGTTTTATTATTTAAATGGCACATTTATATTTTGTAAATCCATTCGTAACGTATTAATTAATGTTCATTGGACAGCGGATGAGACCGTCACCAAGAATGAGGCACGTGGTGGTGATATCGAGAGTCATATCGCTTTCGTACAGGATGACAGTGGCGATGCTCGTGTGGAGCCTGCTAGTGAGGGTGGTTCGGCTCAAGCTGGTGCTCGTATGATCGCTCAAGCTGATGCGAGTGAGGACCATTGGAATGAGACAAGCATGTTGATATGTATTTAATATTTTCATAATATTAATATCTTATTATATATATGTCAATTTATACATTTTTCATACTTTAGTATTCGTGATGTGTTATTATTTAATTTTTGTTAGTATCTAAGATATGGATTATAGGATAGTGTATATATATTTATAGACACATATTAAGAGTAATCTTACTATTATCATGTTGGGATATAAGTAATTGTGAATTTTATCATGATATTAATAATTTTTTGTTTAGGATTGGTATTAGAATGATAGAGTTTAGGACTCAAAATGTAAAATAAATTCCAACACTAAAGTTGTACCTTTAAAACATAAAACTTGAGCATGAATATTAAGTTTAGAACTTTTAAGTTTGAATTTAAAATTAAAAACCTAAATTGAAAACGCGTTAAATAGAGGATTAAAACCTTGAAGAAAAGAACCAATTTTAAAAATGCGATGAAGAATCTCAAGCTAAAAATAGATAATTAATGAAAATCTTAAATAGGCGTATCATGAGTTGAGTCGAGAAATTTTGACTCCCGTCATGACTACACATCCTCCGCCCAAGAAGAAGAGGACGAGAAACGCAAAGGCATGAGGTATTCTTCAGTCGGCTCGAGCACAGGCCGTTTCTCCGAAGAAGAGAGCTATGGTGAGATGAGATGTACATAGTTCTATTTCGGAGCTACATCGTGACGAGTCTGCCCATCATGGTGTAGAGTCTCAGACGTACCGAGATGTAGGCCTGTCTGCTCCTATGAATGTCGTTGATCGAGGATACGTCGAGAGCCATCGATACGACATCTATTCACACCATCGATGATTTGTCGAGGGACATTGATATGACTCCGCCCATCGTCGGTGATTCTTCTCCATCTTTGGGGGGTTTGTCGGGGCTTCTTGATTCACATTTACCGTCTAGTCTCCATTTTGACTCTCAGTTGGAGCGTGACACGAGCCCTCCTCTTGTCGGTGAGTCCGATCCATCTCTTGAGCTTTGCTAAAGCCATCTTTCTTTTTCAGATCAGCCATCTGGCCAGACTCTTCTTTTGACCCCACCTGCCCGGTCCCCACTTGCTATAGATCCACCTGCTCCGTCCCCACTTGTTACAAATCCACCTACTCCGTCCCCACTTGCTACAGATCCACCTAATACGGACCCTCCTGCTACAGACCCTCCTGCTATTGATCCACATGATACGAACCCTCCTGCTACGGACCCACCTTCTACGGAGGTATTGTCATGGCAGGATGATGGTGGGCCATGTTTGGCTATTCTCCTTCGAGGCTATCCCACTCATGTGGCCGGGTTGATTTGGAGGGGGGCCCTACAGTCTATAACTGCATCTCCCGATCTCCCGGTTTTCAATGACTTGGTGAGCGTAAATGTGATTGTTTTTTTCCAATATAATTGTCCAAGAAAAAATAACATTAATGATTTATTTGTTAATTCGAGTTTGTAGTGGCGTAAGATTGCTAACGCCCACTGAAGTGGGATGACATCGAGCAATATAAGATTGCTGATCCCGATTCTTGGTGGGCGATCGCACAACGTAGCGGCCTGACACGACTAGAGACTATGGATTTCCGAGGATCTGACCACGTTATTATCACAACATTTATCGAGCACTGACATCCAGAGACCAGCAACTTTCACTTTCCTTGGGGAGAGATTATGATTACGCTCCATGACGTCGAGCGTATTTTGAGATTGTCGATCGACGGGGAGCCAGTTGTGTCTCAGTTAGAGGAGATTGATTTTCGTAGACGAGTGATAGAGATTCTCTTCATATCGGCTCAGCAATATCGGAAGTATGCTACCGGCATTCCAGTTGTTGACCTGCAGGCACAGGTGGTTAGGATGATCAGAGACGAGGTTGACCGAAGTCATACAGATGTCGTTTACATATTGTGGTTGATTGGTCAGAGCCTATTCTATGACAAGTCCACAAACAAGGTGAGGCTTCAATACTTGCATGTTCTCCTAGTTCCAGATCGCAGGAGCACATTCGCATGGGGTACTGCGGTTCTAGCATTCTTGTACTGTCAGCTAGGTATTGCTTCTCGACACGAGAGTAAGGGTATCGGAGGTTTTATTCACATCATCTGGGTAAGATAATATTACCATCGTTATAACTTTTTCGATTATCGCTTTGTTTAGATTTTTAGTACATTTATTTTATTCGTATAGATTTGGATATGACATTATTTTCGGCACTTCCATGATCATCCGATACTGAATGTATACCTTCTCAGGGATGAGCGTGCGGGTGTTAGAGACGTGACTGATAGACGCCCAAGCGCTTGGACGACATCCGTAAGTTCTTGGACACAGTCCGAGCTAATGAGGTAATATATAGGATCCATGTGATTTTATTGTTCGATTGTAATTATGTTATAACGTTCAATGGCTTGAAAAAATGTAGGGTGTTGGCAACCCTGGGATCACATTGATTTTGATTCGCCATTGTATCGAGTTTCGAGGTATAGAGGTCTTATATAATGCTTCGACATCTTGGAGCCCTACATGCCGGATAGATTCCTTGACAGTACTTCCGTGTCCAGTTCATGCCATCCGACCCCATTGTTCCATCCACGGCTACCGTGGCATTGGACCGCATAACTATGAGATGACGTTTAATGAGCATCAACTATATTGGAACCAACAGTATGACCATCTCATAGATCTAGGATAGTGCAGTCTTGCTCGATGAGCTTGGGAGGTGGACCCTGCCTATTGGGATTGTTTCGAGTCCGTTACACATCCATATATAGATCCCAGGTCAACTCGTCAGGACAGTCCACGCGAGCCAGCTAGCCACCCTACAACTATAGTGGATATTACCATAGTACGTCTCTCTTAAGTGTGCAACTCCATTCAAGTTTTACATTGCATTTTTATATTTTTGACATTTAACGTTTTTCTTATCTTGTGCGGCGACATCAGCGGTTGATTGGATACGCGGTTGATGCTTTAGCAGGGATGCCACGTGACCATGGTGCTCGACCGTACCTTGAGGACGTACTGCGCATTTTAGGAGATGATCATCCGCCGTTGCCTCCTTTGAGCAGGTCGCTCAGGGATTCCAGATACAAGATCGGCGAGGGTAGTGGTGCCGGAGATAGCGGGGAGTAGCTACTAGGATATTTTTTCTAGTATGATTATTGTAAGAGTCAATGAATGATTAATACTTTTTGTTATTATACGAACACCCGCCAATTTGATGGTTTTATTATTGTGTTATTATGTCCTCATAGCTCATCATATCTTCAAGACTCATATCATCTCGAAAATTCATAACAATTGGTAACGTTTTTGTGGAATAGTGCATTAGGTTAATTGTGAAGGAACTTTAAACGAGAACGTAACGAACGAAATATGATAGCTAGGGTTGAATTTTCTAGCCGAAAGTAAAAAAATTGAAAGGAGTGTTCAGAAAAATAAGTAGTTGAATTCCGAAAACTCTAATACCAAATGACCAAAAAAAATTACTTTTATATTTATTTCACTCATCTTATGACATACTAAAAAATAATCTAATATTTATTCTATTTATCTTATATTTTACCCAAAAATAAAATACTATATATTAGACTCTAAACTTTATATCATTTTACTTGTTACATGAAAATAAAATAATATACGCTAAAACCATAAACGTACCCTAAAATAAAATAGGGCAAAATACATGCACGGCCCCCCGTACTTATCAATTTTGTGCAAACGGCCCCCCTACTCTGAAATGTTCTATTGAGCACCCCTACTCTTGTTGCCCTGTTCTATCAGCCACCTGTTTTTAGACGTTTTCAGACGTGAATCACATGCGCTCCATGAGTAACCACATCAGCGCCACATAAGCTCATTTTTTGCCACATAATACTCACAAAAAAAAGTGCAAGTCAAACTCTATTTTAATGCCACATAAGCTTTTTTGTGCCACATATTAATTGAAATAAAAAAAATGAATGTCAAACTCTAATATAAAATAAACTTACACACAAAAAGGGGAAAAAACCGTTGGCTGCCCCTCTCCTTGCTCTGCCTCATGCGTGCTTGTAGGGCGATTCACAAAAGCTAGGGTTCAAGCAAAAATCTCTCATTTCCTCAAGCTATTTTCGAAGCAAATCACTCGTGGAAGAAGGTGGATGCTTGGGGAGTTTTAGTTCTCGATTGCTACAGCTATACACAGGTTAGTGAAATCCTTGGTTTTGGTTTTGCAACTTTGGGGTTTTGGCTTGCGAAATCCTGGGTTTTTAGCTCATTTAGGGTTCGAATCTAGGTTAGTTATGCAAAGATTGCATGTCTAGGCTTTGAGATAATCTTTTTGCTTCATTGAATCGATCCATTAGGGTTTATCTGTTGTTTTGAAGTGCCACTAAGTAACATCTTTATTATTTGTTTCTGTGTTATTGTCTGTTGTTTTGGACATAGTAATGGCCACAAAATATGTGAATGTTGTGTGGCACCATGGTGGGGTGTTTGTAGGTGGCCCTAACCCTGAGTATAGAAGCTCATTGGAACCAATCTATAGCCAAAACCTTGATACAGATCATTTGAGCATACCTGAAATTGATTGGTGGGTGAAGAAATTCGGGTATAGGTCATGGCTTGGGGTGTACTACAAAGGGAAAGATGAATATGAGTTTAGGGCTATGGATGATAGCAGGTTAGTGGAGGTTGGAAACAAAGCTAATGATGGGGATGAGCTCCACTTCTATATTGAGCATGAGATTAGTCAGCCTGATATCTTGGAAGATGATGGACAAATAGGAGACCCCAATCCTGATGAGCTCATTGCACAGATGCCTGAGGGAAGGTTGAGTTGTAAACCAATAGTGTTAGATGATAAGGTTAATCAAGAAGCTGAAATACAAAGAATGGATGGGGATGAAGATGAGGTGAATGAAGAACCTGAAATATAGAGAATGGATGGTGATCAAGATGAGGTGAATGAAGAACCTGAAATACAGGGAATGGATGGTGATCAAGATGAGGTGAATGAAGAAGCTGCAGGTGAAGAAGATGGTAATGAGGCTGATGTAGATGAGGTGAATCAACAAGAGGGTAATCAGGCTGAGGAGATAAGTGTGAGTGAGGCTAGTGATGAGGATTCCAGTAGTGATGAGGATAGTGACGAGGATTCCAGCTATGATCTTGAGATAACAGATGATAGTGAGGTTGATGAGGAATTAAAGGAAGTGAGACGTGCAGCCAGAGAGCTTAGGGACCAAAAGAAGGTACACAAGGAGGCTCAAGCAAAGGGGGAGGTACCTTTGGGTGAGGTTGGGAACGATGAGGGGTATGCAGAGTGGGATGAGAATGGGAATAACTACACCGGGAAAATTGGAGGAGATGAGCCTTACTATGGCTCTGAGTCAGACTATAGTATGGAAAGCTGTGATTCTGAAGATGAAGGACAAAGAGAAACAAAAAAGGGGAAGAGTAGGCATTGTGTATGATCCAAGTTGTGAGGTTCCAATCTGGGAAGTTTCCATGGTGTTTGAGAGTGTGGATCAGTTTAGGGAGGCAGTGGTTAAGTATGATGTGCAGAGAGGTGTAAAGATGAAGTTGAGGCCCAATGAGAGGAAGAGGGTAGTGGTGAAATGCCAACATGAGGGCTGCAAGTGGTACCTGCGTGCTAACTATGACAAGGCAAGTCAAAATTTCATGGTGAAGACTTATAGGCCAAGGCACGACTATAGGAGGTACAACACTAACAAACTTTGTAATTCCAAGTTCCTTGCAAAACAATTGGAGGACAGGATTATATCACAACCTGGGATTAAGCTGTGGCAAATCCAAGAGATATGTAGAAAAGATTTGAAGATGTATGTGGGCCTGTCCACATGAAGGAGAGCTAAGCAGAAGATACTGCGAAAGAACATCAGGGATTATAGGGAGGAGTATGCCAAGCTTCATGACTATGTGGATGAGATAAATAGGTCAAACCTGGGGTCTACTTGCTTTGTGGTAGAAGACAAAGAATCTGAGCCAGGAAAGGAGAAATTCAAGAGGTTGTAGACATGTTTTAGTGCATTGAAAAGTGGATGGAGCCAAGGTTGTAGGAGGATTATAGGGATTGATGGGTGCTTTCTAAAGGGTGCTGTTGAGGGCCAGCTTTTTGTGGCAGTTGGGAAGGATGGCAATGGGCAGATGTACCCAATTGCTTGGGAAGTCACATCCACTGAGTCAACCACTACATGGTCCAAGTTTATAAGAACAATCCAATAAGATTTGGGGCTTGGGAAGGGTGAAGGCCTAACCATTGTGTCTGGCATGCATCTAGTAAGTACAATCATGTCATGAAACTGTTTTGCTTGATTATGTTGCATTATGTTTGTGTGATGAAGATTCTAATTTTTTCATGTCATGAAACAGGGTATAAGAGCTGCCCTACAAAGAGAGTTACTAGAGGCTGAACACAGGCTTTGTGCTAGGCACATATATGCCAATTGGGCCAAGAAATGGAATGGAAGTGACAAGAGGAAGAAATTCTGGCAAGCTTGTTGGTCCACATTTCAGATTCAGTTGAAGGACAGCCTTGATGAATTGGAGAGGTTAGGTTCTGGCACCACTGATGACTTTCTGGCATATGGTAAAGAAGCTTTTTGTAAGGCTTTCTTCAAAACTGAGGTTAAGTGTGATGCAGTAGAAAATAACATGTGTGAGACCTTTAATAGTTGGATATTGGCTGCTAGACACAAATCAATCATTACTATGCTTGAGGAAATCAGGAGACAGGTGATAACTAGGATATGCAAGATGAATGCTTTTTCAAAAACATGGATATGCAACATTGCTTCTATGGCTCTGCTCAGACTTGAGAAGAACAAGGATAAGGCTATGCAGTGCAATTTGGTGTGGAATGGAGATAGAGGCTTTGAGATACAAGATGGTGAATATGGCCACACGGTTGATTTGAGGAAGAATAAGTGCACCTGTAGGTCATGGCAACTAAAGGGTATCCCCTGTGCACACGCAATATGTGCAATGAACCACATGAAAATCAATCTTGATGATCATGTGACTCATTGGCACAAGAAGTCCACCTATCTAAAGGCTTATGCTATGCCTATTGAACCAGTCTAAGGAATTAAGCTGAGGCCTCCATCATCTCACCCTCCTGTTGAGCCACCTCCAATCAGGAAGAGAAGAGGAAGGAAGAAGATAAACAGAAGAAAGCCAAGGGATGAGCCTAGGAAATTTAGAAAGATGTCAAGAAGAGGGAGGGTGATTACTTGCAGCATTCATATTCAAAACCCCCCCTTTTTCCTGAGTAATATAACAATAAACATTGAAAACCTGAGTCTTTGTGGGATCGACCCTTACTTCCCTACTACATTCCTAGTAGGTAGTTTTTTTCTATTTTGATCGGTATTAGGGCGACTAAAATACCGTTATCAATTTGGCGCCGTTGCCGGGGACTCGGTTGTTTTCTGGTGTCTATTGTTTTGTTACTCTGGTGTGGACCTAGCTTATGGTCCACACCCGTACTACTAACTCTTCACCTTTGTTGTTTGATTCAGATATTGACAGGAGTTTATTCAGGTTGAGGAAGGAGATTCGCAATTCCTTTCACGAGCTGCCTTTTGCTTCTAACTCTGAGCCTAACGAGATGGGTGACGGTAATCTGAATGATGTGGCACAGACTTTGAGGCAGCTGACTGCACCGGATCTGACCCAACAACCGTTGGTGGTGCAATTCCCTGAGCTGGCCGACGGAGTCAATTTTGAGCTAAAGTCTGGGTTGATCCACCTTCTTCCCAAGTTCCATGGGCTGAGTGGTGAAGACCCCAATAAGCACCTGAGTGAGTTTCATGCAGATCAAACTGAGGGATTTTCCTTTCTCGCTCAAGGATTCAGCCAATGACTGGTTCTATTATTTGGCACCTGGGAGTATTGACACTTGGCAGAAGATGAAGAAAGTATTCTTAGAAGAATACTTCCCAACTACGAGGTCTAACAGCATTAAGAAGAGCACTAGCAACATTGAGCAAAGATCTGATGAGACCTTGTATGAGTATTATGAGCGGTTCAATAGGTTGATTGCTAGTTGTCCCTATCATGGCTATTCTGATTAGGATCTCATCTTGTATCTCTTTGAAGGTCTTCTGGATGATGAGAGGCGGATGGTTAATGCTGCTTGTGGGGGTTACATCCTTATTAAGACTCCTACAAGAGCATTCCAACTATTTGATGAGCTATCTGAAGGTTCAAGGCAATTCAACAAGTCTGATAGATCAGTTCATTCTATAGTTGCTCATTCGTCATTGCACGAAGAAGTTGCAGAGCTGAAAAATATGGTGAAGCAGTTGACGATGTCTGGTGGACGACATCATGTTAGAGCATGTGGGATTTGCTCTGATGTTATGCACCCCACAGATGCTTGTCCTACACTCCAGGAACCGCAGGCTGAAGTTAATGCAGTGGTGGCTATGGTCCGCCGAGACAAAAATATGATTCGTACTCAAACACTTACAATGCGGGATGGAGAGATCACTCCAATTTGAAGTACGGTAATCAGCCACAGTTTAATTCTCAAGGCAGTTCACAAGCTCCAGCTCCTGCTCAAGGCTCTTCCTCCACATATGAGATGATTCGGTCTCTTGCCCAGAGTATGGTGATAATGCAACAATCTATGGGCACATTCCAACAATCTATGGGCACATTCCAACAAGAGACCAAGTCGAGCATCCACAACCTTGAATCTCAAGTTAGCCAACTGGCTACTGCTGTGAACCGATTGGAAGCTTGGGACTCCAACAAGCTCCCTTCTCAAACCGAGCTCAATCCAAAACAACAATTCAAGGCCATTACGCTAAAGAGTGGCAAGGTACTCGAAGTTCCTTCAGAAAGAGTGGTTCATCCAAGAGAAGAGGAGGAGGAAGCAGAGGAAGAGAACTCTCTATCGGGCGATCAGGTGTGAGAACTCGGCCAAACCCCTAAAACCTCGGCCGAGTTCCAAGACCCCATCCCGCGATTTCACGGCCGAGCCTCAGAGCCCGAAACGCGGGCAGAGACGACACAGGACGCGACCGCGTCCCATGGCCCCCAGGCCGCGTCTTCGTCCAACGACGAGAATTCTTCCAAGCTCCCACCGGTACATGCTAGGCCACCACCACCGTTTCCCGAGGCGTTGAAGAGGACTCGTCCGCTCAAGAATGACAAGGAATTGTTCGAGACCTTCAACGAGTGCGAGGTAAACGTCCCATTGCTTACATTGATTAAATCTATTCCTCGCTATGCTAAATTTCTTAAAGAATTGTGTACGGTCAAGAGGAATAAGAACAATAAAGGGACTAAAAACAAAGAAAAAGAGGTTGAACATGTGTCCTTAATGACTCAAACAACACTTCCTAAAAAATGTGATGATCCGGGCATGTTTTCAATCCCTTGTTCTATTGGTGACACCACTATTAATCACGCCATGCTAGATCTAGGTGCATCAATTATTCTGATACCATCTTGTGTCTATGATTCACTCGGGATTGGTCCTCTCAAAAAGTCCTCCACTATCATTGAACTAGCGGATCACTCTAACATTAGTCTGAAAGGATTAGTTGAAGATGTCTTAGTGCAGGTAGATGGACTTGTATTTCCAACTGATTTTTATGTGCTTGAGATGGACATTGGCAACCGGGAGCCTTACATTATGTTGGGGAGACCAATGCATAAAGACCACCAACGCCATCATCAATGTTGGGAAGGGCAAGCTAACCATGGAATTCGACGGGAAGGAGGTCGAGTTCTATGTGGAAGGGATCTCTTGAAATGAGCGGCAACTCGTCAAGCTAACGGCGTAAAATAAGCGTTTCTTGGGAGGCAACCCAAGCATTAGGAATAGATTTTTCTTTTTCTTTTTCTTTTCAAAAAGTCGTTTTCGTAGCTCACATTGCAGGTTCGAAAACTCGGGCACGACCCACAAAAACTCGCCCGCGTTTTACCCGCCCTTGGGCTTGTCCCGACGGCCGAGCCTCTGGAGCCGAGACGCGGGAAGAATCATCCAAGACGTGACCGCGTCCTTAGGGCCCCAGGCCGCGTCTTCAGACCTGTAAGCCAGTACACGAAACGCGGGCAGAGACGACACAGGATGCGACCGCGTCTCCTGTGCCATCCCGCGTCTCCGTATTATTTACGCGTGTAATATCCGCAAATTTTATAAAATGGATTATGAAATTCTCCTTAGTTTTATGACTCAACTTTGTCTTTGGAACGACATGAGAAAGGGCAAAGGTTACCCGATTAACCGTATAACGTTGGATAACGTTAAACGGAACCTTTAACTTCAAAAATTCATAAAACCTTCATTAGAGCTCGGAATTGAGTGATTCTAAAGCCAAGTAGTCGATAAAGGAGTCTAGTTTCATCCCTCAAAATTTGAGGCCATTCTGATACGTATTCTGAAAGTTATGGCAATTTTACCGAAACACTGCGCAGTCCCAAGAGGGCAGCGGGCGCCGCCTATGAAACTGGCGGGCGCCGCTTTGCTGCAGACGCAAGTGGCTCGACAAAACTCGTTTATTGTGGGCGCCTTGGTTTATACTTCTGCAATGGTTTTGAGTTGGGATCAATCCCAACACCTTTACACAATGTCAACCCTTCCAATGTCAACTCCTTTTGGATTGTTAGGCTAGAAGTCAACCCATTTTGGATCATTTGAGGTTTGAGAAACCTATAAATAGGAGGTGAATGTGAGGGATAAATGGGCACCTCTCCCTCCTCTCTCTCACTCAAAATCCTCCACAATCTAAGAGTAGAAGTGTTGCTCTACCTACTGTTGGCAACGGTTCCTCAAGAGGTGGTCGGAGTTGATCGGAGGAAGCTTGCAAAATTGCGCCGTCGACACACATACGGGCAGCGACCGCCGCCTAGGGGGCAGCGCCCGCCGCCAGTGCCATTGCTTGCATTTTGTCCCGGGCCGTTGCCTAGCCGTTGCTCGGGCCATGCCTTGCCCTTGCCTTGCGTCTTGCCTTGCCCTAGGCCTTGTCTAGGGCCTTGCTAGCCTCGACTCCACGCCTCGATTAACGTTTTTAAAAACGTCTTAATGCAAGTGGATGGTTCTCCTTTCCTCTTTACTCGATAATCGTGAAATTGCTTCCCGTTATCAAATTAAACGTTGGGAACAACCTTGTTTGCTAATAATCGGATTAGGATTATTATGCTTAGAATTAATGACCATTGTTTTAAATATCGTACGCGCTAGTACATGGACTTAGGACCGTTGATGTGTGGCCTTTGATTGTTTCAAGTCTCTTTTCGAGACTTTGTTGTGGAATAGTCTAGGAATAGGAATGCGAGATTTAAGACTCTCGTTATTTCTTAATAACTCATGTTACGAGGTGTAATTAGTGCATGCTCGTAATATTAAGGTCGTACGACTAATGCTCGTTCCTTAAGATGGGCTATAGCACTCTAACTAAGTGCTCAGGAGACGCTTGCTTTCCTGTTAATCCGTGGCCAAGCTCCGATGAACCGTCACTTAAAACTCGTTAATTAAATTGCTCCGTTTTATGATCTAATAAGATAAGTGTCCAATGAACATTAATTAATAAACGCGGGGTGATTAGTACAACTTGGAAAATCACTTCGGGTCCACATTATTGACAATCGCCTATCCAATCTGAATGCATGACTCGAGTTGTTAAAATGCCTATAAAATGGCAAGATGGGTTCAGGTGTATAAGCGTCCTTGTGGCCACCTCCCTGTCGGCATCTTCGAGTTATGATGAGGTTGATACGATTCGATTAATGTTGGATGATTTTTCACTGTTTCTTGAATTAATTAAGTTCCCAACAAATCTTAAACACATACCTTTCTTAGGTGCTACTTCCATGTAGTATCCTATTTCCGAGAAATCTTATTTCTCATAAGGCTCACATCTCATTAAGCCTCAAGCTAAAATTATCTTTTTCTGTTGAGCTTTGCTCACCTAAAGCCTCTCGCTCAAAAAACCATATGCATTCCGCATCAAAGAACCCTTGACTGTTGGGCATCAGCTAATTTTCAGTTGGTCTGTGATGCCCTCATGTCCAAATCTTTCTGAGAACCGAACCCTATTCTACCACTTGCTTAGTCTCGCGTTAGACTAACATCCCTTCTTTCTTTCCCAACTTTGTTGGCTGGTATTCCTTGCCTTTATGGGGATATCAGATAGGAAAGGGAAGGCTGTTCAGAAGGAAGCCGAAGACGTCAGGATCTACAGGAAGGAAGGAAGGAAGGAAGGAAGGAAGAAGTCTTTAAAGCGACTTTTGTTTTGACCATGTCTTTGGGTCCCACATGCTTTTACATTTTAAGAAATATCTTTTAAATTCCGCTGCAACTCTTTTAAATTCGTATTGTAACCTTACGGGAGGTTTATCCCACTTGTAATTCGATTTAAATTAATAAAATAAAGTTTGTTATTCTCAAATCATCTTCAAGTTACCTTTTTAGCCTTGGGTGACTTTGGACGGAGAAATCCGAGGTCACTGGCGGTAATACCCTTTGGCTTTAAGAAGGGGGTGTTACAACGCGAGAAACCGCGGTTTGGGATTAATTCAGCCCGCGTCTCCTTCCTCTCCCTACAGCCGCCGAAGACATCCCTTCTACCTCTCCTCCTTCTTCAACCTCCCATCCACCATTGAAGCCCCAAATTGAAGGTCTTTTCAACAACAAATCACACATTCAAGTTAGATTTCTTCTCTCTTTCCTCTTTCAATCCTTAAATTTGTTGATTTGTGCTTGAAATTCTAGATCTAGGGTTTTCTTCAAAATTCTAGATTTGTGATCTTAGGCTTAAATTGTCAAGTTTAATCTCTACATTATTAGTCTATTACATGATTCTAGGATTATCTCTTGTCCAAATTGCATAAATTGGTTGATTTGAGATTATTTGTGAATTTGCAATTTTCTACTCTAGATAGTGGGGGAAGAGAGTGTTTTGAGAGCTAATATCATATTGTTTGACTTGATTTGTTTTGGATTAGTGCTACATTGTTGTTGGATTGTCCTTGTCGGGACAATCGCTTGTTGGTTTTGTTGTTGGTGTGCAGGTTTTTGAAAAGTCATGATGACCCGAAACAAGAAAGGTAGAGCTGGTGCATCTTCATCCCGGGCTTCAACCCGGGGTGTTGTACATCATGAGCCACCAGTGAGAGTGGGTGAGGAGACACTGGCATTTTATGGCATCAAGCTTCGAGATCCCGATCATGTCCGTAAGTTCCATCAGTTGAAAGGTCGGGGTTGGAAACCAATAAGGTACATTGATTGGGAATTGATTGGGCATCTTGGCCAGGGTGCTCAGCTTACAGCAATGGCTAGCGGAATCCGGTTTGAGTCTTTTATGCACCTCCGAGAGCCCACCTTCAAAGGGCTCACCCTTGAGTTCTTGAGCTCCCTGGACGTTATCATTCTGCGTGGTCCTGGGTCCGAAGTAGGGAGGATTGTATTTCAGTTGGGAGGAGTGCGACGAGAGATGACGCTGGAGGAGGTTAACACGTTATTTGAGTTCCGTGCCGACTGGGCGTCCGAAGTACCTCGCTGTGAGAGCCGGGCATTTTGGTTGACAAATGACTTTTGGACAGCTATTACAGGGAGGAAAGATTATCTAGCCACCCGGGCTAAGGCTTCCGTCATCACTCACCCTGCTATTCGCATCTTTCAGCGGTTCATCGCTCACACTATTTGCGGGAGGGGTGATGGTGAGAACAATGTGCTAGGAAATATTTGGTCATTCTGTATGCTACTCTGAGGAGGAAAAATGTGAACTTAGGTGGGTTGCTTATGACCCACTTATTACATGTGAGCAAGCAGGTTTCAGGCACGATTGCCATTGGTGGGATTGTTACTCGGTTTGCCCGGTATTATCGTGTTGATGTGGATCGCCTCCAAGTTGATTTGCCCCCAGCCCCCATGAGCTTCACTATGTTTAACAAGATGAAGGTCTTATTTGCTGTGAGAGACGCTTACTATTGGGCTCTTGGTGACTCTGGGATGGTTATGCGGCTGCCAGATCCTGACAGAGTTCGTTTGGAGGTGGGGAGAGATGATGTTGAGGCGACTTGGATGATAGCGGTCACAGAGGCTGATGTAGAGATTCATACAGTGACCGGTCCTCAGAGGAGAGTTAGACAGAGGCGGGCTCCTGCAGAGATTGTGGAGGAGGACTTGATGGAAGATGAGGATGATGATGCAGACTTCCGGCTTGAAGAGGAAGTTCCGCCACAGGCCATGGATTCTGATGATGATGCGATGCCTGGCCAGTTTCATGCGGAGGCCAGTACTTCTGTTGGTGGCTACTCCCCCTCTCAGTTTGATCAGATGATGGAGATGATGAGAGGACTCCATACTAGCAGCAACCAGCGGTTTGATGCCCTGCAGACTCACATTGATGAGCGCTTCCAGAGTATGCAGACTCATATGGATCAGCGCTATACACACTTTCAGGGTTACTATGATGATCGGTACCGTCAGTTGCACACTAGGATGGATGGATGGACGACTTCAGAGGGTTTCCCTACACACACATATCAACCCTATCCAGGATATCCACCTCAGCAGTTTCCACCACCACCTCAGGATCCGGATCATTAGATGACTTGGTTAGTTTTTCTTTTCTCTTTATTTTTACCTTACATTGGGGACAATGTAAAATTTAAGCCTGGGGGGAGGGATTTCTTGCTTAGTCTTAGATTGCATTCATATAGTTGCATTTGCATGTTTAATTTCTTGTTTTGCATTTTAGGATTCAAATTTCCCTACTTGGCCACTTGTCTCTCTAAGTTAAGAGTATTATCTAACCCATGACTTGCTTGTTGGTTGAAGTTTCTTTGGATTGAAGCATGATTCTTTAAGTTATTAATCTTGATTATAGGATTGAGCATGCATAAGAAGTTGAAATTTTGAATTGTTTATGAAATTCTAGACATATATCCTTTGTGAGATTATTTTGAGCCTTTTATTGCATATTTGCATCTTTTTCTTGAGTGTATTGCCTTGATTGCTAGCTCTAGAACTTGCGTTTAGAATCTTTTTCAAGGCTACATTACATGATTTAAATGCATGACATTAAAATGATTGAGGCATGTTCATTAGCTCATATTATCCTTATCTACCTTGCATTATTCCTTGTTTTGATAGCCCCTATTTTTGAGCCTATTAGCCTTATTTTGTAGCTCCACAAACATAACTCCAAGCCGATATAAGCTTGACCCATCCGGGAATTAGGATTTAGCTAGATTTGTTCTTTGTGGTATTATGGAGATGGTTTGAAAGGAAAGAAAAGGAAGAATGTTGAGTTTGAAAAGAAAGAAAAAGATAAGGAGTTGAAAAAGAAAGAAAAGATGTCTCTTATAAAAAGAAAAAAAAGAAGAAAGAAAAAAAATATGAGAAAATGGATGAAGTGTTGAAAGAAAAGTGATGAGAAAGAGGTGAATAAGTGGTGGAAGTATGAAGTTAATAGTGGTTTTTTGTAATTTGGGTTTTTGCGTGTTCTAGTTCCCGGATTTTTAGCACCACATGACCATATATTTCTCTACCTACTTGTTTATACCTTGGCCCCATTACAACCCTTAAAAGTCCTCATGATTTTTGTGGTGTGTTTAATCATTCGTAGTGGAGATTTAGAACACTGATGCAAGCCTATGGTAGTCTAGCTTTCAAAGTTGATTTTGAGTGAAACACGTCCTTAAACACTTACGTGAGAGTGCAAACACATTACCTTGGTGAGGTCTAGAATGGATGAATGATTTGATTTTGAAAGCTTCTAGTTCATGTATGCGATGATGTCTTGGTTAAGGTTTAGCTTATTATTTGAAATGTGGATTGATATTGAGATGGATGCTTGACTTGCTAGTTGTGGTGTGACTTTAATTTTATTTCTTGCTTGAGGACAAGCAAGGTTCAAACATGGGGGAATTTGATAAACACATATTAGGTAGTGTTTTAGGGCATGTTTAGTTAGGCTTTTCATGGTTTTTGGTTTAGTTTTACTTAGTTTTACTAGTTTTGTAGTTTGTTAGAAAGATTCGGATATCTACACTTTTTGTTGTGGTTTTTGATTGTAGATGTGAAGACAACGAGTGTAGAGGAGGTGCAAGCCTAAGCATTGGAGATGGTGGAAAGAGAGATCAAGCCATGAAACATGCCCAAGGGACGAACCGAGCCAAGAACGTGAAGATATCATGCTCAGAACGTGAGACGCGGGCAGAGGGCTCACGAGACGTGACCGCGTCTCAGGTGGTCAAACCGCGTTTCGGGCTTTTACTCTCGGCTTTGAAAACTCGGGATGCGGCAGCGAAAACTCGACCGAGTTTTGGGTGGTTTAGGCCGAGTTTTGACCCGTGTCTTCGATATGTCCGAGTTTTATTTCGAGATATTTGTGGGCCTTTTGGATTATGTTTTTAGATATATTTTTGGAAGACATATTATAAATAGTTAGCCCTAGTTCTAGGTTGTATTATCTTTTGAATCTTTGAAATTGGTTATTGGAGACTTGGAGAACAAGAACCCTTTGGGAAACTTTGAAAGCTTTTCAATGTCTTTCAGTAGCTAAATCCCTTTTGTTTGACTAGTTAATTGAAGTTGTGAACATAGTATTATTGTGAGGTTTGACTGTTCTTAATTTTCCTTGACTAGATTATTTTCTCTGTGCTTGATTGAATAAGTTTGATTTAGGGTTTTGTTATACTGGCCATCTAATTGAATCTCTAGGTTGAATTACAACTAGATCTTTCTAAGTACCGGTCGGTGTTAATTAGATCATAAGTAGAACCTTTAATCAATCTAGGACTGGTAGGACTAATTGATTAGAGAAGAGAATTCAATCGCATGTTATTTGGATGTCTGGTTGCTCTGAATGCATGTTTCTATTGATGCTTGGATCTTAATGCTGTTGTCAAGTTGAACCTAGGAGGTCTCTTAGGTTATTTGATAATTAGGGTTGTTAGTACCGGTCGGGCTAATAGCTAGAATTGAAGTAGGATTAATAATTCCATGAAGTTGGGTTATTAGCATTCCGCAATAGATTAGTCAAGGTAAAAAGAGAATTTTGATAATCAAGGATCAATAATCAAGTTTACAATGGATATTAACTAGTTGAGCATATCTCTCTCATATTCTACAAATCATATTTAGTTTTGCATGTTTAGTTTTGATAGTTATTAGATTCATATTCAAAAACCCCCCTTTTTCCTGAGTAATATAACAATAAACATTGAAAACCTGAGTCTTTCTTGGATCGACCCTTACTTCCCTACTACATTCCTAGTAGGTAGTTTGGTTTATTTTGATCGGTATTAGGGTGACTAAAATATCGTTATCAGAGGTACATCTTGTCTAGCTAAAGACGTTAAAGAAAGCGCTTTTTGGGAGGCAACCCGTTCTTTCCCTTTTCTTTTCTTTTTATTTTGGACTTTTTAGCTTAGATTAATTTGATTTTTCTTAGTCTAGACTAGATAGGTAGTTTGTCTTGCATATCCACTAACATTTTGTAGGGACCCAAGGCAATGGACGGGCATAAGAGGACCAGGTTGAACAACAAACTGATGGGGATGCTCTCAGGAGACGGTCGGCGCCGACCCCCTGATGGTCGGCCGCGACCCACTTCGTCCACATGGTAAATTCGGAAATTGTGGGTATTTGCAAGTAAGTCCTGAATTTTTTCTACACTTTTTACCCATCCCCCACCTCTTTCTCAGCTCATTCCCACGCCTCCTTGCCTGACCTAGCCCTCAAAAACCTCCCAAGAACTCTCCTTGACTCCATAGCTCACCAACTACTGGATCCACCCCCTTTCTTCCCAAATCTACCTAAATCCTTCCTAATTCTTCTCATTCTACCCAATCCCTCTCCAAAGAACCTGATTTTCGGACCTCCTACACAAAAAAACCCAAAAATCCGACCTTCACTAGACTCGGATACGACCCTTGTTTTACTTGCATTCTACTTATTCACCACTTCTTTGGTATATTCTTCTACCCCCTTACTCTTAAATTCAAGTTTACTTGACTATTTTTGAGGGTTTAGTTGAAAATCTAGGTTTTGGGTATTCTTGAGTTTGAATGTGAAATTTGGGTTATTAAATCTAGGTTTCAGGTGTTCTTGAGTTTGAATGTGAAATTTGGGTTATTCATGCTTGAATCTACATGTTTGGTTGATGATTATTAGTTTTTGGGATGATTTGTTATTTGGTTGATTTTGGGTCAATAGAATTTTTCTAGGATTTTTGGTAGCCATTAAAGGGGCGTTTGCTGATTTTTTTTTCATGAGCAGGAAGTAGCAAGTGGTCGGCGCCGACCCCCCCTTGGTCGGCTGCGACCACTCAGTGAGCTCGAAAAATTTTGCATATTGATTTTGGCGCGTATTTGTGCATATGCGAGCTTCCATGGGTCGTCCCCGACCCCAGTTGCCTCATAATCTTGTTGATAGCATGCTTATTGAGTTGCCTTTGCCATGATTTGAGTGATTTTGAGCATGAGTTTTGCCCACTACTTGCCCATGTTTCATGATTATACATGCTTTGTTGAGAATTTTCATATGCAATTGAAAGTGTGTGTTTATTGCAAGTATGGGGTGACTTGTTGGTGATCGTTTGTGTGCTTCTTGTGTGGTATTTCTCCTATTTGAGTTTGGAAATTATCTTAGAAGCTAAATGGTTTTGTAGGACAATGGCATCTTCTTCAAGAGCAAGCAAGAAGCAAAAGAAGGTCAAGCAAACGTCGGAGCCGGTGACGGATGATGTGGAGTGTCATACGGACGAGCAAGTGGCGGTATATCGCTTGTTGAGGGAAGGCAATGTTGGAGTTCGCTCCTACAATCAAGTGGGACACGAGATGTTCTATATGCATACGGCGGTAGTGGAGGCTTTCCAATTGCTTGGCGCCGTGCACCTCATTCATAATCCAATCCAAGAGCACTACCCGGCGCTAACTTGTGAGTTTGCCGCCACTCTTGAAATCACAGAGCATGACAAGAAGGACTTCAACAACTCCAAAATCTCATTTCAACTTGGCGGTATCAAACGAACCGGAACTATCAAGAGGCTCAACAAGACGCTTGGGTTTTCCCCACCACAAGGAGCCTACACCTTGAGTGACTTCCCTATCAAGACGATGTGGTCTTATCTCACCGGAAAAGCGGAAGCCCCGAGTACTCCCCTTGCTCGTGATATTGCCAACCCGGTCTTTCGGGTCATTTTGCGCATCCTCGGCTCCATCATTTGGTGCAAGTACGAGCTCTCTCGCCACACCATGCGGGAGCTCTTGTGCTTGTCCACCCTCCTCTTCGGCAATACCAAGAGCATGAACTTTGCTTATGAGTTCGTCATCAACGTCCTCAACCAAAGGAAGAGCCCCAAGCATACCTTTTGTGGATGGATGATTGTCATACTTACCCAAAGTTTCAACATTGACCTCTCCCGCTACACCACCAAGCATACGATCCCCTTGGATGTCAAATACTACGAAAATGCTTCGGTCTTTTTTTGGAAGGACTGCTCCACCTTTATCAACAAATTCAAGATTGACAAGAACACCACCCATGATGTTGTTCTAAATGAAGAGAATTGTGAGCTTTTCTACCTCTTGAATTGGTATGACACTTGGGCTCCATCACCTTCTCCCTTCACACCACAGCTCTTGGCGGATGAGAGTATAAGGCAACAACCGAGTCGGTTCCAGAGGCGCATCCCGAACCCACCAAATCCAGACCAACCTCGCCTAAGGAGATTGAGGAGAGGCCCTCGGTTAAGGGTCGGGGGTGACCATGAGGAGGTCGGCCAAGACCATGCTTAGGCAAGAGGGAGTGCTCAGGAGAGGGTCGGCGCCGACCGGCACCAGGTCGGCGGCTAGCTAGGACAATTCAGTGGTGACCCGATGGATTATACTATGAACCCCCACACCAAACTCGTGCCCTACTTAGCCAATCCCTACGGGTTTGAATGGTCCGGAGGCCCTCATTTTGGCGGTTCTAGCTCCAATACTCCACCCGACATCAATTCTCTTAATGCTAAAATGGAGACTCTTGCTCTACAACAACAACACCTCTATGCCACTCTCAACAACCACCACACTCAACGCATGGCTCACTACCAAGAAGTGACCGAAAACCTCAACAATCTCAACACTTTCCGGAATGACTACTATGAAGACCGACGGGCTCAAAACGAGTACAATGCTTGGCTCGCCCAAAAGATGTTCCCGGACGATGCACCACCTCAACCTCCTTAAAGATGAATCTTCTCCAACAACGGTCCAAGTCCAAGTACGTTTCTCTTTTCCCTCTCTTTACTTTTTAAATCAATGGGGACATTGATGTCTTAAGTATGGGGTGGTTAGGGGAAAAATACTTGATTGTGTTTGTTAGCATGTGTGTTTGCATGTTTGTTGATGTGTTTGCATGTTTATGTGTGTGTCTAAGCATGATTGAGTCTTTTCTTTTTGATTTTTATGATGGAAAAATGCCTCTTCTAAGATGTCTTAGAATAGCAGTTATTCACCTCATCATGTAATTCCTTATAACTTGCTTTTTAAGATTGCCTAACCATGACTTTGATTTTTGAATTTTGAGCATATAATGGACATGGAGCATGCATAATTCTAGGTAAAAACAATCCAACAAAATTTGAACCTAAGTGAGAAATCTTTTGGCCACAAGGAATGTATGTTTTATTCCTTGAGTTTTCATGTGTGATTTTTGCTCTTCCATATGCACTAACCACTTGACAATGACATGCTTATTCTAAATTTGAAACCAATGGAGACATATTCATTACTTGTTAGATCAAATGATATTGAGCTTATTTTCATTAGCCTATTTCTTTCATTTTTATCCTACCTATACATGATCCCTTGTTTGTAGCCCCTTGTTTGAAGCTTTAAGCCTTATTTCTAGCCCCATAAAATTATCCTAGCCATTATAAGCTTGACCCCATTAAATTCGGGAATTAGGACTTAGAATGGATTGTGATGTCGTTGAGGATGAGGGGGTGAGGACGGAGTTATTATGAAGGTGGAGATATAGGAGTTGTCTTGAGAAAAATATGGAAAAAGAAGTAGTTTTGGCTCGATAGTATAAGTGTAGTTGTGAGGAAGCTCTCAGAGAAAGGTCGGGGACGACCACTATGGGGTCGCAGTCGACCATAATTAGTGAAGAAGAGTCTCAGAGATGGGTCGTGTGTGACCAACACCTGGTCGGCTACGACCATGCAGAGAGTAAAGGAAGGAGGAAAAAATTGTCGTGAAAAAAAAGAAAAAAAGAGAAAAAGAAGTGAAAAAAAAGGAAGTTGTGTGAATAAGTGTAAGAGCCAAACTCTTCTACATAAGAAGAAGACAAGAGAATTGGTGAAGAAGTGAGCTTTGAAACATTAAGTGTTTTGGTGTTTGAAGGAAGAAAGGAGAATTGGTTGAGTAGTTATGAAGTCTAGGAGTCTAGGTTCCAGGATTTGTTAGCACCACAAGACCAAATTATTCCACACCCTTTGAAACACCGAGCCCCATTACAACCCGGCCGAATGAAACTTCTTTGAAGTCTTCATTGAGCCACCTTAAGTTCTTTTGATGATTTAACTTGTTTTGATTTCTTCGGTGGAGAATTTTGAAAATAAGGTCCATTGACTATGAGGTGTTGCATATGGGATTGAGATTGAGGGCCCGTTTGGTTACTCGGGCGGAAAGGGAAAGGGAAACGGAGTGAAAAGGTGAAGGGAATGGAAAAGAAATCCGTTACCACCCAAAACTGTTTGGAGGCAGACATCACCGGTAAGGGATTGATAAAAAGAATCCCAAATCAAAAAATTAGGGTTTTCACTTTGCAATTTTCCGTCAAAATTCAAACCAACAATTTGGGAAAATTCGTTCTCCCTCCTCCTCTCGATCAAGACTACGTGTACCACTCCTCCTCCGCCGTCGATCGCTTCCGCAATTTCGCCTCCTCCTACTCCCACCATCCGATTCCCGCCGACTACGCCCTCCTCGCCGAGGAGCTTTTGGCCCGGAGGCTTCGCGAGCCTCCGTGTATGCTCGTCGATTGCTTTTGCCAGTACACTCCTTCCGCCATAGATCAGCGATGGGAGGTGGGAGATGAACTCGTCGGAGAAGAGCTGGATCCGGACGCATATTGCGGCCGATTTGCGCCGGTGGAGGCGGAATTGGCGGCGGAGGCGGTGGCGGGCGAAGCGTGAGAGGAGAGGCGTGTATGGGGTGGAGGTTGAGGGGATGGCGGAGGCCGCCATGGGAGGAGCTAGAATGAAGAAGAAGAAGACGCGACGTCCGTTGATGAGGGGAGGGTGAGAGACAGAGTCGTCGAGCAGAGAGGCAATGAGAGGAATCACGGAAAGGATTTTGTTACCTGCTTTTTTTTTAGGGGAATGAAATGGGCTCTTCATTCCTTTTCTTGCCTTAATGAAAAAGCCCAAAAAACAGGCCCCAAACACAGCCGAACGGAATGAAATAGCCCATTCCGTTTCTTTCAGCTCAATTTTTACCAAACAAACGGGCCCTGAGTGCTTATTGATTGACCCTAAACACTTGAGAGTGAGTGAAACACATTGCCCTTGTGAGGCTGGATTGTTATTGCTTAGAATATATACATGTGTGCTATGATATTGAAGTTGTGTTGCTCATTATTCTATCTTGTGCTTACTTTTTCTTAGAGGCATTCTTGGGCTTTTTATTTGGTATTGATGCATGTGAGTAATTGCTTGAGGACAAACAAGTCTAAGTATGGGGTGTTTTGATGTCATGCTTTCTAGTTGATTTTCATAGGGTATTTTCTAGATTGTTTTGCATATTTTTATATATATTTGTGTGTGTTGCATGAGATTTCAACTCTCTTTCGAGGGTTGAAGTTGTTTGTGTGTTGTTTTTGTGCTTTGTAGGTATTTGGAGTTTTTAGGAGAAGTTTTTAAGCTATTTGGAGCATTCTCGGAGGTGGTGTTTTGTTGTGGTTTTCAAGTGTCAAGTTATGAGGAGTTCTTCAAAGATTTCAAGAGACGAATTTCCAATAAGAGGCGCCTTAGAAGGAGTTGCAAGAAGACTACAGGAATCAAGGAACGAGAAGGAAGAAACACCGAGAAAAGATCAATCATTTGGAGCAAGTTCAAGCAAAGGCATAAAGAAACACAAGAAGTGGTCGTGGGTCGCAGGCGACCTACATAGGATCGGGTGCGACCTGCCTTGAGTCATGGATGGAAGAGGTCGGCCACGAGCCTCCATGGTCGGCTACGACCTTACCGAGAACTTAAACGCGGACGAAACTTGCCGCCCAAGTAATTGTCCTTTTGGGTGTTTTAATTATGGATAGAGCTTGTTTCCTTTTTAGAACTCTTGTACCTCTATATAAGGAGCCTTAGGGGTCTCTTTCTAGAATTATGCTTCATTCTTCTTAGGAGAAACTTGGAAGACAAGGATTGTTAGGGAGAATTTGTGGATTTGCAAGAATTGTAAGTTGGATTCTCTTTTTAATTCAAGTTGTTTGCTTTTCATCATGTCTTCTTCTTCTCTTATGTTGAATGTTTGCATGATAATGAGTGAGTAGTCTCCTTTTCTAGGGTTGGGGTGAAACCCAACATAAGTATGCATGATAAAACTTGAATCTTTGATCTATGCTTGACATTATAATCTCTATCTTTTAATCCAACTTGTGTGCTTAATTCCTTGATGAAAGTTGAGACATGTTCTTGTTTGCAATTGAATTGAAAGATTAAATTGTGAATTTGAATAATTATTCAGGTTTGAGACGAAAGTTAAAACCTTTAGATAATAAGTAGGATTGCATGTCAACATCTTTATGAATGTTGAGATTTTGATATGGTTATTTGTGGCGAAAGTCATCCTTGAGATTATAGGTTAAGTTGATCATTGACTATTGTTTGAATGCATGATTATGCTGTGGTGAAACCTTGTCCCTAGATATTTTTCTCATATTTTTGCAAGTTAAAATCATGCCCAGTTAAGGTCGGCGCCGATCCCCCTTAGGTCGTAGAAGACCTCTTCCTGAGTGTGTTAGTCGTGTTCTTGGTAGTTCTGTCGTGGTCGCGGACGACCTCCCTAAGGTCGGGTGCGACCTTCTCCTGAAACGAGTGATTTGTGTTTGTTTGCTTTATTTTGTTTTGTTTTCGTAGTTTGATTGCTAGACTATAGTTTCTTCTAACTCTCGTGGACGATCTTGACTTCACTATACTCGGCGGGGTCTTGACAAATTTATTTGTTCAAGAATAACCCTTCAACAGACCTTTCAAAGCCAACTAAACGAATACCATGACCATCTCCGGGACCTTCAAATGCCAAGCCTTTCGGAGCAACTCCTGCATTTCCCTATCCGATTGGGCATAGGCATTCCATGCATTCATATCATAGGCCGAACTCACCATGTAACCACCCTAGGGGGACATCGTCCAACATAGCACATCAAGGGTGTTGGGGTCCCCCGCCAAGCCAAACGCCACGATCTGCCGCAAAGCGGAAGCTGGAAGGTGCAGCTCAAACCTCGTCCAATCCCAACCCTTCCCTATCCACATACCCTTAACAATAGACCCTACATATATCATCCACCCTTTCCCCATCATGCCATGCCACCGCTAGCAGATCATTGCCAACCCAACTGTCCTACTACAACTTAACCCTCTCTTCATTGCCCACTATTTGATTGTTAGTAGTTAGAGAGTTAAGAACGCTCTTAGGAAGGGCATCCTTTTACAGTAGAATACTTAAGCAGAGTAAAAACAAAAATAAACAAGTAAAGACAGACACAAAGATTTATAAAGGAAACCCACTTAGACCAACTAGTCCAGATGGGTACGTAAAGCTTTACCTCCGAGGAGGGTTTTAAATGACTTCCTTATACTTATATTACGTTAGTCCTTACAGCTATGATACAAACAAATTTCACACTTCTCTAAACTATAAGATTTCGTCCCTATAACTTAATAGTGAAATTTCTCTAAGCCCTAGCTTTTGTAACCTAACACGATAAACACAAATACAAAGAGAACTCAAACCTGTCGTGTTTCGCAGTCCCTTGGAAATATACTCCTATCTTCCTTACAAACACATTTGATTTGTGGTGGACTTCCTCTTTCGGTCATGCTCATTCTCTCACATTATAATTGAGTTCGCTCTTGTGTTCTTGAATGCTCTGCTGAGAGAGTCGGAAGATCTCAGACCGCATTGAGCGCTTTTGGCTTATATTTATAGGCGATGTGAAAGGGCTTCTTTCCTAGGACCCTTTTACCCTTGAGCGTCCTCAAAGATCTTTTGTAGATCTTGTCGCTTCCCTCCAACGTTGTACATCCGTGAAAGTTTGTCTCAACGTGAAAGTCAGCTCTTCCTTTTGCAACCTTCCACGTGGTGCTTGGGATGAGATCGTCCAAAGCGACATCTTGGAAGCTTGCATTTGTTTTTGACATCTGAAGCTTCTGAGGACTGCGGTTGCGGATGATGTCATCTTTGTCAGGCAGTCTTGACTTTGTTTGAATTTGAACATTGGCGTTTTGGTGCGCGTCCCTACTCGATAAGGTCTGTCTCCCTATCTCGCAAGAATCTTGTTCTTGTTCACTTGAATTGGATTATGAATGAGGTGCACGGCGCCTATGGGCTAGGGACGTTTGTTCACTTGTTGTTCTTTTCTTTTCATGAGCGTCCGTCGAAGCTTTCCTGGGATAAACACTTGGACAAAATATTAGATAACATTGAGTTTGTCATTATCAAAACTAAGAATGGAAATCGTTGAGTAGATGTTACTGATTGGCGTCCCTAACATCGTTTCAACAATTTCCGTCTTTTTGATGATGACAAACTCATTATACAATAAGCACAAATTATAAAGCTTAGCATGAATGAGAACACTTGAGTATCCTTTAAGGGTGTTAGCATGAAAATCATTCAAGTGTTTAAAACTCATATTTTTCCTTTTTAATAACTATGGATTCAGTTTTTATCTTGGCGTTCTTAAGACTTAGCTAAAATTCCCCCTAAGCACATGCATTCTATGATAACTTTATCAACGCATCTGTACATATACTATAATTCCCCATTTTGGCATCATCGAAAAGGAAGACAAGAGTTAGTTCATGTTAGCACAAAATCATAACTAAAAGTAAGAACGCTTAGATAAATGTGAGTCCAAAAGCAAGCAACTTCATTCAGGCAAAAAAAGACCGCTGTACTTATTACACTCCCAAGGATATTATTTTTAAAAGAACAATAAAGAACAACACAAAAGAAGAGGAAGGGAAGGAGTAAGCGTAATCAAGAAGGACGCTTCACAATCGCGTTCCTAATATCTTGGAGCATGTCGATCATTGGTGTGAACAATGGACTCATGGAGCAGCTTCGCAGTATCAATCCAGATGCATTGGTTGTCGATCATCATAGTATAGAGATCCTCTCAAGTATAGTTGTTCACATGATGAGAGGAGTCTTCCTGACGTTGATCGTTCTGATCTTAAGGACGCGGTGTTCGCATAACTTTGTTGAATGGTGGCCTCAGCATAGGCATAACATTTACACATTTTTCTTGCTTCTTGAGATAAGATAAACTTTGTTGGAGTTTTCATTTGTTCTTTAGCCTTGTTTTCCTTGGCTCTCAGGGAGCCTTTTACACCCTTTCCATTCTGGTGCAACAACTTTTGGTCTTTTCAACCATAGTAGACATTTTGTTCATATAAACACCACCAATCATGGTCTCTTCAACCTGGTTGGGTTCGGGTTCAAATTGTAGAGGGGTTTCAATTTCCATAAGTTGTTCAACAAAAAGTTCCTTATCATGGCCTAACATAACGATGAGACACCACCCATAGTCCATGTAGAAATGTTAATAGATAAAGAAATCAGAAAGCAATATTTAACTAAACACGATATGGGTATAAGAACAAACAAACACTCTCCATGATATTTCAGATTAGGGCCACAAAACAAGCATTTCTTAAGTTGTTCATGGCATTTGCAGTTAAGGGAATGGTGAAGGAATTGAAGCCACCTGGTTCTTCGATATATGTCAGTAAATTCATGGATCTAGTACTTGCTATATGGGACGAGCCCTTTGCTATTCTTACCGTCCTCTCGATTCTTACCGTCCTCTCGAAATTTCTTGGGTGGCTTTCATGAGCCAACCCCGCCTTGATTGCTTCCCGCCGATCCCCGTTGATCTTTGCTAGTATAGTAGCCATTACATAGGTCCTCGCCACTTCCCGTAACTCCTCTATTGTTTTTGAAGATTGAAAATCCTTGATCGAAGCATCTGAAATGATCCCGATTGTACTGCTTGTTTTTCCGTTTTAAGGTTCGCTCTAAACCCATATCTCTTCCAATCGGCTTGAGGAACACACCAATATGGTTCGTAAATAGAGCTTTTTGGATTTCTAGAGTAGATAACAACATAAATTATACAGAAAACGGTAAGAAAAAGAGATGGAGAGATGGATCTGGGGGTTTGAGGGTTTCTTGTGCTTATCGCCATAACAAGGGAGTAAAGGGAAAAGGGGCTCGACTTCAACTGATATACGTTCATTAATCCATATATTGTCAACTCTCCTTCAAACAATTTTTTTCATTTTTTTCCCACTATAGAAAACCCTAATTGAGTCTTAAAATGATCTAAAATTAATTTACCAATAATAAAGTAAAGCTAGTTTATAATGAAATTTTTATCCATCATTGTAAATGTAGTAATCCAAATGTTATGTATTCAACTCTGCGTCAAACAAATTTTTTTGATTCTTTTTCCCGCTATAGAAAATCTTAATTAATTTCTTAAAATAATCTAAAACTAATTTGTAATAATAAAGTAAGGCAAATCTATAATATTTTTTTATCCATCACTATAAATGTATTAAGAAGATACATTTTTAGTATTTATCAATATATTCTTATTATATAATATTATAATAAGATTTTTTTATTATAGGTCCCTAAGAGCATCCCATATAAATATGTCAGATACTATTAATCTCTAATCATCGTATTTATTATATTTGATCAATATTATAAATTAGATGATAAATTTAGACTAATAATAATGCAAGTATAAAAGCAAATTGGAGAAATTTCATTTATATACATATGCATCAATATAGGAGGATAGTTTCCTTACTAAATTTGTTAGGTAATAATTAAAAACTAAAAAGATGATATATTGATATGTAAAAAATTAGAATTCTTCATATTTTTCTTAATTTATAAAATATATTATATCTATTATAGAATAATATTAGTTGAAACTATAGAACAATAGTAAACTTAAAACATTACAAAATACGTACAATCTTCGTGCAAAAAATAGCAAACTATTTGATTAAAACATTAAGAATGTTTTGAAATTATTGTCTATAAATTTTATAAATGATAACTAAAATAGGAAAAAATAAAAGATATTCAGTGCGTAGGATGGGAAATCACACTAGTGATTATTACAATTTTAACTATATAATTAACCGTATACCTACCAATATCAAGTAGATCTCATTAGCTTAATGGTAATACCCTTCCCCCATTAATCATAGGTTCAAATCACAAAAGTTGTATTTTTATACGTCTATTTTTTAAGCAAGAATGTCTATCTCAAATCTCAATGAAGTTATATTTTTTATGCATTTATTTTTTTAAAAACAAGAACGTTCACCGCAATTCATTTTGAAATCCAACACTATCCCCTTAATTTTATTTTTATCTTAAACTATTTACACGAACAGATTAAGTCCGGGAACTCTACTATATCATTGTTATTTATTTCGATTTTCTATATATAAGAATCACCATATATAATGTTAACGGTCATATTCTCACGGGATGTGATACAACCTTCTTTATTAAAGTACAAGTTATAAGAAAAGACTAAATATAGAATCTAATTTTGAATACTTAGAAAAAAAATTGATATCATCGTATAGTTATGGATCAATGTGTCAATTTTGAAGACGTGCATAATAGTGGAAATGATTACCTAACATTTATTAGAGTTTAGTTTTATTTGCAACATTTGTTTTTATTTATTTACAGCTTTGATAAACATTTAGTTTTTTTACTCTTCTTATTTTCCTTTCTAAATAGTTACCACACTTACTAATTTATTAACTTACAAAATTAAAATAAAAATCATGTATAGGTAATATCGGTTATTTGTAGAGGTGTCAAACATGTCGGGTCGGGTGGATTCGGGTTCGGTCTTTTCAGGTTCGGATTGAGTGTGATTTCGGGTCAATCGGGTTACTGGTCAAGTCGGGTCGTGTCTTGACAAGTTATTATGCAGGTTCGAGTCGACCTAATAGGTCAATAATTTGAATTTTCAATGATTATTAAAATAATATTATGATTAAACAGTCATGTTTAATATTAAAATATTATTTTAAATAGATTTTTATAATAAAATTTTAGCGAAATTCAGCCCGGTAACCACGAGGTTTTGCAAATTCCGCGTGGTACACAGAGGTTTTCAGTATTCCGTGTGGTAACCACGAGGTTTTGCAAATTCCGCGTGGGAACCTTGAGCTATCATAAAAAATTAAAGTTATATAGAAACTTACCCATATTTTCTACTTAATAACACAAATCACCCTATCTTTAGTTTTTTAAAACTATCTAATCTATTTTATAAAACACCTAACTTTTTAATTTTAGTATTATATATATATATATATATATCTTTTTTTATTTACTCTTTTTCCATGACACCATACATAATTATTTTACAAAATCTTATATTTTTTTTATTAAAAAAAGAACCACATTTTTCAAATTTTTATTAAAAAAATTAAAATAGATTTGATAGGTTTGTTGAATAATAAAAAAATAATTTATTATACCTAATTTGAAGTATCATTTAAATAGATTTTTTCAACAAAACTATCAAATCTCTTTTCTTAAAATCTTAGTGAGAAGTATTGCTTAATACATAATCTTTATTATTTGTAAATGTTAACTTATTATAAATACGAAAAATTTCCTAAAATTGCACATGTCATATAAACCTATAATGTTTACACATTTTTAATATCATGATATATGTACATTATGTTAAGAAAATTCAATTTTATTTTATTTTAAAAACAAATTACTTGAACTAGTGCACCTACTTTTAAAGAACACCCCCTTAAAGGATCAATATTAATAAAATTCAAGTTTATATTTTGTTAATATTGATCCTTTAAGGGGGTGTAAAATAAAATATATAGTGTCATGGAAAAAGAGACCTTAAAAATATTAGGTATGCTTTTGTTAATTTGAAAAAATGAACTATTTATTTAAACAAATTTGAAAAATGTGCTTTTTTTATGATAATAAAAATATAAGATTTTGTAAAATAAAATATATAGTGTCATGGAAAAAGAGTAAATAAATAAAATATATCTATTACTATATACTAAAGCGGAAGCAAATTCCGCCACCATATTGTGCCACATCACCCCATTATTAAAAAAAATTATCTTCTTAAATCTAATTTTTATCATAACATTAACATATGATTTTAATCTTATGTCTAGGCTACCCCTTACTTTCTTTAAATAATTTTATTTTTACATGCCATCTTTTATAAACCACCTTAATAAATTACTAGAAGTGTCTTGCAATATAGATAGCAAAAATTAGAAAACATACGTGTACAATTTAATATAGATACCTATCTTTTATATGTGATGCATCCATTTTCTACATTGGCCTTTGACTATACGTATTAGACCATATTTAACATAAAATATTACTCCATCTTATTATATTAGTTTATATAGCCATAATTCAAAATAAATAAATAATATTTGTTTATCTTATCATAGTATTAATATTCAATAATAAGGAATAACTTCTTATTGTTTTTTTAGTTGTGGTTATCTCATTGATATAGATATCAAGTTAACAAAAATACTAAGATATACATGATCGTATTCTAATCTTTATCATATCCTAAGCTATAGTCACTCTCCTTTACTTTATGCTTATCTTAACCCTTACCTTATGGTTTTAATGTTGGATTAATATTTTAATCATTAGATTTATTTGATTATATTCTGATTTTAATCTTTAATAAGAGTATATCCCTATAATAAGGTCTCTTTTTTAGTCTTCCTAGATCAATAAAATATATGTATTTATATGTATTAAAATTTTAATATATTAATAAAGAAATATTTATGTATTTAATAAATGATTGATGAAGTATTAAAATTGTTAATTCTTTATCCAAAAAAGGGTTGATGTACCAATTTAAAATAATTCCCATATATAATAATGTTTGCAATCAATATGGTATAATTTTATATAAAATAATAACTAATTTTAATAAACCCAAACACCCCCGTACAAGGTACGGGTCATTTGCTAGTATAATACTAAAATTATGAAGTTAGGTGTTATATAAAAAGAGATTAGATAGTTTAAAAAAATAAAGATAGGGTGATTTGTGTAATTAAGTAGAAAGGATGGGCAAGTTTTTATATTATTTTAACTTTTTATAATAGACCAAGGTTACCATGCGGAATTTGCAAAACCTCGTGGTTACCGGGCGGAATTTCCCAATATTTTATTTATAATAGGTTTGATAATAAACTATATTATAATATTTACAAGAAAATATATTTATTTACATATATATACAAAAAAAAATCGGGTCGGTCGGGTCGGTTTTGGGTTTCAAGCCAATCGGGTTCGGGTTTATCACGTTCGGTTTTTTTTCTTTGATCGTCACTATTTGGGTTGGTTTTCAACCCTAAAATTTTCGGTCGATTCGGGTCGATTTTTTGAGTCGGGTCAGGTTTTGACAACTCTAGTTATGAAGAACTTGATTTCTATATCGAACAATAGTTTTAGTTAAATAGCCATTTAGTTTCTGACCAAAAAAAAAATGGAAATTCCTTTTGGTACCCTTGTGGTTTTGACAATTCCTTTTGGTGTCCTAGGAAAAAAGTTATTCCTTTTGGTACCCCTATGGTGTATACATTTTCCTTTTCATAGCCAAAACTCTATTTAAATCCAATTTTCATCCAAAAAAAATAATTTTCATTTAAAATTTAAATATAAACGAATTTACTATGAAATTATCTTAATTATTAAAGGGTGGTTTTTTGCAAAAGTTTTTATAAAGGGTGGTTTTGTGAAAATAAGTAAAAATAGAGGGTGGTTTTATGCTTTTTCCCCAAAATATTTTCATTCACATGAGGTTTTGTACATATGAGGTTTATGTTGGTATTAACATTCACATTTGAACAATTTGCAGCTGTTTATCTGATACGGCTGACATTCGCAAATGGGATTGGAGTTGATTTTGGAGCAGGTTTAGTAGCTTCAGGTTGACCAAATACATTCCAAAATCTCAGCGTCTCATCAGCTGCTGCAGACACTACTGTGCACCCATCTGGACTCCGTGCCATGAAAAGAACCCGGGAGGTGTGGCCAGTGAGCTCAGCCACCTTCACCATAGACGGATACTTCCATAGAGTAAGTTGATTCTTAGTGAATCCATGTGAGCTGAGCAACTCACGCTCGTTCTTACTCCACACCAAAGAAGATACCTGTGAACCAGTATCAACCGAGTTCAAGCAAGCCCCCGTATGAGTATTCCAGAACTTGATTGTTCGGTCACCTCCACCTCCTCCAGTTGCCAACAAATTACTCCGGAAAGACACCAGGCTAGAGCCTTGACAGCAACAGTGTGTTCTTCAAGCCTGTGCAGCCACTGAGTCGTTGAATTTGAAGATGCTCTAGACCGATCCCATATGTGTAGCAGGTTGTCGTTTCCTCCACTAGCCAGTTGCTGACCCGAGGCTGACCACTTCAGACCACAGACCTCTTGTTGATGACCTCTGAAGGCCACAACAATGGGGTGTCTCTCACTCTAACATCATTGTTGAATATCCGACCATCCATTCCACCAGTTTTCAGGAAGTGGCTGTTCCAAGCGAGTGATCCCACGTGTGCTCTGTGGCCGCCTTTTAGGGTTCTTAGTTGTTGGTTGGATTTAGAGTCCCAAAGCTGCACTTCGGAGTTCTTTAATCCGACGGCGATGTGGCGTCCGTCTGGAGCCCAGCTGATGCTAGTGACTGGGCCGTTGTCATCATCAACTGTTAGAAGTTCTGTTGTGGATTCATCTGAAGCCTCCCACAAGTAGACTGTGCTTGCTAGAGCAACTGCAACAATATTACTGCTGCCCCAGTCCAGGAGATTTAAGTAGTAGTCATCAATGAGATCAGGAGCATCCAGAGTGCGTTCTGATGTCTGCATATTAGAATCAAAATTGCTCATGAGTCAAATGTAATAAACATCATTGACTCACCATTTAAACAGAAAGAAACATCAAACGAATGTGAAATTAGGCATGGGTGACCGTCGACACATGTAACATTAAACAGATTCTAAATCGGTTAAAATTTCATTGCATTATTTAAACTGAAAGAAGCATCAAGCAGATTACAAATTAGGCAAAGAGTGAATCTCAACTAAGTCATCAATCATCATCGTCATCATCATCATCATACAGATATTCAAATTAAGTGTGAAACATGTTAAGATTTGGCGATAGAATTACAATCATGGTGAGAATCGTTATTTAATTATAAGTCAGCATTACCATTCAAGTTTAGGCTACCAGGAAACAAACACCATTCATGAATTCATATAGTAATCAATCATCATTTGCCAGATTCAAGATCCCAGTTAACTACCAACTGATTTCATGGATACTGTAAACCTAAAACCCTTAGCTTTTTCCAGAGGGATTGTATTAGTTAACAATAAAACTAAAAAATTTCTAAAACCATTTAAGGATATATATATAATTATAGACTCACCTGAGGAATGTGTCGCCGGGGCTTAACTGGCTTTTGGTGTAGTGAGGATGATTCCCATTGCGCTATTGCTGTTTCTTTCTGAGCAGCTGGCTTGTTGTTGAATGCAAGAATCCTCGTCCTGTTCATGCCAAACACTTCCCTCAGCTTCTGGCGGTAGGCCTCTTTTGCTGGAGAGCTGAAAGCCAGGTTTTCCTTGTCCTTCTTGGACCCTTCTGTCAGCATGTAGTGAGCATAATCGAAATCCATGGCTGATCTGTTTGGAATGAACCGATCCAACTGCCAATCAACGTGTCAAAAAGAGTTAGAACTCCACAACCACCATATTAAGTTTTAATTGAACGTTTACTTTAGAATTATGTCCTCTATAAATCATGGAATCTCAATGCATAGACAACACCAGGTGTTTTAGGCATATGCGAACCCTAATCTTGGACGTTGATAATTAGGGATTCCCAATTCAGATTAATTAGGGATTCCATTATGCTTCTGCTGAGAATCAAACCAAACAACTCTTAAGAGAAGCTTGAAATTCAGACTTTAATGATCCGATTCCTAATAGAAAACCAACAATCGATAATGGATTTACAACAATTAGATCTCGCCACGAATTTTACTCCAGTTTAAGGTAAAGAACAAAATCCATAATTGGAAGATCCCGAAACCCTAGAACCGGAAAAAACAACAGAATTTCATAAGCCAAACGAAATTGAGATCAGGGATTTAGAACATTATGTTTTCCTTCGACCTCTTCCTGGAGAGGCTGTGGCCTCGAGATGCGGAGCATGGATCCATGGCGTGCGACTCCAGAAGGCCGAAATACTCTGCAATCAAGATCACAAAAACCAAAACACAAAGGAACTACGGAAAATAACAATATAAAGAACAAAGAACAACGGAACAAAGAAGAACGGAAAGCAAAATCAGCAGAAGAAGACTTGAGACGCAGATCTGTCACTTGGCTGAGAGAAACGCAGAGATCGAGCGATTGAGCGAACAGAGGGCGCGAGCAATAGAAGAGAGAGAATGAGAGGGGTGCCGAGTTGGTGCGAGACGTCTGTTTTATAAGGAAGGGGCGAATTGCACGGCTCAACGGCTAGTGGGGGGATTCGAATCTTCTGTCCCGCTCCCGTGCCCCGTAGGCCGTAGCACGTCCCTTATTTCTCATTGGTCGGATTTGCCAAATTGCACCATTTTTATGTGTTTTTTAAAGTCAAATTTTAAAATTCCAGCCAATGAGAGACAATGGGACGTGCTACGAGACACGGGGGCAGGACAGAAGATTCGGTTCCCTAGTCAGGAGAGAGGCAGACGTTGAAAGTATTATTTGACGATATTGTCCTCCAAAAACGCTGAGAGGCAGTGGACTCAAATAAATACATCATCATCATTTATTTAGGATAAACCTTACAAAATCACATTTAAAATAGGGATATGCTTCTTATAAAATCTAAATTATAACAAACTGGTGTAATTCCCGTGTGCCTTGTAGGGGGTTCGGATTTTATTTTTTGACGCATAGAAAATACATATGATAAGGATTCGGTTCAAATGAAAATCACTGTTATCCTAAAAACTGCGGATGATTCTGGATCGTCCGATTACGCACATCAACGGTCCTGATTAGAAGCTGCTTTTCATTTAAATTTTAAAGACACGGGGGTTGTTTGGTAATTTTGCCCCTTTTGATATTAGATCTGCCGTCTTCCTCATTCCACTATGGACACCATCGCTCGTGTTCTTCAAGCTCGCCTCCGACGCCATCGCAGAGCATTCCACCGTCTGCTTCGACACAATCCGTCGCCTCTCGTCCGACGCCATCGCAGAGTACTCCACCTGCCACCTTCAGTTTCCGTCGGCCGCCGTCACCTTGGGGTGGGTGGATCTAGGGTTTTCGCCTTCAATCGAGAACAAGAGAATGAACTTGATTCGAACGTTTTGTGTCTGAACTTGATTCGAAGTTTCGACTTCAATCGGGAACACGAGAATGAAGAATGAAGAATGCTTGATGATCTAGGGTTCCTCTGAATTTGAGTTTGAACTTGATTGGAAGTTCTAGGTTGCTGAATTCAAGTATTGTTAGAAATTGAATTTGTGAGGAACTTGTAGCTGGATTCTTTCACTATACTATGACAAAGGGGCTGAATTGAAGTATTGATAGAACTTGTAGCTTCAAACGTACTGTAATCAAAATTAGCCTTCCATGATGATGACTTAATGGGTTACTTGCAATTGTGAAGCACACATGAACGTTCTATGTTTTAACGTGAACATTCCCCATTTTAATGTGAACATACCTCCATTTCACGTGAACATAAAATATGCGTATATCTATGATTTTAGCTTGGCTCATTATGAACGTTGTCTGCTTTAACGTGAACATGCCCCATTTAGATGTGAACATACCTCCATTTAACGTGAACATAAAAATATAGGTTATTTATACTGCTTTTTATTCCACTTTTCAATGCTTAGCTCATTATGAACGTTCTATGTTTTACCGTGAACATACCCCATTTTAATGTGAACATACCTCCATTTCACGTGAACATAAAAATATGCGTATATCTATGATTTTAGTTTGACTCATTATGAACGTTGTCTGCTTTAACGTGAACATGCCCCATTTAGATGTGAACATACCTCCATTTAACGTGAACATAAAAATATACGTTATTTATACTGCTTTTTATTTCCACTTTTCAATGCTTAGCTCATTATGAACGTTCTATGTTTTAATGTGAACATACCCCATTTTAATGTGAACATACCACATTTTAACGTGAACGTAAAAATATGCATTATTTATCCTGGTTTTTATTCCACTTTTCTTTGCCTTGTAGGTTCTACTGCTTTGTGGGCTGAGATGTCTCATTCCAGTAGTATCAACAGCGTTGATGACACGATGGTTCAGAATCCGGACCTAAGCAATTATTATGAAGTTTGCTTTTCTCAAGGTGGGTCTACATATTTCCAACCTGTTTGCCCAGATGATTTGAAACCAACTGTTGGCATGACATTCACCACATTGGACGAGAGGGTTAAATTTTACAAGGACTATGCATTTGCATGTGGGTTTGACACGCGTATGAGCTCAACCCGTTATGACTCCACAGGGAAATTTCCTTTGATGAAGTATGTAGTTTGCAATAGGGAAGGATATAAAGATGGAAGTAAAAACACGGGTCAGCGCACAAGGTCTTCTAACAGAGTCGGTTGCATTGCCAAGTTTACTCTTAAGTTTGCTGGGAATGCTGGGTACTCTGTTTTTGATTTTGAAGAACGCCACACTCACAAGCTGGTCATAGAAAGTCATCGGCGGTTCATGAAGATGAGGAGAAATCTCAACGTTGGGCACAAAAAGTTTGTTCTTGATTGTGCACAGGCTAATATAGGTCCTTCATCAGCTCATCGTCTTTATAAGGAGGTTGTGGGTGGGTATTCAAACGTTGGAGCTTCTGTTGTGGATTTCAAAAACCATCGTCGAGATATGTTGCTTATATAAATGACTCCGATGCTCAGATGTTCACAAACCACTTGTCCAAGAAAAAGGAGCTCTCCCCTACGTTTTGTTTTGATTACGACGTTGATTCTGCTGGCTGCTTGTCACGTGTGTTTTGGTGTGACCCCATATCTCGAAAGAATTTCACTTTTTTTGGTGAGGTTATGTCTTTTGATGCAACATACGGGACCAACAGGTAATTCTGTAATCTCTATCTCTACTTGCTATCTCAATCGAATTATCTCACAAATGCAGCAAAGCTGCATTTGTTTTCACTAAAACCCAACTTGTCGTTTTATATTTATATATACATAGAGAGAGACAGAGAGATCATGCTTTACAATTGTGCAAATTCGCAAAGCTTTTTGCAAATGTGTGTAGGAATTCGAAAGCATTAATCTCAACAGACTTTTAAATCACGTGAACACAACTACATCATATGTGAACACGGTACTCAAATACGTGAACATTGCACTAAGATATGTGAACGTACATCTAAAAAATGTGTTAGGTGCATTCTTTGTTATTAAAATGTCTTTTTCCAAGTTTATTATTTTTACCATGAAATATGTGAACATTCTGATAAAATATATGAACAACCAAATAAAATACGTGAACATGAAAACAAACATAGTAAACTGTTGCAGCATTCATACAGTTTTTTTTACTAAATTCTCTATGAAACTGTTGTTATCATTTGTGAACATAAGGCTTTTTTATATGAACATAAACATATTTTATATGAACGCATCCTCAGGTATAACTTGGTTTTTGCTCCATTCACCGGCCTCGACCACCATAAGAAGTGTGTGACATTTGGTGCTGGGCTTGTTCATAAAGAGGATACGGCGTCCTATATCTGGTTACTTGCAAAATTCAAGCAAGCAATGGGCCACGATCCAAAGATACTCGTGACTGACCAGGACGGCGCAATGAAGTCTGCAATTGAGACTGTGTTTCCAATGACTCGACACCGTCTCTGCATGTGGCATATTATGAGTAAAGTGCCTGGTAAGTTAAAGTTTCCTTCCCATGTTGATCCCGGGGTTTCAGATGAGTTCAGAATGCAGTTAAACTCTATTGTTTGGAGTCATTCTTTGGAGCCAGCGGAGTTTGAGGATAAGTGGGCGGCCTTGTTTGAACGGTATCCTGTTGAAACTCGGAGGTGGTTTGATGACACGTTTGCTCTCCGTTCTTTCTGGATCCCAGCTTATTTCAGGGATATAATGTTCGGTGGGCTAGTGAGGACTACTTCCATCTCTGAGTCAGTGAATAGCTACTACGGCAGCTTTACAGATCGATTCTTCCGTCTTGCAGAGTTACTGATGCATTTTGATAGTGCTCTTGAGAGTCAACGCCACACCCAAGCAAAGTTTAATCATGAATCTGAGACGATGCAACCTGACTTGAAAACCCCCCTTGAGATAGAAAAGCATGCTTCTAAGGTATATACCTTGTCTGTGTTCAAAGAGGTTCAGGTTCAGATATGCTTAGGCTGCTATTGTTGCCGTATTCTTGGCATGTCTTCTGCTAATGGAATTACAGAGTACATCGTTCACGAGGGCGATCGTACTGGAGTCACTGTACGTCACAAACAAGCTGAGGATGAGGTAATCTGTAGCTGCAGAATGTTTCAGCGAGTGGGTCTACCGTGTTGTCACATGATCTTTGTTATCAGGAATAGTGGTATGGATAGGATTCCAAGCAAGTATATTCTGGCACGATGGACCAAGAATGCTACGATTTCCCCAGTCTTCAAACTTGATGGCCATGTTGTCGAGCAATGTGCTGCAATGGAAGAACGGGGAAGGACTCTAAGCGAGTTGATATCAGATTTCTATTGCTGTGTTGCTACGGTGGAAGATGACATTGATCGGTTGAAACAGTTTTCAACTCTAATTAAGGAGCATAAGGCATCACTCGCAAGCTGTAGTGATTTGGATACCAGTCGTGCAACGTCGAACTTGAAGAGCGCCGAGTCCTTGGCTGGTATCAGTGTACCTTCTGAGATCACCATATTCCCCCCTGAGGATGCTAAGAATAAGGGGAGACCGCCGAAGCGCATTAAGTCGGGAAAGGAATCTTCAATGGGTTCAAGGGAGAAAAGGCGTTGTTGAAAATGCAAGCAACTCACCAACCATAATTCTCGTACATGCCCTGGAGTTTGATTTTATAACTATTTGTTTTCCCTCTTTCTTATGATTGAGTTACCAAAGTTTTTGATCTTCTTGTGTTATGATACTTGCAACTCTATGGATCAACTCTTTTTAGGTTTGAGTACGTTAATATTGTGTTATTTTGAGAACTTAAAAAAACGTTTCAATATGAACCGTTTGTGCACTCATCTTTTTTCCAAGGGACTCATCTTTTTTCTAAGGTGTGAACGCCAACATGAAATACGTGAACATATCCATCAAATATGTGAACATCCTATGAAAAAGCGTGAACAGAAAAAACCGTTTCAATATGATCCGTTTTTCCCAAGGACTCACATTTTTTCTAAGGTGTGAACGCCGACATGAAATACGTGAACATATGCATAAAATATGTGAACATTCCATGAAATGACGTGAACAGAAAACACATTAGATTGATGACCCTGTCCGAAATACATATAGGAGTATTCAAATTAAAAGTGAAAGGTGCGTGACAACTTGGCCAATGCATATCCAACTGAACGTTGCGATTCAAGTGGAATTTTGCAACTCGATCTCAAATCAGATAGTACTTGTGAATCTGTGATTGCCACTCATTCTCAGCATGTGAATAAACTAACCCATAATACAGGGAAAATTGGTGGAAGGCGTGTGATATGTGCAGATACGTAGTTGAATTAGTACATTCTCGTGTGTAGAGTTTCAATTAACTTACAATTGAAATGATCTTCTAGAGTTGTGCATTGAGATTCATTAAAGCATCTACCATTTTCAATATGAACCGTTTTTCCCAAGGACTTACATTTTTTCTAAGGTGTGAACACCAACATGAAATACGTGAACATATGCATAAAATATGTGAACATCCTATGAAAAGACGTGAACAGAAAACACATTAGATTCTAATGTCAACAAAGAGTATCCGAAACGTAAGTCAAAAGACATCATCAAAGTATATAGTGCTAATGTCTATCCATGGACGAGCGGCCTCATAATTGTGCGTCCTTTTTTGTATTCCTCCAAGGTTTTTACCACACGCTTCTTCAACTCGTTCACCTCAGAGTGTAGGATAACGTTCAAGTATTTAACCCTCAATTTCTTCAGACAATCAACTGCATTATGTTTCGTTATCTCTTCCTCCCACTTCTTGAGCTGTGCTCCCATGTACAGCTCCATAGCCCTCATTGTACATATGCCAGTTGCTTGCTTCCTTTTCTCCCTCCATGGAACGTTTACAATCTTGGGCTTTACGTTGACATCCATAATCGTTTTCTTCTTGGCATGCAACGATCTCATTTCCAAGTAGTGTTCAACAAGCTGTCTATGAAAGGACGTAAAAAACATGAACAAAGTGTTAAAATATGTGAACATATGTATAATATAAATGAACAACTTATATATAATGTCTTACCACTACTTGGGTCACTCTCTTATACAACTCTTCCCCTTTGTCATTCTCTAAGAAATCAATGATTTCTATCCCTGGGTTCTTCAAGTTAAAGGATATGAGAATGTAGTGGCCATTCTCCAATAACACTGGGATTAGAATCTACATTTAAATTAAAACGAATTAGACCCTTAACATGTGAACATAAATATGAAATATGTGAACAGAGGCTTAGAATACGTGAACACAGACATGAAATATCTGAACATAGATACATGAATTATGTGAACAGAGCATGTGAACACGTGCATGAAATATGTGAACACAGGCATAAAATATATGAACAAAGGCATGAAATATGTGAACACATACTTGAATTGTTTTCAACAAAATTTGTGAAATACATAAACAGAGCATGTGAACATAAACATGAAATATGTGAACAGAGGCTTAGAATACGTGAACACAGACATGAAATATCTGAACACAAATACATGAATTATGTGAACAGAGCATGTGAACACGTGCATGAAATATGTGAACACATGCATAAAATATATGAACAAAGGCATGAAATATGCGAACACATACTTGAATTGTTTTCAACAAAATTTGTGAAATACATGAACAGAGCATGTGAACATAAACATGAAATATGTGAACAGAGGCTTAGAATACGTGAACACAGACATGAAATATCTGAACACAGATACATGAAATATATGAACAGAGCATGTGAACACGTGCATGAAATATGTGAACACAGGCATAAAATGTATGAGCAAAGGCATGAAATATGTGAACACGTACTTGAATTGTTTTCAACAAAATTTGTGAAATACATGAACAGAGCATGTGAACATAAACATGAAATATGTGAACAGAGGTTTAGAATACGTGAACACAGACATGAAATATCTGAACACAGATACATGAAATATATGAACAAAGGCATGAATTATGTGAACAGAGGCATAAAATACGTGAACAAAGGCGTGAAATATGTGAACAAAGGCATATCTTTAGCAATCAAAGTCTTCTGTTTCTTACCATATCAATTTTCTTAGTATCACCATCAACTAAGAGATCAGATGCAACCTTCAATTTTGAGGTAAAATTCTTCTTTGCAGCTATATTGAATTTCACATCCTATGACAATTTATGGAGTTAGATGTTAGAAAAATAATCTGTAAATGCTATGAAATTTTACATGAAAAGAATTTTTTAGAACAATTCAAATACTTACACTTTTAAGCACATATCCCATCAACCTCAGAGGCTTGCCAATACTTTTTGCATGCTCCTCATCATTTAGCACATAACTCCAAGAATTAATCACACTTGGAACAACATGTCCGTCTATACTTTGAAATTCCTGCTTGTGAACTTGAAATCTGAAGTTTTTGAAAAGAGTTCCCATCATCCTGCAAACAATACCGTAATTTCTTTGTATGGTTATTCAACTCTGAAATGGACACTTTAATAAGATATAGAAAATCATAAACGTAGCCTTACTCATTAGTTCCAAGATCAGTATGTAGATATGCCCATGAACAAGTTTCTTCTTCTGTCCATTTGTCATGTACCGTGACCGATCTCTTGTAGTACGGGCTCTTCTTTGCATCGGCAAGCCTTTTTGTCCTTTTTCCCCATACTTTTTTTGATCTATCCAATTCTCTTGGAATAGTCTTCTTGCCCTTTTTCTGCGACCAGAAATACATGAACTGAGCATGTGAACATAAACATGAAATATGTGAACAGAGGCTTAGAATACGTGAACACAGATATGAAATATCTGAACACAGATACATGAAATATATGAACAGAGCATGTGAACACGTGCATGAAATATGTGAACACAGGCATAAAATATATGAACAAAGGCATGAAATATGTGAACACATACATGAAAGATTTGAACACAGTTGAATTGTTTTCAACAAAATTTGTGAAATACATGAACAGAGCATGTGAACATAGGCATAAAATATGTGAACATAGACATAGAATGCGTGAACAGAGATGTAAAATATGTGAACACAGACACATGAAAAATATGAACACAGCATGTGAACACGTGCATGAAATATATGAACAGAGGCATAAAATATGTGAACAGAGGCTTAGAATACGTGAATACAAGCTTGAATTGTTTTCAACAAAATTATAACATGTGAATAGAACACACTGACCTTTTTTGCATTGATCTTTTCAACGTCTTCATCTGATTCGGTTTCCTCATCCATCTCATTATCAAAATTTAGTTCATCTCCTTCTTCCTCCACATTCTCTTCAATTTCAGCTTGGATGTTCATAGGAGCCTCATTTTCTCCTCCTTCCTCCACATTCTCTTGTATTTGAGCTTTGACATTCATAGGAGCCTCGTTTTCTACTCCTTCCTCCACATTCTCTTGTATTTCAGCTTGGACGTTCATAGGAGCCTCGTTTGCAACTTCTTCCTCCACATTCTCTTGTATTTCAGCTTGGACGTTCATAGGAGCCTCGTTTGCAGCTTCTTCCTCCTCAATCACCATTTGTTCATTCATGTCATTATCTCCTTGTTCGCCTTCTTTCCTTCCAGCCTCATGTGTTTCTTTTACATGCTCAACAACCTCTTGTATCATCCCATCAATATCATCATCTTTTCCTTTTCCTTTTCCTTTTGTGGCTGTTCTTCATTAAGATCTACACCATTTTTTGGATCGTTTTTGTCATCCTTTCTTGCATGACCTTCAATATAGACATTTTAAGAGGAAAAAAAAATCAGTTTTTATGAACACTTCAATGAAATCATTAAGATCTGCACAAGCTATGAAATAATGAGTGAAGTACGTAACGAGTTCTTAAACTTTCTTATGTATTTTTACCTTCATCTTCACTCACAGCTGTACCACTGCCTTTTTCCACACCCTCGTCTCTGTCCCCACTAGCTTTACCTTCCAATCCTTCAAATCCTTCAATAGGCATAGAAAAATATATAATCACTATTTGTGAACAGATCTATGAAATATGTGAACATATCGGTCAAATACGTGAACAAACACTTCAAATATGTCAACTACCTAAAACAAATACATTAGTTTGATTATTAAGGGCTATGCAATTTTACCTTCATCTTCACTTTCATCAGTTTCAAGCTCATCATCACTGTTATCTACACCTCTGTTCTCCTCTCGGTCTTCGCTAGCATTACCTTCAATAGGCAAAGAAAAACATATAATCACTATTTGTGAACGGGTCTATGAAATATGTGAACAAATCAGTCAAATACGTGAACAAACAATTGAGAATTTTACCTTTGCCTTCTCTTTCTAGCTCATTGATTTTTTGCTTTGAGCGAGCAACTATTTCTTCAACCACCTCTCTTATCCCAACAGCGTTGTTCATATCAATAAAGCAATCCTCCAATTGCTTTATTATATCCCTATCGAAGTGGAGCTCTTTTGGGATTCTTGTTAGTGTTTTTTGCATCTCCCTTATTGCAAGTCCAACATTCTGTGATTTCTCTTTTAGATCATTTACCCAGTCCTGTTTTGCCCAGTCCTGTTTGTTTTTTTCATCAATATGTAAATAAAAGGTTTTCATGTGTCATATAATTAATGCATGAACTTGATCGTCTTAGGAATTAGTAATCATCTTTTTTTTTCTATCTCTACTTGCTATCGCAATCGAATTATCTCACAAATGCAGCGAAACTGCATTTGTTTTCACTAAAACCCAACTTGTCCTTTTATATCTATATAGATCATGCTTTATGTATAGAGAAAGAGAGATCATGCTTTATGTATAGAGAAAAAGAGATCATGCTCTTATAATTGTGTAAATTCGAAAACTTTTACATATATGTGTATAGGAACTTGAAGGCATTAATCTGAACATAAATCTAAAATATGTGAACAACATGCTAAAATATGTGAACATATATGTAAAATATGTGAACATGCATTTCAAATATGTGCACATGATCCGTGAACATAATACTCAGGTACATGAATGTCATACTCAGATACATGAACGACACATGCATTTCAAACATGTACTATTTCATACCTCAACATTTGTCATTTGTTCTTTTGCCATTGTGATGGTGACGTCTATGGGCTTCTCTACAACATGCCCATGTCCAAATGATGCTGAGTGCTTGTCCTCAACTTTCTGTCTTTGCTTAAGCTTTTCATCATCCCATTGTTTGAAGACTGGGAAGATTGTTTGAGTCTTCTCGCCCAGAATCTTCACTTTGTGCACATAAAACAGCTGCAAAAACAAATAACAAAGACCATTGTATAGTTAAAATATTGTATGATTGAACTTATATTTGAAAGGGAGATAGATATTATATTTCACATATTACCGTCAGAAACAAGATAGGGCCTTTGAAGAATCCCTCCCTTTTATTCTTCCACTCTAACTTCGTTTGAATGAGGCTCTGTAGTAGAAAGCCACACCAATTCATCTCTTCTACATTGCTCACATCATCAACGAACAGATCCTGTCTAATGGCCCCTCTTTGTAAGCTTTCATCAAACATAGAGATGAAAAAGGCCACAAAACCCCTTCTGAACCAAATCTCTTCTTCACAAGTCTTTATCTGAACTGCGATGTCAGCTGGCCTGATGCTGTCATCCTTACTCTCAGCCTTACTTTTCTTTACCATCTGTTTCCACTCTTCTAAAACTGCCTTGTCTTTTGTATCCTTTTGAGTTTTGACTGGTATGGGGCCTTTCGGCAACCCTAAGACAATGTACACATCATCCTCCGTAATGTGTATACTCTTACCATTCTCAACCTTCAGCTCACAGCTCACTTCATCAAAATGGTCTAGCACATAATAGCTCATGTATGGGGGTACATGCGTGATGTTGAAATCTATAAGAGTACCAAACCCCATACTCTTTATCCACTGTTTCTTTTCCCCACTGAAGCTCGCAATTGTCTCCACAAACAACTTTGGGAGGTTTCTAAGCATTAACTTTGGGTGCTTAGTTGCTAATGTGCGGTGCATCCTTTTTTTAGGCTTTGACGTGTCTCCTTTATCAATCTCCCCTTGCTTTCTTTTTCTTGATGGAGGATTGCTAGCTTCCCCCTTTGTACATAAAAGAAAACATATATGATTATCAAATAATGTTCATCAAACATAATAAAAAAACAAATAAATGAAAACAGATAATCAACTTTTTTGAACACAGGAAACAAATATGTGAACATCTTAGTAAAACACATGAACAAATAAGACAAATATGTGAACATGCTTAATCTGAAACATTACCAATTTATTGTGAACAAATGCATAAAATATGTGAACATGGTATTCAAATACGTGAACATGATAGATAAATATGTGAACGTACAAAAACGTACAAGCAAGTACATTACACCTACGAGTATTCACACTTATTTAAATCACTAGCCACTAATAGTTACTAATTAAGTGGCTGTAGCCTGTAGCTAAGAGCCCTATAAAGCAATCTTCTTGGAAGTGAGCTAAAAAAGACTATCACATAAATGAAATTCAACAGAAACAGTTAAGTAGGAGAACTAAATGGATCCCAAAACAAAAGCACATAATTGACCTGATATATAGAGCAGGTATAACCAAAACCTGCAACTTAGCAATTGGGGTTACTCTCAAAACCAGTAAATGGCTCTCAAAACCAGTAAACAAGAGAAAGAGCTAGCTATTTTTATCAAAATAGTCAAACAGGCAAAAGCTTCAAAATTTCAACGGGACAGCCCTTCTACAAACTCCACAGTATATCAATTACACCAAGCTCCTGGAATTTTCCACCCCAACAAACAACAAAAGAAAACCATATATGCAGCAAACACATACTACAACAAGCGTCACTCAGCATGCAATCAGAGACAAAACAAAACACAAGCACGTGGTACAAAACAAAACACATCAATCAGAGAATTGGGGTTACTTTCAAAAGAATGCAATCAGAGACATACATGCAAGGGGAAATAGGGGAAAAATCGTCACTCAGCATTCCAACAGCAAGCGGAATCAAAATTCACTCAATGATGCAGAATTAGCAACAACATGCAACGAAACCCTAGAAACCGGCGATTACCTTCACCGATCGATTCTATGACTTCTTCCGATTGCTTCCTCCGATTGATTTTCTTCCCCATGGAGAATTAGCTTAGTCGGAGATTCCTGCGCGAAAACTAGGGTGGAAGACGGAGGCAAACGGCGGAAGCTTTCAATGGTTGATCTGTGTTGAAGAATCGCGAATCGCCCTAGCTCGATGTTGAAGAATCGCGAATCGCCAATCGCCCTTCCCCTTTGTATTGTTTTCTCAGGCTTTGTTTTGCTTTTTGTCAATTTTGCCCTTAAAGTTCTCTATAATTGCAAAAATGCCACCTTCCCATTTTAAAACTCAATTCTCACATCTACCTTTCTAAATTAATCTCAACCGTAGATTCGAAAAATCTAACGGTTAGTATTTATTCGTAGTTTTTATCTTAAGGACTATTTGTATCTGAGTCAGCCTCTAATTAAATTTAGTTCACTGTTAAAATATTAAAATGTAAATTCAAGAAGAATCTTACAAATAACAATAAATCAATATGATATGGATATAACCAAAACACCGTAATTTAATGTTCTTTAATGTATATTATGACCCAAATTTTTTTAACAAAATGCAATAGTTTATTAAAAAAAATTAATAAAGTAAAGACATTAAAATAATACAACATAAATTAGAAAAATAAAAATAAAAATAAAAATAAAAATAAAAATAAAAATAATAATAATAATAATAATAATAATAATAATGATAATAATAATAATGTCGTATGAACTTTTTATATGAAAGGGTAATTACCCTTTAATTCATCAAAATAAATTCACTAGTAACATTGATATTCAGATCGTCATTATTCAAAGGAAAATTATGTCGGGTGCTCTTAAGTTTTTGGCTTTTTCGGATGGTGCCAAGTAAAACTTTATTCCGTGAAATACCCACGAACTTTTGCAATAGTTCGGATCGTACCCTTACATGTAAATGTCTCTTAGATTATAGTAAAATTCGTTTATACTAATAATAAAAAATAATTTTATATTTATAATGTTAAAAAATCAATTACAATATAAAGTATAATTTAAAAACGTTTTGAAATATAACCTATAAAATATTATATAACCTATGATTTCAAGTTAATTTATGTTATATTTATCAAACTAAAACCAAAAATATTTCAATATTTATATTAACATTTATTTATAATGTGAATACATTGATATATATATATATGTGGAAAGGTAATTCACTATTATTAAACGATATTTTGTATTTTCTCCTATTATATAAGAAATCAAAATTCATATATTCCATCAACATATATACATATTTATATATAAAGTTTGAATTGGTATTAAAATTGTCAAAAATTACTATGTAAAATTTTCATGACAAATTTCAATTATATAATATATTAATTTAATATAAGTATTGAAATATGTTTGGTTTTAATTTGATAAATATAACAAAAATTCACTTGAAAACATAGGCTATATAATATTTTTATAGAATATACTTTTAAAATTATTAAAATTATTTTCATACTATGATTGAATTTTAACATAATATATATAAAATCATGTCTTTCTTATATAAAATAAATGAATTTTAGTGAAATATAAGAAAAATTACAAGTAAGCGTAGAAAAAATTACAAGTAAAGGGTACGAGCTTAACTTTTGCAAAAGTTCAGGGGTATTTCCCGAAATAAGTTTTTTACTTGGACACCATCAAGAAAAGCCAAAAAACATAAGGGCACCAAACGGAATTTCCCTTATTCAAATCTTTTCACATATGAATTATACGAAGTTGTAATTTGTACACGTTTCAAAAAAGCAATGTTGCATTGAAGATTTCATAATCACTACATGTATTTTTTTCACCTTGCATATATATATATATATTATATATATATGTGTGTGTTATATCGTGTATATGTATATAATAATTATATGTAAAATATAACATAGGAAATTTTTTATGGAGAAATAGTATATACTATAAACTTGTAATTTGTATATGTATTGACCTAAAACAGTATCTCTTTGATATAATGTATTTTATTTTTGGCTCTAGAATACATCTACATTTAACAAAATTATACAATTGTTAGATTCAAACACGGTAGTAGACTTCTCATTTTAATGTGCCTAACTAGGCAAAATAAATAAGATAAACTGCAAACTAAGGGATGGAACAATGGAGCAACGTGATTGATATTAACAAATGTAGTAAAATGCTAAGATGCCCTCCAAAATTTACATTTTATAATATTGTAAATTAGGAAAAATTCTTAGTTGATTATTTTATGGAAAGGATAAAGTAATTTTGAAACAAATGTTAATCCTTTTAATTGTATAGAATGTTGATCCGGTCATAATTGTCATATATTGGAAAATTTTATTTGTTTAATATCATAAATTAGTAAAAAAATACCAATCAACAAACTATGACTTTCCAAACATATACGTACACAAAGGGTTATTAGGATCATATAATTTGTTTGTTTTCTACATAATTAACTTTTCTTTAAATTTGAAAGATTGTTCACAATTGTTGCACATAATTATAACTATATACTAAAGCGGAGGTTAGATTTAATATTTAGCCCGACACATGTCACATTTTTATTGGACCGCATCACCCATCTTTAATAAAACAATTCAATTTGTTTGATTGGTTAAAATTTCATTGTAGACCCCATATTAGATTTTTTATCTACTAATTCCTTTTAATTAATTAAAATTTAATAAAATAAACTACCGTATGCTATATAATTTATCCAAAAAAAAACACAAATCCTAACTTACCAAATAAACTACCGTATGCTCATATCTAGCCAAAATTAAGAAAAAAATCAATCTAATATATTGCTAGGATTAGTACGCATATCTACCAAATTAAAAAAAAATATATCTAACAACAACACAAATCCTAACTTATCAAATCAATCATCACAACTATATACTACAGCGGAGGCTAAAAATAATAATTATCATGACACATGTCAACTATTCATTGGATCGCATCACTCATCTTTAATAAAATAATTTAATTGGTTGAAATTTCATCCGTGACCCTGACCCCACATTTGAAATTTTATTATCTATTAATTTTAATTTTAATTTTTTTTCCAAATAAAAAAATACACTTTAAATTTTATACATAATTTTTGTAAAAAAATTCGTATCTACTAATTTCCATTTTGATTTTTTCCAAAAATAATTAAACTTAAATTTTAGACATAATTTTTGTAGAATTCTTCTTATCTACTAATTTTAATTTCAATTCAATCTTATTTTTTTTAATAAAATCATACCTTTATCAAAATCTTAATTTCAACTCAATACCTTTTATTAGCCACAAATAATTATTTTAATAAAAAATATTAATGTTCAAAAAATCCAATTATCCAACCGCATAACCATTTTATCAAATTAATTTGATTTTTCAAAAGTTAATTGACTCATTTTTTATTAGTTAAAAATTTTATTATAGATTTTCCATATAAATAAATTATATATATACATTTGATTGTTTTCCCCAAAATAAATATAAAATAAAAATATTAATTATAAAATAAAGAAACTTATTGATAAAAACAAGTATTTAGTCCTTTGACAAAATTATAATCCTATAAATCTTTCTTCGATAAAAAAGAATGTATTATAACATAAATAATGTATCATTAAAATAATTCATATGGGGAAGAAGAAACAAATTATATAAAATAATACAAGATTTAATATCAAACTATTCTGTAGAATAACTTTATATAAAATTTGAGAAGTTTTTGAGAAAATTTGGGGAGTAGGCTATTTGGGGAGATTTGTGGAGCGGGTAGGCTCCCTTGAAAATTTATGTGCTAACTAGTCGTTTTTCCAAAAATACCCCTAGTCAAAAAAAACATTACACGCGTGTCACCGCGTCCCAATTAAATCCTGTCATCGGAAATCCTGTCATCCAAAAATCATGTCATCGAAAAATTGAAAAAACTTGTCCTCATGCATAAAAACTTGTCATCGCTTAGAAAAACTTGTCATTGCGTAGATTAACTTGTCATTACGTAGAAAACTTGTCATCTCTTATGAAAAACTTGTCATTGCGTAGAAAAACTTGTCATCCCTGACGAAAAACTTGTCATCGCATAGAAAACTTGTCATCGCTTATAAAAAAACTTGTCATAGCGTACAAAAACGTGTCATCGCATACAAAAACTTGTCATCGCGTACAAAAACTTGTCATCACTCAACCTATCGTCACGTACAAAAAAATTATAATCACGTACAAAACTTGTCATTTCCCTAACTTGTCATCACATATGCAACTTGTCATCAGAATTTATTAGTATGCCTATGTGGGATTTGAACCCACATTATTATGCGTTAAGCACGTTGCTCTACCATTTGAGCTAATAGGCCATAATTAAATTTAATATACAAACAAATTTAACAATGCAATATAAATTCCACTAGTCATCACCAAAACCCATAAAACCAACTTGTCATCGCCAAAACCCTTAAAACCAACTAATCATCCCTAAACCCGTAAACTCAACTTGTCATCATCAAAACGCATAAACTCGACTTGCCATCACCATATACTTGGAAAGCAAAACGGCATCTAAGTCAAGAAATGAGCGTTCACTTGTTGCAAGGAGAGCATCACTTGACCTAATCTTAACATGTCTATGCCCAAGTATATCCCAGGCAATGAAAAATGCATACTACTGATCCAATTAACACGTTTGACAAGTTAGCGGGCAAAGCACGTTTGACACGTTTGACAAGTTGCAAGGAGAGCACCAAATGAGCATTAACTTGTTGCAAGAATGGCATTAACTTGTTAGCGGACAAAACACGTTTGACAAACGAAATCTCCTCATCTGTAAACTTAAAATTGGCAATGTATCTTATGAAAAAAGAGGTCATTTCTATATCATGCAAGCCTAATTCAAATCTTATGAAATATTATACTCCAGTAGCTTTACACCACTATGCCATCATTTAAATCCATAAAAAAAAAGAGTAAAGTGGTCTCCAGTAGCTTTACACCACCTCAAATGCCGTCAGTATGTAAGGTATGTGATTCTGTGAAGGAACTTTACCTTCTTAGAGAAAACAATCATCTGAGACGATTCTGAGCCCCTGGTTATGCGGATGGACTGTAACTAAGGCCCCATCAGAGTCGGACGGCGACCTCAACCTTGCAATTTCAACACAAAAATAATTATTAAAGAACTTAACAAACACATAATGACTGAAAAATGATGAGATCTGAACGGACGAGTGAAAAAAGTTGTTGGTGAAGATGACGCCGAGGAAGAAAGACGAGACGCAAAAGACGAACACCCATCCGGGGGTGACCTAGCCAGGGCTTCGAGTCTTGACCATAATTCGGCAACGAGAGAGAGGCTGAGAAAGAGAGAAAACTTACACGGCATGTTCCTTGTGTTTGCCGGCTTTCCAGTAAGCGTCGGCCATGATTGAAGGAAGCATGGGGAGCTCCGACGGACACCAGGCGGAGCACGAGCCTACAGCCAGATGGCCAAATCTCCACCGCCAAGCACTGTTCCAGATAAGCCACCAAGTCGCCGCCTCCGACTCCGTCGACAGGAGCAGGCGAAGGCAACACCGAAGAGGAAGCCCGAATTAACACCGTCGGAGATCTCCTGAGGCGATAGGAAGCCGGAGGGAGCAAGAAGACCTTGGAGGAATCCGGATTGGGATCGGGATGGAAGCGAAACCCTAGATCGGGATCGCACTTCGTCAGAGATTACAGATCCGGAGATCTCCTCTTCGGCATGGAGGTGAGGCTCCGGAGATCGGGATCTGACCAACCATGATCTGCGGCCTCCCTGTGAATCAGATCTGAATGGGGAAGAGAGGGAGAAGGTGCACGGGATTGAGAGGGAGAAGAGGAGAGAGGAAAAATAATAGGAGGAGAGAGAAAATGTAGGGAAATAAAGCCTTATATACCCCGACTATTTAGTAACTTTTTTTTAAAAGGGGTACAATTACTTTCTAAATGATCTAAACCCGACTCCGTCGCCCCCTTCCCTCCAAGTTTTTAATTAAATCAAATGGTGTCTTCAAGGCACGGGGACTGTTACTAGTTTATTTCCTAATTCAAAAGATTGCCTAGACTATTGTGATCAAATAGTTAGATGATTAGATAAAGATTGCAGATTCACTCTTGAGAAAAAAAAAGGTAATCACAATCCTTTCAAAAGATTTTAAATTATTATTCTTTTCCTATTTTAAAAGATGGCTTAAAATAATTTTTTCATATATTAGTATCTTAATAAATTTCTACACATAATCTTATACCATTTTTTTATTTTTCGAAAATCAAAAATCAAGATAAAAAAAAAATCAAACGCACTATTCCACATGATAATTATGATTAAGGTAGTGAAATGAAATTAATGATAGGGCTAGAATCACCGATGGTTAAGATTTGGTTGAAATTAATTAACTAATATATAAATGAAATTATTAATGGTTAAGATTGGCGAACTGAATTGTAGTACTAAAAATTTAAAATATTTATATTATTTTAAAAAAGATATGCAAGTTGAAATTGATTAAAAATAAAACAAAGACTAATTTTTGGAGCAGTGTGAGTGAGTTTGTTAAAATAATTTAATAATTTTTTTAAAAAAGGAATTAAGATAAGTAATCAGGTTAATAATTAAAGGATTTTTTGATGATAAATACACCTTATGTATAGAGTGATTAAAGCAATTATTCAAAATAAAAAGTGGCTAAGTCAAAATAAAAATAAAATAAAAAGTGTTTAAAGAAATTGTTATGATAAGATTATAACTAATCTTTCGACCAAAATAAAAAGTAAAACACACAATATATATTAAGTTACGTTGGTTTGGTTGAGCCAACTTGTAGGAGGTTGACAAAATACCCCTATTAATTAATTCTTAAAATGTAAAATATATAAAAATATATAAAAATAAAATATTTCAGCCTCATGAGAATAGAAATTATTGGAATCCTTAAAATAATTATTAATTAATATTATATCTTTTAATGGACAGTTAAATGTCGTCCAATAAAAACAAATGAATGTATATAACATATTGAAAAACAAGTTTGATTTGTTCATTTATATATAATGGACAATTCGTCGCAGTGTAAAAATTATATAGTACATTTAATAGCCTTACTTCATTAATATGCTGCAGAAAACCATCAACAAGAATCATTCTCTTACTAGCCTGGTGATGCAATGCCAAGGCTTCCTTAGTAGGGATTGGTCAATCCAATTCCGGCATGTGTACCATGAGACAAACTCCGTTGCGGATTTCCTCGCGTCTTTAGCTTTTAGCTTTACTATGGGTTTGCATGTATTGGTTGCCCCCCCCCCCCCCCCCCCCGAGGGGATTTTTAATATATTGCATATAATGATGTAAGGGGTCGGGCTATCCCCCCCGTGATGACTACTTAGCCCTTTTTCGAATTTTAATAAAACGCCCCTTGAGGGCTCGGAGAGTGCCGCCTCTCCATCAACCAAAAAAATAGCCTTACTTCATTAATTAATTATTTAATTGTATGATTTCAATACATTTCTTGAGGGTGTTTTGCCTAAAACTCTTGATAAGTGGCAACTAGCAAGATCAATAAAAGAAAATTGGAAGTAGATAACTAGAAATATGCAAACTTAAAAAGTGAAGTTACTATGTACATCATCCATGAACACACAAATGAGTGATTCATCATTAATATTGGGTTAAAACATATCCAGTCCCTCGAACTTTCACAAATTTGTCACTTAAACACGTCACCTTTGGTTTGAACCTATTAAGCACCTGAACTTCTAATTTTTGACCTATTAAATTGTAATATCCCTCATTTTTATAAGGGTAATTTAGTAAATTCTCTTATAATTGTTCATAAAATAAAGAGATATAAATTTAATTATATCATTTGATCAAACATGAAAGTTGGTATGGGTTGGACATTTTTATCACATTTGTAAACTAGAGGTGTAGTTTGTGTAATTCGGTCAGAGTAATCAAACCCGATTCTACCTTCTTCTCCATTTGGGTGAATCTTCAAACGGCCATAACTTTCTCGTTTCTCAACGGAATTCAATTCCGTAAAATGTTATGGAAAGCCCGAGACTCGATCTATCGAACCCCTCTACCAATTTCGGGTAATTAGTTCAGGATTTCGTTCAAACGAAGCTGGAAGTGTCAATTAGGGCTTCGTACCTCTGTTGCATTCGACATTCAATTCAGACAATTATGGGTTCTTGGTGACGATTAGCATCCCTAAGATCCTTTAATGGATAAGCTGGGTTAAAGCCCTTGTCAATTGTAATCAATTTCAATCCGAAATCGATTGAGTGTTATGAGACGTTCCAAAATCTTAGGGTTCCATTCAATGGGAAAATTGGAACCGTTTGGAGTCCAATCTAAGTGCTATAAAAAGCTCAATCGATTCCCTTACCATCCCACATAAACCTCCCATCGAGATTCCTCAAAGATCGCCCACGTATGTCTTGAAAACGAAAGCTTTTCGGGCTTCCCCTGTTCTCGTGTGTGCAGAACACAGCCAGCTTCGAGGGATCGTTCTCCCTCGTCCGACCTCGAAATGCGATGCCGTCACCTCTGTTGGCTTCGTGTTTTCATCGCGGTTCTAATGCCACCGGTCCCATCTTGTTTCGTTGCCTGTAGCCTCTTCAACGATTCATTTAACCCGCCCCTTTCCAGCACCCCTGTTTTTCGTCGGGGCTGATTCGTGGGAGTCGTTCTCCTTCGACCGGACGTGGCGAGCCACGCCACCACCACCAATGGAATCACCACTCGGCGAAGTCTCTGGATCTGTCCTCTTCCCGCTCCGTCGTTGCCCGTGGTGGCCGAATAAATCCGGCGACCCGTGCCTCTGTTTTGGCCACTTGCCCATTTCCATGTGAACCCATGAACACGTCAAAAGAAAGGTTTTGTTTCTTTTTGTTTTAATTTCAGTTTTGACCTTACTATCGTTGTTTATTTGGTTACTTTAAGTATTTTGTTGTTGCGTTTGTCGCATCAGCTCACTGGTTGAGCACTCATGGTAGTACCATGAGGTCTCGGTTCGAGACTCCAGGGCGGCGGTTTGCCCTATTTCTTTACAGCTGGCTAGTAGCCAGTTCTCATCCCTTGCGGATGCTCTAGGAGCCAGTTCTTATCCCTTGCGGATGCTCTAGGCGAGCCCAAGTAGTACTTGTGGCGACCCTAACTCCTTTCCTTATCAAAAAAAAAAAAAAAAAAAAAAATTTAAGTATTTTGTTTTTATGGAGTAAATTATTTTGATCATTTCACTAAAATTAATAACATATGTGTATAAATACAATTCAGAATATATATACTATATATATGTTTTCATAAATGATATTTTGTTTTAAATAAAGGATATTTTTTAAGTATAACCTTATTTACTAAAAGTTATATCTATTTATCTATGTTTTTGTAATTATATTATTCAATATGCACAAGTGAATAATAATAGTATGTGTGGTCATAATTGGTTAATCAAACTATGTGATTATTTTAAAGGAAAAATGTTTTTTTTTTTTTTTGATTGCGGAGCTACTAGCTCGAACAAGCCAAAATTAGGCCACCTTTTAGTTACAAGGATAGCCTAAATCATCACTACGGATGATCTTTAAAAAATCAAACAGCGAGGGATGTTGACTCAACAAGAACCTCGACTGAGGTACAGACAAATGCGAAAAAGGAAAGGACGAAGATTGAAATGGAATGGTTGCATTGAGACTTTGAAGATTGACTTGTCTTCTTGTCAGGAAATCAGCAGCAGCATTTGACTCCCTGAAACAATGGTAAAAAACAACATTTGGGATAACCGAAATAAGATTTCTAATGTCCTCTAGAATAGAGTGAAGTTCCCAAGGTACTTTCCACAGGCGTTTTAATGAATTAATAACAATGAGATTATCTCCTTCAATTATCAGATTCTGGATTTGAGAATAGTCAATGCTCTTTAGAGAATGTAGTAAGGCTGTAGCTTCTGCTTGCACTATTGTCATGGAAGGTAGCTGTTGGCGTCCAATAGATCGAATGAATCCATTGTGGTCCCTTAAGATGAAACCAACATGTGTTGTTCCTGTTTTAAGTCTAGAAGCATCAAAATTTAGTTTGTACCATTGAGGTGGCGGTTTTTTCCAAGCCGTATGATTTTTCCTTTTAGGCTTGTTCGGGAATTGTTTAGTGGTAGTATTACAGCCTTCCCAAGCTAAAGCACCCGAGAAGGCCAAGTCAGATGGCTGTTTTTTGGGGTTAATTCTTCCAGGGTCAAAATTTTTTGCATTCCTATAAGCCCAAACAAACCACCATAGGAACGCAAGTGGTGTGGTGTTTATGTTTTTTGTAAGTGTTTCTTGAATGTTTTGGTGAAAAGTGTAGGTGGTAGTTAATTGGAAGGAGTGATTTAATAATTTCCGCAGTCGAAATATCATAGCTTTCGTAAATGGACATTGGAAGAAGAGATGATTTAGGTTTTCATCCTGTAGCTCGCAAAGGGAACACAGGTTTGGAACTGAGTTGTAAAAACGATTGATTCTATCTGTCATAGGAAGGCAGTCAGCACATGATTTCCATAAGAAGTTTTTAATTTTAGGCGGTAATTTCGATTTCCAAATCCAGTCGAAATTATTGTTGCCAGGGTCAATCGGAGTAGATAAGAGCGATGTTGTAGAATGAACCGAAAAGACACCATCAGTTGCCGGCAACCAGATGAGTCTGTCGTGAGAATCTGTAATTGGTATTCTGATATCAATAATGATATTGACTATATGTGGCGGTATAATTTGTCCGAGAAGTATTGTGTTCTAGGACCTATCCGGGTGGATAAGGTCGGAAACCCTAAGGTTTGGATCTTAAGTATCCATGAAAGGTGATAATTCCACATTAGGGAGCCATGGGTCAGTCCAAAATTTAATGGTTCTACCATTACCTAAAAGCCACCTCAGGCCTTTGGAAAAGATATTTCTAATATTAATTAACCTGCCAAACTGCCAAGAGCAGTTATTTTTGTGGTAGTCAAATAAAGAGTCGGTGCTTAGATACTTTTCTGTTATGACTTTGACCCAAACATTTTGAGGTTGCGTAACTATTTTCCAAAGAAGTTTCATTTGTAATGAGATAATAATATTTTCCGCAGAACGAAGGCCAAGTCCCCCGCTCTCTTTTGGCGAGCAAATACGATCCCAACTAATGAGTGGATGATGGTTTGGGGTAAATTTGTTCCAAAAGAAAGACTTGCAAACAAAGTCAATTTGCTTAAGAACGCCTTGAGGTAGCATAAAACTTTGCATGAGATAGTTGACTTTGCTTAAAAGACAAGACTGGATAAGAACAACCCTACCAGCTTGTGATATCGAGCTAGCTTTCCATTGGGAAAGTTGTTTTTTAAGATTGGATACCGCATCTGAGAACATTGAAATCTGAACTCTTCCTTTTAAGATCGGAATTCCAAGATATTTTTCCATAGAAGATGTAATCTGAATATTAAGAATACTTGCTAAGGCAACAGACGTAGGTTGAGTAATGTTAGTAGATGTTTGAAGAGAGCTCTTGTGATAGTTAATAGATAGTCCTGATACCTGAGTAAATTTATGGAGAATGTTCTTAATAAATTCCATATTAGTGACGTTTGCATTTGCAAAAATAATTGTATCGTCAGCAAAACTTAGGAAAGGTAAAACCAATCCATTTTTAGTTAGTTGGATGCCTACATGGTTAGGGGTAGAAGATGATTCATGTTGTAGTGTTCGAGATAAGTATTCCATACATAAAACAAAGATGAATAGTGACATCGGGTCACCTTGTCGGATTCCACACGTAGGAAGAAACTCCGAGCCGGGTTCATTGTTAATTAAAACCGATGAAGACGAAGAGGTGATACAAGTCATAACCAGGTTAATCCTATGGTGATGGAAACCGAATTTAGTCAAAACTAGACGGATGAAATTCCATCTTATCTTATCATATGCTTTTTCTAAGTCTAGCTTGAGGGCCATCCATCCAAGGCGACCTTTCTTCCTTTTATGGAACGAATGGAAGATTTCATGAGCAATAAGAATGTTGTCTTGAATCAGACGTCCTTTAACAAAAGCACTCTGAAGGGGATGAATAATCGATGGTAGAATATGTTGAATTCTGTTCGACAATACCTTGGTAATTTCCTTGTAAATGGTATTGCATAAACTAATAGGCCTATAATGATTTATTGAACTTGGTGAATCAATCTTTGGGATTAACTTGATAAAGGTTTTATTTACAGCGGTAAGCATTGATCCGGAGTGAAAAAAGGCTACCACTGCACGCACAACCGAAGAGCCAACAGTTGGCCAGTAATTTTGAAAAAATTCTGCAGTAAATCCATCAGGACCTGGGGTTTTATTAAGTGCTAAATCAAAAATTGCAGCTTTAATTTCAGATGGCGACGGTTGTTTTGAAATTGCTTCATTATCTACGTCCGAGATCAGAGACGGTATAATATTCAAATCTTGGGGATAGATTACTGAATTGGAATTGGATTGAAACCTAGATGCAAGTTCAGAAGTAATGTTTGCTGAATTGGATTCATGGTCAAAAATGACCAACCCATCATGAGTCTGAAATGAAGTGATATTTTGTTTAAATCTACGTATTTTCGAGATGGTTTGGAAATATTTGGTATTCTTGTCTACATTTAATAAATGGGTAGTTTTAGCCCGTTAAAGCCAGAATTTATGGTGAAAATCCATTAAGACATTATATTTATTAAGATGTTGTTGTAGCTTTGTAAGAATATTTGGGTTATAAGGATCATGGAGAAGGTTATTCTGTAGTTTTTGCAACTGTATTTCAGATATTTTTAGTTGTTCAAAATTATTATTAATGTATTGTTTGGCCCAATCTTTCGAATATTTTTTAAGTAGTTGCATTTTCATAGTAACTTTAAACATATATGAACCCGTAAGTTTATATTGCCAGACCTTTTTAACCAAATTAGCATAAGAAGGTTTATCAATCCAAGCGTTTTCAAATCTAAAGGGATATTTTAAAAATTTCTTTTTAACCCCTAAATCAAAAGAGATCAAGCAGTGATCCGAAGTTGTAAATGGATGGTGATGAGTTTTAAACGTAGGGAATGTTGTTAAAAGATCTTGATGGATAAGGACTCGATCAAGTCGTTCAAAAGTGTTGTCGGTAGAAGTAGAACTCTTTCGCCAAGTAAAAGGAAAGCCGGAGAAAGCTGTATTGAGAGCATTCGTTCGGTTTTGAAAATCGAATAAGCGATTGAATTTGCTAAGAGGCGAAATTACACCTCCTAGTTTATCTGAAGTGCAGTTGATTTCATTTAGGTCACCAATTAAGAGGAACGGTAGTTGATAAAAGCTAATGGTACATTCAAGTTCGTTCCAAAAAGCTGGTTTATTTTCTTCCCTAGACGGTGCATAGATAAATATTAGCAAGTATGGATGAAAGGGATTATTGACCTTCATAATAATTATATTAGTAGTTTGAATTAAAAGTTGACAAGATCTTGTGAATTCCGTATGATATATAAATAAAGCAATACCTCCCTTGGTACCAACCGAAGGAGAGGAGATACATTGATGGAAACCTATCTTTTTAATAGTTGCATCCAAAGGGTGAATATCTGTTTTCGTTTCAGTTAAGCAAAGAATTTGTAATTTGTGTAATTTTCGTAGGAAGGCATTTCATCCCAGAAATTAGCCCGCCTAATACCCCTAACATTCCAATAGGCGTAAGTCATGATAAAGAATTTGATTGAGATCGATCATATAAAGTGGTAGAACCAAATCTGATAAGCCAGTGGATATACGTTTGTAAAACAAACGAAGACCACCGAGTAAAGGCAAAAACACAGGTTTCATGACAAAGCCTTAGAAACCTCCGCAAAATACCCAAACAATAAGGCAACAAAGCTTTAAAGCCAGTCAGCTTGAGACACACATGATATTGATCAAGTGTTAAGTGGCAAAATGAGTTCGAACAGGTCATCATAACAACCACCTGCCATAAATAAGCAAAGATTGAAATCAAACACCTGAGAAACACAAGCATTTGAACTTCAATGAAAGTGAGAAAAGAATTCATGTAAGCAGTGTTTACAAAAGCCTGACAGCAGCAAACAAAGTGTAAACTAAGAATTTTAAGTTTCTTTATTAAGTATGCATAACAAATAGCCTTGTTTGGGCAATAATAAAGCATAATCTTAAAGTTGAATACATGTTTCCGAACAGTTACAACCAATTTTGATAATGAGATGATAACATTTTGGGTGTCATAGCAGCTGAAACTTGGATGATAATCTAATCTGTACAACACAGAAGAGAACAGAATGATCATAGAAGTAATAATGATATAGTAATGTAAATAAGGTAATATAAATTTTTGAAGTTGAATTTGTGTTGAGTAAATGGTACCAGAGATGCATTGGTTGTGATTAGGTATAAGAAAATAGTCTAATGTCATGAAAAAACAGACAAAGTGTGAACAAAAATGGTAACAGTTGACAGAAACAATTATCAAAGTGGTAAAGGTGCACTTACTACAGCACGAGTTTACAGGAGTAGGAATATGACAATGAACAATGATTTTGTAAGAATCAACCCACATAATGAACTGCATCTGGATTATTAGAGGAGTCATTTGAGTGGAGTTTTTAGAATTACAAAAGGAAAGTAATTTTTACAGCAGAGTAATACCTTGAGATTGTATATGATCATTAAGAATCTGTGTAGGATGTATTATAAATTTTGAACAATGGGTGGGAGTAAGTAGTGTGTTTTGCCAGTTCTGTAGAGGTCTCAGAAGGCATTTCTGGTAAACCAAAAATATCCAAATTTCATCATTTGACATAGAACAGAAGCGTTGAGAGGCCAGCAGTAAAGCTTCAACTTCAGAGAACTGAAGGAGCCTAGACCAGAGACCAAACCCAACAATTTCACACTGACAAATGTAACAAGTGGCCCATGTAAGTGAGAGAGTTTCTGGTAGCAAAGGGAACAACACCTCAACCCAAGGACAGAAACAGCAGCTTTGTCCAAAAGGGAGCACTTGCACCTTTGCATCCAACCTAGTTTTCAGCTTATTTATATAGAGCAAGCAACTGTATGTAGTGTGGTAGTGAGTTTTCAGCAAAGTTTCAACACCAGTTTGAGATAAAAGGGTCATATAAGTTTGAAGTAACATGTCATACCAACAGGTGTAATAAGGGTCAATCACCCCAAACCCTCCCCAAAACAAGTCCTCACCTCGACTAAGATGCAAAAAAGCATCCCAATAAAGGAAGACAAGTAACAGAGGAGAGAAAGGGGTAATAAGTTTTGTAGAGAAAGGGAGAACGAAAGTGTTACCAATCCAGAGGACCATTATGATTGAAACATAGGATTCCCAAGCGAAGCCATGATTCAAAGAGAAGAGAGGCATCTGGAATAGCACCACCAAGGATCCATGGCCAGCAGACCAAGGATACAAGAAATAGCCCTGCAACACAAAAAGAACCCACAGCAGAACCAAAAGCCAACAAGAAAAAGGACAGCAGTAACAACCAACAAAATATTGAAATGAAAGAAGCATAGAAAAAAGTAAAAGAAGAGCATTTGATGAATAGAGTTTGGGCATTGCTATACTTAAAGATTTAACTTTCGATCTTATAATAATAATATTGGTAAAGATGTTATGATTTAAATATTATAGGTTATGAAATATGTTATTTTTATAAATGGACTCATATAAGAAAATATTAAGAAATACAATTATGATAAGACTATATACTTGTAATTGTACATACATATGAAAGAGGGTTTTGAAGTTAAATAAGTAAGCATTTTATATAGAAACTAAGATAGAAGGTTTTGATATAAGATTTTATATATAAGGTTTTGATATAAGATTTTATGTAATAAATAAGTAAAGTTTTTAGAAGTTAAAATTGTATTTTAATCAAAGTTGTAAAATTATAATTTTTGGAAGTTCTGGTTTTGATTCATATTCCTTTCCTCTCCTTATGCATGACATGAGGGTTCGTGGTAGATTAAACTAAAGTTTATAAAGGATATAAACTTTATTTTTAATTTATTATTCAAAATAAATTAATAAAATTTATTTTGGAAAATTTTCCTTCCCAGTACCTTTCGATTAAAAGGAGTCGTGGTCGATAATCCAGCTCGTCAAGTCAACCTTACTTAAACATCAGATCTAAGACAAGTGGAATGGTTCAATTTTACGCATATGATTTAAAAGCATGATTTATATTTGAATCATGAAGTTTTTTATTGTTGGGAACTAGTTGTGTGTTAAAATGAACATAGGACTTTACTGTTAGATTTAACAACTGTCATTCCTAGTACTCCGTAGGATACGCTAGTCGAACTAGGTCTCGATGTGTGTGTGGACGTAAGTGCCACGTTGGTTGGTAGTTGTGTGTAGATTTATTTAATTGTTAATCTCACCAGTGCGGAGGGAGTACTCCCTGGTGTAAGATCATGACCATGGCCTCCTCAACCGTTGAGGGGTCGTTTAAGGATTTTATCCACTTAAGGCGTAATGCCACTTTAAGGCGTAATGCCACTCATATCCGCGATTAACGCACCTTAAATCCTCTGTGTGTTAAAGAATCAGTTTCGTCTTCATATTCAACGAATTGAAGACAACTAAAATACCATCTCTGTGTGATAATACGTTCCCAACAATCTTGCATCGAAGTTTTATCGAGGAGAATATCACCTCTCGTGATATCCTAATCTTTTCAAAGTCATTCTCGTTTTCCCGTGGAAGTGTGTAGTAGCTAGATCGTCGTAAGACTTTCATTCGGAGTTCGACATCAGTTATTACCCATTCCCACTAACCGAACCACCTTCAAAAACCCACTTGTTTAGTCTGTCACAAGACTAACCGACTACCCTTTTTCCTTGCATGGTCGGCTGGTGTCCAACGAATTTCCGTCGCGGCACACCAGGAGGAGGACTCGTAATCGAAGACTAGTCAAAGGAGGCGATGAAGACTCAAGCTTCTTTCTAAACACCTTTATTTTAATTCTGCACTTAAGTACCTCTAAACTTAGTTATCATATTGAGATTCTCGAGGTGTGAGATCCAATACAAGTTGTATTCTCGACTTACTATGTAATCAACGGTTAAGACCTTTGTTACTTAATAATTTTAATTCCGCATTAAGATTTTGTCGTCTTTTGTGATAACTGTAAAGCCTAGGGTGACTTTGGGAGTTTTAACCCGAGGTCACTGGCGGTAATATCCCTACAGAAAAAGGGGTGTTACATAAATCCTTACCGAGGCAATACTCCTTTAGAGTGCATTACACACGTCCACCTCAGTTACACATCAGCACCCTCTCTTAATGACATGGAATATGCTTAAAAAAAGAAAAATTGACATGTACAGATGAATTAAAAAAAATTGGAAATTTGAGAACGGATTTAGAAATGAGGGCTCCAATTTCGGTTTCTAGTGGGATTGTATGCAAGCAATTAGTGATTAAGGGCTCAAAGTTGTTTTTTGCTTCGACTGTTTGACAGTATTAAAGATTTAGGGCTCAAATTTGTGGTTTTTGTGCGAAGTTGTATTTGGGAGTTTTGATTTTAGGTTTTTCTAATTCAATTAATTTGTGTTTGGGAAAGAAAAGTTTCAGATCTAGATCTGAAACGCAAGAGGAAGGCCCTGATTAGAACGACGAGAAAGGAGAAGAGCCACCCCTTCCGGATTGAAAAAACCGATCGGTAGACGCCTCAAAATCCTCTGAAATGAGAGCAGAGAAATCGACGGAGAACAGAGATGGGAACACCGGGAAACTGATTCCGTCCGAAGCTCCGACGGAGTAGCCATGGCAGAAGTATTGGCGAAAGCTGAACCGATCAAATCGCGGAGAATAGGAAGAGGGGTCGGAAATGGTGAAAAGCCAAGCTCGAAGATTTCCTGTACATACGCTAAGAGCAAACTCAAAGGGGAAGGAAGAAGAAATAAGGAAAGACAAGGATCGATCTTGATGGAAGAAGAAATGATCACTGTAGTGGAAGAGGAGATCTCAGGGAAAAAGAGAGATCGATGGAAGAAGCTCTTTTGGGATTTTATTTTTTTGGAATTTCCATGTCACCAAAATTGTTTAATTTTTAAGTTTCACTCGCTCAAAGAAGCGTTACTTACACGTATTGATCCACATCAGTCATCAAGTGTTTAATAAAGGCAGAATATATCAACAGACCCCTATACTTACACTTTTTTTCCCATTGGGCCCCTATACTAAAAATTATTCAAACAAACTCCTGTACTGCCCCCAATTTTGCCTATAAATACACATCAAACACACAAAGCTTACAGTCTTTAACACACAAAGCAGAACATTCCTTACACAAGGGAATTTACAAATCTGAAAATCTTCCACAAATAAAAACACAGAAATCTGGAAAGTTACAAACGCATCACTGCTTCAACCTGATGGCCTCAGTCTTTAACACCCATGAAGATTCACCTCTACAGTTCGAAGTCCCACCATAACAAAATCAGCACACCTTTGATCTCAATGAGCCAGCAGAGGAGTCGGAGGAAGAAGAGGTACTACACACAATAGAGGAGCCAAATCAGAGACCAACAGAGGAGCCAAATCAACAACCAACAGAGAAGGCAAATCAGCAACCAACAGAACATTTGCATCATAGGCCATCAAGGTCAAAGCTCAGCAGCGAGAAAAGGTTCCAAATACTCATGAAACTACATCAAATTCCAACATAAGGATGACAACTTAAAAGAGGAGCAATGCAGGGGGTTGCCACATAATTTAATGAGTCAACAAGAACAACCTCAAGAATATGGAACATGGCCAAACAACAAGTTCTAGCAAACCAGAGGCCCAATGTCAGCACAAAGTACCATAATGGAGGGAGAAAGAGAATAGAGGTTGACATTTCCAAAATCACAACATTGAGCATGGGAGACAGAACATGCATAAGGGACTTAGCAGCCAAGATGGAAATGTCAAAGAGCACAACACACAGACTACTCAAAAGAGGAATCATAAGGCCATACACCAATGCTCTCAAACCAGGACTCAAAGATGCAAATAAGACTACAAGGTTAGAGTGGATCATTAGCCTTTTAAATGGAGCAACACCTGAAACAAAGACCCACTACTATCCCATGTATGACTTTGTGCACATAGATGAGAAGTGGTTCAACTTAAGCAAGAAATCACAACGTGTATATCTAGCACATCATGAGAGGGGCAAGTATAGTCAGCTAGCTCTAGCAAATTCATACCAAAGGTTATGTTCACTGCTGCAATGGCTAGGCCTAGGTTTGATTCAAGAGGAACATGCACATTTGATGGCAAAATTGGGATATTCCCATTCACGTATAAGGAAGCAGCAAAGAGAAACTCAAAAAACAGATTGAAGGGTATAATGGTGACTAAGTTGGTTGAATCAATCAACCAAAAGGTTACAAGGAGCATGTTAATTGTAATATCCTCAAATTTTTATAAAATGGATTATGAAATTCTCCTTAGTTTTATGACTAAATTTTTTTTTTGTCTTTGGAATGACAAGAGAAAGGGTAAAGGTCACCCGGAACGACTTGAAAAAGGGCAAAGGTTACCCGATTAGCCGTACAATGTTGGATAACGCTAAACAGAATCCTCAATTAAGAAATTCATAAAACCTTCATTAGAGCTAGGAATCAAGTAATTCCAAATCCTAATGGTAGATAAAGCAGTCTAGTTTCTTCCCTCAAAATTTGAGGCCATTCTGATAAGTATCCAGAAAGTTATGGCCATTCCAATTAACCGTGTAACGTTGGATAACGCTAAACGGTATCCTCAATTCAAAAATTACTAAACCATTAATTAGAGCTCGGAATCAAGTTAAATTTTAACTGATGGTAGATAAATTAGTCTAATTTCATACCTCAAAATGTAAGGCCAATCCGATAAGTATCGAGAAAGTTATGGATTTATTACTAAAATGTCGCGCTGTCCCGGGAAGGAAACTGTGGGCGCCGTGGTTTCTGTATTGTGGGCGCCGTGGTTTCTGCATTGTAGGCGCCGTGGTTGTTGAATTGTGGGAAATGGTATTGCTTTGGGTCACTTCTCATTCCCTTTAGCTCACCTCTTCACCATTTTTGGATTCAAAAGCGGTATTTGGAAAACTATAAATAGAGAGGTGTGGGTGAAGGGAAAACTCACACCAAATCTCTCTTCACTCCCTCTGAAATCTCTCCCATTAAAAAGTTAAGTGAAGATCTTGCTACTGTCGGCATTAGTTCTTCAAGAGGTAGCCGGAATCGATCGGAGGAAGCTTGCGAGATCTTGCTACTGCCTTGCTAACCTCGACTTCTCGCCACGATTAGCGTTCTTAGGATCGTTTTAAGGCAAGTGGATGGTTCTCCATTTTCATTACTTGATAATCGTAAAATTGCTGCCCGTTATCAAATTAAATGTTGGGAACAACCTTGTTTGCTAATAATTTGATTAGGATTATTATGCTTAGAATTAATGACCATTGTTTTAAATATTGTACGCGCTAGTACATGGACTTAGGACCGTTGATGTGTGACCTTGATTGTTTCAAGTCTCTTTTCGAGACTTTGTCATGGACTAGTTTAAGACTAGGAATGCCAGTGTTGGACTCTCGTTATTTCTTAATAACTCATGTTACAAGGTGTAATTAGTGCATGCTCGTAATAATAAGGTCATATGACTAATGCTCGTTCCTTACGATGGGCTATAGCACTCTAGCTAAGTGCTCAGGGGACGCCTGCTTCCCTGTTAATCCGTGGCCAAGCTCCGACAAGCCGTCACTTAAAATTTGTTAATTAAATTGCTCTGTTTTTATGAGGTAATAAGATAAGTGCCCAACGCACATTAATTAATGAACGAGGATGGTTAGTACAACTTGGAAAACCATTCTAGCTCCCGTCTTTGAAAGATTCTATTTTCCACTCTGGACATGCACAACACGTATGCTATGAGGGTGGTTATGGATCTAATTAGTTGACGGAGGCTTTTTCACTGTTTCTTGAATTAATTAAGTTCCCAACAAATCTTAAACCTCACATCTCATAAAGCCTCAAGCTAAAATTATCATTTTCTGTTGAGCCTTGCTCGTCTAAAGCCTCTCGCTCAAAGATCCATATGCGTTCCGCATCAAAGAACCCATGACTGTGGGACATCAGCTAGTTTTCAATTGGTCTGTGATGCCTTCATGTCTAAACCTTTCTAAGAACCGAACCCTATTCTACCTCTTGCTTAGTCTCGGATTAGACTAACATCCATTCTTTCTTTCTAAACCTTGTTGGCTGGTATTTCCTGTCTTTTATGGGGATATCAGATAGGAAAGGGAAGGCTGTTTAGAAGGAAGCCGAAGACATCAGGATCTGATGGAAGGAAGGAAGGAAGGAAGGAAGGAAGAAGGTCTTCAAAACGTCTTTGCTTTGACCATATTTATGGGTCTCACATGCTTTTACATTTTAAGAAATGTCTTTTAAATTCCGCTGCAACTCTTTAAATGATTAATGTAACCTTACGGGAAGTTCCTCCCACTTGTAATCCGATTTACATTTATGAAATAAAATTGATTATTCTCAAATCATCTTGTTAAGTTATCTTTTTTTAAGCCTTGGGTGACTTTAGACGGTGAAATCTAAGGTCACTAGCGGTAATACCCTTTGGCTTTAAGAAGGGGGTGTTACATTAAATAGAGCAGATAGTTCCAGCAATCATGGCAAAGTGGCCACAAGAAGGTGAAGCACACAGAGTCACTTTCATACAACAAGACAATGCAAAGGCACATATAACTCAACAAGATGCAGCATGGCAGCAGGTTTACAAACAACCAGGTTTTACATTCATCTTAGTGCAACAACCACCAAACAGTCCTGATATGAACATTCTTGACTTAGGCTTTTTTAGGATCATTCAATATCTAATGCATAAAAAAATGCCTAAAGATATTGATGGAATGTTAGAGGCTGTGCATGGTGCTTTTAATGAGTTAGACCCTAAGACTCTAGCTAATGTATGGATGTCACTACAATAGTGCATGGATGAAGTTTTGAAAGTTAAAGGGGGAAATGATTATGAGCTACCACATGTGAACAAGAAAAGGCTAAAGGCCCAAGGAAATCTCCCAAAAGTGGTTCAAGCACCAATGTGGGCTGTGCAAGAAGCATGGGATGTCATTCATGCAAACAGAAATAGAGTGCAACCACAATCAGATATGCAGGAAAACAACATGGCAGTTGAAGCAGAAGAAGGAAGCCAACAAGATCCATTTGAAGAAGTTAACTAGATGTTGGGAAAGTGTAGTTTTTTGTGGTAAGAATTTTTTGGTTTATGTAAGACTGCAATGCAGTATGTAAAACAGTTTTTGGCAATCATAATTATGAAGTTCTTAGAATGCAATGCAGTGTGTAATGGAGGGAGAAAACAAAAGTGAAAAAATGATCTCAAGGCTCCTTATACATCATCAATGCATGTTCTCCTCATATTAAAACTGACAGCTACTGGCATGCCTAAGCCATTAACATGGCAGGCTTCCTTGAGCATGTTAGAGATAATGGTGATCAAAGAACATGCATCTTAGGTTATTAAGGTTTCATCATTGATAAAAAAAAGTGCAAAAATGATCCCAGAGCTTCTCATACATCATCAATGCATGTTCTCCTCACATTCCAAACAACACAAACACAAGCATACGAATCATGCGATTCCTAATGTTTCTCACACACCTTTCTTATTGATTGGTTTGATTTGTCTAGCCTATGCTTTGGAAAGTGTTTGTTTCTATTCTTTTTCTCTTCCAAACATCTTAGAATTAATAGAATTTCATAGAAACATCGCCAAACAACACAAACACAAGCATACGAATCATGCGATTCCTAATGTTTCTCAAACACCTTTCTTATTGATTGATTTGATTTGTCTAGGCTATGCTTTGGAAAGTGCTTGTTTCCATTCTTATTCTCTTCAAAACATCTTAGAATTAATATAATTTGATAGAAACATCACCAAACAACACAAACACAAGCATACGAATCATGCGATTCCTAATGTTTCTCAAACACCTTTCCTATTGATTGGTTTGATTTGTCTAGGCTATGCATTGGAAAATGTTTGTTTCTATTCTTTTTCTCTTCCAAACATCATAGAATTAATAGAACTTCATAGAAACATCACCAAACAACACAAACACAAGCATACGAATCATGTGATTCCTAATGTTTCTCAAACACCTTTCTTATTGATTGGTTTGATTTGTCTAGGCTCTTCTTTGGAAAGTGTTTGTTTCCATTCTTATTCTCTTCCAAACATCTTAGATATAATAGAATTTGATAGAAACATCACCGAACAACACAAACACAAGCATACGAATCATGCGATTCCTGATGTTTCTCAAACGCCTTTCTTATTGATTGGTTTGATTTGTCTAGGCTCTTCTTTGGAAAGTGTTTGTTTCCATTCTTATTCTCTTCCAAACATCTTAGATATAATAGAATTTGATAGAAATATCACCAAAAAACACAAACACAAGCATACGAATCATGCGATTCCTAATGTTTCTCAAACACCGTTCCTATTGATTGGTTTGATTTGTCTAGGCTATGCTTTGAAAATTGTTTGTTTCTATTCTTTTTCTCTTCCAAACATCTTAGAATTAATATAACTTCATAGAAGTATGACCAAACAACACAAACACAAGCATACGAATCATGCGATTCCTAATGTTTCTCAAACACCTTTTGATGCGGGGTTAGCCGCTGGGTGTCCGATCTTCGACAAACAACAACTCAGAACACAACGAAGAAGAAAGATGGTCAGAAATGGGGAAAACGAGACACAAAGAAGAAGAACACAAGGACAAGAACAAGATACAACAACAACAACAATGAACCTAGTGGAATTCCCCTTACGGGGAATATGAGGGGTCAGGATGGGGGCACCCCTGGCTATACGCAGAGGGGGTGCGTCCGAAAGACCCAAAAAGGCAAAAAACTGTCACTACAAAGAAAATAGACCAAACAATCTAGACAAGTCCCAAAACACGAAACGAAACAAAGACCAGGCCACAGAATACTAAAACCAAGATCTCAAAACCAAAAAAAACAAGGCTCTAGCCATCCACTACCCGAATCTTCTCCCTCCAAATGTCCTTGCATACTGCCAACTCTGTCGAAATCCCCAAGTGTCTGACATCCTGCTTTATACTATCCTTCCAGCGCTTCCTCAGTTGACCTCTCCCTCTGTGAATAACTCCCAAGTCTAGGCTCTCACACCTACGTACTGGCTCCATGGGTCCCCGCCTCTGAATATGCCCAAACCACCGTAGTCTCGATTCGCGAAGCTTGTCGTCTAGGCTGGCCACTCCAATCCTGCTCCTAATCACATCATTTCTGATTCTGTCCAATAGTGTGTGTCCGCTCATCCATCTCAACATCCTCATTTCGGCCACCAGAAGCCTCTGTTAAAAGGAAGAAAAGAAGAACCACTTGAAACAACTAGAAGACCCTTGGTATTATTTCAACCAAGAACTAAATAGAATGATCAAGAGACCTGACCTTCTTGAATGGATAGGGAAGTAGAACCACTAAGTTGTGGTCGACACAAGAGGATTATTTTACCTCGAGCACCGGTGGACACGACACCTAGAGACCCTTGTTCATACAATCTCACACAATCAAGGACGGATCCTTAAAGCACGAGAAGGAGGCTTGTGGAAGCTGGAAAGCACCAACCTTTGATGAAGTCGACATAATCTAAGGCATACTAAGCTGCAATTTAGAATACCAAAGGTTCAAAGAGCTCAAAGCTCTCACACTCTCTCTAAGAAGAAAATCAGTTTTACACACTTGTAAATGGGGGTTGTCTAATCTGAGAGAAACAACTGTCTAGGGGCTATTTATATGCCCTTACAATCCCAGAAAATAGCACAAATAATAATAACAAAAGATAAGTAGCGGGCAACATAAACAACAGCCCAAATCATGCAATACACAACCAAGCTTTGGAAATGTTGCTTCGGAGCGCGCTAAGGGGCTGGCGTGGCCACGTCCTAAGGAGCGCTGGGAGGGCCTTCGTGGGTGTCTTGGCTGGGAATGCCTTGGCCAATGTTGGTACTTAAGAGGCTCACGGCCTTGGCCTGCGGCTCCTTGGTGTCTCTAGCCTCTTTAGCCACATGATATCCTATGAACCCATGCATGTCTTGCTGAAGCTTCTTGGCGCGAGCTCGGGTCAACGGTCCATCAAATAAAATGGGCGTGCTTGGTGGAGGCTTGATGGATGGTCCCTCATCATCCTCCCCTTCTTGGAAAGAATTCGACCACGAATCCAAGTCCTCATCAGTGTCTAGGTATGGCATGAGATCAGCCACACTGAAGGTGGCGCTTACTCCATCTTCTCCAGGTAGTTCCAGCTTGTATGCATTGTCTCCAATTCGTTGAAGAACCTTGAAAGGTCCATCTCCTCGTGGGGACAGCTTGCTCTTCCTTTGCTCCGGGAACCGCTCTTTCCTTAGATGCACCCAAACTAGATCTCCGGGCTGGAATATCACTTGGCGCCTACCCTTGTTGGCTCGGTTGGCATTGTACTCGGCCTTTTGCTCCAGCTTGGCCCTAGTACGATCATGTAATTCCTTGATGAACTGGACAGGTTTTCGTGCATCAAAACTTTCTTTCTCCCTCATAGGATATGGGGTAAGATCTAAGGGGGTCAGTGGGTTAGTTCCATAACACATTCAAATGGAGTTAACTTAGTAGATGAGTGCATTGTCCTATTATAAGCAAACTCCACATGAGGTAAAGCTTCTTCCCATAGTTTCAAATTCTTCCTAATGACAGCCCTAAGGATAGTGGCTAGGGTCCTATTAGTCACCTCAGTTTGGCCATCGGTTTGGGGGTGGCTAGAAGTAGAGAACAACAGTTTGATTCCTAACTTAGCCCATAAAGTCCTCCAAAAATGACTAAGAAACTTTGTATCCCTATCACTCACAATGGTTTTCGGCAGACCATGCAAGCTAACAACTTCTCTAAAGAATAAGCTAGCAACATTAGAAGCATCATCAGTTTTATGGCAAGCTATAAAATGAGCCATCTTTGAGAAACGATCAACAACAACAAAAATCGAATCTCTCCCTTTCTTAGTCCTAGGTAATCCAACTATGAAATCCATGCTAATGTCCTTCCAAGGGGCTAAGGGTACAGGCAAAAGGCTATATAATCCATGTGGCATCAATCTAGATTTAGCCTTTAAACATTCAATGCATCTTTTAACCATGTTTTCTACATCTCTAAGCATGTGAGGCCAATAAAAGTGAGCATGCAGCATGTGATAAGCTTTATCTCCACCAAAGTGTCCCATTAATCCACCCTTATGGGCTTCTTCAGTCAAAATCAATCTCAAAGAACATCTTGGTATGCAAACCTTATCAACATGAAAGAGAAAACCATCAAACAAGTAGAATTTATCTAATGCTCCCTTATCTACACAAGTCTTATATATGGCACCAAAATCAGGATCATCTACATATAACTCCTTAATGTATGCAAATCCTAGAACACGAGAGTCTAATGTAGTCAACAAGGAATGACGCCTAGAAAGTGTGTCGGCCACAACATTATCTTTTCCCTTTTTGTATTTGATAACATAAGGAAATGTTTCTATGAATTCCATCCATCTAGGCCATAGGTAGTGTGACCAAGTCTTAAGAACTCTAAACAAGGCATATAGCTCTTTATCATAAGTAGAGTAACTAAGACATGCACCTTTCAACTTTTCAGAAAAGAAGGCAATAGGCTGACCTTCTTGCTTGAGGACGCTGCCAATACCAATTCCACTTGCATCACATTCGACCTCAAATGGCCTGGTGAAATCCGGCAAGGATAGCAATGGGGCTTGCGTCAATTTGAGATTCAAGGTGTTGAAGGCTCTCTCTTGGGCATGTTCCCACTTAAACTCACTTCTCTTCTTGGTGATCTCAGTCAAATGGGCAACAATGGTGCTAAACCTTTGACAAAGCGCCTATAGAAGCTCGCTAGTCCGTGGAAGCTTCGCACTTGCCCAACTGTCATGGGTGTAGGCCAATCTTGAAGTGCCTTGATCTTGGCCTCGTCCACTTGTAATCCTTGTGAGCTAACTACAAAACCAAGAAAGGTGACAGAAGTAGTGCACATCTCACACTTTTTCAAATTAGCAAACAAGTGTTCAAGACGCAAAGTAGTAAGAACATCTCTCAAATGACATTCATGCTCTTCTAGGGACTTGCTATACACTAAAATATCATCAAAGTAAACAACAATAAATTTCCCTATGAAATGTCTAAGCACATGATTCATCAATCTCATAAAAGTACTTGGTGCATTTGTAAGCCCAAACGGCATGATAAGCCATTCATATAGACCAAACTTGGTCTTGAAGGCTGTTTTCCATTCGTCCCCTTCCTTCATACGAATCTGGTGGTAGCCACTCTTTAAATCAATTTTAGAAAACATTGTGGCTCCATGCAATTCGTCTAACATGTCATCAAGACGAGGAATAGGGTGCCTATACTTTACCGTTATGTTATTAATGGCCCTACAATCGACACACATTCTCCATGTGGTGTCTTTCTTGTGTACTAATAACACCGGTACGGCATAAGGGCTCATACTCTCCCTAATGTATCCCTTGTCCAATAGCTATTAGACTTGGGACTGGACCTCTTGGGCCTCTTTCGGGTTCATACGATACACTGGCCGATTAGGCAATGCAGCCCCGGGAATGAGATCAATTTGATGCTCGATTCCTCTAATTGGGGGTAGGCCAGGTGGTATGTCATCGGGGAATACATCACTATACTCCTCGATCAACCCTTGTATTCTTGGGGGTAATCTAGCTTTAAGCTCATCACTCATCAAACTGAGCTCCTTGCACAAGAGCATGAGTGTGGTCTCCCCATCTAGGTACTCATTTTCAAGCTCCCACTTGGCAGCTAGAAAAACACTAGAGGGACGTGGGCTTGTAGGCTCACTCAAGTCAGCCTTTCCCTTCCCTTTTTCCTCCTTACATTCACGTAACCTTTTCTTCTCATACTCATCCGAAACCTGAGTTGGAGTCATAGGTTTGAGGACGATGTTCTTTCCTTTAAACACAAAAGAATGTCGGTTAGTGAATCCATCATGAACAACTTTTCTATCAAACTGCCAAGGACGACCAAAAAGTAAGTGACAAGCTTGCAGGCACAACATCACATAGCACATCATCTTCATAATGTCCTAGCTTAATGGATACCTTAATTTGCTTACTCACTTTTAATGCACCGCAATCATTCATCCAATGCAGTTTATAAGGCCTAGGGTGATGAAATGTAGGAAGTTGTAATTTTTGAACCATTTCCATGCTAGCTATGTTACAGCAACTTCCACTATCAATGATCACATTACACACTTTGTCTTTTACTAAACAACGAGTATGAAACAGATTTTCCCTTGATTATCATCACATGAAGCTGGCTTAGCATGCAAAGTCTTCCTAGCTATCAATGCCTCTCCATGCTCACATTCTATTTCATTCTCATCATTTTCATCATAAGCAATCAGATTCACATCATTCACACAATCATAATGATCATCAACTTGATTATCCTCTTCATTTTCAGATTCATATTGGCCTAAAGAATTAATCAAGAGAGTCTTTTGATCTAGGCAATCTTTCATCACGTGTCCTCTACCATGGCATTTAAAGCAAACAATGTCTCTAGCCCTAGTAGTAGGATTAGAATTACTTCCCTTAGGAGTTGTGGAAACTCCATTAGATGGCCCTTTGAAGTTGGATGGTGTGTTGCCCACAGGAGTTTTGCCTCGGGCTGATTGGTTACCATAGGCATTTGGATTGCTTCCTTTTTCCTTTGGGTGGGTGGCTTCTCTATGGTAGGGTGATGATTGGCCACGACTTGAGCTTCTCCATGCATGGGGCTGGTTGCTCATATTCTTCCCTCCTTGGCTCCTTGCTCGATTCTTCCTTTCTACTTTCATAGCTAGATGAAGCAAATCAGTCATAGTAGAATAGGGATATAAATCAACTTCATGAGCTAGGAAAGGATGCAATATCCTAAGAAATCTGGCCATTGTGGTCTCATTGTCCTAAACCACATTGGCTCTTACCATTGCCACTTGCATGGCATTAAATGTCTCCTCGGCACTCATTGGTCCTTGTTTGAGATTCTCCAATCTTTGCCTCAGCTCTCGAGTGTAATGTTGAGGAATGAATCGTTCCCTCATGAGCGCCTTCATTTGCTCCCAAGTGGCTATAGGTGGGTCTAGCACTCGTCGCCTTTCTTTCACAAGGTTATCCCACCAGATTAGTGCATAACCGGTGAACTCAAGGGTTGCGAGTTGGACTTTCTTTGCCTCGGGAAAGTTGTGGCAATTCCAGATTTGCTCAATTTTGGTTTCCCACGCCATGTACACGTCCGGATCACATTTGCCTTCAAAGGCTGGGATCTTCACTTTGATCTTTCCTACACCATCTTGCTCGGGCTCTCTTGGCCTCCTTGGGTGCCTATCTCTATCATCTCGCCTAGAGTAGCGCTCCCAAGTGTCATCTTCTTGGAACTCCTCATCAAAGTCATCATATTGCTCCTCTCGATCATGAACTCTTCTTTGGTCCTGAAAAGCTTGATAACCATTAGTGCGATGGTGGCTATCTCTTTGAGGAGAAGGAGATTGATTTATAGGCACTCTTCGAGCAAAAATTCCAGGAGGGTCGAGATTTACTTCCCTTGTGTTTTTGTTGATGGGAGGTGGACTCCAAGTTAGGGTCCAAGGGCTGGTTACGCCTTTGTGTGGTGTTGGTGTGGTTATGGCCATGCTCGGCTGGCTGCCTAGTCTCCAAGGCCTCCAATCGTCGCGCGATGGTGGCCATATTGTCACCGAGTTTTCTTAACATGCTAAACACCTCGGGATGGACGGGCTCTGAAGTGTTGGAACTTTCTTCTTCCTGAGACATGATCAAAGCAACACACTACAAGCAAGGAATTAGAGTTAGTGATAATCCAAAACAACCTCACAATGTGTTTACACTCGCACTCTCTCTCTTTTGGTGCAATCGAGCTTGTTGTTTCAATCTGCCTTGCAAGGGATCAACACTCAAATCCAAGGTTAGTGAAATGTGAAAACAAGACACAAACATAGGATTGGCCAAAGAAAGAAAAGGGATGAGAAATATGGACAAGAAACTGATTTGGAAGGATTAAGAAGAACAAAACAAAACTTGAAGGAAAAGAAGAGATCAAACCTTGATTAAGCCTTTCTCGCCTTGAATTCCTAAACCAAGATGAATACTTGGAGTGGTTTGTAAGGTGAGGTGGGCTGGCCTTTTGTGAAGGAAGGTTATCTCCAATATCAATCAAGAACAAGTCAAGAGAAAACACACTTTGCACGGTCTAGAATTCAGCTTGTGCAATCCGAATTTTGAATTCTCTTTTTCTTTTTCTCTTTTTTTTTGCTGGGATTTTTTTTTCACTTTTTTTTTAACTCCGAAAATTACATTCAACTACTTATGAGACATAATATATAAATATCATAAGGTACAATAAAGTAACATAAGTCATCTCTTGAGACTTGCTTGATTTGGTGGGAGAAGAGTGTTGCCTAAAATGGGGGGGGGGGGAATGGGCTTGAACTAAGTCTCTCACATTTTTAGGGGCTGAGATGGGATGAGAGTTGGTAGAAGAGTGTGGGCTGAAAAGAAATGATTAGGAGGTGTTGGGAGTAGGTGGAAGTAATGATGGGAATGGGTTGCAAGAAGAATGTTTGAATTTGTCTCTTGGTTCAAAGCTTCAACATTCTTCAATGGCTGATTTTTTGGACTGGGAGGTGGTGGCTGGTGGTGGTGGTCCAACGGTGGTGGTTTACTTCGGCGAATGGGTTTTTGGCTGGGCAAACAAACCACTTGCACAAGTAAACAAACCGGTTAGTACTATCAAGTTTAATTAAGGAGAGTGGATTAATCAAACCTGATCTGGGATTTGTTTTTGGTGTTTTTGGTTTTATGGTGGAAGACGAGTTGAATGTCGACAACGTAGCTCTGACACCACTTTGATGCGGGGTTAGCCGCTGGGTGCCCGATCTTCGACAAACAACAACTCAGAACACAACGAGGAAGAAAGATGGTCAGAAATGGAAAAATCGAGACACAATGAAGAAGAACACAAGAACAAGAACAAGATAAAAGAAAGAAAAGAAGAACCACTTGAAACAACTAGAAGACCCTTGGTATTATTTCAACCAAGAACCAAATAGAATGATCAAGAGACCCGACCTTCTTGAACGGATAAGGAAGTAGAACCACTAAGCTGTGGTCGACACAAGAGGATTATTTCGCCTCGAGCACCGGTGGACACGACACCTAGAGACCCTTCTTCACACAATCTCACACAATCAAGGACGGATCCTTGAAGCACGAGAAGGAGGCTTGTGGAAGCTGGAAAGCACCAACCTTCGATGAAGTCGACACAATCCAAGGCAAACCAAGCAGCAATTTTGAACACCAAAGGTTCAAAGAGCTCAAAGGTCTCACACTCTCTCTAAGGAGAAAATCCGTTTTACACACTTGTAAATGGGGGTTGTCTAATCTGAGAGAAACAACTGTCTAGGGGCTATTCATATGCCCCTACAACCCAGAAAATAACAAAAATAATAATAACAAAAGATAAGTAGGGGGCCACATAAACAACAGCCCAAATCATGCAATGCACAACCAAGCTTTGGCAATGTTGCTTCGGAGCGCGCTAAGGGGCTGGCATGGCCACGTCCTAAGGAGCGCTGGGAGGGCCTTAGTGGGTGTCTTGGCTGGGAATGCCTTGGCCAATGTTAGTACTTAAGAGGCTCACACCCTTGGCCTACGGCTCCTTGGAGTCTGTAGCCACTTTAGCCACATGATAACCTATGAACCCATGCATGTCTTGCTGAAGCTTCTTGGCGCGAGCTCGGGTCAACGGTCCATCAAAAAAAATGGGCGTGCTTAGTGGAGGCTTGACGGATGGTCCCTCATCGCCTTTCTTATTGATTGGTTTGATTTGTCTAGGCTATGCTTTGGAAAGTGTTTGTTTCCATTCTTATTCTCTTCCAAACATCTTAGAATTAATATAATTTGATAGAAACATCACCAAACAACACAAACACAAGCATACGAATCATGCGATTCCTAATGTTTCTCAAACACCTTTCCTATTGATTGGTTTGATTTGTCTATGCTTTGGAAAGTGTTTGTTTCTATTCTTTTTTTCGTCCAAACATCTTAGAATTAATAGAACATAATAGAGACATCACCAAACAACACAAACACAAGCATACGAATCATGCGATTCCTAATGATTCTCCAACACCTTTCTTATTGATTAGTTTGATTTGTCTAGGCTATGCTTTGGAAAGTGTTTGTTTTCATTCTTAGTCTCTTCCAAACAACTTAGAATTAATAGAATTTGATAGAAACATCACCAAACAACACAAACACAAGCATACGAATCATGCGATTCCTAATGTTTCTCAAACACCTTTCCTACTGATTGGTTTGGTTTGTCTAGGCTATGCTTTGGAAAGTGTTTGTTTCTGTTCTTTTTCTCTTCCAAACATCTTTGAATTAATAGAACTTCATAGAAACATCACCAAACAACACAAACACAAGTATACGAATCATGCGATTCCTAATGTTTCTCAAACACTCTTCTTATTGATTGGTTTGATTTGTCTAGGCTATGCTTTGAAAAGTGTTTGTTTCTATTCTTTTTCTCTTCCAAACATCTTAGAATTAATAGAACTTCATAGAAACATCACCAAACAACACAAACACAAGCATACGAATCATGTGATTCCTAATGCTTCTTAAACACCTTTCTTATTGATTGGTTTGATTTGTCCAGGATATGCTTTGGAAAGTGTTTGTTTCCATTCTTATTCTCTTCCAAACATCTTAGATATAATAGAATTTGATAGAAACATCACCAAACAACACAAACACAAGCATACGAATGATGCGACTCCTAATGTTTCTCAAACACCTTTCTTATTGATTGGTTTGATTTGTTTAGGCTATGCTTTGGAAAGTGTTAGTTTCTATTCTTTTTCTCTTCCAAACATCTTAGAATTAATAGAACTTAATAGAAACATTACCAAACAACACAAATACAAGCATACGAATCATGCGATTCCTAATGTTTCTTAAACACCTTTCTTATTGATTGGTTTGATTTGTCTAGGCTATGCTTTGGAAAGTGGTTCTTTCTATTCTTTTTCTCTTCCAAACATCTTAGACTTAATAGAACTTCATAGAAACATCACCAAACAACACAAACATAAGCATACGAATCATGCGATTCCTAATGTTTCTCAAACACCTTTCTTATTGATTGGTTTGATTTGTCTAGGCTATGCTTTGGAAAATGTTTGTTTCTATTCTTTTTCTCTTCCAAACATCTTAGAATTAATAGAACTTCATAGAAACATCACCAAACAACACAAACGCAAGCATACGAATCATGCGATTCCTAATGTTCTCAAACACCTTTCTTATTGATTGGTTTGATTTGTCTAGGCTATGCATTGGAAAGTGTTTGTTTCCATTCTTATTCTCTTCCAAACATCTTACAATTAATATAATTTGATAGAAACATCACCAAACAACACAAACACAAGCATGCGAATCATGCGATTCCGAATGTTTCTCAAACACCTTTCTCATTGATTGGTTTACTTTGGAAAGTATTTGTTTCTATTCTTTTTCTATTCCAAACATCTTAGAATTAATATAACTTCAAAGAAACATCACCAAACAACACAAACACAAGCATACGAATCATACGATTCCTAATGTTTCTCAAATACCTTTCTTATTTATTGGTTTGATTTGTCTTGGCTCTTCTTTAGAAAGTGTTTGTTTGCATTATTATTCTCTTCCAAACATTTTAGATATAATGGAATTTGATAGAAACGTCGCCAAACAACACAAACACAAGCATACGAATCATGCGATTCCTAATGTTTCTCAAACACCTTTCTTAATGATTGGTTTGATTTGTGTAGGCTATGCTTTGGAAAGTGTTTGTTTCTATTCTTTTTCTATTCCAAACATCTTAGAATTAATATAACTTCATATAAACATCACCAAACAACACAAACACAAGCATACGAATCATGCGATTCCTAATGTTTCTCAAATACCTTTCTTATTTATTGGTTTGATTTGTCTTGGCTCTTCTTTGGAAAGTGTTTGTTTGCATTATTATTCTCTTCCAAACATTTTAGATATAATGGAATTTGATAGAAACGTCGCCAAACAACACAAACACAAGCATACGAATCATGCGATTCCTAATGTTTCTCAAACACCTTTCTTAATGATTGGTTTGATTTGTCTAGGCTATGCTTTGGAAAGTGTTAATTTCTATTCTTTTTCTCTTCCAAACATCTTATAATTAATAGAACTTAATAGAAACATTACCAAACAACACAAATACAAGCATACGAATCATGCGATTCCTAATGTTTCTTAAACACCTTTCTTATTGATTGGTTTGATTTGTCTAGGCTATGCTTTGGAAAGTGGTTCTTTCTATTCTTTTTCTCTTCCAAACATCTTAGACTTAATAGAACTTCATAGAAACATCACCAAACAACACAAACATAAGCATACGAATCATGCGATTCCTAATGTTTCTCAAAACCTTTCTTATTGATTGGTTTGATTTGTATAGGCTAAGCTTTCGAAAGTGTTTGTTTCTATTCTTTTTCTCTTCCAAACATCTTAGAATTAATAGAACTTCATAGAAACATCACCAAACAACACAAACGCAAGCATACGAATCATGCGATTCCTAATGTTCTCAAACACCTTTCTTATTGATTGGTTTGATTTGTCTAGGCTATGCATTGGAAAGTGTTTGTTTCCATTCTTATTATCTTCCAAACATCTTATATATAATAGAATTTGATAGAAACATCACTAAACAACACAAACACAAGCATACGAATGATGCGACTCCTAATGTTTCTCAAACACCTTTCTTATTGATTGGTTTGATTTGTTTAGGCTATGCTTTGGAAAGTATTAGTTTCTATTCTTTTTCTCTTCCAAACATCTTAGAATTAATAGAACTTAATAGAAACATTACCAAACAACACAAATACAAGCATACGAATCATGCGATTCCTAATGTTTCTTAAACACCTTTCTTATTGATTGGTTTGATTTGTCTAGGCTATGCTTTGGAAAGTGGTTCTTTCTATTCTTTTTCTCTTCCAAACATCTTAGACTTAATAGAACTTCATAGAAACATCACCAAACAACACAAACATAAGCATACGAATCATGCGATTCCTAATGTTTCTCAAACACCTTTCTTATTGATTGGTTTGATTTGTCTAGGCTATGCTTTGGAAAGTGTTTGTTTCTATTCTTTTTCTCTTCCAAACATCTTAGAATTAATAGAACTTCATAGAAACATCACCAAACAACACAAACACAAGCATACGAATCATGCGATTCCTAATGTTCTCAAACACCTTTCTTATTGATTGGTTTGATTTGTCTATGCTATGCATTGGAAAGTGTTTGTTTCCAATCTTATTTTCTTCCAAACATCTTAGAATTAATATAATTTGATAGAAACATCACCAAACAACACAAACACAAGCATGCGAATCATGCGATTCCAAATGTTTCTCAAACACCTTTCTCATTGATTGGTTTGATTTATCTAGGCTATGCTTTGGAAAGTGTTTGTTTCTATTCTTTTTCTATTCCATACATCTTAGAATTAATGTAACTTCATAGAAACATCACCAAACAACACAAACACAAGCATACGAATCATGCGATTCCTAATGTTTCTCAAATACCTTTCTTATTTATTGGTTTGATTTGTCTTGGCTCTTCTTTGGAAAGTGTTTGTTTGCATTATTATTCTCTTCCAAACATTTTAGATATAATGGAATTTGATAGAAACGTCGCCAAACAACACAAACACAAGCATACGAATCATGCGATTCCTAATGTTTCTCAAACACCTTTCTTAATGATTGGTTTGATTTGTCTAGGCTATGCTTTGGAAAGTGTTTGTTTCTATTCTTTTTCTATTCCAAACATCTTAGAATTAATATAACTTCATATAAACATCACCAAACAACACAAACACAAGCATACGAATCATGCGATTCCTAATGTTTCTCAAATACCTTTCTTATTTATTGGTTTGATTTGTCTAGGCTATGCTTTGGAAAGTGGTTGTTTCTATTCTTTTTCTCTTCCAAACATCTTAGAATTAATATAACTTCATGGAAACATCACCAAACAACACAAACACAATCATACGAATCATGCGATTCCTAATGTTTCTCAAACACCTTTCTTATTGATTGGTTTGATTTGTCTAGGCTATGCTTTGGAAAGTGGTTGTTTCTATTCTTTTTCTATTCCAAACATCTTAGAATTAATAGAACTTCATAGAAACATCACCAAACAACACAAACATAAGCATACGAATCATGCGATTCCTAATGTTTCTCAAACACCTTTCTTATTGATTGGTTTGATTTGTCTAGGCTATGCTTTGGAAAGTGTTTGTTTCTATTCTTTTTCTCTTCCAAACATCTTAGAATTAATAGAACTTCATAGAAACATCACCAAACAACACAAACACAAGCATACGTATCATGCGATTCCTAATGTTCTCAGACACCTTTCTTATTGATTGGTTTGATTTGTCTAGGCTATGCATTGGAAAGTGTTTCTTTCCATTCTTATTCACTTCCAAACATCTTAGAATTAATATAATTTGATAGAAACATCACCAAACAACACAAACACAAGCATGCGAATCATGCGATTCCTAATGTTTCTCAAACACCTTTTTTCATTGATTGGTTTGATTTGTCTAGGCTATGCTTTGGAAAGTGTTTGTTTCTATTTTTTTTCTATTCCAAACATCTTAGAATTAATATAACTTCATGGAAACATCACCAAACAACACAAACACAATCATACGAATCATGCGATTCCTAATGTTTCTCAAATACCTTTCTTATTGGTTGGTTTGATTTGTCTTGGCTCTTCTTTGGAAAGTGTTTGTTTGCATTATTATTCTCTTCCAAACATTTTAGATATAATGGAATTTGATAGAAACGTCGCCAAACAACACAAACACAAGCATACGAATCATGCGATTCCTAATGTTTCTCAAACACCTTTCTTATTGATTGGTTTGATTTGTCTAGGCTATGCATTGGAAAGTGTTTATTTCCATTACTATTCTCTTCCAAACATCTTAGAATTAATAGAATTTGATAGAAACATCACCAAACAACTCAAACACAATCATACGAATCATGTGATTCCTAATGTTTTCTCAAACACCTTTCTTATTGATTGGTTTGATTTGTCTAGACTATGCTTTGGAAAGCGTTTGTTTCTATTATTTTTCTCTTCTAAACATCTTATATATAATAGAATTTGATAGAAATATCACCAAACAACACAAACACAAGCATACGAATCATGCGATTCCTAATGTTTCTCAATCACCTTTCTTATTGATTGGTTTGATTTGTCTAGGCTATAATTTGGAAAGTGTATGTTTCCTTTCTTGTTCTCTTCCAAACATCTTATAATTAATAAAAATTCATAGAAACATCACCAGACAACACAAACACATGCGTACGAATCATGCGATTCGTAATGTTTCTTAAACACATTTCTTATTGATTGGTTTGATTTGTCTAGGCTATGCTTTGGAAAGTGTTTGTTTCCATTCTTAGTCTCTTCCAAACAACTTAGAATTAATAGAATTTGATAGAAACATCACCAAACAACACAAACACAAGCATACGAATCATGCGATTCCTAATGTTTCTCAAACACCTTTCCTACTGATTGGTTTTATTTTTCTAGGCTATGCTTTGGAAAGTGTTTGTTTCTGTTCTTTTTCTCTTCCAAACATCTTTGAATTAATAGAACTTCATAGAAACATCACCAAACAACACAAACACAAGTATACGAATCATGCGATTCCTAATGTTTCTCAAACACTCTTCTTATTGATTGGTTTGATTTGTCTAGGCTATGCTTTGAAAAGTGTTTGTTTCTATTCTTTTTCTCTTCCAAACATCTTAGAATTAATAGAACTTCATAGAAACATCACCAAACAACACAAACACAAGCTTACAGAAACATCACCAAACAACACAAACATAAGCATACGAATCATGCGATTCCTAATGTTTCTCAAACACCTTTCTTATTGATTGGTTTGATTTGTCTAGGCTATGATTTGGAAAGTGTTTGTTTCTATTCTTTTTCTCTTCCAAACATCTTAGAATTAATAGAACTTCATAGAAACATCACCAAACAACACAAACACAAGCATACGAATCATGCGATTCCTAATGTTCTCATACACCTTTCTTATTGATTGGTTTGATTTGTCTAGGCTATGCATTGGAAAGTGTTTGTTTCCATTCTTATTCTCTTCCAAACATCTTAGAATTAATATAACTTGATAGAAACATCACCAAACAACACAAACACAAGCATGCAAATCATACGATTCCTAATGTTTCTCAAACACCTTTCTCATTGATTGGTTTGATTTGTCTAGGCTATGCTTTGGAAAGTGTTTGTTTCTATTCTTTTTCTATTCCAAACATCTTAGAATTAATTAAACTTCATAGAAACATCACCAAACAACACAAACACAAGCATACGAATCATGCGATTCCTAATGTTTCTCAAATACCTTTCTTATTTATTGGTTTGATTTGTCTTGGATCTTCTTTGGAAAGTGTTTGTTTGCATTATTATTCTCTTCCAAACATTTTAGATATAATGGAATTTGATAGAAACGTCACCAAACAACACAAACACAAGCACACGAATCATGCGATTCCTAATGTTTCTCAAACACCTTTCTTAATGATTGGTTTGATTTGTTTAGGCTACGCTTTGGAAAGTATTAGTTTCTATTCTTTTTCTCTTCCAAACATCTTAGAATTAATAGAACTTAATAGAAACATTACCAAACAACACAAATACAAGCATACGAATCATGCGATTCCTAATGTTTCTTAAACACCTTTCTTATTGATTGGTTTGATTTGTCTAGGCTATGCTTTGGAAAGTCGTAGTTTCTATTCTTTTTCTCTTCCAAACATCTTAGAATTAATAGAACTTCATAGAAACGTCACCAAACAACACAAACATAAGCATACGAATCATGCGATTCCTAATGTTTCTCAAACACCTTTCTTATTGATTGGTTTGATTTGTCTAGGCTATGCTTTGGAAAGTGTTTGTTTCTATTCTTTTTCTCTTCCAAACATCTTAGAATTAATAGAACTTCATAGAAACATCACCAAACAACACAAACACAAGCATAAAAATCATGCGATTCCTAATGTTCTCAAACACCTTTCTTATTGATTGGTTTGATTTGTCTAGGCTATGCATTAGAAAGTGTTTGTTTTCATTCTTATTATCTTCCAAACATCTTAGATATAATAGAATTTGATAGAAACATCACTAAACAACACAAACACAAGCATACGAATGATGCGACTCCTAATGTTTCTCAAACACCTTTCTTATTGATTGGTTTGATTTGTCTAGGCTATGCTTTGGAAAGTATTAGTTTCTATTCTTTTTCTCTTCCAAACATCTTAGAATTAATAGAACGTAATAGAAACATTACCAAACAACACAAATACAAGCATACGAATCATGCGATTCCTAATGTTTCTCAAACACCTTTCCTACTGATTGGTTTGATTTGTCTAGGCTATGCTTTGGAAAGTGTTTGTTTCTGTTCTTTTTCTCTTCCAAACATCTTTGAATTAATAGAACTTCATAGAAACATCACCAAACAACACAAACGCAAGCATACGAATCATGCGATTCCTAATGTTCTCAAACACCTTTCTTATTGATTGGTTTGATTTGTCTAGGCTATGCATTGGAAAGTGTTTGTTTCCATTCTTATTATCTTCCAAACATCTTATATATAATAGAATTTGATAGAAACATCACTAACCAACACAAACACAAGCATACAGAAACATCACCAAACAACACAAACACAAGCATACAGAAACATCACCAAACAACACAAACATAAGCATACGAATCATGCGATTCCTAATGTTTCTCAAACACCTTTCTTATTGATTGGTTTGATTTGTCTAGGCTATGATTTGGAAAGTGTTTGTTTCTATTCTTTTTCTCTTCCAAACATCTTAGAATTAATAGAACTTCATAGAAACATCACCAAACAACACAAACACAAGCACACGAATCATGCGATTCCTAATGTTCTCATACACCTTTCTTATTGATTGGTTTGATTTGTCTAGGCTATGCATTGGAAAGTGTTTGTTTCCATTCTTATTCTCTTCCAAACATCTTAGAATTAATATAATTTGATAGAAACATCACCAAACAACACAAACACAAGCATGCGAATCATGCGATTCCTAATGTTTCTCAAACACCTTTCTCATTGATTGGTTTGATTTGTCTAGGCTATGCTTTGGAAAGTGTTTGTTTCTATTCTTTATCTATTCCAAACATCTTAGAATTAATATAACTTCATAGAAACATCACCAAACAACACAAACACAAGCATACGAATCATGCGATTCCTAATGTTTCTCAAATACCTTTCTTATTTATTGGTTTGATTTGTCTTGGATCTTCTTTAGAAAGTGTTTGTTTGCATTATTATTCCCTTCCAAACATTTTAGATATAATGGAATTTGATAGAAACGTCACCAAACAACACAAACACAAGCATACGAATCATGCGATTCCTACTGTTTCTCAAACACCTTTCTTAATGATTGGTTTGATTTGTCTAGGCTATGCTTTGGAAAGTGTTAGTTTCTATTCTTTTTCTCTTCCAAAGATCTTAGAATTAAAAGAACTTAATAGAAACATTACCAAACAACACAAATACAAGCATACGAATCATGCGATTCCTAATGTTTCTTAAACACCTTTCTTATTGATTGGTTTGATTTGTTTAGGCTATGCTTTGGAAAGTGGTAGTTTCTATTCTTTTTCTCTTCCAAACATCTTAGAATTAATAGAACTTCATAGAAACATCACCAAACAACACAAACATAAGCATACGAATCATGCGATTCCTAATGTTTCTCAAACACCTTTCTTATTGATTGGTTTGATTTGTCTAGGCTATGCTTTGGAAAGTGTTTGTTTCTATTCTTTTTCTCTTCCAAACATCTTAGAATTAATAGAACTTCATAGAAACATCACCAAACAACACAAACACAAGCATAAAAATCATTCGATTCCTAATGTTCTCAAACACCTTTCTTATTGATTGGTTTGATTTGTCTAGGCTATGAATTGGAAAGTGTTTGTTTCCATTCTTATTATCTTCCAAACATATTAGATATAATAGAATTTGATAGAAACATCACTAAACAACACAAACACAAGCATACGAATGATGCGACTCCTAATGTTTCTCAAACACCTTTCTTATTGATTGGTTTGATTTGTCTAGGCTATGCTTTGGAAAGTATTAGTTTCTATTCTTTTTCTCTTCCAAACATCTTAGAATTAATAGAACTTAATAGAAACATTACCAAACAACACAAATACAAGCATACGAATCATGCGATTCCTAATGTTTCTTAAACACCTTTCTTATTGATTAGTTTGATTTGTCTAGGATATGCTTTGTAAAGTGGTTGTTTCTATTCTTTTTCTCTTCCAAACATCTTAGAATTAATAGAACTTCATAGAAACATCACCAAACAACACAAACATAAGCATACGAATCATGCGATTCCTAATGTTTCTCAAACACCTTTCTTATTGATTGGTTTGATTTGTCTAGGCTATGCTTTGGAAAGTGTTTCTTTCTATTCTTTTTCTCTTCCAAACATCTTAGAATTAATAGAACTTCATAGAAACATCACCAAACAACACAAACACAAGCATACGTATCATGCGATTCCTAATGTTCTCAAACACCTTTCTTATTGATTGGTTTGATTTGTCTAGGCTATGCATTGGAAAGTGTTTGTTTCCATTCTTATTCACTTCCAAACATCTTAGAATTAATATAATTTGATAGAAACATCACCACACAACACAAACACAATCATACGAATCATGCGATTCCTAATGTTTCTCAAATACCTTTCTTATTGATTGGTTTGATTTGTCTTGGCTCTTCTTTGGAAAGTGTTTGTTTGCATTATTATTCTCTTCCAAACATTTTAGATATAATGGAATTTGATAGAAACGTCGCCAAACAACACAAACACAAACGTACGAATCATGCGATTCCTAATGTTTCTCAAACACCTTGCTTATTGATTGGTTTGATTTGTCTAGGCTATGCATTGGAAAGTGTTTATTTCCATTACTATTCTCTTCCAAACATCTTGGAATTAATATAATTTGATAGAAACATCACCAAACAACTCAAACACAATCATACGAATCATGTGATTCCTAATGTTTCTCAAACACCTTTCTTATTGATTGGTTTGATTTGTCTAGGCTATGCTTTGGAAAGTGTTTGTTTCTATTCTTTTTCTCTTCTAAACATCTTATATATAATAGAATTTGATAGAAACATCACCAAACAACACAAACACAAGCATACGAATCATGCGATTCCTAATGTTTCTCAATCACCTTTCTTATTGATTGGTTTGATTTGTCTAGGCTATAATTTGGAAAGTGTATGTTTCCTTTCTTGTTCTCTTCCAAACATCTTATAATTAATAAAAATTCATAGAAACATCACCAGACAACACAAACACAAGCGTACGAATCATGCGATTCGTAATGTTTCTTAAACACCTTTCTTATTTATTGGTTTGATTTATCTAGGCTATGCTTTGGAAAGTGTTTGTTTCCATTCTTATTCTCTTCCAAACATCTGAGAATTAATAGAATGAGATAGAAACATCACCAAACAACACAAACACAAGCATACGAATCATGCGATTCCCAATGTTTCTCAAACACCTTTCCTATTGATCGGTTTGATTTGTCTAGGCTATACTTTGGAAAGTGTTTGTTTCTATTCTTTTTCTATTCCAAACATCTTAGAATTAATAGAACTTCATAGAAATATCACCAAACAACACAAACACAAGCATACGAATCATGCGATTCCTAATGTTTCTCAAACACCTTTCTTATTGATTGGTTTGATTTGTCTAGGCTATAATTTGGAAAGTTTTTGTTTCTATTCTTATCCTCTTCCAAACATCTTATAATTGATATAATTTGATAGGAACATCACCAAAGAACACAAACACAAGCATACGAATCATGCGATTCCTAATGTTTCTCAAACGCCTTTCTTATTGATTGGTTTGATTTGTCGAGGCTATGCTTTGGAAAGTGTTTGTTTCCATTCTTATTCTATTCCAAACATCTTTTAATTAATAGAACTTCATAGAAACATCGCCAAACAACACAAACACAAGCATACGAATCATGCGATTCTTAATGTTTCTTAAACACCGTTCTTGTTGATTGGTTTGATTTGTCTAGGCTATGCTTTGGAAAGTGTTTGTTTCCATTCTTATTCTCTTCCAAACATCTTAGAATTAATAGAATGAGATAGAAACTTCACCAAACAACACAAACACAAGCATACGAATCATGCGATTCCTAATGTTTCTCAAACACCTTTCTTATTGATTGGTTTGATTTGCCTAGGCTATGCTTTGGAAAGTGTTTGTTTCTATTATTTTTCCCTTTCAAACATCTTAGAATTAATAGTACTTAATAGAAACATAACCAAACAACACAAACACAAGCATACGAATCATGAGATTCCTAATGTTTCTCAAGCACCTTTCTTATTGATTGGTTTGATTTGTCTAGGCTATGCTTTGGAAAGTGTTTGTTTCCATTCTTATTCTCTTCCAAACATCTTATAATTAATAGAACCTCATAGAAACATCACCAAAGAACACAAACACAAGCATACGAATCATGCGATTCTTAATGTTTCTTAAACACCGTTCTTATTGATTGGTTTGATTTGTCTAGGCTATGCTTTGGAAAGTGTTTGTTTTCATTCTTATTCTCTTCCAAACATCTTAGAATTAATAGAATGAAATAGAAACATCACCAAACAACACAAACACAAGCATACAAATCATGCGATTCTTGATGTTTCTCAAACACCTTTCTTATTGATTGGTTTGATTTGTCTAGGCTCTTCTTTGGAAAGTGTTTGTTTCCATTCTTATTCTCTTCCAAACATCTTAGAATTATTAGAATTTGATATAAACATCACCAAACAACACAAACACAAGCATACGAATCATGCGATTCCTAATGTTTCTCAAACACCTTTCTTATTGATTGGTTTGATTTCTCTAGGCTATGCTTTGGAAAGTGTTTGTTTGTTGGATCGTTAGTCAGATAAGGTGGGAGTCCTTAACAAACTTAAGGGTGTCCTTAGCTGAGGTGTCCTTAATAAAGATTAAGGATGTCCTTCAGTTGCAGCGGAAAACAGAAGACTAAAACTGGTAAAGGCAATAAGTAAGGAACGCTTTTGATTTATAGAGGAACCACTCAAGTACCAACTAGTCCTTGAGTGTAAACCTCTACCTCTTTGGAGGATTTTGTAATAGGTTCTTTCCTTTCTTATTAAGTTTCCTTACAATTACACTGGCGACTAGTTACACTTCTCTGACACTTAGAAGGCGTCCCTAAGTCCACTAGTAACAACTCCGTTAACCCTGTAATGTAACCTAACTTAATCTCTCTAAAGGATGCTATCACCTCTTCCTTACAGTTCGTCGTAAGGACTCTCTCTTTCTTTTTGTGCTTTTCTAAGACAAACAGTTTTGGGTTTGGTTGAACGCTTCACACTCGATCTAACACCTAAGCCTCACTTGTTCTTGAGCTTGTTCTTGGTGTTCTTGATCGACTGACCAATTCTCTGAATATTCTCTGGAAGCGTCAAGTCACAATAAATGCTCTGGAAGCGTATTTATAGTGACCTAGGGAAGGGCGTCATTCTCTGACGATCATGCCCTTGGGGATGTTGCTACAGGGATCGGCTTCCACGTGTCTCTGGGATGATGAAGGAAGCTTCCTGGCAATTCCGTTGGACTTGGCTACAGGATCTGCTTCCACGTGGTGATCATGATCAAGGCTTGTCTGGTGATGTCACCTTGTCGGCCAGCCTTGGAGGACTCTTGTGTAATGATAAAGGACGGCGTCCTTTGTGAGATTATGCCAAGCCGTTCATTTAGAGATGTAGCGTCCTTACACCTTAAGGACGGCTACACAAACTTGTTGTCCTTTTCAACATGCATCCCTGAAACACTTGGACAACTTGTTAGATCAAGGCGAGTTTGTCATATCGAAACTAAGGGACGCCAGGCACAATGTTAAGTACTAAAGGCGTCCTTAACATTATCCTAACAATTTCCCCCTTTTTGATGAAGTCAAACTCTAAGAAAAAATAATATTTGAACTTAAAGCTTTAGCATGCTTGAAAACTTAAAGAGCGTCCTTTGACACATAGCAAAATTCTATAAGCACAAGTTTTCAACCTTTGATCTATTCTCACTTTTGGATTTTAGGGAAGGGACGGCTATCTTAATCAAAATTCTTTTCTTTTCTAAGCGGCGTCCCTTATTCTTATTTAGAGCGATATGTCCTTTGGTCCTTTCACTAAAATTCCCCCTTAGCACTTGCTTATTCTAGATAACTAATACGAAGCACATCTCGGCAAAACTACACTTCCTCCTTTTGACATCATTGAAAAGGATAACAAGTTAGCTAAGGACGATAGCACAAAATCATAACTAAAGGCAAAAGAACGCTTAAACAAATAAGTGCACATAAACACAAGAACTGCCATTAAAATAACAAGTTATATTACAGACATTCAGAATAGTGTTTGAAACAAAAGAAGCACAGGCAAAATAATGAGGGATTAAAAGATTAGGAAGGGGGTGATCTAGCAGGACGGCTTGAGGACTGTAGGCGTCATTTTCTTCTCCAGGGCTGTAGGCGTCATTTTCTATCAACAAGCCTTTTGTTATGAGTTTGTGTTTATGGGTTATGGGTTTTAGTGTAATAGGTTTTGTGTTTATGGGTTTTAGTGGTAACAAGCCTTTTATTACGGATTTTGTGTGTGACAGCTCGTTTTTTGTTCTTATGACAGGTTTTGTGTATATAGGTTTGTGTGTGTGACAGGTTTTTATTCTAGGTTTTGTGTGTGACAGGGTTGTTGTTATGGGTTTTGTGTGTGACAGCTCGTTTTTTGTGTATGACAAGGGGTTTTGTTATGAGTTTTTTTGTATGACAGGGTTTTGGTCTGTTTTTTGTGTATGACAGGGGGTTTTGTTATTGGTTGTGTGTGTGTGTGACAAGTTTTTTGTTATAGGTTTTTTGTATGACAGGGTTTTTGGTATGTTTTTTGTGTGTGACAAGTTTTATGTTATGGATTTTGTGTGGCAGGCTTGTGTGACAGGGTTTTTGGTCTGTTTTTTTGTGTATGACAGGGTTTTTGGTCTGTTTTTTGTGTATGACAAGGGGTTTTGTTATGGGTTGTGTGTGTGACAAGTTTTTTGTTATAGATTTTATGTATGACAGGGTTTTTGGTCTGTTTTTTATGTATGACAAGGAGTTTTGCTATGGGTTGTGTGTGTGTGACAAGTTTTTTGTTATAGGTTTTACGTATGACAGGGTTTTTGGTATGGTTTTTGTGTGTCACAGGGTCTTTGGTATGCTTTTTGTTACGGATTTTGTGTGTGACAGCTCGTTTTTTGTTCGTATGACAAGTTTTGTGTTTATTGGTTTGTGTGTGTGACAGGTTTTTGTTATAGGTTTTGTGTGTGACAGGGTTGTTGTTATGGGTTTTGTGTGTGACAGCTCGTTTTTTGTGTATGACAGGGCGTTTTGTTATGAGTTTTTTTGTGTGACAGGGTTTTTGGTCTGTTTTTTGTGTATGACAGGGGGTTTTGTTATTGGTTGTGTGTGTGACAAGTTTTTTGTTATAAGGGTTTATGTATGACAGGGTTTTTGGTATGTTTTTTGTATGTGACAAGTATTGTGTTATGGGTTTTGTGTGGCAGGCTTGTGTGACAGGGTTTTTGGTCTGTTTTTTTGTGTATGACAGGGTTTTTGGTATTTTTTTTGTGTATGACAGGGGGTTTTGTTATGGGTTGTGTGTGTGACAAGTTTTTGGTTATAGGTTTTATGTATGACAGGGTTTTTGGTATGTTTTTTGTGTGTGACAAGTATTATGTTATGGGTTTTGTGTGGCAGGCTTGTGTGACAGGGTTTTTGGTCTGTTTTTTTGTGTATGACAGGGAGTTGTGTGTGTGTGACAGGGTTTTTGTTATGGATTTTGTGTGTGACAGATTTGGTTTTGTTTATATATTAATTATAATCATATCCTATTAGCTCAAATGGTAGAGCAACGTGCTAAATGCACGGTAATGTGGGTTCAAATCCCACATAGGCTTTGTGTGACAGGTTTTGTGGTGACAAGTATATTGTATGTGGATAATGGACGAAAATGGGGGGTTTTGTATGACAGGTCGTTTTTTGTTCGTATGGCAGGTTTTGTGTGACAGGGGGTGTGAGGTGGGATGCGGTGGAATGGGTGTAATTTTTTTTTTTTTGTATGACAGGTCGTTTTTTGTGTGACAGGGGGATGCGGTGGCATGGTTGTAATTTTTTTTTTGCCCAGGGACATTTTCGGAAAAAAGCCTAGTTACCACATTTATTCACTACCAATTATCCGGCCGAATGTAATGGCTTTAAAGTATTACAATAAGGCCCAAATTCATTACATTAGCTTTAGTGTAATGGTATTTTCCAACTTTTGGTCTGTTACAATAGGGGGGGTTGCATTAGGCCTAAGGTAACACTATGTTCGCCTAGAGTAACGGGCTCATATTTTTAAGACTTGCCGTTACATTAGCTATATGTCATTACATAAATTTACCGTTACATCAGCTATATGTCATTGCCTTTGTTAGAACCATTGCATTAGTTATGTTTCATTGTCTTTGTTACTACCATTACCATTTCAACAACATCCGTTACCTTATGTAAAATGTGCCACCATAACATTAGCATATATATGTGTTACTTTAATTATAATAGAATGCAATTTCTTTTATATATTCATATATACCTGCTGAATTTATCTAATTAAATCTCTAACAAATTCGTTTAACTCAAATATGAATTCATTACTCAAACTTTCAATCTAGAATTACAAAATATTGTCAAGCATTCAAATCCAAGTGCATACATGGCCAATAATCTGCTAGTTATATACACATAGTAAGTTAGCTAGCTACAAGATAACGATTTACAAGAATTGCGAACCACATCCATCCTTTGCTCATCAGTGATAGGCACGCCAACATATTCTCCATAACCCTGCATCAATTTCAGGAACAATAATAATTAGCTTAGTACACAACAGTGAGGAAGGTTTTCTAGCGATAAACAAACTGCATCAGGCTGAGAAAAAACAATTCATGACAAGAGAAAAAAAAAACTGGAATGCTCATCATAATTAGAATAAGTTTTTTTTTTGGTCGACATCATAATTAGAATAAGTAGACTGGGCATATTTCACACTGTTATAGACCAAGACACAAGAACACATGAACAAAACTAAAGCTAATACAGGCAACCCATATGGTGCATTAAGAAAGTGAAAAGAACTCAGATGCAAGCAAGAATTTTATGATAGGACTTAATGGCAAGCAGTAAGAGCAAAATCATCCATACCAAAGACAATAATCTAATCATTGATGCTATCTTCATAATTCACAAACTCAAGAGACTATTCAGTTATAGATAAAGATAAAAGTCTAAGAATTCCTAGCCCATGAAAGTTTTTAAAACTAGAAGCTAATATCTCAAATATAGGAAAAAGAACTCAAAATCTTACTATCAAAGAGGAAAATTATCCATATATCATATTCTTACTGATGTTGAATATCAAACAGTAATGTTGGATTTAAAAAAGTCTTCATTGTATTGTACGATCTCACTAGTATATGAATACAGAAGCTTTTTTCTTTTTATCAGCATGCAATATCCTCTAACAAGTAACAAAATCAAGAGATAACAAGTGGTCATATATTTTTCTTATGCTGAATCACATTCACAGTACAAATAAATCATTCAAAATTTTAATTACAAGGTAGTAGTACCATAGCTAGAAATTAATGGAGATCCATATCTCCAGAGTAAATAGCACAAAGACAAAGAGTAGTATCATAGCTAGAAATTAGTGGAGACCCATATCTCTAGAGTAAATAGCACAAAGACAATGAAGTCAGATAAGCTTCAAGTTGATGAATACAAAATGCACGACAGAAACTTATTGTGGTTTGCCTAACACATGCGATAGAAAGCTTCAATATAATAAATCACGTGTTATTAAATTGTCTATTAACGTTATTCGGGTTAAACTTTTAGATGATGTCTGAGATATGGGCAAAAGGAAAGAACATCACTCTCCGTTTGTATTCATGGAGTCCATGTGCCAAAAGGAGATTCCACAGTAATGGGAAGAGGATGCAGTCAGGGGGCAATCAACCTACAAGGTTATTTATGATTTATTTATTTTAAAAAGAAAAGGAAAGAATCCATTTTTCAACCATGTACTTCATTTTTACAACGGGTTCATGCAAGAGGTTTTTCCAACCATATACAGGTTGTTAAAGTTACACAACCTCTGTTAACAAGGCTAACGCTTCCCAGTTTTCAAAACAGAAAACTAGTGTTTAGAGACATGCAAGAGACATCATTTTCACATAGAACATCAACAGAGGCTTTTGCAATATAAGCACGCAAGAAACATGTGTAAAGCTAGTAGAACTTGGCCGAGTTAGAGAAAATTTAACCAAACATGCAAGACCAACACGAAGGCCTTGTATGGGACATTGGAGGAGGGAAAGGGAATCACCACTATTTAGATTACAAGTGCTAAGCATTTACAGCTTAAACAGATCACACAACAATGCATGTCTGAGTTCTGAATGTTGATGAACGGATGAAAACAAAGAAAGAATGACTAATATTTAGATTATTAACGAAAGAAACGAAAGAATATGTTCCACTGAGCTAAGAAAGAAACGAACAGGAGAAAATTTTCAGTTATCTGGATAACAATTTCATCTGATGGTATCATAAAAGGGTAGAGGCTAGAAAAAGAAAAACTGAAAACTTCAAGTTGCTTGTTCATGATCACATCTGTTGTATGCTCAAATTCCACTTTTCATTAAGGTGGCCTCATCTCTATCTGATATCAGTTTAATTTACATCACACAAAACAAAATTCTTTGCTTCTTTTATATCACAAATAGTTTTATATTCAAACAGAATTAAGTTTCCCAACTAAGTAAATCCAAGAGAATGAAGTAGTGGCCATATATTTCTGATTTGTCCATTAAATGTGCTAGTTCTGCAGTATAATAAACCTATATACAAACATATTTCAAGGGTTTCAATTGAGGAGAAACCGCTGTGAAATTTTTTCCTAGTTAGCAATCAGACATGAAAATAAACAAATCTAAGAACTCAAACACTGCTTTTTCATTCTCTATTTCGCAATCACTAAATACAAGAGTGAATGAACCAAAAAATTAGGCCTTAGATTTTGACATTTGGTCTCTGAGAGCTCAGAATTTGAGGAATGCAGAACCACAAAATTAACAACAAAACTACCAAGTCCATATGAGGCATCAATCCACCAGATTCACTAAGTAGCAAAGCAAAGTTGACATAGGCCCTAGATCTTGTCAAAACTACTAATTCCTTCTTCTTCTTCTTTCTATGGTAGATAAAGCAAAGCAAAGCAAAGAGGAAAGCAAACCTTGAGGACGGACGCCGTGGATGGAGGGGATGCTGCCGCTGCCGCTGACAAGGACGGAAGAACGAGGACGAACAAGGATGGAGGAATGAGGACTGCGGTGGGATGCGAACAAGGACGGAGGAACGAAGCTGGTCAAGCACGGCAGGGAGGACGAGCACGGAGGCACGAGAACGAGGAAGGAGGACGGAAGAAATCGATCCTCTAGAGCGTCTCCCGCCGGAGACGACGACGGCGACATCGTCCGTCTCCTCGGCAGCGAAGGAGGAGCGGTGGAAGATCGAGGTGGCGGAGCTCTCTCACAAGCTCGTCCAGGCGAGCCGGAAACGCGACGAGGCCGTTCTCGAAGCTTCGAAACTGAACAAGCTCGAGATCTGGCGGATTGATGCCATGGCCTCAGATCCGGCCTCGAGGTCTGCACCTCCGGATGCGAACACCGTGGTCTGCAACTCGAGATCTGGTGGACAGTACTGCGGGGATGCGAACTGAGCCGCTACCGCCAAGGGGAAGAGGAGGGGAGAGAACCGTCGCCGACCAGGATGGAGGCCGCCGAGAGTTTATCGAAAAGGGTTTGGAGCATCGAGAAGGGAGTAGGTAGGGTTTGGTCTAATGAAAGGGGTTTGCCTTTATTTTTCAATGTTGAGCGCCTCTATTTTCACTTGTTTGCGCCAATTCTTTGTTGAAATTCAATGTCATTACATTTGCTAATTTGTTGTTGCCTTTGTTAATGTTTTTTTCCCTTTTTTTCATAACCATTACATTTACTATAAACATGTGTTACTATAGAAATTTGTCGTTACAATGAACCGTTACTTTAGACGATATCATTACATATGTTAACAAACCATTACAATAGGTTATCTAATGTAACACTTAAATAACCCATTACAATTTTTAATGTTACAATAGGCCTTATATTTGGTAGTGATTTTTGTGGGAGGCCTCCCACCCCATAATGCAGCCCGTAAGGGCCACTTTACCCATTTCGTCCTTTATTTTACTTGCCAAAATAATCCAATATCATATCAACCTGTTTACTTTTGGTAAAATATATACATATATACATGTAGTTATTAAGAGAGTCGGTGTAATTTTACAACTCCGGCTGGTGGTACTGTGTGGTAGCTTAGTTTTTCTTAGAAGGAAAAACATTTTACTTTACTTGCCAAATTTTGAATGGATTCTCAATAATCATATTTATTTATATTTTGGAATATATTATTGATTATTGATAAAAGTAGTTAGTGTTAAAGCACAATCTTACCATACTTTGTATGATACATGGAGGTGCCCCTATGTCGGGTTTGCTATTTATAGGTATTTCGAATATTAGGTTACGGGTGAATATAAATTAATTTATTTTATTATATGTGATATGGAAATAATAGGAATCTTGTCGCTTTACGATCGGTTTTTATTGTATTATATTATTGCCCGTACCATGTACGGGACACAATCGATAACATTTTTTTAGACGTAGTATTTAATTGATAAAAGACTACATAATAATATTATTAGGAATTCGATATTGAGATTGTCTTTTTTATCCGAAATCGTTATAGTATTTTGTTGATCCAAAATCGTGATTTGATATTAAGAATAAATTTAAATTTAAATTTTATATAAGGCTTAAATAGAATTCATAGATAAAAAACTATCATTTTATTTCAAATTTTATTTGATTAATTAAAAAGTTATATGCGAGATGATATGAAATCTCAAGTGAAATATTTTATCAATATATATTTGTGTAATTAATAAGATTCTTATATGATGATAGAAATAAAAAAAGTAAGTTAATTATGACTTATTTAAATAAATATTTTAGAAAAATAAATTGTACAAGTAATAATATTTTTTTAAATAAAATAAATAGATTTTAATAGATTTTCTAGAGCTATAATTAATTAAATAGTTGTAGAGTTATAGATCAAAACAATTTATAAATGAATATTATAACACAAATTTAATTTAGATATTTTTTTAGATATTTTACAAATACATTTTTAGATATTTGTTACTTAAATTATAAGTATATGGGACAAAAAATATTGACAAAAAAATATGGAAAATATATATAATTAATAAATTCAACAATAATAAATTTTTAGAGTGACAAATAAGTTTAACAAATTAATTATACTTTTGATTTACAAAAATGAATGTCTATAAGTAAATAACTGAAAATGATAGATATTAGGTGGAAAAAGATAGAAATTAGAAAAAGAAAAAGATAGATAATAGATAATTAATAAGAATAAGAAAGACTTTATAAATTGTTTTTCTAAACTAAAATTTTTTAATATGAGGTGGAGCCAGATTTAACGTGAAGACTCGACATGTCTCGACTTTAATATATAGTATATAGATTTGTTCTCTTACAAATGAGAAAATATGTTATACCGTTACATTGCTTGCCAAATTTGAAATATATAGCACGTGTATGTGTCACGCCCCGCGTTCCTTCGGCCAAAATAGACACGGGCAAAGTCACCCAGGCACGGAGCCTAGGTGATTCTAGAGGCTTCCGGGGCCTTCAGGATGAGGCCGAGACACTTTGGAGCCTTCTAGGGGCCGGCACGCCTCAAGCGGGGCAAGGCATGCCAAGGCCGGCTGTTGGATCGTAAGTCTGTTAGAATGGGCGTCCTTAACAAGGTTAAGGGCGTTCTTAAGCACAGCGGAATATAGACTTAAATAGGAAAGTGAATACGATAATGGACACGAGTATTTATAGAGAAACCCCACTAAGACCAACTAGTCTTATGGGTAAACCTCTACCTCCGTTGGAGGATTTTCGAATAGCCGTCCTTATCTTATTCAGAGAGAGTCCTTACAACTTAGGCGAGTCGTTACAATTCTCTGAGCTAAGCGTGCGTCCTTAGCCTCACTAGTAACACTCCTTCGAGCCTAACAATGTAACCTAACTCTCTTGACTATAAGGGGACTAAACACTCACGTCTCTCACGGTACGTTCTGAGAGACAAACTATCTTTCTAACACTTTTGTGGTTTGGTTTGGATTTGATGTGGTTGGACTTTCTTTCTCTTGAATCAAGCTCACTTGATCTTCTTGATCTTCGTTCTTGAACTTGAATGCTTCGGGAGTGAGCTCAAGAGAAAGTCTTCAAAGTCCACACCACTATGCATAACCCTTGGGGGTTATTTATAGTGGTAGTGGTTCTTGTCCTGTAGCGTCCTCTGAAGCTTCTGCAGGATCTGTCGTCTTCCTTCAATGGTGCGATTTGCATCTTGAGGAAGTCAACTCTGTTGACGCTTAGGAAGCCTCCGCGTGGACAGGGGACCATTGCTGGGAAAGCGGCATCTTTGGAATTGTTCACACGTGCCCAGACAAAGGAAGCTTCCTTCTGAGGACTACGGCCGAATGTGATGTAATCATGTTGGGGCGGCCTTGGTTTGAATGAACTTCGTCCGTATTTTGGCGCGCGTCCCTACTCGATGAGGACGCCGTCCTATCTCGTAGTGACTTCGCCAATTTCGTTCAGCTTTGGAAGTTCTTCTCGAAAGCGTTCCTACAGCTTAGGGACTCTTGTTCACTTGTTGTCCTTTTCACTCATGTGCGTCCTCTGGACTTACTGGAGATCAACACTTGGACAACTTATCAAATACCATTGAGTTTGTCATTATCAAAACAAGGGACGATCATTATTGGTTTAGATATTAATGACTGGCGTCCTTAATATCGTCCCAACAATTTCCCCTTTTTGATGATGACAAACTCTTTTAAACAATGTGCACAGAAGTAAAGCTTTTAGCATGAAAGACTACACTTTGATTTTCTTTTCAGCTTAGGTTGGCGTGGAACTCATTCTTTTAAGTGCGTCCTATTTTAAACTTGGCTAGCGTCCTTTGGACTTGGCCGAAAATTCCCCCTAAGCACATGCTTTCTATGACAACTTGAAAATGAACGCATCTCTGCAAAACTATACTTCCCCCTTTTGGCATCATCGAAAAGGAGAACAAGTAATAAAGCATGCAAGCATGAAGTCATAATTAAAGGAAAGAACGCTTAGACGCAATGAAATGCAAAGTAATGAACGCCATTCATGAGAATTAGAGAGAATCAAAGTACGATCATTACAAACATTCATCAAAACATTGTTCAAAAGGGGACAGCGTCCCAAAGACTTGACAACACACAAAAAGATAAATTGTTTCAGGGTTAGGAAGGGAGGAGTGATCACTGGCGAGGGCGCTTGCCAAGAGCCTTGAGAGTCTGCGCATGAAGATCGTTGTTCTGTGCAAGCAGCTCATTGTTGAGTTCCAAGAGGTCAGTGTGCTGATGTAGCGTCTCATGGACTTGTTGAATGAGATCGATCATCATACACTGGTTCTCAATTAGCATCCCTAGCAAGGTCTTTTGGGAGCACTTCTCAGCTTCCTCATTGACATTTTCAGGCATGGCGTCAGAGGCGTCCTCTGCAATAGCAACTGGCGTCCCCACTACTTGCAAATTTTCCTGATTCTCATCTTCAGCAACGGTGGCAGCAGCTTCCTGAGCAGCTCTTAACTCGGCCTCTTTCTTTTCTTTGGCGAGTTGCTTCCTAACAGAGGGAAGCTCCTCGTTGTATCTCATTTTTCCAACAGGAGGCGCGGTTATCTGCTTGACGTCCCAATGTATTACAAAGGTGCGTTCTTCTTTGGGAGCGTACAAGTGTTGCTGCTTAAGAATCTTCTTTACTAGTCTAGGGTAGGGAAGAGAGTGGCGTCCACCAGTGCACTTCCCCATGTGCTCCAACACTACTCTCGCCAAGTTTATCGGCAGACGGTTCAAGAAGGCGTCCAATATGATGCTGTCCGTTATTTGCACAATGGACTTCTTCTCTTGCCTTGGGACGACCATGCGCACAATGAAGTGATGCGCAAGGACTCCCGTTTTGGAGAGTACGTGGGCGACCCTGTCCATGGCCAGCGGCTGTTTGCCTTGGAAAATATTGTTGAAGATCTCTTCCTGGTTGAAACGCCCGAAGCTCTTGCAAGGGAAATTATGGAGCGCCTCTGGAGGGGAAGGACGCAGGCCTAGCATGTTGCGGACGGTACCCTCAGCAATTGAGTACTCGTCCCCATCAATTTCAAACGTCCCCTGAGGCTTCCCTTTAGCTGTGGTCACCTCAAACTTTGAGTAGAAGAGCTTGACCTGTTCCGGATCAACAACAGCAGCTTCGGCGCCTAGGTGCGTCCAACCTTGAAAGTCCAGGAGCTCGAGGAACTCGTCGCGTCCATTCTCCCTAAGGAACGCGGCGTCAAAGAGAAGTGGCCCCAAGATTTTCTTGAGCCTCTTCTTCTTGTTTCCGTTGCCGGTTACTATCACATCATCACCGGCGTCCTCTTCATCTCCGTCTCCCTCCTCATCATCATGTTCCTCATCTTGAGGATTAGCGTCATCATCTTTAGAGGCCTCGTCCCCTTGATCTTTGGACTCAGCCATTTCCTCATCCTCAGCATTGGACGCCTGATTTTGAGGGGGCGCATCCGCAGCTGGAGTCCTTGCCAAGGACTCTGTGGGAACTTCAACAGAATCCGTCCCCTGGACTTGTACAGTTTCCTCAACAACAAGAGTAGGGGGAGGAGGAGGAGTCTTTGCTCTTGGAGGAGAGGGAGAGGGAGTTCTTAGCTTGGCCTTTGTAGGGGGCGGAGCCTGGGAGGAGCTGGGCTTGACCACTGAGATTGGAGTGGCGACAATCGGGGCTGGAGGAGGAGGAGGCTGCTTCACAGGGGAGTCCTCCACTTCAATAATAGTGGGCACAACGTCCTTGGCCTGGACGTGTGCGGGAGGAGCGTCCCTTTGGACCTTTAGCATGGGCTTGGCTAGGTCCGCCTCTATCTCCGCCTCGAGTGGATCAGCAGTGGATGGTGGCGTGTCCTCTGTCCTTGGTGGAGGAGGAGGAAGAGCCAGCACCTCATTTCCTTTTGAGGACGGCCCAGCAACAGCGTCCTTTGTAGCGATCTCCGAGAGCCGGATCGCTTCCAACACTTCTTTCTCCTCCTGGGCCTTCTTGGCCATCTGCTCCTTCTCCAAAGCGATCTCTGAGAGCCTGATCGCTACCATTTCTTCTTCGTTGACGCCCTCAAGTTGAGCAGAGGACTTGAGCCGTCTTTTAGGAGCGGGAAGAGGAGTGGTAGGGACTGGTCTAGGTTGGGAGGAAGATGAGGACTTGAGTTTGAGCTTTTGAGAGGGGGGAGGAGAGGCTTGCCTTTTTCGTTTTTGGGTAGGGACGGAGCCAGCAGGAGCGCCCAAGAACTCCACGATGTCAGGGAGGAGTTTGGCCAGCTCGTCTACCGTCCCACCAAACGTATCTGATATGATGGCAGCCCCCATAAAAGGGGGGTTTTGGAAGTTGGTTTCTTGAAGGCGGGGCTTGACATAGGTTACCATGAAATAGTAGAGGAGGCGTTGGATTTTCTCAGGGTGGTTTTGGATGGACGCCCTATAGCAGATGTTGGCTAGGATTTTGGGCTCCCTTTCAAGCCAGTCCTCAATGAGTGGGTCAAGGGGAGGACGGCGTTTAGGTTGAGGGGGAAGTCCCGAGAATGTGGACTTTTGGGGACTCCCTTGCTCTGGCTCAGGGACGTAAGGCTTCTCAAGAAATTTGAAGCGTTTTTGAGGGGGTTTGGATTGAGAGCGATGTTGGGAAGATTGAGATGTTAGAGGCGGAGGTTGGGATCTTTGTGGCTTGGGAGGGGTGGTGGAAGGGCGGCGCTGGGCGGATTGAGAAGAATGAGAGTGGCGTTGTTGTTCTTGCCGCCCAACATTTCTTCCTCGTGCATCCATGAGGGACCGGCCTTTCACCGGAGGAGTGGTTCTCGCCGCCGGAGAAGACGACGGAGAGGGCTTTGAGAATTTGGTGGTGTTTCTTGTGTTGGCCATTGTTGAAATTTGAGGAATTTATAGAAGAAATTAGGGTTGGGGAGAGATGATTTCGAGATCTAGGTAGGAGATTTGGGGAGATTTTTAGAGCGACTTCCGGATTTGGGCAAACAACAAAGAGAGCAAAGAGGTTATTCAGAGGGCACAGGGGCGTATTTATAGGAAGAAGACGAAGTTGGAAGGGCAAGGGTAACAGGGACCTTTCACTTGGCTTCCTCCACCCGCGTTCCCACACGTGGCAAACTTCTTCACTAAGTAAACAGCTGTTTTGCACCGTTGCACAAAATCTGAGATTTGCGTTCAAAATCTTCACGACGGTTCACCTTCCCAATTTCAAAATTCAAACTTTTTCACAACTGCAAAGGACTCTGTGAACTGTACTACACAACACACAACACTGCTTTACTGTGAACTGTACCACTGCGTCCCAAAACTGATCACAACCTCTGACTGTTAGAACTCTGCCTTGACGTCCTCTAGACTTTGACAAGCTTCCCTTTGATCACTTAGAACCATTTTTGAAAATCAAGCAAGCACGTCCTTTAAAGATAAAACAAAGAACGCTCATAGGACGCGTTTGCAAGATTCTCGGCTTAGGTAAGCTTAGAGTTCCCATCATTTCGGCTTTTAATGAGGGTAGGTTGATCAGGGATACGCTTGAGATAAAAAGAGAGATGACTAGCGTTCAAAACATAAGCAAAACACATGTCTTAGACTAGCGTCCTTTCAAGATGACTTTAAATGCATGACATACTTTAAAACAAGTTCTCAACAAGACATAGCCAATCATAGAGGGAATAATAGAACGGGACTTGATCATTTAAAAGTTATCATCCCCAAGAGCAGCCTGAGGTGCTCGTAGGGACGTCTATCAAGTGCTTTTGTGAAAATATCGGCCACTTGGTCCTCAGTCCTAACATGATCCACTCTAATTAAACCAAGTTCAACATTATCACGAAGATAGTGATGTCTTATATGAATATGCTTTGTCCTAGAATGATGAACAGGATTTTTGGGAATGCTTATAGCACTAGTGTTATCACATAGGATAGGGACTGTATTGAGGAACGTACCATAGTCTTCCAATTGGTACTTGATCCAAAGGACTTGAGAGCAGCACGAAGCAGCAGCAACGTACTCAGCTTCCGCGGTTGAGAGCGCCACGGAGTTTTGCTTCTTGGATCCCCATGATACAAGGCAAGAGCCTAGGAATTGAGCCATTCCAGAGGTACTCTTCCTATCCACCACATGGCCAGCGTAGTCTGCATTAGAGTACGCCAACAGGTTTAGGGACGTCTTTTTGGGATACCAAAGACATAGGTCGTCTCGTCCCTTGAGATATCTGAAGATTCTTTTGACTTCTTGCATGTGGAACTCCTTTGGATTGGCTTGAAAGCGAGCGCACAAACACACGGCAAACATGATATCTGGACGGCTCGCGGTCAAGTACAATAGCGACCCTATCATTCCTCTGTAGAGCTTTTGATCCACACTCTTCCCTTCTTCATCAGCATAAAGACGAGTGTTTGGTGAGATGGGAGTGTTTATGGGTTTGGACGTGCTCATCCCATACTTTTCTAGCATTTCACGAATGTATTTCTGTTGGTGAATGCGCGTCCCATCTTTGAGTTGGGTGATTTGGAGTCCCAAGAAGAAGTTGAGTTCTCCTATGAGGGACATCTCAAACTCACTACTCATCAAGTTCTTGAATTCCTCTACAAGTTTCATGTTAGTGCTTCCAAATACTATGTCATCGACATAGACTTGGACAATCAAAACATCTTTAAGGACTTTCTTTAAAAACAAAGTTTTGTCAATGTTACCTCGAGTGTACCCGTTGGACAAAAGAAAGGACGCAAACCTATCGTACCAAGCACGAGGGGCTTGCTTGAGTCCATAGAGAGCTTTGTCCAAGTAGTACACATGGTTGGGGTAGTCAGCGTTCTCAAAACCAGGGGGTTGAGCAACGTACACTTCTTCCTTAAGCTTGCCGTTGAGGAAGGCTATCTTGACGTCCATTTGAAAGAGCTTGAAACCCTTGTGAGCGGCGAAGGCAATGAGGAGGCGTATAGCTTCAATTCTTGCGACAGGAGCGAAGGTCTCATCATAGTCGATCCCTTCCTCTTGCCTATAGCCTTGAGCCATAAGTCGTGCTTTGTTTCTTGAGACTCTTCCACTCTCATCAAGCTTGTTTCGATAGACCCACCTCGTCCCTATGATGTTTTTGTTTCTAGGACGAGGGACGAGGGTCCAAACTTTGTTTCTTTCAAATTGATTGAGCTCTTCCTGCATGGCTTGGATCCAATCAGCGTCCTGAAGTGCTTCCTTTATGTTCTTAGGTTCAATTAAGGACACAAAGGCGTTGAATGCACAAAACGCCATGTTAGCACTTTGGGACTGATTTGTAGCTGATCTTGTTTGGACTCCTTTTGAAGTATCTGAAATGATTTGGTCAGTTGGATGATATCTTGAAAGATTGGATCCTCTATGGGTGGCGTCCCTTCCAGGAGTACACCTAGGGTCCGTCCAATCAGAATCATCGGAGTCGAAGCCATCTTCTTCACCAATAGGCTCAGTGTGTTCCCCCTTAGAGTGAGCGTCCACACTTTGCCTTTGTTCTCCTTGTTGACTAGACTCAGCGGCTTCCACTTGGTTTAGCGACCAAGTTTGAGAGGGCTCTTGTTGTTCACTAGGGACTCCCGTAGAAACTTCATCACGGGTTTCAGGGACGTTCCTAGGAACATAATATTTTCCCGCGGACCAGCTTGGTTCTTCATCTTCATCTTCATCGTCGTCCTTGGAGAAGGAGCGACGTTCTTTCTTACTTGGTTCCTTCTTGTGAGATGAGCTCTCCTTGAATACCACATGAATACTTTCCTCAAGCTTAAGAGTCCTTTTGTTAAAGACTCTATAGGCTTTGCTTGTGAGGGAGTACCCAAGGAATATTCCTTCATCGCTCCTGGCATCAAATTTGCCGATGTTGTCTTTGCCGTTGTTGTGAACAAAACATTTACACCCAAAGACTTTGAGGTGAGAAATGTTTGGCTTCCTTCCATTGAGCAGCTCATAGGACGTCTTCTTTAGCAATGGACGAATCATAGCTCGATTGATGATATAAGTTGCTGTGGCAATGGCTTCGGCCCAAAAGTGTTTGGGGACGCCACTTGCCAGAAGCATCGTCCTTGCCATGTCCCCAAGCGTCCTATTCTTTCTTTCAACGACACCATTTTGCTGAGGAGTTCGAGGACAAGAGAAGTTGTGGGAGACTCCTTGTTGGTCACAGAAGTCAAGGAACTCTGAGTTTTTGAACTCCGTCCCATGATCTGACCTTAGAGCTTTTAGACGCGTCCCAAGAGCAACTTCTACTTGTTTGATGAAGATCTTAAACATCTTGAAGACATCTGCTTTTGACACTAAGAAAAGAACCCAAGTGAATCTGGAAAAATCATCCACAATAACATACATGTACCTTTTTCCACCATAGCTTTGAGTCTTCATGGGTCCACACAAATCCATATGAAGGAGTTCCAAGGGCTTCTTTGTGCTCACTTCATTTTTGGATTTAAAGGACGATCTTGTTTGCTTCCCCTTGATGCATGCTTCGCATTGTTCAACTTGTTCAGGATCAATTCGAGGAAGTCCTCTCACAAGCTCCTTTTGATGAAGTTTGAAGATGGTGCTAGGTCCGGCATGACCAAGACGTCGATGCCAGAGTTCCGCGTCCTCAGAAGAGACAGACAAGCATAGCTTGGATGTAGGCTTGAACTTTTAGTTGAAGATGTAGACATTATTTCTACGAGTTCCCTTGAGAATGACTTGATTTGATTTCTTGTTGATGACTAGGAATTCCTTAGAGTCAAATGTGACTAGGTTTTCACCTTGATCGCAAATTTGAGAGACACTAGGGAGGTTGAAGCCAAGTCCCTCAACTAGACTAACATTGGACGCTTTAACGGATTGATTCAATTTTGCAGTGCCCGTCCCTTTGATTCTTCCTTTGCCCTTGTTGCCAAACGAGACAGTTCCTCCCGTGGCACTAGATTTGATAGAAGTGAGATGGATCTGGCTTCCTGTCATGTGATTTGAGGTGCCACTATCAATGATCCACGGGCTTCCTCTCACTTCCACCTGAGGACGAGAGTTAGTTCTTTGCGACCCAGGCAAGGTGACCCTTACCCGGTTCGTTACATGGGTACAACTCTCTCATAGGCAAATAATCATGCACATTCACATCATTTGACCTTCTAGCATGCTTTCTTGGAAATTGAACTTTAATATTAGGCACACTAGCATGCGTCCTATCAGCAGATTTAGCATTCTTGTTGCTATTTCTAGACTTTCTTCCATTCTTAAGATCTTCTTTTAGCTTAGCACACTCATACTGGTAGTGACCACCTTTGCCACAATGCCAGCACGTCCTATAATAGTTTCCAAGATAGTATTTCTTATTAGGACGTTGAATCCTATTCTCTTCCATTTTGTTGGGATCACACACTTTGGAGCCTTCTCCCTTAGCAATCTTTTTATAGATTTTATGACTGGTGGAGTTAGTGTAATAGTCCTTCTTTCCTCTTTCTCCACTCTCTAGGACTCTTATGCGCTCTTCTAGGTTCTTAGTCTTTTCTCTTTCAAGTTCTAACTCAGTTGTTTTGCTAGCCTCAAAATCACTAGGAAGAGAGTTCTTTGCACTGGACTCATACCCTAGTCCTTTCTTGGCTGGAACGAAGGTTTCGGTCACGAGACTTTTACCTAGAACTTTGACTTCGTCCCTAAGATTTGCATTCTCAAGCTTGAGACACACAATTTGAGTTTTAAGGGACTTCGTTTCTTCTACAGAGGACTCTAGTTGAAAAGATATAGTGTTGCAATTTTCACACTCAACAACAATATTTTCAGCTTCAAGTTCATCCATTCTTTCTTTCATAGCATAACTTTCTTGCATGATTTGAGCAATAAGTTTAATAAGCTTAGGTTTTGAACATTTATCCAAAGAGCTTATCATGGAATCGTGAGTTACCTCTGGTTCAGTTTCAGAGGCGTCCTTTGGATCTTCAAAAGCGTCCTCCATAGCCATGTACGCAACCTGGTCGTCCAATTCTTCATCATCTGAACTGAGATCGTCCCATGTAGCTGCGTATGCTCCCATGAGAGCTTTCTTCTTGAGGTCCTTTGCTGACATTCCAGAATTGCAGTTCTTAGCAAAATGTCCTTTCTTGTTACATTTGTAGCAAGTTAGTTCTTTCATCTCAGCCTCTGAATACTTAGGACTCTCCTTTTTTAATGGCATTTTCATCTTTGAGTTCTTGTTTCTTTTAGCCCATGAACGCAAGGACTTGTGCAAGAGAGCAACTTCTTCTTCCTCGGCAAGTTGTTCTTCGGTTTTTCCTTGTCGTTCCACCAAAGCCTGAAGACGCAAGTTTTCACGATGCTCCTTTGTTTTGGCGTCCAAAGCTACCTCATTTTGCCGACGAAGATACCCTAAGCGTTCTGGCGACGTCCTTGATGCAGTTGCTAAAGCTAGGTCAGTTTGAGGATTCTTTCCAAGCTCAGCCATATCTGCGTTCCTTCTGGCTTCGTATTGCCTCAGCTTCCCATAGATCTCTTCCATTTCAAGACTCTTGTTTGCTTGATTTTCTTTGAAGGTAGTCCTATCGAAGTTCCAAACTCCTGTTAGACCATCTATACACACTTGGACTTTGTTCCTCATGGAGATCTCAACATCAGGGATTCCCAAGTTCTTCAACTTGTTAATAAGAGCTTCAAAACGGAAGGAGTAGTCCTTGACAGTTTCATTTGGAAGCATTTTGAATGCATAGAAGTCCCTCTTGGCTTCTAGCTGGACGTCCTCTTTCATTTCTGCAGTCCAACGTGGTACTTTTCAAGTGCTTGCCACTGTTGTTTAGCTGTTGGTAGATTGCTTACTCTAGTGGCCTCCCTTTCGCAGAGGGACGTCTGCAGGAAACATATAGCTTTTGCATTTGTCTCCATCAGCTTAAACTCATCGGGACCCCATTCTTCCTCCTTGCCTTCCTTGGCAGGGGGAACTTTTAGATTACCGTTCTTAATAACTCTCCAGCACTGATAGTTTTGGCTTCTCACAAAGTTCTCAAATCTTGTTTTCCAGCGATTGAAGCTTCCGTCCGTTAGGCGCGGAGGCTTTACACTGCTAATGCCAATTGGTTCCATGTCCATCTTTAACCTGCAACTAAACACAAATCTAGAGCGCCTGCTCTGATACCAATTGTTGGATCGTAAGTCTGTTAGAATGGGCGTCCTTAACAAGGTTAAGGGCGTCGTTAAGCACAGCGGAATATAGACTTAAACAGGAAAGTGAATACGATAATGGACACGAGTATTTATAGAGGAACCCCACTAAGACCAACTAGTCTTATGGGTAAACCTCTACTTCCGTTGGAGGATTTCCGAATAGCCGTCCTTATCTTATTCAGAGAGAGTCCTTACAACTTAGGCGAGTCATTACAATTCTCTGAGCTAAGCGTGCGTCCTTAGCCTCACTAGTAACACTCCTTTGAGCCTAACAATGTAACCTAACTCTCTTGACTATAAGGGGACTAAACACTCACGTCTCTCACGGTACGTTGTGAGAGACAAACTATCTTTCTAACACTTTTGTGGTTTGGTTTGGATTTGATGTGGTTGGACTTTCTTTCTCTTGAATCAAGCTCACTTGATCTTCTTGATCTTCGTTCTTGAACTTGAATGCTTCGGGAGTGAGCTCAAGAGAAAGTCTTCAAAGTCCACACCACTATGCGTAACCCTTGGGGGTTATTTATAGTGGTAGTGGTTCTTGTCCTGTAGCGTCCTCTGAAGCTTCTGCAGAATCTGTCGTCTTCCTTCAATGGTGCGATTTGCATCTTGAGGAAGTTAACTCTGTTGACGCTTGGGAAGCCTCCGCGTGGACAAGGGACCATTGCTAGGAAACCGACATCTTTGGAATTGTTCACACGTGCCCAGACAAAGGAAGCTTCCTTTTGAGGACTACGGCCGAATATGATGTAATCATGTTGGGGCGGCCTTGGTTTGAATTTGAACTCCGTCCGTATTTTGGCGCGCGTCCCTACTCGATGAGGACGCCGTCCTATCTCATAGTGACTTCGCCAATTTCGTTCGGCTTTGGAAGTTCTTCTCGAAAGCGTTCCTACAGCTTAGGGACTCTTGTTCACTTGTTGTCCTTTTCACTCATGTGCGTCCTCTGGACTTACCTGAGATCAACACTTGGACAACTTATCAAATACCATTGAGTTTGTCATTATCAAAACAAGGGACGATCATTATTGGTTTAGATATTAATGACTGGCGTCCTTAATATCGTCCCAACACCGGCACTTCTAGAGACATCTAAGAAGGCCGCGCCCCATGTGGAACAAGGCGGGCCGCTTCTAGAGTCTTCTAGGACGGCCTCGCCCCTTCTGGGCACAAGCGCACCCCAGGCATAAGCTTCTGGAGCGGTCCAGAGGCATCCCGCCTCTTCCGGAAGTGGGCGCGCGCGGGAGTGCCTTCCGGAGAGTTCCGGAGGGGCCACGCCCCATCTAGAGAGCGCTAGAGAGAGGCGCGGGCCGGCGCCCAAATGGAGCACCCCGGATTCTTCTAGCGCGGGCTAGAATTATCTAGGGGCAACTAGGCAAGGTAGATATTTTAGGAGATAGATCTAGAATGGCCTAGGCTTAGGGGCATCTAGAATTCTCCATTGTAAAGAGGGGGCCTCAAGTATAAATAGGCCTCACCCCCTCATTTGCCAAGGCATCCACAAACTCACCAACACTTAGACATATAAGCTCTCTTGTGAAGCATACACTTGTAATATTTCCTTGTGTAATACAAAGTCCTCTTTCCCACAATAACCATCATAGCTTATCGGGGCAAGGCCTGACTTAGCGCAATCGAAGGCGTTCGACTAGCTAAGGGCCACACAAGTTAGAGAACGAGTCTCAGCCCGTGTAAAGTGGTATAAGAGCAATTTGATCCAAGGGGAAATCAATGTCTAGCCACGACGGAGGAGCCTTAGAGGCCGGGGACCCTAGCACCGCATCCAAGTGGGGAGGCAAGAAGACTAGGGGCGCCTCGAAGGACCATGTGACTAGCTTTGAGGATCATCTCGAGCGAGTAGAGCTGTCGATAGGCGAGGTGCGCGACTCCATCGAGGACATAACCAAGGTCGGGGAAGACCTTGAATCCTCCATGGAAGAGGTCAAGGGGGAGCTGCTGCGCACGCTCAATGAAGCCAACGACAAGCTAGCCAAGGAGAATGCCGTCCTTAGGGAAGCCATGGGGGCGTTGAGCGACGAGGTTAGCCAACTCAAGAGGGAACTTGAGGCATGCCGAGCAGCCATGGGGGCGGGCATGATCGCTACAACCTAAGCGCACAAGTTAGAAATCCCGAAGCCGAAGCCGTTCAAGGGGGAACGATCGGCAAAGGACGTAGAAAACTTTCTCTACGGCATGGAACAATACTTCGATGGTGTGGGCATCACAGAGGACGAACGCAAGGTAAGTACCGCTAAGCTATATCTTGAGGATACGACCTTACTATGGTGGAGGCGCCACACATGTGAGAAGACCGGAGGGTCTCAAATCAAGACTTGGGCCGAATTCGAGGCGGAGTTTAAGAAGCAATTCTATCCCGTCTATGCCAACGACGAGGTCCGAGCCAAAATACGTCGCCTCACACATCGGACCACTATGCGCGAGTACGTGAAGGAGTTCTCCGAGCTCATGCTTCAAGTTTCAAACTTGGCCGAGACCGAGGCGTTCTTCCAATTCATGGACGGTCTCAAGCCGTGGGCTAAGCAAGAGCTTCAAAGGCGCAACGTGCAGAGTTTGAACAAAGCTATGAGCGCGGCCGAGTCACTCATCGAGCTCAAGAGTCGAGACTCTCACCGCGCTAAGGGTAGAAGTGGGGGAGAAGGAGATGAGAGCGATGACGAGCGCACATCAAAGCCGAGAAGAAAGTCCTGGGGTGAGCGGGACGAATCAGGAGACGACGATGGGCGTCGTTCCAGACCAAAATGGAGGTCCGGAGGGGACCAAAACAAGGGCAAGCACAAGAAGAGGAAGCCCCTGGCTTGCTTCCTCTGCGATGGGAACACCTTGTGAGGGACTGCCCACAAAGGAGCAAACTCAACGCTATCGTGTCCTCAAGGGAAGAGGAGGCCGAGCGAGGGACATACCATCGGCTAGGGGCGATAACGTTGAGCTACAACAAGGGACGCGACGAGGGGTCGCCAAGGCCACAGGAGCGATCAACCCAAGGTCTAGAGAACGCCGGGATCCGCGAAGCAGAACAGTCTCCAGGGGAAGAGAGACGTGGGGTGCTCAGCTTAGGCGCGATACGGTTAGGGGAGCGACCAAGGGAAGAAGGTCCAACGTCCGAGGCATGGGGCCACGACAAGGGGACTTCCAAGATCGACAAGGGGCCAAGATGCCATAGGGACGAGTCTAAGAAGGGACAACTGGACAACATAGGGACATGGGAGCCAAGCGAGGCACTCTGGCCAATCAGCATTCAAGTCGAGGCCAACAAGCGGAACGCGACGAGGGCGTCGCTAGATCCAGTGGGGGAGGATGTCACGCCCCGCGTTCCTTCGGCCAAAATAGACACGGGCCAAGTCACCCAGGCACGGAGCCTAGGTGATTCTAGAGGCTTCCGGGGCCTTCAAGATGAGGCCGGGACGCTCCGGAGCCTTCTAGGGGCCGGCAAGCCTCAAGCGGGGCAAGGCGTGCCAAGGCCGGCACTTTTAGAGAAATCTAGGAGGGCCGCGCCCCATGTGGAACAAGGCGGGCCGCTTCTAGAGTCTTCTAGGACGGCCTCGCCCCTTCTGGGCACAAGCGCACCCCAGGCGAAAGCTTCTGGAGCGGTCCAGAGGCATCCCGCCTCTTCCGGACGTGGGCGCGCGCGGGGGTGCCTTCCGGAGAGTTCCGGAGGGGCCGCGCCCCATCTAGAGGGCGCTAGAGAGAGGCACGGGCCGTCGCCCAAATGGAGCACCCCGGATTCTTCTAGCGCGGGCTAGAATTTTCTAGGGGCAACTAGGCAAGGTAGATATTTTAGGAGATAGATCTAGAATGGCCTAGGCTTAGGGGCATGTAGAATTCTCCATTGTAAAGAGGGGGCCTCAAGTATAAATAGGCCTCACCCCCTCATTTGCCAAGGCATCCACAAACTCACCAACACTTAGACATATAAGCTCTCTTGTAAAGCATACACTTGTAATATTTCCTTGTGTAATACAAAGTCCTCTTTCCCACAATAACCATCATAGCTTATCGGGGCAAGGTCTGACTTAGCGCAATCGAAGGCGTTCGACTAGTTAAGGGCCGCACGAGTTAGAGAACGAGTCTCAGCCCGTGTCGTATGCCACGTGTTTAATCATAATTATATACTATCTTCGTTTCAAAAAATAGGAAAAAATGTGAAATAGACAATTATTATGAAACAAGAAAAAGTGGTCATATGGTAAGCGTATTGAAACGGAGTGAATATATGCCGCGATTAAAGACACAAACCGTCACAAAATCAACTTATGTATGTCAAAAATTGATTTTTGGAAAAATGTAACATATATGTCAAAGATTGATTTTTGTCGTCCTAAGAACTTAATGTTGTTCGTTTGATTATCATTCCTAGAAGTTGCATGGATAATGAGAACAATGAATGATACATTCCAATTACTGTGACATTGATTCGAAGAAATCATTCGTTCCTAATCAAAGTAATCATAAGACAAATTTGATTCCAACCGAAAAACCGCGTTTAATCTCTCTCTAAAACTCTAACTTCTACCTTCTAACGTACAAAATATCGTTCGGACACATCCCTCTTACCATTGGCTTATGATCACAACAAGGATCATTAAACACAGAACTGTAAATACTACAGGGTGCCAAAGAAAGATCAAAAGATACTCGATTGGACAAAAAAGAAGCATTATTGGACGGAAAAGAAGCATTATGCCATATGAGCCACCAGAATCGCGATCGTTCGTACGTGTTTTCTTTTCGCCGTCCACCCCACCATGTCCGTCGTTCTTTGACCAACGTACTAGCCGACCTCGACCGTCCGATCACCTGCCATGACCGGGGCTCTTGCGCTATATATAACTCGGCTCTCTGCCGCTCTCGAATTGCGATCGATGGCCGGCTGTCTCCGAATATGCTTGTTCGAAACCGTCCTGTTGCGACTGCAAAGATGGCCAAGACAAGACACATTGATCAATTTTAGTTCGCCTAAGATTAAATCAATGTATGTACGTATAAGCTATACTGTCTTATTTACCAAAGCAGAACACCACAATGAGGAGAACCACTGCAAAGTTTGACATTATGGGTTGTAAATTTGAGCTGGGCGAAATAGAATTTGGTCGAATGTGGTTTAGGATGGGTACGGATAAGGGTGTATTTAATTTATAGGGCTTTGATCCCATTATTTAAAAGGCAAGAAGTTAAAACGTTATTTGTACTTTCCTCAATATATATGGTTGTATAATGGAATGGATTATTTTAGGCAAGTATGTAACCTTTATGTCACGTATATATATATATATAAAAGTTAGGTGGTGTCCCGTTAAATGCTTCATTTAGTGCTGATTGCAATCTTACCTATATAATTAACAATATGTCTACTAAAATCAAGTGACCTCATTAGCCTAACGATAATTTCCTTCCCTTATAAACCATAGGTTCAAGGTTCAAATCTCCCAAGTAGCATTTTTTTATACGTTTATTTTTTAAAAATGAATGTTTGCCTCAATGAAGCAATAATTTTTTATACATTTTTTTGAACAATAACGTTTCCAAAAAAAATCATTTTGAAATCCAACAATATCCCAATAGTTTTATTGGAAGGGACTAAAATAAAGAATTGAATTTTGAGTACTTAAAAAACTTGATATCGGTATGTAGTTATATATCAATATGTAAATTTTCAAGACGTGCATAATAATGAAAATAAATACCTAATCTTTATTAGAGTTTTAACATTATTTTTTAAAATTTGTTTGTACACATTAGGAGTTTTATTTGGAACTTTTCATAAAGTAATTTAATGCTTTGATAAACATTTGGTTCTAACTCTTCTTATTTTCCTTGCTAAATAGCTATCACACTTATTAATTTATTAAATTATAAAAAAACATGTATAGGTAATATTGGTTAAGATAAGACGAATATACTTCATCAATTTTCTTTGGATGGCCACTATATTGATTCACTAGAACACCCAAATTCTAAAATTAGATTAGAATAAATATAAATAGAATGACTTAGCAATTTGTAATCTAACAAAAAGCTAATATTTAAAAATTAAAAATTATGCTTTACTAATATTAGAAATTATGTTATCATCATTAATTTTAGTCCGTTTGTGTATCCACAAAGACACTCTTTGGTTTGATTTTTCAAATACAGTATTATGCTTTACTAACATTAAAAACGATATTATGAACATAATAAAACTAACATTTATTTAATTTTATTTGGAATTCAAAAAACAATTTATATAAAAAACTCTCCCCACCTTATATTTTTAATAAATTGTTTTTAACGGTTTCTATTAATTTCCTAATCTATTACTATATACTAAAGCGGAAGCAAATTCCGCCACCATATTGCGCCACATCACCCCCTTATTTAAAAATCTATCTTATTAAATTTTGATTTTATCATAACCTATACATACTTAATTAAGATATTATAACTATCTTAGAATTTGATTTGTTTAATTAATAATTCTATCCAAAATTTATAAATCTCTATCTTATCATTCTACAAATTTAACTAATACATAGATCTATCATAAACCATTTATTTCAAAAAATATTTTTTTTGTCATAATCTATAAATAATAATCATTATATTTTACCCATTTAATTAAATATCATATTAACTTTAAACTATTTTTCGTATTTTTATTATGGTATTTTTTTTAAATCATCAATGGTAGCAAATTTTACCACTATATTTAAGACAAATATTCATTCTATTAAAATAATATATTAAATACATTTTTACTATTGTATCATATAAACATATCAATAAAAAAGTGGATGTTATTATTTACCATATATATCGCTAATATTGCATAGTGATTACGCTTTAGGAAAAAAAAGATCGATTTCTTAATTAAGATAATAATTTCTTAGCATTTTCATTACATATTTATATATTTATTATTTAATTATTTTTTCAAAAAACAATAACATATATACGAGATAATTTGTGTTGGATCGTAAGTCTGTTAGAATGGGCGTCCTTAACTGGGTTAAGGGCGTCCTTAGGTGCAGCGGAAAATAGACTTAACAGGAAATTGAATGCAATAAAGGACACGAGTATTTATATAGGAACCCCACTAAGACCAACTAGTCTTATGGGTAAACCTCTACCTCTGTTGGATGATTTTCAATAGCCGTCCTTATCTTATTCAGAGAGAGTCCTTTTAACTTAGGCGAGTCGTTACAATTCTCTGAGCTAAGCGTGCGTCCTTAGCTCACTAGTAACACTCCTTTCAGCCTAACAAGTAACCTAACTCTCTTAGCTATAAGGAAGCTAACACTCACGTCTCTCACAATACGTTGTGAGAGACAAACTACTTTTCTAACTCTTTTGTGGTTTGGTTTGGATTTGTTGTGGTTGGACTTTCTTTCTCTTGCTTCAAGCTCACTTGATCTTCTTGATCTTCGTTCTTGAACTTGAATGCTTCGGGAGTGAGCTCGAGAGAAAGTCTTCAAAGTCCACACCGCTATGCATACCCCTTGGAGGGTATTTATAGCGGTAGTGGTTCTTGTCCTCTAGCGTCCTCTGAAGCTTGAGCAGGATCTGTCGTCTTCCTTCAACGGTGCGATTTGCATCTTGAGGAAGTCAACTCTGTTGACACTTGGGAAGCCTCCGCGTGGTTAGGGGACCATCTCTGGGAAAGCAATGTCTTTGGAATTGTTCACACGTGCCCAGACAAAGGAAGCTTCCTTCTGATCGAGGACTATGGCCGAATGTGATGTAATCATGTTGGGGCGGCCTTGGTTTGAATTTGAACTTCGTCCGTATTTTGGCGCGCGTCCCTTCTTGATGAGGACGCCGTCCTATCTACGCAGGGACTCCATTCTTTTGTTCGGCTCTGATGTTTTGATGAAGTGCGTCCCTACAGCTTAGGGACTCCCGTTCACTTGTTGTCCTTTTCACTCATGTGCGTCCTCTGGACTTACCTGAGATCAACACTTGGACAACTTATCAAATACCTTTGAGTTTGTCATTATCAAAACTAGGGACGATCATTATTGGTTAGATATTAATGACTGGCGTCCTTAATATCGTCCCAACAATTTCCCCCTTTTTGATGATGACAAACTCTTTTAAACCATGCGCACGAAAGTAAAGCTTTTAGCATGAGAGACTACACTTTGATCGTCCTTTAGCTAAGGTTGACATGCAAATCATTTTTCAAGTGCGTCCTAACTTATTCTACACTAGCATCCTTTGGACTTGGCCGAAATTCCCCCTAAACACATGCTTTCTATGATAACTTAAAATGATCGCATCTCTGCAAAACTATACTTCCCCCCTTTTGGTATCATCGAAAAGGAGAACGAGTGATAAAGCATGCATGCACAAAGACATAATTAAAGGAAAGAGCACTTAGATGCAATGAAGTGCAAAGTAATGAACGTCATTCAAAAGAGAGAAGACAAAAACAGCCAAGTACGATCATTACAAACAATCACACAAATAGTTCAAAAGGGGACATTGTCCCAAAGTCTTAACAAAATACACAAAGAGATAGAATTTTTCAGGATTGGAAGGGAAGGGGTGATCAACGTGGACGCTTGCCAAGTGCTGTGAGAGTCTGGACGTGAAGATCATTGGATTGCACCAGCAGTTCATTGTTGCGTTCCTAGAGGTCTGTATGCTGATGGAGGGTCTCATGGACTTGTTGGATGAGGTCTATCATCATGCATTGGTTCTCAATCATCATCAATAGCAAGTGCTTCTGAGAGCACTTCTCAGCTTCAGCAGGTACGCTCTCGGGCTCTTCTTCAGCGGCGTCCTCAGCATCAACAACAGGCGTCCCCACGACTTGCAGATTTTCCTCAGCATCCCCTTTAGCAGCAGCAGCTTCCTGAGCAGCTCTCAACTTGGCCTCTTTCGTTTCCTTGGCCAGCTACTTCTTGACAAAGGGTAGCTCCTCATCATATCTCATTTTATCAACAGGGGGAGCGGTAATCTACTTTACGTCCCAATGAATGCCAAAGACTTTTTCTTCCTTGGGGATGTAGAGGCCCTGCTGCACGAGAATCTTCTTGACGAAGCCAGGGAAGGGGAGCGAGTGTCGACCACCTATGCACTTGCCCATGTGCTCCAAGACAACCCTTGCCAAATTGATCGGCGTGCGGTTCAAGAAAGCGTCCAAAATTATGCTGTCAGTGATTTGCACAATGGACTTTTTCTCTTGTCTTGGGACGACCATGCACACTATGAAGTGGTGCGCAAGGACGCCCGTCTTGGAGAGCACGTGAGCCACCCTATCTCTTGCAAGTGGCTGCTTCCCGTTGAATATGTTGTTGAAGATGCCTTCTTGGGGAAAGCGGCCGAAGCTCTTGCAGGGGAAGTCATGAAGAGCCTCTGGAGGGGAAGGACGCAGACCTAGCATATTGCGGACGGTACCCTCTACAATAGAGTACTCGTCCCCGTCGATTTCGAACGTCCCTTGAGGCTTCCCTTTGACTTCAGAGACCTCAATCTTAGAGTAGAAGCGCAGAACCTGTTCTGGATCAACGGTGGCAGCTTCAGCACCTAGGTGCGTCCAACCCTGGAAGTCTAGCAGATCGAGGAACTCTGTGCGGCCGTTCTCACGGAGGAAGTCGGCATCCAACAAAAGCGGCCCCAGAATTTTCTTGAGCCTCTTCTTTTTGTTGCCGTTGCCGGTCATTATCACATCATCGCCGGTGTCTTCCTCTTCTCCATCTCCTTCCTCGTCCTCATTTTCCTCATCATGAGGAGGAGCGTCTTCTTCATCAGAGGCCTTGTCCCCTTGGTCATGGGACTCGGCCATCTCTTGGTCCTGAGCATTGGACGCCTCTATTTGGGCCGGGGCGTCCTCTGCTGGAGTCTTTTCCAGGGACTCCGTGGGGACTTCAACAGAAGGCTCCCCTGGACTTGTGCAACCTCCTCAATTGGAGACTTAGCTTTTGGAGGAGAGGGAGAAGGACTTCTAATCCTGGCCTTTGGAGTAGAGTAGAGGCTGGGCCTTACAGCAGATATGGGAGCAGGAGCGAGCGGAGCTGGAGGAGGCTTTTTGATCGGGGAGTCCTCCACTTCGATAACCGTGGGCGCAGCGTCCTTAGCCTGGACATGCGGTGGGGGAGCATGCCTTTGGACCTTTGGCATTGGCTTCGCCAGGTCCGCTTCCATCTGCGCCTCCAGCGGATCTGTAGTAGCAACAGGAGCGTCCTCTGTCCTTGGTGGAGGAGGAGGAAGAAGAGCGACCTCCTGCATGCTCCTTGAGCACGCCTCAGCGACGGCGTCCTTCTCAGCCGGGGCCCTTTTGGCCATTTGCTCCTTCTCTATTTCCAGCTCAGAGAGACGGATGGCGGCCATTTCTGCATCGGTTACGCCCTCAAGCTCTGCCGAGGACTTGAGGCGTCTCTTGGGTGCGGGAGGAGGGGTAGATGGGGTAGGTTTTGGTTGGGAAGAGGAGGAGGATTTTGTTTTGAGCTTTTGAGGGGGAGGAGGAGAGGCTTGCCTTTTGCGTTTTTGGGATGGGACAGAGCCGGCAGGCGCGACCAAGAACTCCATTATGTCGGGGAGGAGTTTGGCCAATTCATCAACCGTCCCACCGAAAGTGTAAGAGATGACGACAGGCCCCATGAAAGGGGGGTTTGTGTAGTTGGTTTCTTGGAGGCGGGGCTTGATGTATGTTACCATAAAGTAATGGAGGAGGCGTTGGATTTTTGGTGGGTGGTTTCGAATGGACGCCCGGTGGCATATGTTGGCCAGGGTCTTGAGTTCCCTTTCAAGCCAGTGCTCAATTAGGGGGTCAAGAGGAGGACGGCACTTGGGCTGAGGGGGGAGTCTGCTTATTGTTGATTTTTGGGGACTTTCCTGCTTAGGCTCAGGGACGAAAGGTTGCTCCAAGAATTTGAAGCGTTTTTGTGAAGGTGGGTGAGATCTGGATTGGGATTGGGATTGGGATTTGAGAGGTTTTGGAGAGGTGGTGGAAGGGCGGCGTTGGCCGGATTGGGAGGAATGCTGGTGGCGCGATTGTTCTTGCCGCCCAGCGGGTCTTCCTCTTGCATCCATTGGAGACCGGCCTTTCACCGGAGTTATGCTTCTCGCCGCTGAAGAAGACGACGGAGAGGGTTTAGGGTTCTTTGTATTGCGAGTGTTGGCCATTTGTGAGATTGAGAGGGGTTTATATAAGGGAGGTTAGGGTTTGAGAGAAGATTTCGAGATCTGGGAAGATTTGGGAGGATTTGGGAGAGTTTTCCGGATATGGGCAAACAGCAAGGGGAGCGAAGAGATTTTACAGAGGTCTCAGGGGCGTATTTATAGGAAGAAGACGAAGGCAAATGGGCAGGGGTAACAGGGACATTTCCTCCGGCTTCCTCCACCCGCGTTCCCACACGTGGCAAACTTCTCCGCTAAGTAAACAGCTGTTTTGCACGGTTGCACAGATCCCGAGATCTGCGTTCAAAATCTCCGCGATGGTTCACCTTCCCTTTTTCAACTTTCAAACTTTTCACAAGTGTTAAGGACTCTGTCTTGGCGTCCTTTCAACACACAACACTTCTGTCTTGGCGTCCTTTCAACACACAACACTGCTTTTCTGAGAACTGTACCACTGCATCCCAAAAACTGATCTCAACCACTGACTCTTAGAACTCTGCCCTGACGTCCTTTAGACTTTGACAAGCTTCCCTTTATTCACTTAGAACCATTTTTGAAAATCAAGCAAGTACGTCCCGTAAAGATAAAACAAAGAAGGCTCATAGGACGCATTTGCAAGATTCTCGTCTTAGGTAAGCTTAGAGTTCCCATCATTTCGGCTTATAATGAGGGTTGGGTGATCAGGGATACTCTTGAGATTAAAAGAGAAATGAATAGCGTTCAAAACACAAGCAAAACACATGTCTTAGACTAGCGTCCTTTCAAGATGACTTTAAATGCATGACATACTTTAAAACAAGTTCTCAACAAGACATAGCCAATCATGGAGGGAATAATAGAACGGGACTTGATCATTTAAAAGTTATCATCCCCAAGAGTAGCCTGAGGTGCTCGAATGGACGTCTATCAAGTGCTTTTGTGAAAATATCGGCCACTTGGTCCTCAGTCCTAAGATGATCCACTCTTATTAATCCAAGTTCAACATTATCATGAAGGAAATGATGTCTTATGTGAATATGTTTCGTTCTAGAATGATGAACAGGATTTTTGGCAATACTTATAGCACTAGTGTTATCACACAAGATAGGTACTGCATCAAGGAACGTACCATAGTCTTCTAGTTGGTACTTGATCCACAGGACTTGAGAGTAGCACGAAGCAGCAGCAACATACTCAGCTTCCGCGGTTGAGAGAGCCACAGAGTTTTGCTTCTTGGATCCCCATGATACAAGGCAAGAGCCTAGGAATTGAGCCATTCCAGAGGTTCTCTTCCTATCCACTACATGGCCAGCATATTCTGCGTCAGAGTACGCTACAAGGTTTACGGACGTCCTTTTGGGATACCAAAGGCATAGATCGTCCCGTCCCTTGAGGTATCTGAAGATTCTTTTGACCTCTTACATGTGGGACTCTTTTGGATTGGCTTGAAAGCGAGCGCACAAAAACACGGCGAACATGATGTCTAGACGGCTCGCGGTCAGGTACAATAGCGATCCTATTATTCCTCTGTAGAGCTTTTGATCCACACTCTTGCCTTCTTCATCAGCATAAAGGCGAGTGTTTGGAGAGATGGAAGTATCTATGGGTTTGGACGTGTTCATTCCATACTTCTCAAGCATTTCACGAATGTACTTCTTTTGGTGAATACGCGTCCCATCTTTGAGTTGTGTGATTTGAAGTCCCAAGAAGAAATTGAGTTCTCCTATGAGGGACATTTCAAACTCACTACTCATCAAGTCCTTGAATTCCTCTACAAGTTTCATGTTAGTGCTTCCAAATACTATGTCATCAACATAGACTTGGACAATCAAAACATCTTTAAGGACTTTCTTTAGAAACAAGGTTTTGTCAATGTTACCTCGAGTGTACCCGTTGGACAAAAGAAAGGATGCAAACCTATCGTACCAAGCACGAGGGGCTTGCTTGAGTCCATAGAGAGCTTTATCCAAGTAGTACACATGGTCAAGATGATCAACGTTCTCAAAACCAGGGGGTTGAGCAACTTACACCTCTTCCTTTAGCTTGCCGTTGAGGAAGGCCGTCTTGACATCTATTTGAAAGAGCTTGAACCCCTTGTGAGCGGCGAAGGCAATGAGGAGGCGTATGGCTTCAATTCTAGCGACAGGAGCGAAGGTCTCATCGTAATCGATCCCTTCCTCTTGCCTATAGCCTTGAGCCACAAGCCTTGCTTTGTTTCTTGAAACTCTGCCACTCTCATCAAGCTTGTTCCTATAGACCCACCTCGTCCCTATAATGTTTTTGTTTTTAGGACGAGGGACGAGGGTCCAAACTTTGTTTCTTTCAAATTGATTGAGTTTGTTGGGACGATATTAAGGACTGCCTTGTACTTAATATTGTGCCTATACAACCGTTCCTTAGTTTTGATATGACAAACTCACTTTGATCTAATAAAGTTGTCAAGTGTTTAGGGACGCTAGTAATGAAAAGGACAACAAGTGTTTGGACGTCCCTGAGGTGAAGGGACGCCATCTACAAGTGTATGGACGTCCCTGAGGTGAAGGGACGCCATCTCCCAAGTGTCGGGACGTCTTCTCGCAAGTGTAAGGACAAGCGAAGTTGGTACTTGAGCCAAGGACGTAGTCCCAAGCAAGTAGGAACGCGAGCTTCAAGCGTCCTTACAAGGAATCAGACAAGACTTCATGGAACCCACATGGAGTCCACCTGACAAGCGCATGGGCAAGACCCACGCTTGTCTGGGAAGATTCTGTAGACAAGTCCTACAGAAGTCACCACGTGGAAGATTATGCCTATTGCAATGACAAGCCTTGCTCAACACGTGGAAGCTTATTCCTGATCACTATTGCAACGTTCCGAAGACACTCATTTGTTGACATCACCGGGGACTCCAACGACGAGGCAGAGGGAGTCGAGAATGCTCCCACCGAGCGCAAAGAAGCTGAAATTGGACAAGTAGTTGAGGACGCTGGTGAGCACCAGGTCGCTTAGAAGAAGGACGCCGAGCCCAGTCTTAGTGAGGAGCTCGCGCGTGATGAAGCAGAAGTCCCACCCTACAACCAAATCCTCCCAATCCTGAACCCTAACCCATCCCCTCAAAATCAACCCTCTCCTCAAAACCAAAAATAATCTCAACTCCCTGTGGACGCCGAGCCCTCCCAAGCTAAAGAAACAGAAGTTCAGGACGCAGGTGAGCCGTCCCAAGGCCAAGCTTCCTCTGAAACTGAACAGGCCGCTGCTGGTGGCAATGTTGAAACCGCCCAAGGCACAGAGGACGCTGGTGCGAAGGACGTCGAGGATAAGGAATCTGAGGATGCTGAGGACGCCTTTGATGATGATGATGAGGATTCTGAGTCCCCCAAGCGCAAAAGAAAAAGCAAGAAGGACGATGACGAGCCAGTCAACATTCTCGGGCCCTTTGTTTATTCTGAAGAATGGCTTGCGTCCTTTGATGATGAGGACGTACAACAATTCCTTGAGCTCTTACGCTTCCAAGGATGGCTGCTTGTTGGACCTGCGCCCGCTGATGTTGACGGTGAACAGATGAAAGCGTTATTCAAGCGTCTTCAATTCAAATCAAAAGACAGTACGCTCCATTTCAAAATAGATGATGAGCCTGCGTCTGTCACAGAACGCCAAGTTCGTGGCTTCTTGGGTCTCACCACTAAAAAGCCGCCGTCCAATGCCTTAGACTCTCTTCCTGAGACCGGATTTGAAATGGATGAAGACAAGGAAGCCGAGCTGCTTGAAAGAGTTTTCTGTGGCAAGCGTCCCTACGGGACCGACAGGGTAGCTCATGTTCTTTCCAAGGTTGGAGCCATAGCACACTACTTCATATGCCGTGCTATCCTTCCCAGGCAGGAGAAGAAGTCCATAGTCCAAACTCATGACTGTATACTGCTGGACGCCTTCCTCCAAAGCCGTCCCATTAACCTCGCCAGAATTGCTATGCAACATATGGCTAAGTGTGGGAGGAAGCGACATGCTCTGCCTTACCCAGGACTGGTGAAGTTGATTCTAAAGTCTCAGAACGCTGATAACAACTCTGCTCCTCAAGTTACAATGGGACTAAACTGGGATAAGAAGCGAAAACTGCTTGAGATCAGGAACTCTGAAGAGCTGCCGTCCGTAAGAAAACAGTTAGAGGCAGAAGCCGAAGCAAAGAAGCAAGAACAAGAACGGCTTGCTCTAGAGGCTGAACAAGAAAGAGTTGCTTCCCTTGGCAAAGAGCCAGCAACTGAACAAGAAAACGCTGTCAACTTTGATGCTCTTGATCAGATGTTGATGGCTAATTCTCCTCCTCCAGCCTTGCCTCACAGGGACGCCCCCTCTTCAAGTACTGGTCCTGCTCCAATTCCTCCTCCCGATTACCTTGAGCTATATCCACCACAAGAACTTATGGCCGCCATTCTGCATAATCAGTGCGTCCTAATTCAAACGCTCAAGGAGTCTGTTGAACTACATGAGAAACTTCTCCAATTCTTCCAGGATTCAAGCAGACGTCCCCAGTGATCGCCGTCCCACCCTTTTATTCCCTCATATGTTTTGCTTATGCTTCTTTTCTTTCAAACACTGGTTACTTGGTCTGTATTGACATTGATTCTCTTTTGTTTGAATGGCAAGTACTTTGTTTGCATCCATGTGATTGTTTAAGCGTTCCACTGCCTATAATTGTGTTTTTATGCTACCGTCCTTATTCACTTGTTATCCTTTTCGATGATGCCAAAAGGGGGAAGTGTAGTTTTGCAGAGATGCGCTATACATTAGTTATCTAGAATAAGCAAGTGTTAAGGGGGAACTATCAGTGAAAGGTTTAAGGAACGCCATGCTAAGAATAAACAAGAGGATGCTTAGAAAGTAATCTAGGATGCTACTCTCTCCTTAAAATCCAAAAGTTAGAGAATCAAAGAATGAAAACTTGTGCTTACAGAAATTCTACTAAGTGTTAGAGGATGCTTCTAAGTTTTCATGCACGCTAAGTTCCAATGCCAAAACTATTTTGCTGAAGAGTTTGTCATCATCAAAAAGGGGGAAATTGTTGGGACGCTATCAAGGACGCTTGCGTACTTGTTAGTGTGCCCACAACCGTCCCTTAGTTTTGATATGACAAACTCACTTTGATTCTAATAAATTTGTCCAAGTGTTCAGGAGCGCCGGTGACAAAAAGGACAACAAGTGTGTGGACGTCCCTGAGGTTAAGGGATGCTAGCTATCAGGAAGTAAGGACCAGCAAGAGACTACTTGAGCAAGGACGCAGTCCCAGAGCAAGTAGGAACGCGAGCTTCAACTCAGAAGCGTCCTTACTCACTAGCCGACAGGATGACATCACTCGACAACATTTGATCATCCTGGACATGTGGAGACCGATCTTGTAGCAGAGTCCAACACTACGTGGCGGACGATCCTGTAGCGGAGCTCATCAACACGTGGCGGCAGATCCTGTAGCGGAGTCCATCACACATAGCTGGATACAGGAAGCTTCCTCATCACCGCCATACTACGTGGAGGAAAATCCTGTAGCCACGTCCACGAAGGGCATGATCGTCCCAGAGGAATGACGCCCTTCCCAAGTCCTATAAATAGCCCCAAGGCATTTATTGTGACGCCAACGCTTTCATAGAATATTCAGAGAGGAAGCGACTCGATCAAGAACACGAAGAACAAGCTTAGAACTCTTCTAGGTTGATTGTTAGATCGAGAGAAAAGTTGTAACCAAAACCAAAACAGTTTGTAAACTAGAAAACAAAAGAAAAGAGAGAAGTCCTACGAAGCACTGTAGGACGTAGGGATAGAGTCCTTTAGTAGATTAAACTCGCTTGAGTTGTAGGCTTAAAGGAGAACTTTACTAGTGGACTTAGGACGCTACTAAGTGCCAGAGAAGTGTAAAGGACTCGCCAGTACAACGCAAGGACGTTTAATAAGAAAGGAAAAATCTATTCAAAAATCCTCCAAGGAGGTAGAGGTTTACACTCAAGGACTACTTGGTCTTGAGTGGTTCCTCTATAAATCACTGTGTTCCATACTTAGTAAGTTCACTTGTTTAGTTTCATAATTCCGCTGCATAACTAAAGGACGCCCTTATACTTAGTAAGGACGCCTCACTCAAGGACGTTTTTACCCAAGTAAAGGACGTCCCAGTTTAAGACTAACGATCCATCACTAGTATTAATATAATTATCAACCAAAGATAAGGGGGATTTAAGAGAAGAATCTAAACTAAACTAACCTAGGAAACAAATAACAAACAAATAAACAAATAGATAAGAGGCAGGTTCATTCAAAAGATCCACTCATGAAATAATTACTCGATCATAGATTCATCCATTGGCTTCATTCACACCTATGGTTAATTTCTATCCTGATCATTAACAATCACAAGTCTACGGTCCAAGCAATTCTATAACCCTAGGCAAGGACGCTTAACCTAGAATTAGCATAGAGAACAAGGATATGCAGGATATAATATCAAACAATCAAGCTACGAGTCAATTGCAAGATAAAACAATCAATTCTCTCTCTTAATCCTAGTCCACGGTCCTAGAATCAAGTTGTCTTCTAGAAAAGAGATGCTCACACAGACAATGAAACAAATCAATTCAGACTATAGAACAATGATAATTCAACAAGTTGGCCAAGCTCAAAGAATCATGCAAAGCTCATGGAATTAAGCACAAAGAGAAGAGATACTAACCAAAGGATAGAAATCAATTACCAAAATCTCACAAGTTCATACATCAGAGCTTCTCCCTTGAACAAACCCAAGGAGACTAGCTCTCCAAAATACAAAAGAAATAAAGATTTTATTGAACCTAAACTAAGATATGAAATTGGATTGGATACCTAAAACCTAAGGAGGTTCCTCCTTATATAGACCCAGGGAACATGCTCCCCTAATCTAATTAGGAAAGGAGAAAAGATAGAAAAGGAAAGAGGAAAGATAAGAAGAAGAAAGAATATAGATCTTCGGCCCGCTCCGGACTCGGCATCACCGCGGTCGTGCCGCCTTCACCGCGCCCGCGCTTTTCAACAGAATAGAATAGGTCGTCTCAGCAGCCACCGCGGTCGCTTCGGCTCCACCGCGGTCGCGGAATCTCAATAGAACCTCTGGCGTCACTTCGGAGGCTGTTTTGACCATCTTCGGCTTGGAATCTGACTTCGGTGTAAAAATATGAATTGAAGCTCTTCGAGTTAGATTTCCAATGGCACCAGAATCAGCTCAATCGGACCACTGTAGCTCAAGATATAGCCTTTGCAAGCAAGTGGTATCGGGAAGACAGCTCAAAACGCCTTAAAACTCTTGATTCTTGCATTCTTGTGTCTTCGGCCTAGATATTACAATTAGCACAAACTCTAACCTAAACACAGTCAATATAGCTCTAAAATACAAGAGTTAACCAATACAAAATAGGGCGAATCACCACTCGAGACCGACTCGGACCGACACGGAAGGACGTCGGGCCCGACTTACTGGGCAAGTTGGTCCGACTTCGAAAATCCATCTCGGGTCCGGCGTTGCTTGCACCTCGATCCGGTCCTCGTTCCACCTCTTCTTCTTGGCTTTTCTCTTGTTCTTCTTCATGGCCTGCTCCTCTCTTTCCCTCCTTGCCTCATGCTTTGCTCCATGCTCGATTCACCTTCAAAACGACCCTTCATCCTAGCCAAAATACCTACAAAACACATAAAACGCGCATAGTCTCCCAATCTCATAGAAATGCGGGAACTAAGCTAAAAAGGAACAAAACACACAAGAAAAGGGGAAGAAAGAAACATATTTACAAAGGAAATCATATATAAAACACCACCAAATAAAGAGACATCACTTAGCTATTTTTGGAGGACTTTATGGAATAAGCTAGGAACTAAGCTAATATTTTCTACATCTAGTCACCCCCAAACTGACGGGCAGACCGAAGTCACCAATAGGACGTTAGCTACTATCCTTAGAACCATTATTAAAAAGAATATAAAATTGTGGGAAGATGCTTTGCCTCATGTGGAGTTTGCTTATAATAGGACCATGCACTCATCTACTAAGTTAACTCCATTTGAATGTGTTTATGGAACTAACCCACTCACCCCCTTAGATCCTACACCATTTCCAATGAGGGAGAATGAAAGCTTTGATGCAGGAAAGAAGGTTGAGTTTATTAGGGAGCTGCATGCTCGAACCAAGGCAAGGTTAGAGCAAAAGGTCGAATACAATGCCAAACGTGCCAACCATGGGCGGTGATAAGTCATTTTCCAGCCAGGGGATTTGGTTTGGGTTCATCTAAGGAAGGAGCGGTTCCCAGAGCAAAGGAAGAGCAAACTGTCTCCGAGAGGTGATGGGCCTTTCAAGGTGCTTCAACGAATTGGAGACAACGCCTACAAATTGGATGAAGAGTTAGATTCGGGGTCGAATCCTTTCCAAGAAGGGGAGGTTGATGAGCGATCATCCAGCCAGCCACCACCGAGCGCACCCACACTCTTCAAAGGCCCACTTACTTGTGCTAGAGCCAAGAAGCTTCAAAGAGAGATGAGCACTTTTGTGGCCTATCTGTGGCTAAGGAAGCGAGGGAAATCATGGAGCCTCAGCCCAAGGCCGTGTGCATTGTGGGCATCTCCATCCAAGGTGCGCCGAGCGAGTGCCGCACTTAGGCACCGGGCGGGTGCCTCTAGCGGGCACCGGGCGTGTGCCTCTAGCGGGCACCGGGCGTGTGCCTCTAGCGTGCCCCATTTTGGGCCTGTCCAAATGGACCGCGCTGCCTATCTTGTTTTAAGACAATATTTCCATTATTGTTTTATTATGTTTGTCAAGCCATATAAATAGCTTTTAGGTGTTATTTTCAGTTTAGACAACTCAGAATATTGTATTTGCTTTCTCCATGAATAGAGAGAAAACGAGAGCTTTGGCTTTCAATTGTGTGTGCGTGCAGCTTGGTTTGCTTTGATTTGTGTCAATCTCACAAAGGTTGGTGCCTATCATCATCCACGAGCCCCTTTCTCGTGCTACAAGGCTTGCTCCTTGTTTGTGTGAGATCGTAAAGGTTGGTTTCTCGATCATTCTAGTCGGTTCTTGTCTCTTCGAGCCAAGGGTCTTCTAGTTGTTTCTAGGAGTTTATCTTAGTCCTTTATTGAGTCGTTTTCCTTTGAGTCTTCGTTGCATTTGTTTTGTTTCCACCGAGTCTGTTTGTGTCCATTTGAGTCGTTGCATCCTTGTTCTTGTTGAGTCGATTCCATTTGAGTTCATTTTTGACCATCTTGTTCTTGTTTTCATTGTTTGAGTCATGAACGTCGAAGATCGAACATCAAGCGGCCTTAAGCCCGCATCAGACCACGTATTAATCACAGGGAGATATCATACCATATAATTCGCACAACTATAGAAGCGTCGTCCTGGATTGGCCACCGTCTTTGAGTATTTCACGGTAGCCATCGCACCACACAAACACACTTGGTAACCCGATTCAGCCCCACCGGTCGTTCCCATGTAATTCCAACCAGTTGATTCACTCGACATTTCCAAAATAAAATTGAAATGTATGAAAAGTACTGAACTGAAGTTACAAACAAAATTTACATATTGCTACTTCAATTGCAATACATGGAGTTTTCAAACAAGAAAAACAGCACATGACCATAGCATTGGCTTCAGGTTCTGATAAAAAGCAAGGAAAACTTCCAAGGTTGATGAATCATTACCAAAGCCAAACAATGCAAGTTTATGCCACAAACTAAGTGAGTTTATTCAAAAAGATAACAAACAGTCTTGAATAACCAAATAAAAGAGAACACAACATGCAGGCACAAACCAATTTCAGCTAAGCAATACTTGGGAGCTCAGCATTGTTTATATAAAAATCACAAGTATAGTGAATTGAACTAACATCAATACGCCAGTTATGATCAATAAACCATAGCATTTGCCAATATCATTCTCTCTTACATTTGCCAATTGATTCATAAGTCAACAAGTTTTCAAACAAAGTTGGGTAGTAATTCGACTCTAGGCCGAACACTACAAACAATTTAAGTAAAATTTATGTCCAAAAATTAAGCTGCAAAACATTAAAAAAGATTTATATGTAAAGTTGTAAGTGACTTACCTAGTTGTTACTAGTTAGCTAGGAATTGATACCAAATTTTGAAGCTCAAAAGCATCAAATCGGTGTAGTGGAAATAATAAAATTTGGCTAATAAACGAAAATTAAAGGAGAGATTCATTTCATATGTCCATATTTACATATATTAATCTAAAAATGTTTTTTTAATCAGCTATGATACGTGGAGTATATATATTCTCTTTCTAAAAACATATATAGTATATATAATATCGGATATTTTCGGATATCCATACTCAAAACCCCTATCTGTATCCGATCCAAATATCCGAAAAAATTAGCGGATCGGATCAGATATGGATAATAAAGCTAAGCTATCCATTGAATACGGATTTATTGGATCGGATCAGCGGATATTTCGGATCGGATCGACGGATCGGATAATTTTAATCAGTCCTATTAGACATTTATGATTACATAACCAAGTCCGTCCATTTTATGAACACACATGAACTTATTTGGTTATTGACAACATTCTTCCTGATTCTTCCTGATTGTTTTAATCCATAAAGCAAGTTTTTAAGCTTAATGGAGTATATGTGACGTGGTTTAAATGCTTTAGGCATTAGCAATCCTTCTGGGATCTTCATGTATATGCCAGTATCTAATGGCCTGTATAGATACGGCGTTACCACATCCATGAGTTGCATTTTGAGTCGTTCAACAACGGCTAAAGCAACGAGTTATCGGAGTGTTGTTGCATCTAAACTAGTGTATATGTTTCCATGTAATCCACTCAAGGCTTAATTTTGAGAAAAAACCTTGTGCAACCAGTTGGGTTTTGTTTATGAGAATTTCTTTTCCTTCATTTCTTTTTCCGTATGAACACCCATTTGTAGCCAACTGGTTTTACACTTTTTGGTGTTGGAACTATATGCCCAAACACAAATCGTTTATTAATGAATCTAGCTATGCTTCTATTGCTTCTTTCCAACTTTCCCAATCATTTCGGTGTCAACATTCTTCCATGGATTGGGGATCATTGTCATCTTCTTCCATGACTTCCATGACAAGGGAATAAGCAAAAACATCATCAAATTCTACTTCTTCCCGCTACCACCCCATACCAACACTTACATAATTTATTGACATTTCGAAATTGTGTCCATGTCATTTTCTTTGGCATGAGGGTGTTAAGATATTAATTTTTTTTCCCTTTTCTATGTATTTTTGTTTATGGCGAATTTTTTGGGTACACACCTAAATAAAGTTTGTGAAATTATCCTTTATACTACAAAATACTAAAGTGTGTCTTTTTAACATTTTTACAATACAATTTACTTTGTTTTACATTTTAACATAAATTAAAAATTATTACATACACATTCTAATCATGTTAAATTAAATTATTTAATTACTTAATATATTTATATTTAAAAACAAGATTGAAAAAAGAAAAATTTTCCTTGTTGCCAAAGATATTGATGATATTTTCAACAAATATTATAAAATAATAGAAATTTGAGATATGGATCAGTGCCTTTTAATCTCATAATCTTGTCAACTCTAAGTGTTCATCGTTGAAGTAGCTTCTATTGTTTGTTGAATTTTTCCTCCATAGGTAAGTTTCATATTGTCAACCTCAACTATAATCTTATCATACCTATAAAATTTAGATTTCTGTGTTTTCTAGTGAAAGTGTTGGGCTACCACGAACGCACAAGAACAGAGACTTTTAGTCGTAGAAATGAGGATGTTGAGGTGGATGAGAGGGCACATGCTGTTGGAGAGAATTAGAAATGAAGAGATCGGGAGTAGGTGGGGGTGGCCAACTCAGAGGACAAGCTTCGTGAATCGAGACTGCGGTGGTTTGGACACATTCAAAGGCGGGGACCTGAGGAGCCAGTTCGTAGGTGTGAGAACCTGGGATTGGGAGTATTTCGCAAAGGGAGGGGTCGACCGAGGAAACGCTGAAAGGACAGTATAAGACAGGATATCAGTCAATTGGGGATTTCAACAGAGTTGGCAGTTTGTAGGGATAGTTGAAGGGAGAAGATTCGTGTGGTGGATGGCTAGATCTGACCAGTTCAGCCGGCTTGGGTTTTTGGGCTCTGTCTGACTTTGTCTTCAGTTTTGTGTTTTGCTTCATTTAGTTCTAGTACTTTGTGTTTTGGTGGGTCAGTCCCTTTGCTCGGTGTTTTGGTTGTTGTTGTTGTTGTTGTTGTTGTTGTTGTTGTTGTTGTTGTTGTTGTTGTTGTTGTTGTTGTTGTTGTTGTGTTTTCTAGTGAAAGAAACTGCTTCCTCACATTGTTTACAAATAGTAGCGGGAAGGTATTGGGGGGTATGATCTTACAAAGAGGATAATGAGCCAAGAGTAGTAGTATCTAAAAGTGAGAAGATGGAACTTGATTGCATCAAGAATAAAATAGTTGAGGAGATGTCCGTTGATTATGGGAGGTGCATCTGCATTTGAACTATATGTCTCCTATGAACATAAATTTCCTACCCTTTGAAGTTAATGGTAATGATGGTGATGATGGTGCTGATCTTGAAGCCTAGAACTTTATGTATTTAGAATAATTGAAAGAATGGGTATGGTTGATAGAGCTCTATATAAGTGTTAAATTGAAGAAAACATTCATTTGGTGGACAAGGACATTGATGAAATCTTTGATTTCGAGTCTCTAGACCCTATACAATAGACGAGAATCTTGACAAGTACACTGCCTACAAGCCAGCTTGACCATGCACATGGTGAGGATGACAAGATTCTGGATAAAATCCTCAATGCTCATAATAATGTCTTCTCTAAGATTGATGATAGAAAAATACATAATGGTGTTAAGATAAGAAAAAGATGAATACTTCCGTAATTAATTTTATTTACTAAAAAACATAAAAAATATCAGCTTTGGGTACTTTTGCAAATTTTTAGACTTGTAAAAATTTTTAGACTTGGGTACATACACATCTTTTGAAAAAGATGTGTATGTAATAATTTTTAATTTAAGTTAAAATGTAAAACAAAGTAAATTGTATTGTAAAAATGCTAAAAAGACACATTTTAGTATTTTGTAGTTTAAAGGATAATTTCACAAACTTTATTTAGGTGTGGGTACCCAAAAAATTCGCCATAAACAAAAATACATAGAAAAGGAAAAAATAATTAATATCTTAACACCCTCATGCCAAAGAAAATGACATGGACACAATTTCGAAATGTCAATAAATTATGTAAGTGTTGGTATGGGGTGGTAGCGGGAAGAAGTAGAATTTGATGATGTTTTTGCTTATTCCCTTGTCATGGAAGTCATGGAAGAAGATGACAATGATCCCCAATCCATGGAAGAATGTTGACACCGAAATGATTGGGAAAGTTGGAAAGAAGCAATAGAAGCATAGCTAGATTCATTAATAAACGATTTGTGTTTGGGCATATAGTTCCAACACCAAAAAGTGTAAAACCAGTTGGCTACAAATGGGTGTTCATACGGAAAAAGAAATGAAGGAAAAGAAATTCTCATAAACAAAACCCAACTGGTTGCACAAGGTTTTTTCTCAAAATTAAGCCTTGAGTGGATTACATGGAAACATATACACTAGTTTAGATGCAACAACACTCCGATAACTCGTTGCTTTAGCCGTTGTTGAACGACTCAAAATGCAACTCATGGATGTGGTAACGCCGTATCTATACAGGCCATTAAATACTGGCATATACATGAAGATCCCAAAAGGATTGCTAATGCCTAAAGCATTTAAACCACGTCACATATACTCCATTAAGCTTAAAAACTCGCTTTATGGATTAAAACAATCAGGAAGAATCAGGAAGAATGTTGTCAATAACCAAATAAGTTCATGTGTGTTCATAAAATGGACGGACTTGGTTATGTAATCATAAATGTCTAATAGGACTGATTAAAATTATCCGATCCGTCGATCCGATCCAAAATATCCGCTGATCCGATCCAATAAATCCGTATTCAATGGATAGCTTAGCTTTATTATCCATATCCGATCCGATCCGCTAATTTTTTCGGATATTTGGATCGGATACGGATAGGGGTTTTGAGTATGGATATCCGAAAATATCCGATATTATATATACTATATATGTTTTTAGAAAGAGAATATATATATACTCCACGTATCATAGCTGATTAAAAAAACATTTTTAGATTAATATATGTAAATATGGACATATGAAATGAATCTCTCCTTTAATTTTCGTTTATTAGCCAAATTTTATTATTTCCACTACACCGATTTGATGCTTTTGAGCTTCAAAATTTGGTATCAATTCCTAGCTAACTAGTAACAACTAGGTAAGTCACTTACAACTTTACATATAAATCTTTTTTAATGTTTTGCAGCTTAATTTTTGGACATAAATTTTACTTAAATTGGGTTTAACTACATTTATTTCTTGAAAATGGATAGTTTGGATATCCGAGATATCCGGTTCTGGATATCCAATCGAAACGGATAATTTTACCGAATATCCAGCTAAAAACGGATCATATACGGATCGAGATTTTTGTCAAAAATATTTTCGGATATCCGACATTTCGGATCAGATCGGATTATCCGAATGCTCACCCCTTCTGTGTTGACGATTTCAAATCTTTATTGGAACTTCAGAAGAGATTCTATTGGCAGTTGATCACTTGAAAATAGAATTTGAAATGAAGGACTTAGGGACTACCAAGTAGTGTCTCAGCTTGCAGTTCGAGCATACAAAGAACATAATCTTTATCCATCAATCAAATTATACAGAAAAAAGTCATAAAACAGTCTAATATGGATAAAGCACATCCGTTGAGTACCCCAATCAATTTGTTACTTCTGGGCTATATGGTATTTGAAACTACTAAAGAAATGGAGCTCTAGGTCAGGCCAGGGAGTGGAAGCTCGGTCCACAAACTTTTGTAACATTTTCTTTTGGATAAGGATATTTACAGCAATTTGTGTGCTTTCGGTGGACATTTCATGACTCATAATAGATGCATCTTAAAAAAAACATATTCCTTCTTCAGATTATGCAAGTATTTTAATGAATTGTTGGTTTCAGAAGTTGTCACATTATATAATAGCAGCATGTACACGAGATATACAGGAAACGAAACATGGCAGCATGTGCAATTGAACATTATCTCCTGAACAAATGCTAGAGAATACAGCATCTTTTTCAGGAAAAAATGTGTCTTGCATCAACAACTGAGGTTCCTCTTTTCATCTATTTCCACCACGAGCAGATGGTTTGGATCTGATCCTTTGGGTCCTTCAGAATATAGTGTTGGCAGATATGCCTCGTAAGCTGGCAGATAACACGACCCGAAATCCAAAACCTACAAAACAGACATCAAGCCACCAGTTTTGTAGAGAATACAAGAAAATCAATCAAAAAAACTCTGTCAAGTTAAAACAAAACGCCCCAGGGTAAGATAGTTCAGTCTTTCTATTATATGCTCTACGACATAGAATAAGAATCCAAATTTGAAAAGTAATGCCCTAAATTAGAAATGATAAGCCATATTTATTTTCATTTATATTCTACAGAAATAAGTAGAGATTATCTTATTCCAAATTAGATTCTTTTCCAATGCTCTAAGAGGATAGGATAGAAAAACCAAGGATAGTTTTATGAAGTCAGTTTGTATGAAGATGAGTCTACCTCTTCATCTGACATTCCTGGATTTCCATCCGCCCTCATAGCCACCTCAGCCTGCAAAATATCTTCACCAAATTAGAAGGGAACAGGTATTGATATGATGGCAGGCAATCGATCATGAACAGGAAAACAAACCTGCAGTCGCCATTGATAAACACAGCTCGGATCCCTGATCTTGATAATTATCCATGCCTTAATGAACTTGTCCCATGCATCATAATAAGCTGCAAGATTCTTGTTTACAGTTTCTAGCTGCAAAAGCAATGATTTTGCACAAGTTTGAATTGTAACAAGTAACTGATGCAAAAGGGTAAACATTTGAGGCTTACACTATCCAAACCTACCTGTGGATCAACAGCTCTGACCACATCATCTGGAACAGGTTTGAAGCCAAGCATCCAACCCTCAAAGAGAACAGCCTAAGAACAGAGTGAGGCAGGATGATTAGAAAAATGAAAGGCCCACAGACTCACCAACTTCAAGATGAAGCTGCCGAAAATCTCATCAGAATTGCTACATAGCATACTGAGTTCATTTTTTTTCTACAACTGTAACAGAGTTTACTATTTTTATAGATATAATTTGTTGATAACATCTATCACATTTTTAAGGATTTATCAAAGGCACACAATAATTGTCAATTAGCAACGCGTTGATGAGGATTATTCATACCGTTCATGGACCTTCAATCTCTGGCCATGTAGACGGGTCAGCTCGGTCACCTTTTCCATTGTATGCAGACTGTAAAATAGATTGATTTACTCATCATCAGATAACCACATGGAGGGAAAAGGGATTTCAAAAAGTTTTGTGCTTACTTTGTCATATCTGGGCAACTTCATCTTCAAACCTGAGCAATTTTAACACATTATTGAAGCATTCTATAGGTCATACTGATACTTTGATATTGTTTTTGTTCAAACACACTTGCACATATATTCTTGTTTTTTACATAGCAATACAAACTTAATATTAAGAGTTCTGAAGAACTGAAGGCGAATAATTGGCAAGTGCGCAAAGAGCCTACAAACTTGAAATAAATAAATAAATAAATAAATAAATAAGGAAAGGCAGAATTCACCTTCTTTCGTCAATTTTCTCAATGATGTAAGTGTATCGAGAGAGAAGGAAAGATCATGGCTTCCAGCGTTTCCCCTGAGCTAAATTATATATCAATTTCCTTAGGGTAAAATCATCGTATCTTCTCAGTTCAATTGATAGAAGTAATAAACGAAAGCTGACTACTACCTCAAGAAGTCTATTCCCTTGGTTTGCTTCTCTCAATTTACCCTATATTAGAATGAAGTTGCATCAGAAAGTAATTATATGGGATAACAAATTTGCAAAGAGAGAGTTCACTTCAAACTACAGCAGTGGTCACCTGCTCTTCTGCTGTCAAATAGTTCATCGATTGAAATTGTAGCAACTTTCCTGCCATATTTGCAATCATTTATTCCAAAAATCATTTTATAAGGTTATGTAGCTTTCTCTCAATTCAAGTGTCAGGTACCCAAAAACGAAAGTTTCATATTCTGGAAAATGCACCTGCCAGTGACATTGAAAAGATATTCCAGTGCTAACACAAGAGTTGTCTTTCCGCAACCTTGAGGTGCAATAAATCCAATCTGCATACAGGAATGCGCTGTCAGTATAAACAAACATTTAATTTCACCGTTTACCTGATATATGAAGAATGTCTTTCCTAGTCTCGAAAGCTTTTTAATGAAGCTGAAGGCTTAGGTTTTACATAATTTAACTTCCCCTATCACTGAATGAGAAATAAGCATTTCAATAACACTATTCTACCACCATTCATGACATTGAAACATGTTATCATTGAGCAGCTTTACTCAACACCTCAATTGAATAATACATATTGTTCGTCATCAGAAAATGACAAATTTGAGTGGCTGCAGCTAATAACAAAAGAGGAACATGAGACAACAATTCCATACCACCAAAGGAGGGACTTCTTCACCATCTTGAAACTGGGAGTAATATCGGGAGATTTGATCCTCACACCACAAGAAGACTGGTACATAATAATGGTAGAATCTGATATTTTGAGCCTCATTGAGATACAGGTCATTGAGTTGAAACAATCTACACAGTTTTGAGCCATATAGCAACCACTTGTCAATGGATTCAGCAACCATCTCAGAAGTGATGCCCATCTTATCCAATAGTGGATCTCTGCATATAAAATCCTAAAGACCATCCAACGAAGAAGTTGAGGCAGCAGACTCGGGAGACACAGAGTGCAACTGACTCCCTCTCCTCCCACTTATTGTTGTGTGCCTGGAACTGTCTTCCATCCATGAGCATTGGCATCCTGCTGAGACAATCACCAACAAGGACAGCAGGACAACTTTTTTGTTTAGAGCTGATATAGCATTCTTCTGTATTGGATCAGCATTTATTTTCATCTCCAGTGCCAAATCATAAACAATCAGATAAAACAGCTTGGTAAAATACCATCTAGAATTGGAAAGAATTTACTATGCCAATCTGACAACTTTTTGCAGCCAATGTCAATCTTGGTAGGATAAGACTAGTGATTAGGATCCAGTGCTCCAAAAAGTGCTTTAATTCCCCAAACTATAAAAAAGGTTTTATTCAGCTGTTTTTCTAATCGATTGCCATGCTACAACTTATACACTCTACATGATAGTTTCTTTTCCATGTTTTATCAATGGGAAGCATCTCCGGTCCCCTGGTCACATCACAATAGACTTGTTTATGAGCTAGTTCAATAATATGGCTTCAAGTCGAGCTAATCTTACACCAACCTTTTCCGGAAACAAGACGCACCCTTGTTGTATCTATTTCCAAATGCAGAACTAAATTATATGCTGAGCCCCAACAACAATGTAATAATGTGAGACCATGACAAAAGAACTTAGGCAGAGAGGATAAAATGAGTCCAATCGCTAATCATGGCAATCGCAATGGCTTTCTGTCAGCCGTTCGAATCCCCATCCCCTATTACTAGCAACTGTACTGTCTATGAAGCCAGAGAAAATTAAGACAGAACACAAAAAACGCGCATCCATAATCAAGAACTCAGGCGGGGGTCACTGAGTGTAAAGGGAAACAAACAGCAAACAAAGGACCCGTACGCCTGGAAATATGATCAGAAAAGTCTGCCCTAACCATTGCAGTTTCCGTCACAAAGAAACCTACATGAAACGTAATCCAGATCACACAAGTAAAATCCAAGGGCAACATGTCACAACTAGGGGAGGAAATCGAAAGAAGCAACCGAAAATTGCGCAGTCCTGAGCCGAAAAAGGAAATGTCAATGGAAGAGCGAAGTTCAAATTGCACAGAAATCTAGCCAAAAAAACGGAGTGGAGAAGGAGGGTGAAACTGACCAGACAATGTGGTGGAGAGAGGGAGAGAAGAAGAATAGCAATGGCGGAGCTTGAAGTTTGGGAGGGAGAGAGCTGGGGAAGACGGCTATGGCGCAAGCGAGTTGTGGCACAGAATCTTCGCCATTTTCGCACAAGTGAAGGCAACCTGGGGGAATCGAGTTTGTGAAGGAGCTGTGCCTGGCAGCTACCCAAATCGACAAACACGTGCTTTAAATTTCAAGCTTCTATATCCTTTTGTCCCGGATAAGAGAATCTTTATACGGGTCCAGTTACAGTAAAGATTTGAAAATAACTCTTGATAGAGTTTGTTCATTTTTGGCCGTTGATTTTAGTTGAATGGTGGAGATCTTACCAATTTTGAATTGTTTTTAGAAAAATTTGACGGAAACCACCCGTATAATAGGCCATATTTCGCTAAACCACCCAGATGTTTCGATATTATTTTGAACCACCTCTATAATAGTCTCCGTTAACAAATCACCACCCCATCCCATTTTCCGTCAAAAAACCATTGAAGGCGCGTGGGCCACGTGGAATTTTATAGTTTTTCTTTTTCTTTTACACCATTTAACACATAAAAAATCTCAAATAACCCAAATTAAAAATTGAACCCTAATTTCAAACCACCCCCACCATCCACTGCTCCTCGCCCACAGCGATGCCCTCCTCATCCACGGTGGATTTCGATCTCCGGGACTATTAGACGACCCTGATCTCCGAGATCTACTAGAAGCTCGATGAGGCGATTCCCGTCTCCTACCCGGAGCAGATTTACAAGGCCATGCGCTACTCCGTGCTCGCTGTCGGCGCCAAGCGATCTCCTCCGGTGATGTGTATTGCCGCCTGCGAGCTCTTAGGCGGTGACCGCTTTGCTGCCTTCCCCACAGCCTGTGCCCTCGAGATGGTTCGTGCCTTCTACAATCGCATTTTTTATCTCAGTTTTAGCGGTTTAGGGTTCTTGTTAAATTGAGGGGTTTGGAGATAGATATTATTGGTTGTTCAATCAAAGTATGGTTCTTTATTAATTGATTAAGACTCGTGGTCTTCATATGGGATAAAATCTGAGCGATTAGAAAGAAACTTCAGCTGAGTAGACAGGGAAGGAAAGTAATTGGGGGTGTTTGATCTGAATTCGGTCCTTCTATTTATTGGAGATAATCAATGATAATGATGATATAGATTTATTGATGATTTTAGGGTCCTCTATCAGTTTACTAGCTAGGTAATGTTTCAGACATAAGATGCATCCCAACTGTAAGCTTGGATATGAATGATGATATATGAGGTATATGTCTCAGATTGAAACCTTATGTCTTGGAAACTGTGTTCTGAAGTGCCTCTCTAAGGTAGCAAAACTGGTTGGTTGTGCATGTCTGCGCCGGAGATTCTCTATGTCAGCTAGTGAGTACTCGATGAGTTGCAATGCGTTAGGGAAGCGAAGCTGTGAGAAGCTGTGAAGGTGACTTAGTGTTTGGTCAACGTGAAGGTGAGTATATCTCTAGAGGTGATATCTAGAAGCAATACTGACAAATGTGTTTTGTGAAGGGAAATTAGGTGACTAGAAGCTTATCGCAGTCAGCTTATTCCGAAATGTGGTTGTTTGTGAGCTTAGTTTTTGATGAGGCCTTCGCCTTGAGTATTTCTCGAGATTTTGCTGCTGAGAAGTATGGTTACTAAGACGTAACTGCACGCCAAAGCAACTCTGGTAAGTGCCTCCACCCCAGTACCCCAGTCTTAGGATCTTCCTTAAGGCCTTGTCTCTTGCAAACGTACCCCAGACAAAATAGCGAATATAGTGTCGTTTGAGGCCTCCCAGAATGTACTCGAACCCATGTCTTAGGGCAGAGATGATCGGCTAGATTTTGATCTTGATGGGCGTGCTTCATCGAATTCCTCTTTGCTGATCCAGAAGAATCCGCTAGTGATTGTAGATCTCTGGATTCCATGTCTAACCATGTCGGCCCTCTGTATGGCCGTCTATTCTTTGATGCGCATGTGTGTTTTGTGACACTCAAAAAGTGCTTCGTGGTCTTAGAGTCTTAGCGTATAAGCTTAGACTAAAGGCGACCGTCGATGTTCCGCCAAGGGTGTTTCCATGGTGCTTCTCTAATCAATCAAAAACTTGATAGATGTCAAAATCCATCTTCTTGGTAAAGTGAGCATACTGAGTCTAGTGACTTGGGAAAGATATGTTCTAGATACTGTATCTAGAGGCAACCGTTCGGTCTTATTCTATTGTATCGTTTTCTAGTTGTATGGAGTGAGTCGATGTCTTAGTAATGACAAGGTTAATCAGTATTATGATCACCTTTCAATAATATAGGTAGGCCATGTCTAATGGTTCCTATTCCGAAGTAGGGAAGTGTATTTCTAGAGTCTGTATCTAGAAATGATTGCTTCACTTTTGTCTTTTGTTGAACGGTACACTCGTTCTTTGACTGTAGGGTGTGGGTCGATGCGTGTTCAAAAGCGTTTTTGTAAGCTTGGTCCAGGATTGTACCCCGGACGTAAGTGTGATGCGGCGTCCTGCAATAGTGGTTACTCGATTTGAGTATGCTCTAGAGCTTTGTTAGTACGTAAAATTGTACCAGGGGTAACCTCTTGGTAGGATGTTTTTGTAAATCGTACCAGGGGGACTGCCTGGTAGGATATGTTTGTAACCGTTCCAGGGGGACTACCTGGTAGGATATGTTTGTAACCGTTTCAGGGGGACTGCCTGGTAGCATATGTTGTGTAGCTTTTCTGTGGATTAATCCGTGTAAGTTGTGTGTGTTTTTTGGCAATTTTTGCCTTGTTTGTTTTATGGATCCATTGTTTCGTGCGAGTTTTGCAATACTGACGATACTTGCCTAGGTCACTTATGGGCCTAATCGTTACGTCCACGAGTTTTGTGGGATATCTGGCGATAATTGCCTAGGTCACTTATGGGCCTAATTGTTACGTCCACGAGGTTTGTGGGATTTCTTCCACGAGTTTTGCGGGAACATGTGTTTATGTGTGTATAGTGGTGTTATAACCCGTTGTTAGCCTGATTAGGGCTACTAGGTATGTATCCTAGAAAGGACTTTTTGTGTCGTGCTTGTTTGTGCAAGACACTGCCCATGTTGAACTCAGGCTCTTACTTGCTTTGGGGCAAGAGCCTGTTTCATGCGCCTTGTTAGCGCTCCCTTGGCTGGTCTTGCCAGGTTTACTAGGTATGTGCCCTAGTAAAAACTTTTTGCGTTCAAGCGGTAAATTTTCTTAAGGGAGCGTGCACGCTTATTAGGAGACTGAACTTAGGCCATTGCTTGCTGTGTGGTGAGTGCCTATTTAACGCGTTTTGTTAGCGTTTATTCGCGTCTTAAGCGATGAGTGTTAGGTTTCTATTGATAGGAACTTTTTGTGTAGTGATTGGCGAAAGATCCACCCCAGCGGGAGCTACCCCTGAGATGACTAAGCCTTGGACAAGGTGTGTAAACCTCATAGGAGGTCTTCCGTAATGTGTTTTCCGCAGTGTAAACTAGGTTGTGCCTCATGGTTAAAGCTTGGCGAGTAGTGTCCTAGGTCTGTGTTCCGACCACTTTCCTGTGAACCTTGAAGATTTGTGGATAACCAGTGTCTGGTGTTGGCACGAGCCTTTCTTGCATAGTTGATGTGTAAGGGTTCCACCTATAATGCTTGGAAATCATATGAGCATTAGCATGGATTGCTCTTTAAGGCCCTATCAGAGAACAACGTAGCTATGAGTATGGAAGTCACTCTTCAAAGTTATAAGAATTAGCAAGTGAGTACTAGATAGGGAAAAAACTTAGCCAGTTTCGGAGTCTAGATGCCGAAATAGGGTAAGTTCTAAATGAGTTCTCAAACAGTGCCATGTGATAGTAGTAACTCTAGATAATTTGTCAACAATAATGGATGGAGAGTATATATGCTCCAGAAAATAAAAAAGGAAGGAACTGATATGAGAGTCAGAAAAGTGTTGGTTAAGGGTGCTTCCCTGAGTATTGAAGATGTAGGACCCCTTCTAGGTCATCTGGGTATCGCATAACCTAAGGGCACGGATCCTTTGCTGTCACAAAAGATCGTAAACTTCCCTATATGAAGTTCCAGTATATGAAGGACTAGAAACGTGATCTTGATTCTAGAAGGGTCGTCTAGGTCGATTCGTCGTGGTTGTATCCGGGCTGGCTTCATGCAGTGTTTCTCCAAGATATGTGAGCGTTATTAGCTCATTACCCCATGTATTTAAGGAAGATAGGTCATTGTCTAGAGGTCATATCTAGAAAAATACGTTCGTGTTCGTTTGAACGATGTATGAATTCGTTGGATGGTAACGGTATCTGGCGCGTCTCAGCGGTTGCCATTGTGATGTCACCTAGTAAACGAGTTTGCTTGTACGATGTGCTAACGTTAGCTCATGATGTCAATCGTTGTTAGATTACCTAGGTTGTACAACCGTCATGTTCTCGTCGGCTCCTGCGCGAGGAGCTTTATCCTTTCTAGGCCACCTGACTAGATCTCCCATCTTGGCCAGATTCTTCACTAGTTATGCTAGAGAGATTTTCAAGTTGAAATCTTCCAGAGGCATGGGTAGTTACTCACGTTTATTGTCTGTCGTTGGCATGCTATGCGCCACGTTTACTTGTCTGTTTGGTTGCCTATCGTAGGGATGGCCATGATTTGTTCTGTGACCTTCCTCCTAATAAGGACGTCTAGATCTATCTCCCGGTGTCCTTCGTTATGATCTTCATCAACATTGTCGTCAGCCAGCCAAACGTTCCCAGATCTGTTCCCGTGGGTGTTTCCAGCAGACCATGGAGGTGTGACGTGGTTCCTAGGAACCCCTCCGTTCTAGGTTAGTTTGCGGCCGGTTGCGGGATCAAGAGTTTGTTGGGTGTTTGCAATCCTGACTTGGGTGTCGCGCCTGTTGCTTCTCCCGGATGTACCCTTTCCCGCGTTGAAGTCTAGTTGAGTAACTAGTCCATCTATGTTCCTGGTGACATGGGCCGGTTGCCATGCCGTAGTCAACAACTGGTTTTGGTTCTTGAGTTGTGTATTCTCAGCGCTCAGGCGTGATATGCTAGCCTTGAAGAACCCCTTTTGATCACTGCGTTCTTTCTGGAGAAGTTCCATGCAACGTCGGAAGTCTAACATCTCGTCTTCCTGTGACTTAGACTAGATCTCCTCGTGCTGAGTGGTGTTATCTTTGTGACCATCAAGGTCTATCCTTGAGGCCATCTCTGTGATTTTTCTAGAAGTATTCTGGAAGCACCCCAGCGGTTTATTGGATTAGCTTGCTCCCCAAGTAAGGCAGTCAAAGGGGTGTCGTAGCTAGATATGGCGTCAAGGCCGCTACACCCCTTGATGTCTTTTCGCAACCACCAAGGTCCACTCTTGAGAATACCTGAATGGTTCCTAGATTGCTCCTTCTTGAGGTATCCTCGTCGTCATGGAATTCCGGAATGTGTTTAGGAATTTTGATCGCGTCTAGGAACTCCGATCGCGTGTAGAAACTACGATCGTGTATGGGAACTCAGATCGCATGTAGAGACCCCGATCGTGTCTGGAAACTCCGATCGCGTGTAAAAAACCCTGATCGGCTATCTGAAAACTCCGATCGCGTGTAAAAACCCTGATCGGATGTCTCCGGTGCGGAAGCGTTTGATGGGTGTTTAATTCCTTCTGGGGAATCTCTAGATGGCGTCGATGACCCACCATCTCGATCCTTACAGTTTTCGTCTGCTGACTCTTCGTGCTGGGCGTTTCCAGCATCGTCTTGATCCATGACGTTGTCTTCCGCTCCTGACATGGTTGTCGATTGGAACAAAATTTGATTGCTTTTGTTCGGAATTACTTTCTTCGTCTTTTATCCAGACGTCGTGCGATCTGGGCAGTTCGTCACTCCCGTAGATCTCACGACGCGACCCGGGATCGCCTTCTGGTTATGGAGTCGTTTGATCGTGTGAAAACGAGTATATGATGTCGATTGTATCGAAAGTTGTTTGCTTTCGTTCGGAATCACTTCATTCTCAGCCCCACGGTGGGCGCCAAATTGTTTGAGCTAGAAATCTACCAACCTAGATCAGAGACCCCTTAGCCTAGATCGGGTTAGAACAAAACCAAAAGAACGAAATAATTTGTAAAAGAGACGTGTATATTTGTATTGATGTATATGCTTTTATTAATGGTGATCGTGAATGATCGTGTATGAATGGTGTGCGTGAATGATGATAATAATGTGTACAATGTGTGACCCTCCTCTATGTATATATAGGGGACACCTAAAAAGATAGATATTTACAATATCTCATACAACTAGATAGATATGATACAATAGATAGAATATTTCCCTAGATATGATAAGATTTTCTTCAATATGGTGGATTGTTCCGTGTAACAACCTCGGATCTCTTTGATATGGCAGATTTATCTTGAGTAACAACTTCGGATCTCGTGGACCTATCTAGATACGTGTACTGGTTCAGTGAGGATTATGGGCCTCCAGCCTTGGGTCCAACAAAACCCCAATTCCATAAGCCTTGAGTGCTTGATCTAGGAACCCACTCTACATAGAGCTACAATTCCTTGTGAAAGCAAGGAATCAAGGCTTGTGATTGGCAAAGTAACGAAAGTGAAAAGTGCCAATCACAAGGACCTTGCTTCGAAGGGGATTTCCCCAATGATCGATGTGTAGAAGTGGTTGGACGAAACGAAAGTCCCTCGATCCTATCCTGATCATCACTTATTGCTTGAATTGGGGTGGAAAAGCCTAAACCTACTAGAGAAGGAACCCAAATGCCCAAGATCTACTTTCAAACTTTGAGTTCAACAAACCCAGCAGCATCGGGCCCGACTTGCTCAGTGTCGGTCCCGACGTTCTTCCTTCTTGCCAACATCGGGCCCGAGTGACAATGTGTCGGTCCCGATAGTTCTTTGCATTTTCCTTTGTTTTAAGTTCTCTTTTCTTACGTTCAAGTATTTTGGCATATCAATCGAGTAGATTTCCCGAGCGTTCGACACCCGCCACGTGCTACAATGGGGTCGGGTTATAAATTGTATCTCTAGACCCTCGCATTCGTGAGCGATCACCCGGCAACGGCGTCAATCTTTTGATCGCTCACGGATGCGAGGATCTAGAGATACATTTATAACCCGACCCCGATGTAGTACATGGTGGGTGTCCAACGGTCGGGAAATCTACTCGATTGATGTGCCACAATACTTGAAAACGAGAAAAGAGAACAAAACGAAGGAAAACGAAAGGAGCAACCGGGACCGACACAAGGTCACGTCGGGCCCGAGTTGGCTAAGAGGAAAGACATCGGGACCGGCTCTCTGGAAGTCGGGACCGATGTAGCTGGGTAAATCGAACTCAAGTGATTGAAAATAGATCTTGAGCTTTGGGATCCTTCTCTAGTAGATTGAGACTTTTCTACCCCAATTCAAGCAACAAGTGATGATCTAGGTTGGATTGAGAGGTTTTCACCTCATCCAAACCACTCTACACATTGGTCAAGGGTTGATTAGCTTTCGCTTCTCCCCTTTGATGCAAGGTCTTGTGATGGATGCTTTTCACTTTCATTACTTTGCCAATCACAAGCCTCGATCCCCAACCTTAGCAAGGGGTTGTAGCTCTATGTAGAGTGGATTCCTAGATCAAGCACTCAAGGCTTATGGAATTGGGGTTTCTAGCTCAACCTAGCTAGAGTTTTCCCCCATTACCCAAGATCAAGGAGATCTACTCCATATGGCAAGTAACAAAATCCAACAAATCACAAGACATCACAATCATCATCATCGATTTCCAATCAAAGGCAAATTTCATTCAACAAACTCAAGTTCAATCCACAATCTCAAATTCAAGTTTCCAAATCCAAAAGATCAAACCAAAGCAAAGCTAAACTAACAATCAAACCTACCAATCTCTTCCTCTCCTTGGCTGATCCTCTCTTCTCCTTCTTCTCTCCTTTCTCCTTGCTCTCCAAGTATTGACTTGAGAGAATTGTGTGTTTTTGTGTCTAAGTGTGTGAACCCCCTAAAATTAGAAGACAAGAGGGGTTTTGTAGGTGAGGGGCAAATGTGGAAGTCTACATCTCAATGCCTTGGTGCCCAATCCGCGAAACCGACATGGACCGACATGGAGGAACATCGGGCCCGACTTACTGGGTAAGTCGGTCCGACGTTGAAATCCCATCTCGGGCCCGGCTTCGATCAAACTCGATCCACAACTCGTACCACCTCTTCTTCTTGGCTTTTCCTCTTGTTTTCTTCATGGCTTGTTCCTTCCTTTCCTCCTTTGGCTCGTGCCTTGCTCCATGCCTCAATTCACCTTCAAGATGATCCTTGATCCTTGCCAAAATGCCTACAAAACACACAAAAACACGCATAGTCTCCGAATCTCATAGAAATGCGGGAACTAAGCTAAAAGGAACAAAACACACAAGAAAAGAGGGGGAAAGAAACATATTTACAAAGGAAAACACACATAAAACACCACCAAATAAGAAGACATCACACACCTTGAGAGAAATGAAAATAGCGGTTAGGTGAAAACCCGGAAGGGCGCCTAAGCAGAGTTGATTGGAACAATTGGAGTGTTTTAGGATCATTCTTGCTTGGGGAGTTTAGGGCTTACATATTAGATTTAGGTAGGTCCTAGGTTGCTCTACACTTTTTAGGGCTTGAGTGATATATCTTGTTGTGAGGCGTGTGTTTGAGCTTCATTGTTTTATGCTCATGATTTCTCTCTATTTTTGGGTTTGGGTTATGAGTTGAGTGTTTTGTTTTCCCTTGTATTTCTTGAGATCTTAGATGTGCTGATTTGTTATATTTAGTTTGAGCTTAATCGAGGAAGAGTAAGATCTAAGTATGGCGGAATATGATTCGCTCTAGTTTGTATGGTTTAACTCTTGAATTTTAGGGCGTTATTGAGTGTCTTTAGGTTAGATTTGAGCGTTATTGTAATATGAAGACCGAATACACAAGATTTGAAGAAACGAGAGCTTTTAGAGCTAAGTTCGAAGAGAAGTTCGCCACTGTCCAATTTCCGCAAGTGCGGTGTTCGAGCCGCGGTCGCGGTGAAGGAAGGTGACAACGATCTACTCCCAAGAAGGCCGCAGGTGCGCCACCATGGCCGCAGCCGCGGTAGAAGCCGACATAGCCAACCCGAAGGAAGATCCGCCGCGGGCGCGGTAGTTGTGCCGCGGGCGCGGTAGTTGTGCCGCGGGCGCGGTAGTTGTGCCGCGGGCGCGGTGATGCCGGATCCCGAGCCGAGCGAGATCTTTTCTATCTTGTTTCCTTTTCTATCTTTTGGCCTCTTTCCTTATCTATCTCGGGGAGCTTGTTCCTTGAGCTATATAAGGAGGAGCTTGCCTTAGGTTTTAGGTATCTCAATTCATATCAAATAAAACTCTTTGCTTTCATTTGTAATGGAGAACTAATCTCCCTTGGAGTTTATTCAATCCAAGAAGCTTTATTATGAAGTTGTGAAATTCTGATAACTTCTTAATCCCTAGGTCTTTATTGATACTCTTGTGCTTTATCCCATGATCTCTGTTTGATTATATGAGCCTGATCAACTTGTCTAATTGGCTTAGATCTATGATTTTAATTAGGATTGGTCGTGGTCTATGCATCTTTCCTATTCTCGAAACAACTCTATTCTAGGACCATGGACTAGATTAGGGAAGAGTATTCAATGGTTGTTGTTGGGACGATATTAAGGACTGCTTTGTACTTAATATTGTGCCTATACAACCGTCCCTTAGTTTTGATATGACAAACTCACTTTGATCTAATAAGATTGTCAAGTGTTCAGGGACGCCAGTAATGAAAAGGACAACAAGTGTATGGACGTCCCTGAGGTTAAGGGACGCCATCACCTAAGTGTAAGGACAAGCGAAGTTGCTACTTGAGCCAACGACGCAGTCCCAAGCAAGTAGGAACGCGAGCTTCAACTCCAAGCGTCCTTACAAGGAAATCAGTCAAGACTTCATGGAAGCCACATGGAGTCCTCCCGACAAGCCTTCATGGGCAAGAGTGCAAGACCCACGCTTGTCAGGGAATATTCTGTAGACAAGTCCTACAGAAGTCACCACGTGGAAGATTATGCCTGTTGCAATGACAGGCCTTGCTCAACACGTGGAAGCTTATTCCTGATCACTGTTGCAACGTTCCGAAGACACTATAAATACCCCCTTGGTATTTAGTGTGAATAATACTCTTCTACCAAGACTTCCACAAGAGCTCTCAGAGCATAAATCAGAGTGAGAGCAACCTCGATCAAGAACACCAAGATCAAGCCAAGAACTCATGAAGACTAGGTTTTAGATCGAGTGAAAGAGTGAACCCAAATGTCAAAGTGTTTGTAAGAGAAAAGAGAGAGAAGTCCTTACGAAGTACTGTAAGGACGTGAGTGAGTAGCGTCCTTTAGAACATTAAGCTAGGTTACTGTTATAGGCTTAAAGGAGTTTTTACTAGTGGACTTAGGACGTACTCTAAGTGCCAGAGAAGTGTAAAGAACTCGCCAGTATAACCGTAAGAACACTTAATAAGAAAGGAAAAGGCTATTCGAAAATCCTTCAAGGAGGTAGAGGTTTACACTCAAGGACTGCTTTGGTCTTGAGTGGTTCCTCTATAAATAGACGCGTTCCTTACTTATTTCCTCTTCCTATTTAGTCTTTAATTTCCGCTGCAATCGAAGGACGCCCTTAATTCTTGTTAAGGACGCCACACACAAGGACGCCCTTAACACTCAAGGACGTCCCTTAGTAGACTAACGATCCTAACAATTGGTATCAGAGCAGGCGCTCTAGATTTATGTTGAGTTGCAGGTAAAGATGGAAATGGAACCAATCGGAATAAGTAGCATGAAGCCTTCGCGCTTGACGGACGGCAGTTTCAATCGCTGGAAGACAAGGTTTGAGAACTTTGTGAGAAGCCAGAACTATCAATGTTGGAGAGTAATCAAGAACGGCGATCTAAAAGTTCCCCCTGCCAAGGAAGGCAAGGAGGAAGAATGGGCCCCGATGAGTTTAAGCTGATGGAGACAAATGCAAAAGGAATTTGCTTTTTACAAACGTCCCTCTGCGAAAGGGACGCCACCCGAGTAAGCAATCTGCCTACAGCTAAACAACAATGGGAAGCACTAGAGAAGTACCACGTAGGGACGCCAGAAATGAAAGAAGATGTCCAGCTAGAAGCAAAGAGGGAGTTATATGCTTTCAGAATGCTTCCAAATGAAACAGTCAAGGACTACTCCTTTCGTTTTGAAGCTCTTATTAACAAATTGAAGAACTTGGGAATCCCTGATGCTGAGATCTCTATGAGAAACAAAGTCCAAGTGTTAATAGATGGATTAACAGGAAAATGGAACTTTGATAGAACTACCTTCAAAGAGAATCAGGCCAACAAAAGTCTTGAAATGGAAGAGATCTATGGGAAGCTGAGACAGTACGAAGCCAGAAGGAATGCAGGCATGGCTGAGATGGGAAGGAACCCTCAAACTAATCTAGCGTTGACATCAAGGACGCCAGAGTATACAGAGTACCTTCGTCGGCAAAACGAGTTAGCCTTGATGATGGACGCCAAAACGAAGGAACATCGTGAGAACCTGCGTCTTCAAGCTTTGGCAGAAAGTCAAGGAAAGACAGAAGAACAACTCTCTAAGGAAGAAGAAGTCGCTCTCTTGCACAAGACTTTGCGTTCTTGGGCTAAAAGAAACAAAAACTCAAAGATGAGAATGCCTTTCAAAAAGGAGAGTTCCAAGTACTCAGAAGCTGAGATGAAAGAACTCACTTGTTACAAATGTAACAAGAAACGCCACTTTGCTAAGAACTGCAACTCTGGAATGTCATCAAGGGACTTCAAGAAGAAAGCTCTCATAGGTGCGTACGCAGCTACCTGGGACGATCTCAGTTCTGACGATGAAGGACCGTCCAATGAGGTTGCGTACATGGCCATCGAGGACGCTCTAGAGGTTGAAAAGGACGCCTCTGAAACTGAACTAGAGGTAACTCACAATTCCATGTTAAGTTCATTAGATAAGTGCTCAAAGTCTAAGCTCATCAAACTTATTGTTCAAATCATGCAAGAAAGTTATGCTATGAAAGAAAGAATGGATGAACTTGAATCTGAAAACACTGTGGTTGAATGTGAGAACTGTAATACTAGGACTGTCCAACTAGAGTCCTCAATTGAAGAAGCTAAGTCCCTGAAAACTGAAATCATGTGTCTCAAACTTGAGAACGCCAATATTAGGGAAGAGGTTAAAGTTTTAGGAAAGAGTCCCATAACTGAAGTAAAGCCTGTTGTGTTTGTTAGTGCTAAACGAGGACTAGGATATGAGTCGGACTCTAAAAACACTCTTCCCAGTGATTTTGAAGCAAGTAAAACATCAGAGTTGGAACTAGAAAAAGAGAAAACTAAAAACCTTCTTGAACGTATTAGAGTCCTTGAGAGTGGTGAAAAAGGGCAAAAGGACTACTATACTAACTCCACTAGCCACAAAATTTACAAAAGAATTGCTAAAGGAGAAGGTTCGAAGGTTTGTAACCCAAAGAAGATGGAAGAAAATAGGATCCAGCGTCCTAACAAGAAGTATTACCTCGGTGATTACTATATGACGTGTTGGTACCGTGGTCAAGGTGGTCATTACAAATATGATTGTGTTAAACTAAAGGACGACCTTGAACATGGAAAAGGTGCTAGGACTAAAAATAAAAATGCAAGGCGTCCTAGGCAGTCTAGGACTTCATTTAGAAAGCATGCTACGTCCAATGATGTTAATCTAAATGATTATATGCCAGAACCAGAGTTCTTTTATTGTAACGAACCAGGTAAGGAACACCTTGCCTGGGTCGCCAAAAACTAACTCTTTTTAACAGGTGGAAGTGAGAGGAAGCCCGTGGATCATTGATAGTGGTGCCTCAAATCACATGACAGGAAGCCAGATCCATCTCACTTCTATCCAGAACAGTGCCACGGGAGGGACTGTCTCGTTTGGCAACAAGGGAAAGGTAAAGATCAAAGGGACGGGCATTGCAAATCTGAATGCGTCCATCAAAGCATCAAATGTTAGTCTTGTTGAAGGACTTGGCTTCAATCTCCTTAGTGTCTCTCAAATATGTGATCAAGTAGAAAACCTAGTCACATTTGACTCAAAGAAATGCCTTGTTATCAACAAGAAATCAAACAAAGTTGTTCTCAAAGGAGTATGCCAGAACAATGTCTACATCTTCAATCAACAGTTCAAGCTTGCTTCTGAGTTGTGCCTATCTGTTTCAAAGGAGGACGCTGACCTCTGGCATCGCCGTCTTGGTCATGCTGGACTAAGCACCATCCTTAGGCTACACCAACAAGATCTTGTGCGAGGACTTCCCCGAATCGACCTTGAGAAAGCTGAACTATGTGAAGCTTGTATCAAAGGGAAGCAAACAAGAACGTCCTTAAGTCCAAGAATGAAGTAAGTACGAAGAAGCCTTTGGAACTTCTCCATATGGATCTTTGTGGACCCATAAGGACGACAAGCTATGGTGGAAAGAGATACATGTACGTTCTTGTAGATGATTTTTCTCGTTTCACTTGGGTTCTTTTCTTGGCAACAAAGGCAGATTGTTTCAACGCATTCAAAGTCTTCATAAAACAAGTAGAAGTTGCCATTGGGACGCACTTAAGAGCCCTACGATCAGACCATGGGACGGAGTTCCAAAACTCAGAGTTCCTGGCCTTCTGTGATCAAAACGGTGTCTCCCACAACTTCTCAGCCCCAAGGACTCCTCAACAAAATGGTGTTGTGGAAAGAAAGAACAGGACGCTAAAGGACATGGCAAGGACTATGTTGCTAGCAAGTGACGTCCCCAAGCACTTTTGGGCCGAAGCCATTGCCACTGCTGTTTACATCATCAATCGTGCCATGATCCGTCCTCTGTTAAAGAAGACGTCCTATGAGTTGTTGAACGGCAAAAAAGCCTCGCATCGACTATCTTCGGATTTTTGGGTGCAAGTGTTTTGTTCACAACAGCGACAAAAAGAGACTTGGAAAGTTTGATGCAAGAAGTGATGAAGCCATATTTCTTGGGTACTCCCTCACAAGCAAAGCCTATAGAGTTTTCAACAAAATGACTCTTAAGCTTGAGGAGAGTATTCATGTTGTGTTCAAAGAGAGTTCTTCCCACAGAGAAAAACCAAGTAAGAAAGAACGCTCTCATGCACAACAGCAGGACGACTCTGAAGATGAAGTTGATGATTGGTCCTCAGGGAAATACTATGTTCCTAAGGACGGCAACGTAAATCCAGAAGAAGTCTCAGTGGACGTTCCTAGCATTGATCAAGGAGTTCCCTCTCGTAGTGAATCTACATCTCAACAAGATGTGGCCGAATCAAGTCAACAAGGTGAGCAACGCCATGGTGTGGACGCTCTCTTTGAGGGGGAACACACTGAGGACGATGCTCAAGATAAAGATTATGATTCTGATGATAGTATTGATCCAAGATTTACTCAACTCTTTCAAAGGGAGTCCCGCCTTTCATCATATTATCAAAAAGATCAAATTGTTTCAGACAGTTCTAAAGGAGTTCAAACAAGGTCAGCTGCAAGCAAGTCCCATAGTGCAAATTTGGCTTTTAGTGCCTTCAACGCCTTTGTGTCCATGATAGAGCCCAAAAACATAAAGCAAGCACTTCAGGACGCTGACTGGATTCTATCTATGCAAGAAGAACTCAATCAATTTGAAAGAAACAAAGTGTGGACCCTCATTCCTCGTCCCAAAGGCAAAAATATAATTGGGACGTGATGGGTGTTTAGAAACAAACTTGATGAAAGTGGACGTGTGTCTAGGAACAAGGCAAGACTGGTGGCACAAGGATTTAAGCAAGAGGAAGGCATTGACTATGATGAGACCTTTGCTCCTGTTGCTAGAATTGAGGTCGTCCGTCTTCTTATTGCCTTTGCCGCTCACAAAGGATTCAAGTTGTTTCAAATGGACGTCAAGTCAGCCTTCCTTAACGGGAAACTAAAGGAAGAAGTGTATGTTGCACAGCCCCCTGGCTTTGAGGACGCCAATCATCCAGATTATGTGTACTACCTCGACAAAGCTCTCTATGGACTCAAGCAAGCTCCACGTGCATGGTACGACAGGTTTGCGTCCTTTCTTCTGTCTAATGGTTACACAAGAGGTTCAATTGATAAAACTTTGTTTGTAAAGAAAGTCCATAAGGACATTTTGATTGCCCAAGTCTATGTTGATGACATAGTGTTTGGAAGTACTAACTTGAAACTTGTAGAGGACTTCAAATCTTTGATGAGTAGCGAGTTTGAGATGTCGCTCATAGGGGAACTTAACTTCTTCCTGGGGCTTCAGATCAATCAACTCAAGGAAGGGACGCGTATTCACCAACAGAAGTACGTCCGATAGATGCTCGAGAAGTACGGAATGAATACATCCAAGCCTGTTACCACACCTTGTTCTCATAACTCGCGTCCCTACGCAGATGAGCAAGGGAAGGACGTTGAACAAAAGCTCTATCGTGGGATGATTGGTTCTCTACTCTATTTGACCGCAAGCCGTCCAGACATTATGTTTTCCGTTTGCTTGTGTGCACGCTTCCAAGCAAATCCAAAGGAGTCCCACATGCACGAAGTCAAGAGGATCTTCAGATACCTCAAGGGACGCGACGATCTTTGTCTTTGGTATCCAAGGAAGTCGTCCCTTAAGCTTGTTGGCTACTCGGACGTTGATTATGCTGGTCATGTTATTGATAGAAAAAGCACTTCAGGAATGGCTCAATTTCTTGGTTCATGCTTAGTCTCTTGGGGATCAAAGAAGCAGAACTCTGTGGCGCTTTCAACTGTGGAAGCTGAGTACGTTGCTGCTGCCTCATGCTGTTCACAAGTCATTTGGATCAAATATCAACTTGAGGACTATGGTATAAATCTTGAAACTATTCCTATTCTTTGTGATAATACTAGTGCTATTGAAATTGCTAAGAATCCTGTCTTCCATTCTCGCACAAAGCATATTCATATAAGGCATCATTTCTTGCGAGAAAATGTTGAACTAGGACTTATTAGCATGGGACACGTAAGGACTGAGGACCAAGTAGCTGATATTTTCACTAAGGCGCTTGATAGACGTCCCTTTGAGCATCTCAGGCTCCTCTTGAGGATGATAACTTTTTAGAAGCAAGTCCCGTTCTTCTATTCCCTCAATGATTGGCTATGTTTAAGTAGATTCTAAGTGTTTAAGGACTATCATGCATTAAATTCATCTTTGCAAGGACGCTAGTCTAAAACTTTACTTGTGTGCTACTTGGGAACGCCATTCAATTTTCTCTATTTGTCTTGAAAAGAGTTTCCCTGATCACCCAACCCTAATCATAAGCCGAAATGATGGGAACTCTAAGCTTTCCCTAGCCGAGAACTTTGCAAAAGCGTCCTATGAGCTTCATATTTTCTTTACGGGACGCACTTGCTTGGTTCTCAAATGGTTCGAAAGGTGATCATTGATGTCTCTCATTTTGGTGGTGTTTTATAGGTCTTTTTCCCTTGTAAATATGTGTCTTTTGTTCCTTTTCTTGAGAGTTTTGTCCCTTTTTATCTTGGATTCCGATTTTCTACGAGATTCAGAGACTATGCGCGTTTTGTGTGTTTTATAGGCATTTTGGAGCAAGAATCATGGAGATTGGAGCATCATGGAATCATGGAGGAATACAAGGATGAAAAAGGAACCAAAATGGAGCTAAAGATGCATGGGAAGAAGCCTCAAGTGAAGACCAAGTGAACGGCGAAAGAATCGAGTCATTCCGAGCTAAAACGAGAGAGAACGGAGCGAAACAAGCTGAAATTTGCCTTAGGCCCGAGGTACCCAGCAAGTCGGGCCCGAGTTCCATGGTGCCCCGAGGTGGTGGCCCGAGGTGTGGCAAGTAGGGCCCGAGGTACTGGAACGTATGCCCTTGGACCGAGGTAGAATCAAAGTCGGACCCGAGTTTCTCCGTGTCGATCTATGTCGGTCGTGGCTCCGAATTCCTTTCTTTTTGGGATTATCTTATTAATTCCCATAATCATATTTGCTTCCATGGAGATCAAGGAGTTCTAGACGCCTTGGAGATCAAGGAGTTCTAGAAGCCTTGGAGGTCAAGGACTTTCCTTGGGGATCAAGGAGTTTAGAGGGGTAATCTAGTCTTTGTAATAAGAGGGAAAATCTCTACTTAAACCCTTGTAATCTCTCATTAGAGGAAGAATCATCATAGACACTTGAGGGGGTGGACTCTTCTCCAAGGGAGGGAAGGAACCCAAGATCTAGAGGAGGATTTGGGTGAATTCCTTTCCTTAGAGAGGAGAGAAACCCTTGGCTAGATCCACACACACACAACTAATCACTCTCAAAGGCTCAAGGAAGACTTGGAGAGCAAGGAGGAAGAAAGGAGAGGAGAAGAAGAGGAGAATTCGGTGGAGGATAGCTAGATCTAGGAAGGAATTGTGAGTTTGAACTTGTTTTGCTTTGCAATTTGTGGATTTGAGTTTGGATCTTGTGATTTCCCTTTGAATTGAATGAGATTTGGCTTTGGTTTGAGTTTGATGATTGAGATTTGTTTGCTTTGTTCTTTGATTGCTTGTTACTCTAGCCTTATGGAGTAGATTCCATTAGTCTTGGGCTATGGGGGAAACCCCTAGCTAGGTTTGGCTATGAACCCCCAATTCCATAGCCTTGAGTGATTGATCTAGGAATCCTCTCTACATAGAGCTACAATCTCTTGTGAAAGCAAGGGATCAAGGGCTTGTGATTGGCAAGAGTGAGCGAAAGCAATCAATTGCCAAACACTTGAACTTGCATCGAAAGGGAGGTCAATTTCCCTAGGGTCGATGTGTAGAGTGGCGGGATCGAAGCCGAACAACCTCGATTCTACGAGGATCGACACTCATTGGCTGAATTGGGGTGGAATTACCCACATCTAGTTAGGGAAGGAACCCAAAAACCCAAGACCCATCTCTCCTATTGCCAAGTCCGACATTCCCAGACCTCGGGCCCGACTTCAATCTGTGTCGGTCCCGTGCATTTCTTCATCGATCCATCTCGGGCCGAAGTGACCATGTCGGTCCCGAGTGGTTTCCTTTGATTTTCCTCGTTTTTACCCTTTCTTTCCCCTTTTTAAGTCTTTTTGGTGCACTCAACGAATGAACTCCCGAGTGTTCGACACCCTACCTTGTGCTACAACTAGGTTCGGTTATAAATTGTGATTTTGAGACCATCCGATCCGGACCGATCAGAATCTTGGCGCCCTTGCCGGGGAGTTCTACTTGTTTGAGGTACCAAGTTTGTTGAGTCCTTTGATTTTGTAGTGATTTGGGTAAGGGACTAGCCCGAACCCTCTTGTGTTATTTGATTTGTTTCTTTTTGTCTTTTTTTGTAGGTGATTCCATAAAAAAAAATGGATTACTATGATAGTGATGATGAGTATGAGTGGGAGGTTTTCTACCTTGAAATGGAGATCAAGCGTCTAAAAAGAGAACTCCACGAGGCAAAAGAGCAAAGTGAAAGAAGAGAGAGAGCTAGAGCTCGTGAGCAACTTGATGCCCGGATTAGAATGCAACAAGAGAGAGAAGTGAGAGCCTATGAAGAGGAGTGTTACATGAGAGAGGTGTATGGGAACCGAAACCACTATGATGGACGAGGTGGTGCTCAATCGTATTGGGGAAGCCCCACTTACACTCAAATGCAAGGAGTACCTCCCTACCAACCTCCGAGCTACGAGGAAACTCCTCCATGGGAACATATGTTGCAAGAGGAGATTGATGAGAAACCTCAATGGGCGAGAGAGATAAAGGATGATCTCAAGGATGTGCAAACTCGAGTCGATGATTTGAGCACTCAACTCAATGAGTTTGGTGCATGGAGGATGAGCGCCGACGCCCAATTTGACTATATTTGGGCATCCCTTCCGAGTTCTCAAGAGCAACTTCCGAGCTATCATGATGAAGAGAGCTATGATGAGGTCCGAGTCGAGCCACCACAAGTCGAGAAGAGTGAGCGAGCCTGGACCGACGTACCCAGTGTGTCGGGCCCGAGTAGCTCACAAGACGGACTGACTCTGCAACCCAGGACCGAGCTGGAGAGTGTGTCGGGCCCGAGTTGCCCAGACATCGGACCACCTCCCCTGCCTCCACACTGCCCCGAGCCCGAGATGCCGAACATCGGAACCGACTTGCACCCACTTCGATCGGTGACAATGGAGGAAAACTATCTCATGGCTCTTGAGCGTGCAAAGATTGAAGTGAAGGAAAGCTCTCCCTTTCTTATGTTTGAAAAAGTCAAGTCTCGGTTCAAACAAGCTTTGGAGGAGACGCAAGAAGTCGGGCCCGATGTAGCGCCTATGTCGGTCCAGCCCGAGAAGCAAACTTCCAAGATCATGTGCGAGACTCCTTTGCCCTATCTCCTTTGCTCTTTTGTGATGGTTTCTTATGAGTCATATGGTGGAGATGAACCATGCTCGGTGGATTTGATTTCCGATTATTCTTGGTCTAAGTATGGGGTCCCCCGCCATTATGACGAGGCCGAGGCACATGTTTGGTTGAACTATAGTGAATGGCCTCAATTCTTTGCTAGTGATGAGATGGTCCTTGGGGAATTCAAGGACCCCGAGCCTTATTTTCCACCCTAACCGAGATTAGGTGGCACGTCAAGCTAATGACGTTAAAAGAGCGCTTCTCGGGAGGCAACCCGACGTATCCTTCGTATCCTTTGCTTCCTTTTGTTTTGTTTTCATATTTTTAGGATTTGAGCTTATTGTGCTAACCCTTTCTCTAAAACCCTTGAATGCAAGTATTTTGGGATGTATCTTTGGTGTGATCTTGTAGGTGCTTCTTGGTTCGAATGATGAGCTCAAAGGGTTAAGGTGTATGATGCAAATGGACGAACAACTAGGATGTGAGACGAGCAAACGGTCTCGACCACCTCTCAAGTAGTTCGAGCCTCAAGTGCTCCACCTTCCCCTCCCCATGTGCCGATGTCAACAATTCACCATTCTTCTTAGCTTCAAACGCCTTGTCTAGTGAGTTTCCCTTTTCATTTTCCCTTATGGTTTTATTTGGATGCATTGCATATTTTAAGCATGGGGTATGGGAAAAGGAAACTCTCTTGTGCCTAGTGTTTGTACATATGTGTGTTTTGTGTGTCTTTTGTTTTGGTAGGAGAAAATTTTTGCAATAATCCATAAAAATTTGAAAAATTTTCGTTGAAAACAACAAAAAGATTTTGTTTTGGACTAGAAACCCCCATCTTAAGTGTCCTATGTAATGGCTTGTGTTCATGTAATTCCTTTGCATGCTTTGGATGGTTTAGCCTAGTCTTATGATGTTGCTTTTATACATGATCCATGATTGGCATTCTATATTGAGCATGTGTGCTAAAAGATGACTTGTTTGCTACCTAGTATTGAGTGCACCTTGTGAGATTTGATTTTGGCCTTTTGGGATTTTTCTTTGCATATCCCTCTCTTGTGTTGTGAGTGTACTCTCTTGTGTCATAGTCTCTTTGTTATTGAGGTGTATATTTATTTCTTGAAGCCGCTATGAGAATTAATCATGCATGCTAGTATTAAGATTGAACTTGTATGTTTTTAGCCACATAAATATCCTTATTCCTACCTTGCATTAAACCTTGATTTGTAGCCCCGTTCTAGCCTATTAGCCTTTGTTTGTAGCTCCTCAAAAACATATTCCTAGCCGATGAAAGCTTGACCCTTATGGGATTCGAACATAGTTAAGTGGTTGTGGAAATGATTTTGTGGAATACTTTGGGTGAAGGCAAGAGTGTGGGAAACACATTTTGGTAGTGCATCTCCTAAGGAGGAAGTTGATGGATTTTTGGGAATTTTGCACAAGGGCAAAAATATGAATGAAAAGTGAGCAAAATGCAAGTATGGGGTCAATCGAGCCGTGATCGAGCCTAGTAGACTCGGGCCCGACCTCCATAAAGAAAAGAAAAAAAAGAGAAAGGAAGAAAATAAAGAAAGTGCAATCAAAAATCCAAGTGTAGAGATGTAAAATGAGGAAAGTGTTGGTGAAATGTTGGGTAAGTGCCTTTGATTGTTGAGAGTTGTTTGGGGGAATAGTAAGATGTGGAATCTTTGGTGATGTTGGAGAGTATTTTAGGTTGTTCGAGTCCCATTGTGAGCACCACATAGCCAAACTAATCCTTCCCTTATGAAACACCAAAAGCCCCATTACAACCCGGCCGAATGGAATTCTCTATGAGGATCGCCATTGAGCCCAAGTTCATCTTGTATTGGTATTGTTTTGACATCTCTAGGTAGAGAGATTGGCAATATTATCTTCAATGGTAAAAGTAGACTTTGCACAAGGCATGAGTGGAGAGATGCATCACTTTTATGCATTAAGCCATACATACTTGAGAGTTGTGCTTTGATTACATTTCCCTAAAGTGAGGCTAGGTGGTAGCATTTCATACTTGAAGCATGCATACACATGTGATGACATTTGATTAATTGCTTATCTTTGGATTCATACTTGCTTGAAAATGATTTTGACTTAGTGCTTTACTTGAAGATCATGTTGAGGTTTTGAATCCAAGTTATTGCTTAAGGACAAGCAAGTTTAAGTATGGGGTATTCTGATGTCTCTCATTTTGGTGGTGTTTTATAGGTCTTTTTCCCTTGTAAATATGTGCCTTTTGTTCCTTTTCTTGAGAATTTTGTCCCTTTTTAGCTTGGATTCCGATTTTCTATGAGATTCGGAGACTATGCGCGTTTTGTGTGTTTTATAGGCATTTTGGAGCAAGAATCATGGAGATTGGAGCATCATGGAATCATGGAGGAATACAAGGATGAAAAAGGAACCAAAATGGAGCTAAAGATGCATGGGAAGAAGCCTCAAGTGAAGACCAAGTGAACGGCGAAAGAATCGAGTCATTCCGAGCTAAAACGAGAGAGAACGGAGCGAAACAAGCTGAAATTTGCCTTAGGCCCGAGGTACCCAGCAAGTCGGGCCCGAGTTCCATGGTGGCCCGAGGTGGTGGCCCGAGGTGTGGCAAGTAGGGCCCGAGGTATTGGAACGTATGCCCTTGGACCGAGGTAGAATCAAAGTCGGACCCGAGTTTCTCCGTGTCGATCCATGTCGGTCGTGGCTCCGGATTCCTTTCTTTTTGGGATTATCTTATTAATTCCCATAATCATATTTGCTTCCTTGGAGATCAAGGAGTTCTAGAAGCCTTGGAGATCAAGGAGTTCTAGAAGCCTTGGAGGTCAAGGACTTTCCTTGGGGATCAAGGAGTTTAGAGGGGTAATCTAGTCTTTGTAATAAGAGGGAAAATCTCTACTTAAACCCTTGTAATCTCTCATTAGAGGAAGAATCATCATAGACACTTGAGGGGGTGGACTCTTCTCCAAGGGAGGGAAGGAACCCAAGATCTAGAGGAGGATTTGGGTGAATTCCTTTCCTTGGAGAGACGAGAGAAACCCTTGGCTAGATCCACACACACAACTAATCACTCTCAAAGGCTCAAGGAAGACTTGGAGAGCAAGGAGGAAGAAAGGAGAGGAGAAGAAGAGGAGAATTCGGTGGAGGATAGCTAGATCTAGGAAGGAATTGTGAGTTTGAACTTGTTTTGCTTTGCAATTTGTGGATTTGAGTTTGGATCTTGTGATTTCCCTTTGAATTGAATGAGATTTGGCTTTGGTTTGAGTTTGATGATTGAGATTTGTTTGCTTTGTTCTTTGATTGCTTGTTACTCTAGCCTTATGGAGTAGATTCCATTAGTCTTGGGCTATGGGGGAAACCCCTAGCTAGGTTTGGCTGTGAACCCCCAATTCCATAGCCTTGAGTGATTGGTCTAGGAATCCTCTCTACATAGAGCTAAAATCTCTTGTGAGAGCAAGGGATCAAGGGCTTGTGATTGGCAAGAGTGAGCGAAAGCAATCAATTGCCAAACACTTGAACTTGCATCGAAAGGGAGGTCAATTTCCCTAGGGTCGATGTGTAGAGTGGCGGGATCGAAGGCGAACAACCTCGATTCTACGAGGATCAACACTCATTGGCTGAATTAGGGTGGAATTACCCACATCTAGTTAGGGAAGGAACCCAGAAACCCAAGACCCATCTCTCCTATTGCCAAGTCCGACATTCCCAAACCTCGGGCCCAACTTCAATCTGTGTCGGTACCGTGCATTTCTTCGTCGATCCATCTCGGGCCGAAGTGACCATGTCGGTTCCGAGTGGTTTCCTTTGATTTTCCTCGTTTTTACCCTTTCTTTCCCCTTTTTAAGTCTTTTTGGTGCACTCAACGAACGAACTCCCGAGTGTTCGACACCCTACCTTGTGCTACAACTAGGTTCGGTTATAAATTGTGATTTTGAGACCATCCGATCCGGACCGATCAATCACAGGGACGTTTGCTAAAAGAGATAATCGTGTTAAGTCACAGAGGACGCCAGTTGTTCAGAATTTGTCAGTTGGGATGCTCTTTGTTGAGATGTGATAAGGCAGTTTTGGAAGGTGAACCGTCGTGAGATTTGAATTTTGAAATTTGAACTGTGTGTGTGGAAGACAGTTGTAACCGCCCAATCCTTAAGGGGGGAGTTTTGCCACGTGTTGAACAGGGAATCATTGTACTATTTACAAGTGTACCCCTCGCCCCTCTATATAAACCAACTCCTCCTCCCACTCAAACTTTACCGTCTCCATAAACCTTCCTTGCTCTCAAAATCGCTCTACCTTCTCTCTAAAACTCCGATCACTTTCTCTCTCAAGAAACTCATCAGAATATGTCTCAATAACGAAGGGACGTGGCCGGATCTTCAACCGGCGGGAAGAAGCGAAGGTTGGTGAAGTCCCACACTATCGAAAAGCCCAGACAAATCAGGCTTGACGAATCACTAGTGGACTTCATCAACAAGATGCCCGGAACGCTCTACAGGCTCATCAGGGAACGCATGGGCAAACCTGATGTACAGACGGACGCTCAAAAGTTCAAGCACTATGAGACGTTTATCAACAGGTTCATCCTTCCCTCTCTTCACAAGAACCACTACAAGGATCACGCCACAATAAATGATCTGCTCTTTATCGCCTAATATGGTGTTGATCATCTTCCCACCCTTCTCGACCTTGTTCCTGACCTCCACAACGCAGTCCTTCCGGACATTCCCTTCTATCCCGCAACCTCCCCTGCCTTCAGAATGTTGGAGAACTCCAGACCTTCCCCTCCTCCACAAAAAGCTCCACAAAATATCTTGCCAGCCAAACGTCCTACCCCTCCTCCGTCCCCGCTCTCAAAACCCACATCAAAATCTACCAAACCCACCTCTTCCAAACCAACTCAAATCGTGGACAAGTTCCCACGAGATCTCTCTGAGGGACGGAGTAAAAAACAACATGACAAGAGGCCCCTCAAAAAGGCCAAGTCCTCAACCGTCCCTCCCTCCAAAAGGCCTAGCACCACAAAAGGCCCGACCTCCACCCAAAAACGCTCAAAGCTTGCCCCTCCTCCTCCATCCATTCGAATTGAGCAACTCCCAACTCCTCCAACCTCTCCCCCCAAAGACCCGAAAGATATGGCCCTGATTCCCTTCTACCCCTCTCTAATAAATTTCGCCAACTTTCCCTCTGCACCAGCTCACATCTCCCCACCCAAAGACCCTGAAACCCCAAAGTCCCGTCGTACCTCCTCTGAAAGGGACGCTCACTCAACTCTAGAGGACGCCGAGGCCCGTCCTACAGTTGAGCAAACCGTCCAACGACAAAAGGCTGGGGCGACTCCAAAGGTTTTGGTACAAGAAGTTGTCGAGCCTGAACATGTGCCGTCCTCAAGCTCCTCCTCTTCTTCTAGCTCCTCTTCAGAGAGTAGCGAAAAAGGGACGCCCCACGTTGAGTCCTCCCCCTTCGTTGATATTATCGAGGACTCTAACGATGAGGCCGACGGAGCTGAGCAAGCAGTGGCGAAAGAAACTGCTGAAATAGTTGAAGTAGCTGAGGACGCTGGTGAGCACCAGGTCTCTCAAGCAAAGGACGCCGAGCTCAGTCTGGAAGAGGCGCTCGCGCGTGATGCAGTGGAAGTCCCACCCTATGAACTTCCCAACCTCCCAATCCTCCAACCCCAACCCATCTCTCAAAATCAACCCCCTCCCCTCCAAGAATCTGCTGAACATGTGGACACTGAGCCCATTGAAGTCGAACCTGTCGACGCTGAACAGGACGCTCAGGACACAGAACAGCCGTCCCATCAACAGACTCAAGCAGCTGACACTAAGAATGCCGCTTCAGGTGGCAATGATGATACTGAAAATGTCCAAGGCATAGAGGACGCTGGTGATAAAGGTGCCGAGGACGTCAGTGAAAATGAGTCTGATGACGAAGAGGACGATGATGATGAAGAGCCTGCCTCTCCAAAGAGGAAAGGCAAGAAAAAGAAGAACGATGATGAGCCGGTCAACATACTTGGTCCCCTGCTTTACACAGAAGACTGGCTCGCACAATTTGAAGATGATAAAGAGGTGCAAGAGTTCTTGGAACTCCTCCGCTTCTAGGGTTGGACCACCCTGGGACTGCATCCTGCCGAAATCAACAAAGATCAAATTCGTGCGTTCTTCAAAACTTTGCGCTTCAAGCCCAAGGACAACTCCCTACACTTTAAGATCGAGGGAGATATGGCTTCCATAACTGAATGCCAAGTCCGCAATTACATGGGACTTGCAAACAAGAAGCCGCCGTCCGATGCCCTTAGCTCGTTGCCTGCCAACGGATTTGATGACATGGACGCCGCCAAGGTTGATGAGCTGCTTGAGAAAATTTTCTGTGGCAAGAAGCCTCAAGGTAATGATAGAGTGGCGCACGTCCTTTCTAAGACCGGGGTGATTGCACACTACTTCATATGCCGTGCCATAGTCCCAAGGCAAGAGAAGAAGAGCGTCGTTCAAACAAATGATTGCATTCTGCTGGACGCCTTCCTTTCTCGTCGTCCCATAAACCTTGCACGCATTTCCATGGAACATATGGCTAAGTGTGCCAAGAAGAAGGATGCCCTGCCCTTCCCTGGCCTCATCAAAACCATCCTAAAACAGCAGGACGCCTATGACAAGTCCTCGGAAGAAGAGGTTCTTGGTATGCATTGGGACTAGAGAAAGGGACTTCTCAACATTCGACATTCTGAAGAGCTTCCGTCCATCAAGAAGTAGATAGCGGCCGAAAAGGCAGCTGAACAAGAACGGTTGGCAAAGCAGGCTGAAGAAGAACGACTTGCCTCCGAGGGACAAGAGCTCGCTGGGACTGGTCAAGAGGACACAACAAACTTTGATGTTTTGGACCAAATGCTGCTAAGGGACTCGCCAACACCTCTTCCACATATGGACGCCCCCTCAAGCAGTTCAGGTCCTCAACCCATTCCTCCTCCAGCTAACCCGTCCCAGCACCCGCCTCAAGAGTTGATGGCAGCGATCCTTCACAATCAGTGTATAATGATTCAAACCTTGAAAGAGTCTACGGAACTCCATGAGCAACTTCTCAAGTTCTATAAGAGTCCTCGAGCAGACGTCCTGAGTGATCGCCGCCCCTCCTCTTTAATCCCTCAACCTTTTGTGCCTTTGCTTCGTTTATTTTCAAACAATGAAATCTTTTGGGTCTGTAATAACATAACTCTATTTTCTTTGAGGCCTAATCCCCATGCTCTTTGGCTGTTATAGTGCCTTTGAGTTGGATATGACCCCTACATCAATTTTGGTGCATTTTAACTAAATTCAGTTATGATTGTCACATAACTGAGTTTCAGTTTTCTTTGGGTCTTTCGGGCGCACTCCTCTGGTTTACCAGGTACGGAATGCCCCCATCTTGACCCCCCAGAATCCGCTAGTGCAGAAAATACTGGGTAATTGATTGATTGATTGATCTATTTTCTTTGAATGGCAATTCCTATGGTTTGCATGCATTTCATTGTTTAAGCGTTCCACTGCCTATAATTGTGTTTCTATGCTACCGTCCTTATTCACTTGTTATCCTTTTCGATGATTTTAAAAGGGGGAAGTGTAGTTTTGCAGAGATGCGCTATATATTAGTTATCTAGAATAGCAAGTGTTAAGGGGGAACTTTTAGCGAAAGGTCTAAGGAACGCCAGGCTAGAATAAATAGAGGACGCTTAGATAGTTTCCTAGGACGCTACTCTATCCCTAGGATCCAAATGCTAGAAAGATCAAAGGATGAAAAACTTATGCTTGTACAAATTTTGCTAAGTCCCAGAGGACGCTCTTTAAGTTTTCATGCATGCTAAGTTCCAATGTCAAAACTATTTTGCCTAAGGGTTTGTCATCATCAAAAAGGGGGAAATTGTTGGGACGATATTAAGGACTGCTTTGTACTTAATATTGTGCCTATACAACTGTCCCTTAGTTTTGATATGACAAACTCACTTTGATCTAATAAGATTTTCAAGTGTTCAGGGACGCCAGTAATGAAAAGGACAACAAGTGTATGGACGTCCCTGAGGTGAAGGGACGCCATCACCCAAGTGTAAGGACAAGCGAAGCTGCTACTTGAGCCAAGGACGCAGTCCCAAGCAAGTAGGAACGCGAGCTTCAACTCCAAGCATCCTTACAAGGAAATCAGTCAAGACTTCATGGAAGCCACATGGAGTCCTCCCGACAAGCCTTCATGGGCAAGAGTGCAAGACCCACGCTTGTCAGGGAATATTCTGTAGACAAGTCCTACAGAAGTCACCACGTGGAAGATTATGCCTGTTGCAATGACAGGCCTAGCTCAACACGTGGAAGCTTACTCCTGATCACTGTTGCAACGTTCCGAAGACACTATAAATACCCCCTTGGTATTTAGTGTGAATAATACTCTTCTACCAAGACTTCCACAAGAGCTCTCAGAGCATAAATCAGAGTGAGAGCAACCTCGATCAAGAACACCAAGATCAAGCCAAGAACTCATGAAGACTAGGTGTTAGATCGAGTGAAAGAGTGAACCCAAATGTCAAAGTGTTTGTAAGGGAAAAGAGAGAGAAGTCCTTATGAAGTACTGTAAGGATGTGAGTGAGTAGCGTCCTTTAGAACATTAAGCTAGGTTACTGTTATAGGCTTAAAGGAGTTTTTACTAGTGGACTTAGGATGTACTCTAAGTGCCAGAGAAGTGTAAAGAACTCGCCAGTATAACTGTAAGAACGCTTTATAAGAAAGGAAAAGGCTATTCGAAAATCCTCCAAGGAGGTAGAGGTTTACACTCAAGGACTGCTTTGGTCTTGAGTGGTTCCTCTATAAATAGACGCGTTCCTTACTTATTTCCTCTTCCTGTTTAGTCTTTAATTTCCGCTGCAATTGAAGGATGCCCTTAATTCTTGTTAAGGACGCCACACACAAGGACGCCCTTAACACTCAAGGACGTCCCTTAGTAGACTAACGATCCTAATAGTTGTTTTATGCATATGACTCGTAGCTTGATTACATGATTCAATTTCCTATTATCCTTGTGTGTATTGCATGATTTGAATTAAGCGTCCTTGTTCATATCATAGTTTTGCTAGGACCGTGGACTAGAGAATAATTAAGATAATGATTGGAATTGACCTAGGAATATAAAGAAGTGGATGAATTGATGATCAATGAACTAATAAATTGGAATTGATTGAATGAATTCTTCTTGCCAATATTGATTGAAACCTCTTTCAAAATCCCCCTTTTGTTTTGATTGCATGATTCGAACTAAAATCAATATAAGAAATCGATTATCTTGGGTTCGACCCCTTACTTGCTTGCTATACTCTGTTTGCTTTGTTTGGGTTATTATATTTGATTTGGGAACAACGACTTTGCCCAAGTCAATTACCAAGCGGTTAGATCGGATTTTTGTCAACCTCGTTGGTCGGTTGTGCTGGCCTGCTGCTAGTGTTCGGCATCACCCAAGGTTTGCTTCCGATCATGTTCCGATGCTGCTTACTATTGAACCGCGTATGGTTTTTAATAGAGCGCGGTGACCTGTCAGATTTGAGGCTATGTGGATCACCCACCCTCAGTTTCATGATTTTGTGATGCAATCTTGGTGACAAGACTGTACTACAAGTGAAGCGTTAGTGATCTTATGTCTAAATTAATGATCTGGAATAAAGAGGTCTTTGGGCATCTTTCCGTGAAGAAGAATGAGCTGGTACAAAAATTGGAGGAAAATCAGGCTTGCATAAGCCGAGGGCCGACGTCTCAACTTATTGAGGAAGGGTATTAGTTGAACTCAGAGCTTGACAAGATTCTCGAGCAGGAGGAACTTATGTGGCTTCAAAAATCCCGAGTCCAGTGGCTCCAAGTGGGGGAACGCAACACCCGGTTCTGCCATATATTCACTGTTATCCGGAGAAAGAGGAATCGGGTGGAGTCTCTTTGTAACAATGATGGCAGGTCGATTACAGACAGGAAAGAGCTTGAAGATCATGCAGTGGAGTTCTTTGCCAAGCTCTATTCACTTGACGCTCCTAGAGTGGGTTTCCATTCTGTTCACAGAGGCGGGTTCCCTACTCTCCCGCCTTCGGATTGGGCTGAGCTTCAACAAGGGTTGGGAGACCAAGAAATCTTCGATGTTGTTAAGAGTATGGGTGCATTGAAGGCGCTTGGGAGTGATGGTTTCCAGCCCATCTTTTATCAGAAATGTTGGCATCTCGTAGGACCTTCTGTGTGTAGAGCCGTCCGGGACTTTTTCAGGTCTGCCAAGCTACCCGATGGACTCAATGAAACTCTTATCATGTTGATTGCAAAAGTTGATGAGCCGGAGAACATTAGTCAATTTCGCCCTATTAATCTTTGTAATGTCCTTTATAAGATAATTACGAAGATTTTGGTGGGGAGAATGCGCCGGGTCTTGCCTAGGTTGATCAGTCCGGCTCAAGGGAGCTTCTTGCCTGGACGACTAGCTACGGACAATATTGTTATTGTCCAAGAAGTTGTTAATTCCATGAGAGTTAAATCGGGTCGAAAAGGTTTGATGCTTTTGAAACTCGACCATGAGAAAGCTTATGATAGAATTCTATGGGACTTTGTTTCCGATATGCTTCAGGATGCCGGATTTCCGAGTAATTGGGTGGAATGGATTGATGAGTGCCTTCGGTCTACTTCTTTCCGCCTTGTTTGGAATGGTGAGATGACTAAGAAGTTTGTGCCCGAAAGAGGTGTTAGGCAAGGTGACCCGATCTCTCCCTACTTGTTTATCTTGTGTATTGAGAGATTAAGTCACTTGATCAACCGAATGGTATCGGCAGGAAAGTGGAAACCGATCCATCTTGTTCGGGGTGGACCGTTACTTTCTCATCTTTTATTTGCAGATGACATCGTTCTTTTCGTAGAAGCTACGCTTGATCAAGTCCGAACCATTAAGGACGTGCTCGATGAGTTTTGTTTGGCGTCAGGGCAGCGGGTCAATCCTTCCAAGTCTAGGCTGTTTGTGTCAAGTAATGTTAGCACCGATCTCATAGATGCTTTGTGTGTTAAGAGCAGGTTTGAGTGGACATCGAATCTAGGTAAATACCTTGGTATGCCTATTTTCCATGAAGCTGTGAAGAATGAGACATTTGAGCCTCTCATTGAGCGCTTTTCCGACAAACTCAAGGGCTGGCAAGGCCGTTTTCTTTGCATGGCGGGGCGCTTGACCCTCGCCAAGTCAGTGTTGGCTTCTCTACCGGTGCACATCATGGCTGCTGTGACCATCCCTAAAGAGGTTTGTTTGAAGCTCGACAGCTTTGTTGCTCGTTTCATTTGGGGCGGGTCTGAAAGTAGTAGGCGTATTCATTTGGTGAATTGGGAAGAGTTTTGTCTTCCGAAGGAGTTCGGTGGCCTGGGTGTCCGGCGCATGGCGGATGTCAACTTGGCACTAATTGGGAAACTCGGGTGGAGGTTCCTTGCGGAGAAAGATAAGTTATGGGTTGAGGTTGTAAAATCTAAGTACGTTAGCTCGACGAATTCCAAGCGTGCTCACTCGTCTTATGTGTGGCGTAGTATCAAGAAAGGGATGACCAAGGTCGTTGTGCCTGGATCACGCTGGTGGGCTTGATACTCGCTTCTGGACCGATCGCTGGCTGGACGAACGCCCGTTGTCTGAGCTCGTTGTTGATCAAGCGGCTGAGATTGATCGTCACCGTGTTGTTCGATAGCTCTGGCTTCCAGGAGCGGGCTGGAACTGGAGTTATCTTCAACAGTTGTTGCCGCCGAGTATCCTCCTTCGGCTCGCCGTTGTCGCCGTGAGTGAGGACGCTACTGAGGCCGACGTCTTGTGCTGGTCGGGCACTGCATCTGGCGCATTCGTGATTCGATCCGCCCATGGGCTGGTTGCCAGGGAGTCCATTCCGGCCTCCGCTGATACTCAGGTGTACAAGCGCATTTGGAAACTTCGTCTCCCCGAACGGTAGAAAATCTTCATCTGGCTTGTCGTTAAAGGGGTCGTGCTGACTAATCAAGAGCGGGTGCGCAAGCATATTGCCTCGGATGCCCTTTGCTCGAAGTGTAATACCGAGGAGGAGTCGTTGATTCATCTCTTACGTGACTGTGACACCACAATTCGTACTTGGGATGATCTTCACCCTCCTCTTGTCAGGGAAGTTTTCGTTCACTCTGACTTTGCTTTATGGATTCGTTCCAATCTTCTCTATAGTCAACCGAGTTCTAAGGAGCTTGGTTGGGCGGAGATTTTTGCGATGACTCTATGGTGGACATGGAAGTGGCGTAACCTTTTTGTTTTTCAACAGGAAGTGTTCCAGGGTCATAGAGTTACATTCACACAAAATTATGCTAAGGAGTATGGAGAGGCGTCAACGTTGCTCACTATTGGTGCGCACATATGGCAAACTGAAGAAGTTGGCGTCAAGTGGAGCAAGCCTCGGCCAGGATGGGTCAAATTAAACACGATGGCTTCGTCAAACAGGATGGGCTGGCTGCTGCAGGCGGAGTGATTCGTGATGAGGAGGGTAAGTGGTTGTGTGGTTTTGTTCACAATATTGGCATTTGTACAGTTCCCATGGCGGAGTTTGGGGAGTCGCGCAGGGATTGCAGCTTTCTTGGAGCAGGGGCTATAGGAGGGTTTCTCTGGAAGTTGATTTACAGCTGGTGATTCTGCTTCTAGGGCGGCCCATAGAGGATAGTCATCCCTTAGCTAGCTTGGTGCTTCGGTGCCAAAGCTTTAATCGTAGGAGCTGGGATGTCCAGTTCCGTCATGTGTTTAGGGAAGCTAACTGTGTTGCGGATTATCTTGCTTCCTTTGCTTTTTCTTTCAACATTGGTTTTCATGTATTGTATGACCCTCCTGAGGGTGTGTTTGCTTTACTTTTTGATGGTGTAAGGGGTCGGGCTTTCCACCACTTGCGTACTACTTAGCCTTATTTTCATTTTAATAAAATGCCCCTAAATGGCACGGAGACGACTGCCTCTCCTTCCACCAAAGAACGTTGTACTATGTGTGTATGATAGATTTTACGTCTTAAGTTAAAAGATCATGTGCACTCATTCCTCCCTTTCATAAATTTTTCATTTTGCTTTCAAATAAATTAAAAGCTTTGCTACCAAATAAATAAATAAATTAAAAGGTGCTAAAATTTACTCAATCACTGAAGTATTAATAATTTAAAACAAATTAATGAACCTCACACATTCTTATTTTTCTCTTGAGCCTTTATACTCATGAAACACAATTCCTATTAAGTAATAGCTTGATTTTGCATAACTATTTGTGTTAATTTCATGCTCTAATTAATAATCACTTTATATATATACTTTCGGCAAAATACATACGGAGGTCTCCGTACTTGTAAAAAATGTGCAAACGGACCCCACTATTTTTTTTTTTCTATTGAGCACCTGTACATATCCAATTTTGTTCTATTGAGTACTTGTGTCCCAATTAGTGTCCGCGTGCATTTTACACGCTCTGTTTAATTGCCATGTAATGACCACGTAGCACGATTGTTTCCATATAATGACCACGTAATGCAAATTCAAGCCACATAACACTTTGTAATGTCACGAAACACTGTAAACAAAAAAGTAAAACAAAATTTACTGAATTGATTTTGGTGTTTTACGAGCCACCTAAAACACCAAAATTTGCTAAAACACCAAAATCAATTCAGCAAATTTTGTTTTACTTTTTTATTTACGGTGTTTCGTGGCATTACAGAGTGTTATGTGGCTTGAATTTGCATTACGTGGACATTATATGACAAAAATCGAGTTACGTGGTCATTACATGGCAATTAAACAGAGCGTGTAAAATGCATGCGGACACTAATTGAGACACAAGTGCTCAATAGAACAAAACTGGATAGGTATAGGTGCTCAATAGAACAAGAAAATTTAGAGGGGTCCGTTTGGACATTTTTTACAAGTACGGGGACCTTCGTATGTATTTTGCCGAATATTATATATGCTAAAGTGATTAATAATTAGAACAGGAAATTAACACAAACAATTATGCAAAATCAAGCTATTACTTAATAGGAATTGTGTTTTATGAGTATAAGGGCTCAAGAGAAAAGTAAGAATGTGTGAGGTTCATTTGTTTTAAATTATTAATACTTTAGTGATTGAGTAAATTTTAGCACCTTTTAATTTATTTATTTATTTGGTAGCAAAGCTTTTAATATATTTGAAAGTAAAACGAAAAATTTATGAATGGGAGGAATGAGTGCAAATGATCTTTTAAGTTAAGACGTAAAATCTACCATACACACATAGTACAACTTTTACACACTCGAATATTAATATTTCATGCACGTAAGAATAAGATTCTACTAGATAATTTATAAATTATTTCAGTTCAAAGAGAAATTCAAATTCTAGATAATCACGTTCACATGTTTTGATCGGTGTGTATGAGACGTTGGAAGTAAATATAGATTGAGCGTTACCGTAAATCGTGTTTTAATATCACTTGACATAGACATTATCGGTTATTACGTGTATTGGGTGTCACGGTATATATCCTAGGATTCCTGCAGCTTTTATAATCCATTCGTTATCCTGCTTACCATACAAGTACAACAGGGATTTGGACTTACAAGAATGCTGCGATTTATTTAAGGCCAAATAGCTGAAAACCACCCCTATAATATGCCATATTCCCAGTAACCACCCCTTTAAAGCGATATTCCTGAAAACCACCCCTTTAACGAGCTCCGTTAACAACTCACCACCCATCGTCTCTTTCCATTTTAAACCGTTAAAAATTAATGACGTGGCATGTTTTTTAAATATTTTTCAAACTCTCTGCATAGGTGGCATACACATATTCACACCTCATCTAAATTCATTTCCACGTTCATTCCCTTGACAAAATTTCTTCATTCCGTCAAAATTGAACCCCAGCCCTTGGATCTGGTCATCTTCTCCGCCGCTTCATGTCCTACACTAGGACCTCCCCGATCGCCACCTCTGCCCCTCCGACTCCCCCCTCGCACCTCCTGCCACGACCACCCGAACCTCCTCCGCTGCTGCCACCCCCTCCCCCGCCGCCGTTGCTTCTCCCGCACCCCCCAAACCCTAATCCCGTCCTCTGGAACTCCGCCGCCGCCATAGCCACCACGTCCTAGCCGCTCCGAACTCCAAAACCATAGCCAAACCACTCCTCGCCGAAGATCCCTCCATCAATTAGTCCTCCGATCTAGTTGACAGATCCCTCAAACGCCTATGGAACCATGGCCCCAAAGCCCTCCAATTCTTCAAAATCCTCGACCGCCACCCTCGCTACGCTCACGCCTCCTCTTCCTTCGACCTCGCCATTGACGTCTCCGCTCGCATCCACGACTTCCGAACCCTCTAAAACCTCTTCGAACGGATGAGGTCTCGCCGCTTGGGGCCTAACCCTAGGACCTTCGCGATCATCATCGAGAGGTACGTTTCATTCGGCAAGCCTGATAAGGCGATTAAGATCTTCCTTTCTATGCACAAGAGGCGTCGAATTGGGAAGAGGCGTCGGATTGGGATTGGGGATCTGCCTAGGGTTTGGGTCGAATTGGGAGGAGCTGGAAGTAGGGGCGGAAATTAGGGTTGGCTGGATTTGGAAATTCTGGTGCTTCTGGTGAATCGAAGAGGACGGGAAAGGTAGAGGTGGAATCGGATTGAAATCGGAAGAAATGCCGCTGCTTTCTTCTGGTGACTCGTCCGGCTCACTTCATGGCTGCGTTAAGGCCTGGGAGGGCTTTTGTTTGTTTTCCTGATGTTTGTTTTCTTGATGTTTGTGTGCACTCTGAATTGTGTTCTTTGTTAAACCTTGATGTTGGTTCTTGAATGAAAGTTTATTTTGGGCTAAAAAAAAAGAAGATGCATTTACATATGGAAACAAATCCCCCCAAAAAAACTACGAATCAAAGCAAAGATGAGGTGTACAACATGTGTAAATGAATTGGATGAGGTGTACAACATGTGTATGCCACATAAGCAAGTCTGGCAAAAAACACAAAAAAACCGAGCCACGTTATTAATTTTTAACGGTTTCAAACGAAAAGGGGACGATGGGTGGTGAGTTGTTAACGGAGCTCGTTAAAGGGGTGGTTTTCAGGAATATCGCTTTAAAGGGGTGGTTACTGGGAATATGGCATATTATAGGGGTGGTTTTCAGCTATTTGGCCTTTATTTAATTATCCGAGTTTATAAACATGTACTAAATAAAATATTGCCCCGTTTGGACTTACAAAATTATTTGTGAAATATACACGTACTAAATAAAATTAAATGTAACATTCTTAAAAAACATGTCTCATGTTTCTGAGAGATTTTTCTATTACAATTAAAAGAAAATCATATGTCATAGTTGACGCATATCTCTATTTAATAGTTCAGTACATTTTATGATATAGAATAAGTATTGTGCAATACCACTAGACCTGGGTCCGGTTCCAATCCGGGTCAAAACCGGAAGCGTACGAAACTGGAACCGAACCGGAGGTTCCGAGGGCGGTTACGGTTCCAGTTCCTCTTCCCCCGAAACCGGTGAACCGGCGGTTCCATCCGGTTCAAACCGTCAGTTCGGAACAACCGGTTCCAAACCGTCCCAAACTGCCGTTTTTTCCTCTTTTCAACAATAAAATATACATAAATTATACCAAACCTATTAAAAAAATAGAAATCAAGCATTAAATGTTTATATATAATAATCAAAACCAAATTTATAAGTCAAAAGAGATTAAATAATACCCAAATTTGACAACATTTACTTTTAAAATATAAAATAAAAAAATAATTTCTCAAAATTTTAATTTTTAACCGATTCCAAAACCGCAACCGGAACCGGCCTCGGAACCGCCTGGAACCGGAACCGGCCCGAAACCGAAACCGGAAAACCGGCCATGGATCGGTTCCGATTCCACGAAATATGGAACCGGGAACCGGCGGTTCTAGGACCGAACCCGCGTATGTTGAAGGGTTATTCTTGAGCAAATAAATTTATATTCAAGACCCCGCTGAGTATAGCAAAGTCAGGTTCGTCCACGGGAGTAAGAATAGTGCTAAAGATTAGTTGATAAACTACGAAAACAAAAGGAAACAAGAACGAATCAAGTCAGGATCGACCTGAGGAGGGTCGATCTCGACCCTATGTGGGTCGGTCTTGAGAGCAAACACACACGACACACACAATCACAAACTTAAGGTTCGAGCACGACTTTGATCGGGTCGGAATCAAAGCAAAGACACAAGTTTTAATCAATATAAAAGGTTAAATCCTAGGGATAGGGCTACCATAAAAACAATCATACATGCTTCCAACAATATTTCACAATTATCATTCAATCTAGATCATAGAAAAGTCGACTTTCACAAACAATTCAAGTCATTCAATCAACTTTCGCAAATTAAACTACTTACTATCTATCTTTCAACCTTGGAATATCAACTTTCGCAAATAATCCAATTAGATCTAATCAAGCAATCAACTTTCACTTTCGCTATGGTAAATTACAAGTTATGCCTCAACTTTCGCAAAGGATTTAAGCACAAGATAGATAGATATGATAGAGATTAAAAGGGTAAGTATTGATCAAGGATTCTTCCAACAAGAATTCATAACTTATCATGCAATCTAGATCATAGAAGAGTCGACTTTCGCAAACACTTCAAGTCATTCAATCAACTTTCGCAAATTAAACAACTTGCTATCTATCTTTCAACCTAGGAATATCAACTTTCGCAAATAATCCAATTAGATCTAATCAAGCAACCAACTTTCACTGTCGCTATGGTTAATTACAAGATATGCCTCGACTTAGCTCATGCTCGACCCGTTCTAGCTCGATTCTTGGGTCGATCCCTTCACTTCTCTTCTTGATTTTACTCTTCTTGGCTCTCCTCCTAGGTTCATCCACTTCAAATCTTCCTCCTAGCTTGTCCTTCCTTTCTTGGCATTGCTCCAAACTCTTCTTCAAGCTCCAAAATACCTACAAAACGACACAAAAATGCGTAGTTTCCGAATCTCAAGGAAATACGAAGCTAGCAAGCTTTGATAGTACTCGACTGAAAGGAGAGGGCTTATACTCATGCAAAAAGACTTCAAAAACACAAGACTCAAGAACGAAAACCAGTCCAATTTAACCTATCTAGACGCTAAAAATCATACCTAAAATGCGGACATCAGTGTATTACCACATTCATTTTAATTAAGATGGTCTATTATAAAATGCATATACATCATTTCATTTCCATAAGATTTTATACATACCATGTTACTACACATAATTCATCTCAAGAGATCAATCATAACAAATGATCCATGCAAGGTTTTAAGTTTTTTTTTTCCTAATTTCATTTTCTCCAAAGCTTACATTTTCTCTATATGTTGTTAAGATAATAACGATAATTCTTAGTATATCGCTAATTATCTTTCATTGAGCGTTTGTTTTTATAAACTGATATTTAGGGGTGGATAACTAAATAAATTAAATCCAATACCATAAAATCTAAATTAAGATAAAAGATAAAAGCTAAAACTTAAAACTAATTCAAAATACACTTTCTTCCAAATCAAGGGATGGAAGTCGAGTGCCTTATCTAGGGCGGGGAGGGAGGTGTTGTTGAAGTCGGTGGTTCAGGCAATTCCGTCCTACTCGATGTCTTGTTTTATGCTTCCGTCTAGTCTTTGTTCGGAGATTGAGCAATTGATGTGCAAGTTTTACTGGGGCAGAGAAGGTGATGGGAAGAAGATCCATTGGATGAACTGGGGGCGGCTGTGTGTTCCGAAACACAAAGACGGGCTTGGTTTTCGCAGGATGGAGGATTTTAACTTGGCCATGCTAGCTAGGTAGGGATGGCGTATTATCGAGAATCCGGATTCCCTGAGTGCAAGGCTGTTCAAGGCGCGGTATTTTCCATGTTCCACGTTCATGGAGGCTCGTGTTGGTTTCCAGCCAAGCTACTGTTGGAGGAATTTGTGTAAGGCCCGGCAAGTGATCAGGGAAGGGTGTTACTGGCAGGTTGGCAACGGTGTGAATATCAAGGTGTGGTCGGACCCTTGGATTCCGAGGCCTAGTTCTTTCGTTGTCCTAGGGAATTTTTACAATGGTGATCCTGATCTTAGGGTTTCGGATCTCATTGATTGGACAGAAAGGAGGTGGAGGGAGGATAGTGTGCGGCGTTTTTCAGTCCTTATGATGCAGACCTGATTTTAGGTATTCACCTTGTAGACTAAGAGGCTCGGGATAGATTGGTTTGGTTCTACACGGGGGATGGTTGTTTTTATTGTAAAATCGGCTTGCCATATGTTGGAGCAACATCGTTGTCGTGAGGAAAAGAGGGGTGAACAGGCAGACGACAGGGGATTGGCGAGTATGGGGAAGCGTTTATGGTGGTTGAATGTTCCTCCTCGTATCCGCTCCTTTCTCTAGCGGGTGAGCAGGGAGACTTTGCCATGCATGAACAATTTGGCAAGGAGGAGAGTGATGGAACACCCTAGCTACCACTTTTGTGGGAAGGATGAATCGGTTATGCATGCGCTGTTTGGGTGTCGCCTTCCTGTGGCAGTTTGGGAGCTGTTTCCTGCCCTGTGTCGTAGTGGTGAGTCGGCTAGAGTTTTCTTGGACTGGTTTGAAGCTGTTGCTGAACTTTCAGTTGAGGAAATTGGCCTCTGGGATTTTGTTTGTAATGAGCTCTAGCGTGCTAGGAATGAAGCTGTGTTTTCGGGGGAGTCTAAATCTGCAGAGAAGATTGCTGATAAAGCCTCACCGTTGTGGGCGGAATTTAGCAATAGTTTGGAGAGGTCAGGAGTTCGCTCTTTGGATGTCCCTCCGGTTCAATAGTCTTGGCAAAGGCCGGAAGTGGATTAGCTAAAAGTAAATGTGGATGCGGTTGTCAAGGGGAATTCCAGAGGTGTGGGAATCATTGGGCGAGATGATCAGGGTGGGGTTCTGTTCGCCGGAGCCAAGTCGATCCAAGACGAGAGTAGTGTGGATATTGCAGAGGCTGAGGCGGTTTGGTGGGCGGTTCAGGTATGCAAAGAGCGGAGATTGGACAAGGTGGTGGTGGAGATGGACTCGCTACGCGTCTTTCAGCTGCTTCAGAAGGACGTGCTTCCGCCTTCTTCCCTTGGCGAGATTGGTAGGCGCATCAAGCAGGCTGGGAGTTCCATCGAGAAGTGCTTATGGCGTTACACGAAAAGAGGAGCCAACATGGCTGCAGATTGGCTGAGTCACTGGTGTCCCGAGCGGCCTGTTCTTGTCAACCATTTGTCTTGTTTTCCAATTGAGCTTTCTCTTGTAATTAACTCTGACATTTCGTAATCTAAGTATATATAAAATTCGTAAGGATTGGAGCCACCACGCGCGCCACCTCAGATTTTTCCACATGTCATCCCGAGGATATGCCACGTAGGATTTCGCCACATGTTGCTCTATCGTTGATCCACATCATATATTTTCTATTTTTTAATGCTCACATAATATCCATGACATATATCTGTTTCATGATCTATTTCCAAAATGTAATCTTTAGGATACTATAATCCTTCATTTCCGAAAAAATCTCAATAGCCACTATTTTTATTTGTCAGCAAATCCAAATAACAATCTCTATCCAAATAAAACACTTGCAACAAAATCTTAAATTATTAGTATATTTTTTAAATTGTAGATAAGATTTATTGATCAGGTACTTAAAATTAAAAGATTTCTCATTCAAAAGTAGATTTTAGTAATAGATATATTGGATTTTATTGTTTGAACTCTGATTTAGGACTTTTTTTATTAGTTGAGTTGATTTACAAATTTAATTGTTAGTTAATTGAAAATTTATTTTGCATCCAATTTAAGGGTATAAACTTTCTAAGAAATATAAATTGTACAAATTAATTAATCAATCTAGATTGTAACTTTATAACGTTATCTTTTCAATATCTTTTTTTTTTTGAGAACATCTTTTCAATATCTTAAAATAAGGTTTGGTAGTTTTGTTTTTGAGCTTACAAAAAATATTTGGTTGAATATAGATTTAATTTGAATAGTTGATAGAGATATTTATACAAAAAAATTCTTAACAAATCTTTTCATTTTTCTTCAAAAACACGGCTATGAGTTTTTTTTGGCAACTTTTCTTTCAAATCACTACTATAAAGGAATACGTTTTGTAAATAAAATCTTTAGTTTCCGTTTTGTAAGATCTTTAGGAGACTATAATCCTTCATTTCCGAAAAAATCTCAATAACTACTATTTTTATTTGTCAAAATATCTTCTTTTTTTTGGTCATAATTTGTCAAAATATCTTAATAACAATTTCGATCCAAATAAAACATTTGCAACAAAATCTTAACTGTTATAAAACAAGAGAAACCATAAACAACCAGTAAGAATGAGGGAGGAAGAGAGATCAGATCTGTATTATTAGGCCACCCATAAAGATCCTTATATAGAGAGTACAAGAGATGGGATAAGATCAAATCTAGGGTTTTAAGCTTATCCATGTACATCCATATCCGATAATAATAATATTATAACACTCCCCCTTGGATGTACATCCCTAACCGCCTCGTTAAAAACCTTGTCTGGAAAACCCAATGGGACAAAACCAAGACGAAGGGAAAAAGAGTGCAGTGTTGTTCTCTCTCTTGACTCGAAATTTATCTTCCATGCTTGATTGCATTGAGCATCCATCCAGCCTTTGAGTTGAATTTTGAAATTGGAGAAACTTGTCAATGACATATGTTGTGTCGCATCTCTTTTAATGATCATTTCTTGATTTGAGCAATACAAGCTTCATTATCTTCATATACCTCCGTTGGATCTTCTTCAACCTGATTCGATGACAAATATAAGATCTCATTCTTTCGCGTATCTCGAGCTTCAGGTCGAGATTGTCTCATTATGGACCTTGTATGACGAACTGCCTCGTTAAAAACCTTGCTTGGAAAAACCCAATGGGATAAAAACCAAAGCCAAGGAAAAAAGAGTACATTCGTATAACAATACTCCCCCTCAATTAAACATACACTCTTTATACGACACACATATATATACCCTTATGAGTCTTCATTAAAGATTCGATACTTCTGGACCAACAATCTTTATTGTATGTTTGGGGAAACAAACAATTCATTGCCACTTCAAATGACTTTACTGAGGCAATGAAGCAAGATACATCAATGCCCATATTGCTTTGAGATAAGGTACTTCAGGACCTAATATCTCTTCAATTTCCACTAAGAGAAGAAGACAATCCTTTTCCATACTTAGCGATCTTACTACTATATATGGACTTTACATTTGTGCTTCAACCAATCCAAAGGGTCATTTACCCTATTCTATGTATGCTTGAACTACAGGTCGAGACAATACTTAGTGGTTCATAAGTCTTTCATATCAACTTCTCTTTCATGTAATCGGTTAAGTTAGACCTCTTCTGGAGATCAAGTCATCAACAAAAAAGATTACATGAGCATAAGACTCATTTGATCACTCATAAACTTTTTCCTGCAGTAGATATCCGCTACGGCGATTATACTGCATTTTGTTGATTGACTCAATCCATGTAGCTGTCTTTTTAGCTTAATGGGATGCATATGATGTGGTTTGATACAAATGCTTTAGGGAATTGTAATCCTTATGGGATTTTTCACCACATTCATGAGTTGCATTTTAAGTCGCCCATCGACCAAAGCAACAAGAATCTGAGCGTTATTGCATCCATGATGTGTGAGCACATTTCTATGTACTTCACTTGAGACTTTATAAATCTCGTACAATCAGTCAAACTTTGAATCCGAACACTGCATTGTGTTCATTTCATTTTCTTATGAACAACCACCAATATATAGTTGACTGATTTTATACTCTATGGTGTTGGAACTTCAGGCCCAAAAACACCTCGTTTATATAGCAAATGTAGCTATACTCAAATAGCTTCTTTCCAACATTCTTAACCATTTCAATGTCGACGTTCCTCCTTTATTCAAGGATCGTTATCGCTCGACTTTGATTCCAACTGAACAAGCAAAGATATCAATGATTACATTACTCATCGACAATCCCAAATTGTCGCCAATGTTATTCTCTTTGCTTTTAGAGTCTTTAGATAGAATTTCTTCAGGAAATCTATCTTCATGTTTCTGTGTAGTCGACATTTCATCACCCCTTTTGTGATGTTATCGGCTCTTTTCTTTTTCGAGGAATGATATCTTTAGAGCCTAATTGTCTGTTCATACTTCCGGTGTGATTGAGAAATATTTGTTTTGCTCGGAGTTACTTATGGAATCTCCAAACGAGGTGGTGCAGCCCAGGCTGGTGTATGTGACTTGACTTTGTCACTTTCATTTACGTCATCACATATACTTGGTAGCATGCTAGCTATACGATCCACTAAACTTCTAGTTTAGTTATCTTTGGATCTAAAATAGCAAATTGCATCCCATGCAATCGCTCTAACTTTTAGTCTCACTTATATTCTCCCCCTAAAGTAGGGATTTTCACATCGCCAAAGTGACAATCTTAATACCGAGCATAATTATTGACCACCGCTGATAAGCTCAAGGTATTCGTTAAACGACAAGGACCCAATCCTCTCGTTTAATCCCAACTTTCCTTTTGTGTGGCATTAATTCCAAAATTATCTAGGGAGATGGAGGATATATGAAGCAGTTAATCTCTTCTAGAGATAAGCTTCAAGTAGGAGAATTTTCTACAAGCAGTCTTTCCACATTGAATTAACAACTTTATGACCCTAATGGATCAACGACTCTTCAAAGTCGTGTATGTCATGTATAAGCCCTTGCCTAGCTATCAATTATGACTGCATTATTGACGACTCTACTTGAGTCGTTTTGTGAATGTGTGTGAGAGCTATGCAATGCTTAACCACTATTGATTTGATTCTCCTCAATATTCAATGGAGCCAATGGGTTGAGGCATCTTTCAACATTATGATAATTCATAATGGCTCACATGACGATTTATCAAGTCCTCATATATCACTTGAACCCGATCAGACTTTAAATTTCTTTATTTATACTGGCTTTGCTACTAATTTACCAAGAGCACAAGCCTTTCATAGATACAAGGTCACTCGATCTTGAAGAGACTTTAGGTCTCATGTTCTTGTGGTCCTACACCAATCATGCGGACCATTATTATTTTTCTTGAGTGACCAAGTTAATCATGCCACAAGGATACTTTATTATCAACTAACTTCTGGTTAGTGATACTACCTTGTTCAATGGGATATACTCTTTAAGAGTCATCTCAACCTTTACACCAAGTTTGTCATCCGTATGATTGTGAAAACTTCTGGTTTTCAAATAGTAGGTGTTATGACACCATTGACAAATATGGTTTTTTACCATTGAACATGGCGGTGATCTATACGCTAGTTTGGGATCTCATCAACTCAAATCAGATAAACCATTATCTTGATATTAATATTAGATGCCTCAAAAATGGGTGCATTCAGAACTTTAATTTTGACTACACTGGTCTCCATACTTATACTCATAAGTTGTGGTTCTTATCACTTATGGGATATCCCTTATCTCGGATGTCCTTCTCGACATCAAATTTACCCCTAACGTCCTAGCTATAAGTCATAACCATGACTAGCGGCCGCATGCGTAATATATTGTGACCTCTTTCATACCCTCTTCCGGAGGAGGCATGCTTCAGGCATGCAAGAGGTTGGTCAACCATGACCTTGAACTCCCGAGTTCATGCTAGGTATGGGGTTATTTAGGACTAGTTCTGAATATAACATAAACTCATGTTTCTTGTACTACTTTTGGAGTACATGTCATATTTCTTATGCTACTTCTGGAGTACATGACTGGTATGAAATCTTCTAACTCCCCAAGAGTTTACAGTGATATGATCTCTTCTTATCCAAAAATCGAGTCTTCAGGCTCGTATGGAGTTGATGATGATAACTATAATTATAGTTTAGCACAATTCTCATAGAATTTCAAGTGCTGCATAATTCTCCCAAACATCTCATTTGTCAACTTCAGGTATCAATGAATAATTTATCATCATTATGTTCAAGAATGAATTTTCTCAAATATTCCATTTGTCAACTCTAAGTGACAAAAAATAGAATATATCATGAACCATTTATTATCTGCTTCGGGAGATGATATGTTCATCTACTTCTAGAGATGAATTCTTCTCATCACTTTCTTCAGGAAGTGATGTTTTCTATCATTACTCACTTCAGGGAGTAATATGCTTTATTATTTCATCTCTTCAGGGATGATTGCAAAATTGTTTCAACGAGGACAATGTCATATATCCATCCGCTTCGGGGGATGATACGTTTTAACTTTAAAAACAAATAAAAATATATGTAAACAATAACATGAATAATTAAATTGAGAAACATAAATAAAGAAATAAAATATAATAAAAGATTGTCAACTTCTGGTGACATGAGATTGAATGTGAAGTCTTCCAGACTTTCTGATCACATGCTTCGGGATGTGATATTCATGAAACCTTTCAATCACATACTTCGGGATGTGATATTAATAAGACTGCTTAATCACATACTTCAAGATGTGATTTCGTCTTTTATTATCTACTCCAAGAGATAATATTTGTCATATAAACTTTGTTATCTACTCCTGGAGATAGTTTCACCACTCACTCTAATGAGTATAATATTTTATTATCTCATCCACTTCTGGGGATGGTTTTATTTGTTTCATCCACTTCAGAGGATGAGAACTATCACTCAAGATATAGTATCGCATATTGATTATCGCTTCAGGGATAATCATATTCAGTAATCACTTCAGGGCCGGGATTACATAATGATATTTTTTTCCTTTCTAAGAATGATAATTACCACTTCAGGGGTAATATAATCTTCGTCTTTCCAACTCTTCTGGAGTTGAATAAAATTGTACATCTCTTCAGGAGATGAAATTATGACTTTAATTTGTCGCTTCAGGGACAAATTTATGGAAACATTCTCTTCAGGGAATGTACCATATACAATATTTATAGTTTAATCAAAGTTATAAAATACTATATACGAACATGTATAAAATAATAACAGATCTCACATGATCCCTAAAGCAAACATATATATAATATATAAAACAAGTAGATCTGAACTGAAATCCAATTGACAGTAATGCGAAACTGAATGTGTAACATCGATCGAGCATGATATTCAAATAATATATAGCATCATGAAACAAAACAAGAATATATGGCATGTGGATTAAATACATGGAGCAATTTACATGAATACAAATCAGAATATATGGCCTCTATATACTTAAAACAATTAGAATCGACGTATAGATCAGAGAAAACAAATCATTGAGTACTCATATGCACATGATAAGGTTGATGCGATCGGAATTTCTCATAATCGTGAAACACCAAAGATCATGCTATTCGCATGCATAAAACAATTGATTCAAGGTAATGAAACAACCAGACATCAGCAATCAATTATGAACTGTAAAACAACCGATCGAAAAATAATGTATAAATACATCAAACATACATGGGCAAACACCATTAATTGAACCTCATACAACACATATGGCACCAAAGGTCATGAATGTTGTAAATATGGGCAGATGCAATAGTGCATATGCAATAGAATAATCTAGTCAAAGCAACGTAATAAGAAGATCGACAAAGCCAGATTAATGAGCCATGTATCATGCAATATAGAATCGGCAAACATAAATTAACTAGGCGTGTTATAAAACAAGAGAAACCATAAACAATCAGAGAGAATGAGGGAGGAAGAGAGATCAGATCTGTACTAGGAGATGACCCGTACCTTGTACGGGGTGTTATTTATTTATTTATTTATTGTTTTGTGTATGAATTTACTATAACAATTACAAATATTATAAAATGACATAATTCTTGTATATCATCATATATAAATAAATTCACACACAAAACTCTTGTATGAATTTACTATACTTTGTTTTAAAACAATGCTTATTTTTTGGATTATAAAATGACATAATTTTTGTATATCATCATATATAAATAAATTTTATGTATGTATTTACTTTTTATACATACATAAACATGTATTTAAATAATTGAGGAAGAATGAAATAAGATAAGATGCATTATCACATTTTATTAACAATTGATACAAATCTGTTGGCATTTAAATTAACTTACGTAAGCTAACTTATATAATAAAATCAATAAGTTTAGATAAAATTCGGATTAATATATTATAATATTAAATATATAGACAATATTTAATAAGTTAAATAGACAACAAAATTATCTCGTATATATGTTATTGTTTTCTGAAAAAATAATTAAATAATAAATATATAAAAATGTAATGAAAATTGAACGAATTATTATCTTAATTAAGAAATCTATTTTTTTTTCTAAAGTGTAATGAATATGCAATATTAGTGATGTATATGTTAAATATAACATATATTTTTTATTGATATTTTAGTATGATATGATAGTAAAAATGTATTTAATATATTAGTTTAATAGAATGAATATTTGTCCTAAATATAGTGGTAGAATTTGCTACCATTGATGTTTTTAAAAATACCATAATAAAATTACGAAAAATAATTTAAATTAAAAATGATATTTAAATAAAAGGTTAATGATAGATCTATGTATTATTTAAATGTGTATAATGATAAGATAGAGATTATATATTTGGATAGGATTATTAATTAAACAACACAAATTCTAATATAGAACTAATATTTTAATTAAGTATCTATAAGATTATGATAAAATCAAGATTTTAATAAGATAGAATTTTAAAAAAGGGGGTGATGTGGCGCAATATGGTGGCAGAATTTGCTTCCGCTTTAGTATATAGTAATAGATTATTAGGTCACCTATAAGGGTCTTTATATAGAGAGTACAAGAGATGGGATAAAATTAAATCTAGGGTTTTAAGCTTATCCATGTACATCCTATCCGATAATAATAATATTATAACATTAACTTATTAGTTATTAGTGTATTTTTTAATTAATCGTAGATACGGAGTAAGTTTTATCAATACTTGAAATTTAAAGATTTCTCATTCAAATGTAGATTTTAGTAACTACAGTGTATATCTTGGATAGTTGGATTTTATTGTTCGAACTTAGGAGTTAGGATTGATTTACAACTTTTTTTTATTAGTAGAATTCATTTACAAATTCAATTGTTAGTTAATTAAAAATTTAGTTATTATAGAGCTTCATTGACATTCTAAAGAAATATAATATATCTTAGATTTCTTATTATTTTCAAAACGGTGATAGAAAAATCTATACTATATATTAAAGTCGAGACCTTTCGAGCCTCTATGTTAATTTTGGTTCCATTAAAATCATATTAGACCCATTTTATATTTCTAAATTTTTACATTATATCTTTATATATTTTATTTACATAGCAATTCATTGTAATTATATCTCATATTCATGGATTATAGTATTAAAATAAAAGTATAAAATCAAACCAAAGATATCAATTAAAACATCTTATTTTGTATCACATTAACTTATAACACAATGCCTCAAAATTGTGATAATATGGATAATATATATATATATATTAATCATCAGAAACAAATGTTAGAGTATGAAAAAATAGTGAACTTTATTTACTAAATTATTCTATAGCGAATATATGATTTTATTTTTTATAACCTAATACGTGTGGTCATATAAATATGAAAAATCATACATTAAAATTTTCATTATATGTCCACTCATTAATCTCCTATTTATAATGAAAATAATTTTAAAACGTGAACGTGACTACGTGAGTAATAGTCGTACATGACACGACGGGTACTGCTAGTGTATAAGCTCTGTTTTCGATTAAAAAAAATACACTTTCTTCTTACAAATTGTACTAAACTCTTCAAAATTATTTGATATAATTAGTATTAAAAAAAAGGCTATATAAATAAGATATTATGAAATTCCACATAATAAAAAAAAAAAAAATTATAGGCCCGTGCGACCGTCACACTAGTAGATAAATATAGATATTATTCGAAATTCGAAATTCGAAATTCGAAATTCGAAATTCGAAAGATTTTAGTAGTACTCCGTATTTTTTATTGGACCCTGCCCACAAGTATTAAATCAAACCCTCATTCTCGAAAAGAATCAAACCCTCATTCTCGAACCCTCATCTCATTCTCGATTCTTTCTCTCAGCTCAAGTTCTTGATCGATTCGTCTTCGTCGATTTCCGGCTTGTCTTTGTCGATTTTCGTCGATTTTCGTCGATTTCCGGCCTCGTGGTATGTCGATTCTCGATTCTTTGGTCGTCTTTGTCTTGGTCGATAATGAACTTGTTGTGTCTCGTTTGTGAATTGATGTTGTTTTGTACAGAGGATCTCTTCAAATTCTCCCTTGTTGTGTCTTTCTATTGATCGATCGCATTCGCGGGTGTTTTAGAGGACTAGTAGAAGAGTAGGTCTCTAGGGTTCCGACATTACATTAGGGTTTGTTTTTAGGGCCCCGATCCATGTTGTCTTTCTTTTGTACAGATCATCTCTTCAATTTCAATTCCAAGTTGTAAGCAGAATGAACCTAACAGGTGTTTGATTTGATTACAGGCAGCTCTCATGGCACCCCGGACCCGAAGCCTGAAGCCGAGTGCTATGTCGTCGAAGGTGAAAAATAGACAAGTCTTGGGAAAGAAGACTACTACTGATGGTCTTCTTGTCAAGGCAAAGAGGAAGCCTCTCCAGGACTTGACCAACCTGACAAACCCTGTCAAAGCTGTTGACAACAAGGTGCCCCCAAAACCTAACAAAGACAAGGCAAAGAGCAAACCTCTTGGTGACTTGACAAACTCTAGCAAGTTGCTTCAAAGAGGAGGGCTGAAAAGTGGCCTGAAGATGCCCTCTCTTGCTGAGGAAACTGAGGAAGCTGAGGACGAAGCTGATGAGATTGACTGGCATGACCATCAAAAATGTATTGAAGCTCAAGAAAATGCCTTTGCCTTGACTCAAATGGATTGGAGTCTGGATAACCCTGGCATTGTCCGTGAGTATTTTAATATGTGTTGTGTATTATTATGTTTTCTGAATCCCCCCTTAGTCTTTTTTAATATGTGTTGTTGTGCTGCTTTTTCTGGTCAGTGGTTAACTCATCACCACCAATTGTGACTCCAAAATATCCTCCATCACCAACAACACCAAAGGTAATTGTAATTCAACAATCTCCAACTTATATATGTATATGTCTACTGTATACACTCTTGCATATGATCCTGATGTTGGTTTTGCATACTTTTCTGTTCCATCTCCAGAGTCCTCCGCCTCGGCTTTGGCTTGAGTTTGATTTCTCACCGGTAACACTCACCCACTCTTCTCCATTGGCACTTCTTTTCATCTGAATTACTGTAATCTGAACTAACTTTGGCTTTTGCTTGCAGGAGCGTGAGAGTCCTATGGGAAGATACCTTGATCAACTTGATCAAGAATTCGATACGAGATTCATTGAGTTGCAGCTTGAGTTGGATAGGGAATTTGAAGTCTCCCCTGACCCTGACTTCCAAGTCAAAGACTTCTCCCCTGGCTTAATTGAAAGAGACCACAGAGAATTGAAGTTCACCCCTTCTGCAATGCTGAACAACATCAGACCCAATCAACCCAAGACAACAAGTACACCCTCTTGGTGACTTCTTGCCCAACCTATTGATTGTTAAGCGTTTTCTTTGCTTATATTGGTGATGTGTTTTGCTGTCTACGATGACTAATAATAATAATGTTAGCCGGCACCCTTTTGTTTGTAGAGATGTCTAGGTTAAGAGCTAGCTTACTGGTTATTAGAGCTTAGTTAAAGGTGGTGTTTTCATGTTATTAGAGCTTCATGAGACATGTTTTTTTTTGGTTGGGAAAGAGGGCAAAACCCAACTAACCAAGGCCTACGGAGTTCATGAGACATCTTTAACATGGAATGATCAAGTTGTTCCTTGTACCTATCAATGTTCAATGTTCAATGTTCAATGTTCGATGTTCAATGTTCAGTGTTCAATGTTCAATGTTCAGTGTTCATTTTAATGGGACCCTATTTCGTCCAATTGCCTATATTCTTCCTGTCACATCATGTGCTAATTGATTTTTCAAAGGCCCACCTATCTTTTCAAACCTAATTGTTTTTCAAATCTTCTACTTGCCATCCAACCCAAGTTGGAAGACATCTTTAACGGCCATTAGTCTAGCTAAGAGCTAGAGTCTAATATCTTATAAAATCACCTCATTCCTAGAACTCCAAACAAAACTACACTCTGAAGTGAAGGGTAGGTACCCATGTTTTAGATCTTATTAGTTGAATTGAACCCAATAATTTCCAAGAGACTTTTCCCTGTAGTAGATATATGTAGTCAATTTAATGATCAATGCGTGATACTTTTAGCTACATTTTGATTACTAGTAATTCATTGATTGATTCAATGAAAGGTTAAAACAAAGGCCGATTGACCGAAAACCATCCGTATAATAGGCCATATTGCCCTAAACCACCCCTTATATACTTATTTACCGAAAATCACCTTTATACCCCCTTCCGTCAAAAAACGACCACCTTACCAGGTTTCCCCGTTAAAAATCCGTTAACACGCGCGTACGACTCGTCTTTGAACTTCGATATCGTTTTTCTTTTACCTTTTTTCTTTTTATCTTTACACTTAATCTCATCAATTCATTCACATAATTAAAACAATTTTTTTTTAGCACCAATTGAAACAAATTAAATACACATTTCACTTGTTCTTCAAACCACAAAAATTGTTTCACCATGAAAAAACTCAGATCAATTTCTATACTGATTGAAACAAATCAATATTTTTTTAGCACCAATTGAAACAAATTAAATACACATAACTTCAGTTGTTCTTCAAACCACAAAAATTGTTTCACCATAAAAAAATTCAAATCAATTCCTATCCAGATCTCATACTCCTTCATCCTCTCATCATCATCAAATTGCGCCAACCAGACAACAACTCATCCAATTGCTGAAAAATTCACAAGCATAGGCTAGAACTAGAGACATACAGCAGTGACAATCCGTTTGGAGGAAGCCATGAGAACTCTTCCTTGCTCATCAACCACGAATCCGACAGGAGGCTTCGGCAATGGAGGAGGCACATATCCTTCCGACCTCGAATTCCTCTCTTCTTCTTCTTCTTCTTCTTCCTTCGGCAATGGAGGAGGCACATATCACGCGCGAGGTAACGGATTTTTAACGGAGAAACCAGGTGGGGTGGTTGTTTTTTGATGGAAGGGGGTATAGGGGTGGTTTTCGGTAAATAGGTATATAAGGGGTGGTTTAGGACAATATGATCTATTATACGGGTGGTTTTCGGTCAATCGGCCTAAAACAAATAATGTCATTTAGGGCTTTTCAAATGTAGATATAGATGCTAAAGTACATGGCCAAAAAAGTGTGTATTTTTTAGATTGAGAAAGATTAGGAAAGGAAACGAAAAATTGTGTCGGCCACATTTGGAATTATGTTCACGGGTAAACTACATACATTGCGGCCGCATTCACAAGGCACTCTCTAGCAGGAGCTAAGTAGCCAAGTTTTTTTTTTTTGATAGAAGAGCTACTAGCTCATACAAGCAAACATTAGGCTACCTGACTATTACAAGACCAGCCTAAATCATCACAACGGATGATCTTAAAAAAAATGAAACAGCCCGGGTTGTTGACTCAACAACCCTTTAAGCTGGATTACAGATAAAGAAGGCAAGAGATTTATTGAAGAGGAAAAGCTAGAACTAAGATTATTTAGACTACTCAGATTGACTTGTCCTTTAGCAAGAAAATCGGCCGCTTGATTGCACTCCCTGAAACAATGTAAAAAAACCACATGAGGAATATGCGAAACAAGGATCCTGATGTCATTAATTATGGATAGGATCTCCCAGGGAATTTTCCAAAGTCGTTTTAAAGAGTTGATAACTGTTAAGTTATCGCCTTCAATAATTAATTTTGAGCATGACTCTAAGTTTATGTTTTGAAGGGCTATAAGTAAGGCTGAAGCTTCAGATTGGACTACAGATAGGTTCGTTAGTTGAGATCTTCCAATTTTAAAATTTGACCAAATTCATTCCGAAGAATAAATCCAGCAAAGGAGGATCCATTAGCATATTTAGATGCATCAACATTGATTTTTACAAAATTTTTAGGTGGTTTTTTCCAGATGCCAAGTATTTTTCTTTGTGGCCTGATAATAGGGTTTATTTTTTGTTTAATGTTCGCGCTATCCCATTCAAGGGATTGCGAAAAGGCCAGTTCAGAAGGAAGTTTAGCCGGGTTAATTCTACTTGGGTCAAATAATTTTGCATTTCTATGTGCCCAAATGAACCACCAGAGGAAACAGAGAGGGTTACTATTATGATTTTGGTTTAGGGTTGTTTGGATGTTGAGAGCAAAAGTTTTTGTAGTGGTAAGTTTAAACGAGTAGTTTAGCGGTTTTCCTAGTCGAGCAATCATTAATTGAGTGAAAGAGCATTCAAAGAAGAGATGATTGAGGTTTTCGTCTAGCTGGTCACATAAAGAACAGCGGTTTGGGACACAATTTACAAACCGATTAAGTCTATCAGTGGTTGGTAGGTAATCTGCACAACACTTCCAGAGAAAGTTTTTAATTTTAGGCGGTAATTTTGTTTTCCAGATCCATGATATATTATCATTAGGAGTTGAATTTGTAGGAGTAATTAGTGATGAGGCTGAGTTGACCGAGAAATTCCCATCAACCACAAGGAGCCAAATAAGGCGGTCAACTGCCTGAGTAACGGGGATTCTAATTTGGGAAATAATATCAACAATTTGGGATGGGAGAATCTGATTCAAGGAATGTAAGTCCCAATTGTGATTAGAAAGGATAAATTTGGACACTTTCATGTTAATATCAATGTTATCAAAAAATGAGATTAGCTCAACATTCGGGACCCAAGGGTCAGTCCAGAATTTAATATTGGAGCCATTACCCACCATCCAACGAATTCCTTTAGAGAACTGATCCCTAATGTTTAAAAGTCGGCCAAATTGCCATGAGCAATTGTTTTTATGATAGTGGAAGATAGATTGGTTATTGAGATATTTTTCAGATACAATTCGAACCCAAATATTATCAGGTTGGGAGACAAATTTCCAAAATAGTTTCATTTGTAAGGAGAGATTGATGTTGAGCGCAGTTCTTAAGCCAAGGCCGCCCTCTTCCTTAGGTGAATAAATCTTGTCCCAACTAAGGAGGGGATGATGATTATTGTTAAATTTATTCCAGAAAAAAGATCTGGCAACCTTATCTATTTGGTTAAGTATTCCTTGGGGAAGAAGAAAACTTTGCATTAGATAATTAACTTTGCTTAGTAGGCAAGACTGGATAAGAATAACCCTTTCTGCCTGTGAGATGGAGTTGGCCTTCCATTGGGAAAGCTGTTTTTGCAGATTTGTAATAGTATTATTAAACATGCGATTTTGAACTCTACCTTTTTAAGATGGGGATTCCTAGATACTTTTCCATTGAAGAAGTGACCTGAATGTTAAGTATACTAGCAAGAGAAATAGAGGTGTCTCGTGAGATATTTGCTGATGTCTGAAAGGAGCTTTTGTGATAATTAATAGAGAGTCCAGATACAAGAGTAAAGTTATCCAAAAACTGTTTAATAAATTGTATGTTCTCACTCGAAGCTTGTGCAAAGATGATCGTATCGTCAGCAAAGCTAAGAAAGGGGATAAGTGTACCATTTTTGACAAGTTGGATACCTACATGTTTTGAGTTAGAGTTTGCTTCATTCTGAAGGGTTCTAGACAAGAATTCCATTGCAAGTACGAAAATGAAAGGAGCAATTGGGTCTCCCTGGCGAATTCCACACTGAGGTGAGAATTCTGATCCAGGTTCATTGTTAACAAGTACAGAGGCCGAGGATGTCGTAATACATGTCATCACTAGACGGGTCCAACTAGGATCAAATCCGAACTTAGTAAGAATTGATCGAATAAAATTCCAATTAAGTTTATCATATGCCTTTTCAAGGTCTAGCTTTATGGCCATCCAACCAAGACGACCTTTCTTCCTTTTGTGAAAAGAATGAAATATTTCATGTGCTATTAGAATATTATCCTGAATAAGCCTTCCTTTCACAAAGGCACTCTGAAGTGGATGGACCAACGTTGGAAATATATGGGTAATACGATTAGCTAATAATTTTGTGATAACTTTATAAATAGTGTTACATAGGCTAATTGGACGATAATGATTAATCGATTAAGGGGCATCAATTTTCGGGATTAAAGCAACAAAAGTTTTGTTCAAAGACCTGAGCATAAGTCCGGAATGAAAGAAAGCGTTAACAGCAAGAGTAAGGGAGGAGCCAACAATGGACCAGTAATGTTGATAAAATGCCGCAGTAAATCCATCGGGTCCGGGTGTTTTGTTAAGTGCGAGGTCAAAGACAGAGCATTTAATTTCTGAGGGTGTGGGTAACTTAGCAAGTTCAATGTTATCTTGTGAGGAGACTAGATACGGGATAATATCCAGAGCTCCCAAAGTTTGTGTACAAGCAAAATTAATTTGAAAACGCTTAGTTAATTCTTCCGTTATTTTTTGCGAGATGGAGTCATGGTCTGTGATGATTAAGCTATCTTGAGTTTGAAATGAGAAGATATTTTGTTTAAAGCGTTTGATTTTAGAGATAATCTGAAAGTATTTCGTATTTTTATCAATATTTTTAAGGTGTGTAATTTTAGCACGCTGCTGTCAAAATCTATGATGAAAGTCAATTAAGGCATTATATTTATTTAGGTGTTGTTGGAGTTTATTTAGGATTTTTGTATTAGATGGATCTCGAAGCAGTGAATCCTGAAGATTCTGGAGTTGTTGCTCAGATATTTTTAGTTGTTCAAAATTGTTATTTATATGTTTTTTTGTCCAATGCTTCGAATATTTTTTAAGAAGTTTCATTTTTTGTGTAATTTTGAACATAAAAGATCCAGTCATTTTGTAACTCCAAACTTTTTTAACAAGATCTGAGAATTCAGGCTTATCAATCCAGGCGTTTTCAAAACAAAAGGGATATTTAAAGTATTTTTGGTGTTTGTCTAAGTTAAACGAGATTAAGCAGTGGTCGGAGGTGGTGAAGGGATGTTGATGAATTTGTATATTTGGAAATTCCGAAATTAACGATTGGTGGATTAAAACGCGGTCAAGGCGCTCGAAGGTGTTATGGTCAGAGTTAAGACTTTTTCTCCAAGTAAACGGAAAGCCAGTAGTTGTAGTATTTAGAATACCAAGAGTGTTTTGGATAGTAAGAAGCCGATTGAATCTATTTGGGGTAGGGATGAGCCCTCCAAATTTATCAGCCGGACAATCAATTTCATTAAGGTCTCCAATTAGAAGAAAAGGGCATTTTAAATAAATTAGCATTAAGGTAAAGTTATCCCAAAATTCATTTTTATCCTCTTCTCCAGATGGAGCATAGACAAAGGCTAATATAATTGGGTGAAGAGGTTATAGACAAACCAAGGTTCCATACAATACATAATTTTGACAAGCGATGAGCATCTTGATTTGCCAGAATTGTGATATTTCTTCGAAAGAGTGCTCTGCATGACAAAAAATCCTTCAAAGTGAGACTGTATGGATTATGACAAATGATACAAGTAGCCAAGTTGTACACGTACAAGAACTCCTCCTCACTTTTCTTTTTCTTTTCCTTTCTTGACAAAATATTTCACCATTAGTATATGTGTTGTTTAATTAGTCAAGAAAGATAAAGAAATGTGTTCGGCGTAGATTCGACAAAATCTGACCCGAACCGAAAAACCAACCTGAAATCCGTCCGAAATTGTCTGGTCATAACCCGAAAAAATAAACCTGAAACCCGATCTTAACCGAACCCGATGACCCGAGAAATTTCTAGGTCAAAACCCCCTGGGTTTTGGTTAACCCGTTGGGTCGAACGAAGAACGGGAATAGTGAAAAAATTCGACACCTTGTTGGATTCAGTTGTAATGACTTGTCTTCCTCTCATCAATAGTCGAATTCAACTCCATTTGATTGATTGAAAGATTATTCTGTATAAAGAAAATCAACTCGAGGAATTGGTTTTGAACCTGAAACACACTAATATGATTAAAGATGTACTAAGTTAGCGTCTATTAAATTGATGTATACTTCTCAAGGTTTGAATGCTTTTGCTTTGCTGAACTAGGGTCTAAGTTCTTAGTTAATTTGTAAAGTTGTTGTAAGTTAGATTAATGTTTATAGCTTTATCAAAGTTGAAATATGTAAAAATGAGAAATATTATACTTTTAAAATATTTAAATTGCAAGTTTTGTTCTTCTAGTTTGATATATGGTTTATGATATATGTATACAAGAACTCTAAGATTTAAATTTTCATACACCTTCTATGAATCTCACATTTTCGTTTTTTTCTTGATATTCAATTTTGAATCTCTTCAGATTTGAACTTTGAGGTTAATCATTTCTTATTGAAACGCCTCGGCTTTTTGCACACTGTTTTTTTGACTTTTTGCACCACGCCATTCTAAGGCTTGGACATTTAAAGGCGTCCGATTGTTATATTAATTAAATTGGGGAAAAAAAAAGTGCGAAAAATTATTTGCGTCACCGGACGCCTTTAGAAGGCGTCGCCGGGCGCCGGTGAAGGCGGTCACTTAAAAATATATTTTTAATAGAACCTTAACACTTCAATAAGTTCAATTAGCCCAATTGGCAATTACTCACTTGTGCTTTTAAATGTGTCCCAAGTTCAGATCCTTTAATCTCAAGTATGCACAAGGAAAAGTACTTACCAATTCTGCTAATGGGGTTTTGTGATATTTAATGCCCTAGTAAATTTATATACATAAAAAGACTGAAATACCGTTGATAGGGACGCCGTTCGGTGGCGTTCGGCCACACTGTTCGGTGGCGTTCGGCCACGCCGTTGGGTGGCGTCAAGTGCCGCTCGCATTTAAAAAACTGGAATTTTTTCTTATTCTATAATAAAACGCCAATAATTGGCGTCGCCTTTAATTGGTGTGGTGCAAAAAGTCAATTTACTTGTGTGTAAAATGTTATTGCCTATTAAAATTCTTCTAGCGGACACCATGAATGTGAAATTGGAACTTATTTTTGTTGTCTTTATGTTACTCACCCCACTTAGTCTAGCACATGATTGATAACACGAATATTGTTAAAGTGGTTAGATATCATGTTATGATTAATTATTTTTAATAGTAAGTACAAATCTAAAGTGTAACTTTTGTATTAAAAATCTAAATCCTTATATTCAGGTTCAAATTATATTATATTATAACTTCAAAAGTAAATAAGCGAGTCAAATTAATATCAATAAAAAAAAATAATAGATAAATTATTAAAACTAATTTGAAAAACCAGATTCTTTATCTCGTTGGGTCCACACCAGGTCGGGTCACCCGAAATGACCCGACCTGGTGTGGACCCGAACCCGACATACTGAAACCCGAACCCAACCCGCCCGACCCGATTGACAGGTCGGCCGTTTAATTAGTAAACCGGTTATATGATCTAGGATGCTAGCTAATTAGAAGTTGTCGGTTCAAATTTGATGTATAATTAAGATTAAATAATACAAATCCCGTACTACGTGATGTGATTGGGCCCGAGCTTCTCCCCATGCGACGCATGACGCCGGTGCCTCATCGAGGCACCCGTCCCATTGGGCCGGTGCCCCTCGTGGGCACTCGCTTCTTCAGGCCGGCGCCCCTTTTGCGCACCCATCTAGGCCGCGCCTCGGGCCTTCTCCGAAAGAAATCCAAGTGAGACAAACCACAACTTTGAAGAACAAATCCTGTACTTATCCAAAAAAGAGTTCCTTCTAAACGAAATTCCCACACGACCCAAATTTCCACATTCCTATCCAAGTTCGCAAGATTAGGAAGAGTTTTCATTGAAGCCGAAACTCAAGAAGCAACATGAACTCGCTCGAGCCCGAAACGAGTCCGATCCTAAGGCGATTCACATCATCTGGTATTAGAGCCTTTCGAGGCGGGTTCTGTAAGTTTTGAATATGTAAATTGCATTTTCATGTTTACTTTCATATGTGCTCAAACCCTTCTCGACCTTTTTCGGCCAACCGAGACCCAAACCAACCTTAAACTTCACCTTGACTCAGGTACGGCCTTAAAACATTAAGGGTCTGAGAAAAATCCCGGGGAGGCGTGGAAAAGTTTTCTAAGACTCGCCTCTCTTTTTTCCCACACCTAGACCTAACCTCCTACATGAAAATTTTGTGAAAGTTATGGAGGGAGAATTTATTTTCGAGCCAATTTTAGTAAGCTTTCGAATCTTGGAACCCAAGCAAGCTCAATGGGCCGAGCTACTCCCAAACAAAACCGAACCCCAAATGAGCATAGAAAGTTAATATGAATTATGATTTATGTATTCATATACTTGAAGTTGCATGAATTAAAATGGAATGTGCATATGACGAGAGACACGAAATGTGATGCTCGAAGTCGATGTGTCGAACTTGTGGGCACCAAGACAGGGGTCGGGAATTGTTTCAAAAAAAGGGCATTCGAGCTTGGGTGCAAGCTCGGTCCAACCCCCCAGCCAAGAAGAAGAGAGCCCCGAGTGATTAAAAAAACGAGAAAGATAGCAGAGCACATGGCTATGCCCCGAATCGAATTCTTGACTTACGAGGCTTGTGTGTGCTTTGCATAATTTTCAGGCAAGAACATGGCGTCCAAGATGATGATCACGAAGAAGATCATCTCAAGCAGGGCCATCATCGGGCCTCGTCGGGTGTGCGGCATGGCGCCCCGAAAGGAGGACATTATCTTCAACGACCTTGTGAGTGACGACGAAATTGAGCTTCCCCGCAAGGCCGCGAGCGAGCCAAGTGTCAACCAAGAGCTTGTGCTAAATCATGAGAAGGAGGGTGACGCTAGCTCTGGAGATGAAACGGATCCGAGTATCAACACCGGCAATGGGTCGAGCGACTCTAGTTCGGACGACTCTAGCTCGAGCGACGAGTCGAGCAACCGCGACTCGGGTCCCTTTTACGTGTCCACCGAAGGGGAAGACGAGTACGTGGAGATCATGGACATTGAGGCTCCTCTTGATGGCTTCGACCCACCGGATGGAGGTCACATGGAACCACCTCAAGTGGCTTACCCGGACGAAATGGTGGTCGGTGCCGAGGCCTTGAACGAGGGATTTCTCAAGTGGGAGGCTAACGAATTGTTCGAGCTCGATGAGCTCCTAAATCAGCTTGATGAGCCTATGGACGAGGAGGAAAACATCAAGGAAGTGGTGAACGAAGAAGACCCTCTCATGAGATAAGAAAAGGACGATTACGACGACAAAAAATACACTCTATTTTATTGTAGGGCGTTCGTGTTAGGCATAGATTGCCTCGTGAATGTGGATGGCGGGTGCGCCTCCAACCTCATGCCCGAGGATGTGCAAAAACAGGCCGGACTCAAGCTCCAGCGACGCTCTAAGCCATACACGCTCGGGTGGCTAGGTGATGAAGACACCATTCCCGTGACGCACTTTGTCTTTGTGCCTTTAGTCATCGGCGGGTAGCACAACCTCAATAGGTGGGATGTGGTTCCCATGAAGACGGCGCATGTAATCCTATGGCGCCCGTGGCAATGGACGTAGTGCGTCTCACACAATGGCCGTTTGAACACCCACTCTTTCACCCATGATGACGAGGCGTTTTGCTTATGGCCTTTGGTGCCCGAGGAGGTGACCCCATTCCTCAACCGAGGGCCGGCTTATCTTAGCCACCTCGCCACAGCCGCCCCCATGGACTACCCAAAGGATTCGAGGTCGAATCCTCTTCAAGGGGGGGTGGATGATGTGATTGGGCATGAGCTTCTCCACATGCGACGCATGACGCCGGTGCCTCATCGAGGCACCCGTCCCGCTGGGCCGGTGCTCCTCGTGGGCACTCGCTTCTTCAGGCCGGCGCCCCTTTTGGGCACCCATCTAGGCCGCGCCTCGGGCCTTCTCCGAAAGAAATCCAAGTGAGACAAACCACAACTTTGAAGAACAAGTTGGGCCGGGCTAGTTCTCCTCAACGAAGTCAAGCACAGGCCCAAGCCCAAGCTTCCACCGTCCATTCAGCTCAGCCCAAGACGCCTCCTCCACCTCCTAAAGGTTGCTTGGCCGCCACACATCAACTCCTAAAAAAACTCCTTGGCCACCAAGTTTTGGTTCATCAAAAGAAGCATTAAGTGAGTTACTTGGCCGCCAATCTTCGTCATTAAGGGGCCAGCTTTGAGTGCTTGCCTTGGGCGACAAGCTTCTCCATCACCTCCACCAATTTATGATGCTTGGAGCCCACTCCAAGCTGCCGCCCCTCTTCCCTCTCCTCACCCTATATAAAGATGTATAGGGGCTTCATTTTTAGATAGATTAAGACTTAGCTTGAACCTTTAACTTAGAGACTTTGTGTCCTAGTTCTCAGGTTTTGGGCTGTCCCGGCTTGTGGGACTCAAGCCGTAGGGCTCTCGTGAGACTCGAGGGCCGGGTGGCAGGCTATGGTTCTTGAGACTCGAACCTTGGCCTAGCCATTCTTATTTTTCAAACACAACTATGGTTTTTGGGTGACAGAAGGCTCGGAGTGCGGCTTGGCTCGTGAGATTCGAGCCTAGCCTAGCCTTCCTTAGGCGTCCATACTAGGTTCATCGCCGAGTGTGTTCGTCTACTTATCCATAGGAGTTATAGGATTGTAAGGGCTAGTTCCTAATCCTTGTATTCCTTAGTCGTTCTCTCTCGGTGAGTCGACCGAATGAGAGGGACCGACTACTTATCCATTTATCAATAAAATACCAAAAAGGAGTTCCTTCCAAACGAAATTCCCACGTACACTACCCAAATTGCCACATTCCTATCCAAATTCGCAAGATTAGCAAGAGTTTTCATTGAAGCCGAAACTCAAGAAGCAACATAAACTCGCTCGAGCCCGAAACGAGTCCGATCCTATGGCGATTCACATCAATACATATGTGTAATATAAATGTAAATCTGACTTAATCGATCTAAGATGAAATTCTGACCCAAACCTGCTTTTTATTCGAGAATATAAATCAAGCCTGATAGACCCAAGTTCTAATCTATTAACTTATTTATGTATTTTATTTTTTATAATTTCGATTTAAAAATCTATTATTTTAATTAATTATGTGAAACTTCATAAAAATATAAAAACACTTTTACCTAAAATAAAAAATATTTAAATGAAAGTAATATTTTCATATCACAATTGTTGACACCCGAAAATCTCGAACTAAATACGGGACAAAATTATTACAAACTCTTGGGCCTTTCGGCGCTAAAAACCGGCTCTCTTTTCGGAGGCTTATAAGACTTTTTAAAATCTTTCCCGTAAATAGTGCGATCTCCTCGGAGACTCAAACACGTCGGGGCCCGTCCTTTGAGAAGACGTCTCGGGACTCGGCCTTTTTCCGATCCTCTTTCGCTCCAATCACTCTCTAATGCAAACCGCCGAGCTGGGCTCAGGGTCTGACCCCGCGCTGGACGAGAGGGTTGTGTTGATACCCGTGTATTGTTGACTATGTCAACACTTGCATTTGACGACCTAGTAAACAAGAGGAAAATACTTAGTAATTAAGTAATGTGCACCAATTCCATGGCAAAATGTCCAAATCGACACATTGAAGAAAATCTAGTTGCACAAATGTTATATATAATGGTGGTATGGGTGGAGTGAAAGAGGATCGGAAAAAGGCCGAGTCTCGAGACGTGTTCTCGAATGATGAGCCCCGACGTGTTTGAGTCTCCGAGGAGATCACACTGTTTATGGGAATGACCTTAAAAAGTCATATAGGCCTCCGAAAAGAGAATAAAATAAGAAGAGCCGGTTTTTAGCGCGCCGAAAGGCCCCAGAGTTTGTAATAATTTTGTCCCGTATTTAGTTCGAGATTTTCGGGTGTCAACATTGGCACCGTCCGTGGGGAATCATCTCATCCTAAGACCGTCATGCTCTCGGGTTGTTGGTTAAGAATCGCACAGGTTTGTATGTTTTTTGCTTATATAATTAGCATGCATCATGGCCTTGGCGCGCGGCCCCATCGCGGCCCTTGGCCTCGGATCGTGGCCTTGGCCTGTAGCCCCAACGCGGCATGTGGCCTTTGTGTCGCCAACGCTCTGGCCCACTTCGTGCCGTCAGTGCGCTGACCCCGTATTCGCGCTCTTCTATGTTAGAATTTATTAGACGATGATGCGCGGTATTTTAGTCGCCTTAATACCTATCAAAATAATCCAAACTACCCAACTACTGTAGTAGGGAAGTAAGGGTCGATCCCACAAAGACTTGTGTATTTGTGTATTGAATTTGTATACTAGAATAAAAATGAAAGGGGTTTTTTGAAATTGTTCTAATAGCTAAACTGATTAAACATGCAAAACTAATTAAGGATGATTTGTGAAATATGAAAGAGAAATGCTCAACTAATTAATATCCGTTGTGAACTTGATTATTGATCCTTGATTATCAAAACTCTCATTTTACCTTGTCTAATCTATTGTGGAATGCTAATAACCCAACTTTATGGAATTATTATTCCTACTTCAATTCTAGTTATTAGACCGACCGGTACTAACAACTCTAATTATCAAATAACCTAGAAGACCTCCTAGATTCAACTTGACAACAGCATGAAGATCCAAGTATCAATAGAAACATGCATTCAGAGCAAACAGACATCTAAACAACATGCGATTGAATTCTCTTCTTTAATCAACTATTCCTACCAGTCCTAGATTGATTAAAGGTTCTACTTATGATCTAATTAACACCGACCGGTAATTAAAAAGTTCTAGTTAGAATTCAACCTAGAGATTCAATTAGGTGATCAAGCTAACAAAATCCTAAATCAAATTTATTCAATTAAGCTTAGAGAAAACAATCTAGTCAAGGAAAATTAAGAACAATCAAACCTCACAATAATATTTCATTCACAACTTCAATTAACTAGTTAAGCAAAATGATTTAATTGTTTAAAGACATGGAGAAGCTTACAAGTTTCTCCAAGTGGTTTGTAAGAGGAAGCTGCATATTTTTGTAGGAAGAACTCTCTAAAACTAAGGAAGATTTTCTATTCTTATTGAAAGCTCCAAGTTATAAACTCTATATTACATACTCTATCTTCCACACTATATTACACTCTTCTTTCCTCCTATATTACACACGTACAAATGAAGCTCAAAACAACACTTAGATACAAAAACTGGACTTTGCTATCCACTTGAGCAAGCTGGAAAGAAGAAGCATGCTTCTAGGAAAGCATGAGACAAAACAAAAACCAAGCATGCCTAGCATGACATGGTACACAAAAGTCCACAATAAACACAAAATAAACATCACAATAATACATAGGAGAGCTACTGGGATTTTGCATTTCAAAAGCCTAAAATCCAAAGGAAAGATATTTAAACACAAAAGGCCAAAGGAGAAGTCAACAATCTCGTTCAAGCTGACATCCTCAGAAACGCGGGCTGACACCAGAAACGTGGGCGCGTTTTCAAGCCCTTGCCCGAGTTTTCAAGGCCGAGAGTGAAGTCTAGAAACTCGGGCTCTTGCAGCAGAAACTCGGGCGCGTTTTCAAGGCCTTGCCCGAGTTTTCAAAGCTCAGGAACTCGCCCGACTTGTTTTAGATCGTTCTCTCAGCTCCGAACTCGGAATTGGATGATTCCAAGTTCCAGTTGTAGCTTAATAAGTCTTATTTATGTACACCAAATTTGGGAAGAATTGGATCATAGATCTGGAAGTTATGATTTTTCTCCCCAGGCTTGTTCATCTTGGCACACCCCAAATATGGTCGAGATCGATTTTACTCTTCTTGGCTCTCCTCCTAGCTTGTCTTTCCTTTCTTGGCATTGCTCCACTTCAGATCTCCAAGTCCACCATCACCACGGATCCGGCACTCGATCAACATATCTGTAAATAACAACCAAACGAGTGTAGATTCCGAATCTTCCAACACTAATGCTAAACTACAAAATAAAGGAAAATCTACCTAAAAATGCATGAAAAACCAATCGAAACATTCTCTAAATACTAGAACCTATATGCTCTATCAGTCGACGTCCGTTTTGAGCTTTGCTCACGGTTTCCGTCAACGCGCTAGTCGTGCTCTTCTGTGTTAGAATAATAATTTAGATGACATCTGTTTTGAGTTTCGCTCACAGTTATTGTCAACGCACTAGTCACGCTCTTTGTGTTTATAATTATTTAGAGACGACGTCTGTTTTGAGCTTTGCTCAAAGTTACCGTCAGGACGCTAGTCGCGCTCTTTTGTTTTCATAGTTATTTATACGACGTCTGTTCTGAGCTTTGCTCACAGTTACCGTCAGCGCACTAGTTGTGCTCTTCTATGCTAGGATAATTATTTAGACGATGTCTGTTATGAGCTTCGCTCACAGTTACTGTCAGCGCGCTAGTCGGGCTCTTTTGTGTTTATAATTATTTTGACGATGTCTGTTTTGAGCTTTGCTCAGAGTTACCGTCAACACGCTAGTCACGCTCTTTTGTGTTCATAGTTATTTTGACGACGTATGGTTTGCTCTTTGCTCACGGTTACCGTCAGCGTGCTAGTCGTGCTCTTCTGTATTAGGAAAATTATTTAATGACGTCGGTTTTGAGATTCGCTCACAGTTACCTTCAGCGCGCTAGTCACGCTCTTTTGTGTTCATAGTTATTTAGATGACATTTGTTTTGAGCTTTGCTCACAGTTACCATCAGCGCGTTAGTCACACTCTTTTGTATTTATAATTATTTAGATGACGTTTGTTTTGACCTTTGCTCACAGTTACCGTCAGCGCGCTAGTCACGCTTCTTTGTGTTCATATTTATTTAGACGACATCTGTTTTGAGCTTTGCTCACAATTACCGTCAGCGCGTTAGTCACGCTCTTTTGTGTTTGTAAATACTTAGATGACGTCTGTTTTGAGCTTTGTTCACAGTTACCGTCAACGCACTTGACGCAAGGGTGCGCTCGAGTTGACTCCAACGCTCGTAGCCGCGATAAACTCAATTATCCAATCACTCTCTAAGGCAAACCGCTGAGCTGGGCTCGGGGTTTGACCTGCCCTAGACACGAGGGAGCACTCGAGTTGACTCAATCCCTCGTAGCCGCATTAAACCCAAATATCCAAATATCCAATCATTCTCTAAGGCAAACCGTCGAGCCGGGCTTGGGATTTAACCCGCGCTATACGCGAGGGTGCGCTCGAGTTGACTCCATTGCTCGTAGTCGCGATAAACCCAAATATCCAATCATTCTCTAAGGCAAGCCACCCAGCCGGGCTCGGGGTTTTGACCCGTGTTGGACCCGAGGGTGCGCTCGAGTTGACTCCATCGCTAGTATCATCGATAAACCCAAATATCCAATCATTCTCTAAGGCAAACCGCCGAGTCGGGCTCGGGGTTTGACCCGTGCTGGACGCGAGGGTGCGTTCGAGTTGACTTCATTGCTCGTAGCCGTGATAAACCCAAATTTCCAATCATTCTCTAAGGCAAGCCGCCGAGCCGGGCTCGAGGTTTGACCCGCGCTGGACCCGAGGTGAGCTCGAGTTGACTCCATCGCTCGTAACCTGAGAAAGTCAGCAATTATCTTACCTTGTTCTCTAAGAAAATAAACTGGTTTGGCCTTTGAACAAAAGTACCCACTGCTTCAAAAACGATGGAAGCTTCATCTGTGAGTATTGGCAAAGGCGCCTCTGAACCCTTAGGCTCTTTCACAGTAAACTTCATGTGCCCTTGGTAGTTTATCGTGACAGATTTCTATATGCTGGAAAATCGTTGATGGTGCAAAAGAAAAGTGCTCGCTAGTTAAATGTTTCTTGTTTATGTGCATCAAAGAGGCTTCAATACCCTCTTCCCAAATGAATTGCAAATCTTCAATCGATGGAGCCAAGTATACATCTATGTCATTCTCGAGTTGCTTTTAGCCCCGAAACCAACAATGACAGCATCATATACTTCCTTTTCATGCATAATGTCGGAGGTAGGTTATAAATTACCAAAAGAACAGGCCACATGCTATAAGTGCTACTTAAACTAGGGATGCTCAACGGTCCGGGTGACTCGTAACCCGGACCGACCCGACCCGTAATTGCGGGTCGACCCGTAAGACCCATAATTAATTTATTATTTTATTAATTTTTTTTGTTCAAAGTTTATTAATCCTTTTTAACCCTACACTGGCAGAGTTGTTCCGCCCCTCCCTCCCGTCTTTATTCTTTATTTATTTTGTTTGGTCAAAATTTCAAATCTCCCCCATCCCTCTTGTGTATTCCAAATCTTCCCTCACGCAGATCTGACGGAGTCCTCCGCAACCCTAGTTCTCCATGCTAGCCGTCACGGTCGGTCTGACTCCTTCTCGCTCGGCGTCACTCCGGCCACCGCACCTTCAACCCTCCGGTGTCACTCCTCTACCAATTTGCCCAGTCATTCCTCGCTCGTGCAGTCGTCTGACGGTCCGATAGCCTCCGTCGGCTTCGTCCTCGACTCACCAGTCGCCGCCTGCTTCGCACGTCCATCCTTCGACTTTCTTCGCTCGCCAGTCCTCCCTTCGGTCAAACGGGTCTAACGGGTCACCCGTAAACCGACCCGTAAAACCCGTATTACGGGTTACGGGTCGGGTTGCGGGTCTAATTGTTTGAGATTACGGACCTTCGGGTCGACCCCTGACCCGTAATCCAGGTTACGGGTCGGGTCGGGTTGACCCGTTGAGCAACCCTAGCTTAAACTATCATGTGGACACACTCCATCAGTGGACAATGCAAGTCGTAAATTTCTACTCTCCTTAGAAAAATCAGGATACTTACTATCTATCTATCTCCATTGGGAGGAATCTGCTGGGTGCCTAATTTTTCCATCATTAAATCATTCTGTCTCATGCCACACTAAATGCTTTGCATCATTTGGGATTGCAAACATACGCTTAAGTCTTGGTATTATTGGAAAATACCAAAACACTTTAGAAGGAACCTTTTCTTTCTTATATCGTGCTATATTACAACTTGGACAGTTTTTCAAACCACCATATTCCTTCCTATACAAGATGCAGTCATTTGGACAGGCATGTATCTTCTCATAGCACAATCCCATGTAAGATAACATTTTTGTAGACTCATACATACGAACAGGAAGAACATTGTCATTTGGAAGCATGTCTTTCAATATTTCTAGTAAAGCTGTGAAACTTTTGTCACTCCACCCATTTCCTGCTTTAAGGCTATATACCTAACAACAGCTGATAGCTTTGTAAAGTTAGAGCAACCACCATATAGTGGAACTTTTGCATCACTTAACAAGTCATCCATTTCATTTCCTGACTTCTCAAATTTATCTTGGGCATCATTTATCATATCCTCTAATCTATCCCCTTCATACACATCTTCCTCCCTATCCTCTAAGCCACCAATATCTTCCTCACCATCCCATATCCATCTTGTGTAACTTCTATTGATCCCATCCACAATCAGATGTTCTCTTAGTCGATCTTCACTAACTATCTCAATGTTACCATAATTCAGACATGGACAACGGATCTTCCTTCCCTTTCCATAGTGTTGAACAACTTTATTCACAAATTCCTCATACTCTTCAGACATACGATTTTTGAACATCCAATTTCTATCCATCATGAAAAACCACTTCCTATCCAAACAACATAAAACTAACTAAAACTGATAGACTGTATGCTTAACTATTCCAAATAATCACATCAAAAAACAAAGGGAAACCAGACAAGAAACGCAAATCAGAACAAGCAGACAATTTTATTGATTAGTCAAACTAGAAAACTCTTTGAAATAAATCATGCAAGTTTTTTATTACATACAAAAATTCTAAACATTCAGCTATTAATTGAAGCATATGAAAGCATCCAAATAATTGTAGCATAATTTCTATACATAATGTGAAATAGGAGACATGAAAATAGTAGGTACCTCACCTGATCTCAAATTCAATATTGCTAGAGCTATGAGGAGGTGAAGTATTATCAGCTAGGTTCGTCAGGCTGAAAGTCAAAGGTCATTTTAAAGATTAGTCAATTAATAAGAGCACAAGTAGAAAAATAGAGCATTGCATAATATGAACTAGAAAACAATACATTGCACAACACATATAATCAACTTAGATTAGTTCATTAAATGGAAAAAAAATGAAAGCATAATATGAACCTGTATATAAATAAATTACACATCAAATATAATCAGCCAGATGTTGTAAAGAACTGGAAATTTAGAGATTTGAATATGCACTAAAAAATTCAGAGAAATTCTTTAATTGATATTAATTATGAAAGCTGAGTTTTCACGGCTTACAAAAGCGCTATTTATATAAAAACTTCTAAAGCTAAGAAAATCCAAAAGATATAATCAACCAAAGATATAAACTAAAAATTCCAAAATATCTAAAACTCAGTTTAAGCCCTGAAACAACATTAAAACCTCAAAAAAGGACCTATGTCAGCGCAAAGCACTGACTTGGATTTGCGAGCGCATTCCCTATCCGGGGAAAGGTATCATGCGCCCCAAACCGACATCGGACGACCAAGATTATTTTGTAGCCGCAAAAATCTGAGTGTAAATTATATAAGATGTAGCTAGTAGAGCAGGGCTTTTGTGCCGGTGGTTTGAATTGCATGTGAAGCAAAAGAATAAGTAGCACCAAAAATCTGAGTGTAAATTATATAAGATTAAGAGTAATACGTCACAAAAGACACAAATCCAGAGAAATGGAAATTGGAAATTGTAGGGTTGAATGAAAGGTATTGACAAGAACCAAACCACAAAAATATACAAAGGTATATGGCACATCGGTTTTGCTATCCATATTGCAATTTAACTAGAATTGCAAGACGCTTCCTCCAAAGATATGTTGCATCAAGACTTCATTCCGAAAAACACTTTTTATTTGGTTTTACAAAAACAAAAAAGAAAGCAGTAGAAGGCAAGAGCACGAAGAGGCCAGGCTACAAATATTCAGTCTTGTAGAAAGAGTATGATCTTTTCCCCCCCTTCATGTGTAATAAATGTGCTTGAGCAGAAGGATTTTGTGCATCCTTTGTAATAGGTTAGAAGGGAAAAATCAGTGAAAGGATGAAGTTGCTTCAAGATCTTGTTCCTGGCTGTAGCAAGGTTGACATCTTGTCCTTAATTATTGATATACTTGCAGTTATTTTTTTGCCCCTTTTACAATTCTCATAAATTAATAGATTTTGTTAACTTTGCAGGTCACTGATGTCTTCTTATTTGGTGGTGTTTTAGTGTATGTTTTCCTTTGTAGTTTGATCCCTTTCCCCCTCTTTTCTTGTGTATTTTGTTCCTTTTTAGCTTAGTAACCGTATTTCTATGAGATTCGGAAAATATGCGAGTTTTGTTTGTGTTTTGTAAGATTTTGGCAAAGAATCAACGATCCTCTTGGAGGTGGATTGGAGCTTGGAGCAAATCATGAGTAAAAGTAGACCTGTTCAAACTCGGGCTCGGGCCGGGCCAAATTTTTTTTTTTGTCCATATCAGCGGGCCGGGCTATTCAGGCCCTTTTTTTGTCCATACCCGCCCACAATTGCGGGCCGGGCTACCCATGGGCAAATCGGGCCTGTCATCCTTCCACAACCTCCAAAGTTATTGTTTCACAAACAAGGGAGATCGATGCCGGTGGAGAACGGTCGCCGTCGGTAAGGGACAGAGGGAGATCAAAGGGTTAAAGGCCGGTCGCTCTCTAGAAGAATAGGAGTGGAAGAAGAGGGTGAAAGAAGAGGGTGATAGAAGAGGCTCAGAGGGAAGTCTCTTGGTGAGAGGGATTTGGTGAGAATGAGAGTGATGACCGACGGTAGTTTGCATTTTGCAAGAATACAACTAAGGTTTAGCTATTTAGTAAATCATAAATTTATGGGCTGGGCCGACGGTAAGGTAGTGTATGGGCTAGTTAGTAAATAATAATGTTATTAGTAAATGTTAAATATTAATTATATAACATTTTTTTCACTGTCCAAACCCGGCCCTACTTTTAGCGGACCGGGCCGAGCCGGGCCACACGGGCTAAAACTTGTGTCCAAGCCCTTTTCTCACGGGCCGGGCTGGGCGGGCCGGGCGGGCTAGCCCGAGTTTGAACAGGTCTCTGTAAAAGGAGGAAGAGAAGGACCAAGCCATGAAGAAACAAGGGGAAAAGCAAAGAAGAAGGGGTGGCACGAGGTGTGGACCGAGTTGGAGCTAAGTCGAGCAAGCAAATGGGAGCGTCAGCGCCGGACCGACTTACCCAGCAAGTCGGGCCCGAGGTGGATCCCGTGACGGTCCAGATCAATTTGTAGCTTGGGCACCAAGGCAATATGATCACTCTTCCACTTTTGTTCTCTTAATGGGGGGGGGGTGTTCTTTTGTCTACTACTACACATAATCTTCTCAAGACAATACTTGGGGAGCAAGGAGAGAAGAGGATAGAAAAGGAGAAGAAGAGAAGAGAGAAGCGGAAGATCGGCCAAGGAGTAGAGGAATTCTAGGTTTGATTGTTGATGTCCATCTTTTGTGCTTTGTTTTTAGGTCTTTCTTAGGTTAGATTAGAGTTAGTTTCTTTAGTTTCTCCTTAGTTTTGGAGGCTTTTAGCTTAGTTCCCGCATTTCAATGAGATTCGCAGACTATGCGTGTTTTTGTGTGTTTTGTAGGCATTTTGGAGCAAGAATCATGGAGATTGGAGCATCATGGCATTATGGAGGAATTTAAGGATGAAAAATGAGTCAAAATGGAGCTAAAGATGCATGGAAAGAAGCCTCAAGTGAAGACCAAGGGAAGGGGGAAAGAATCGAGCCAAACCGAGCCAAAACGAGAGAGAATGGAGCGAAGAAAGCTGGAAATTGCCTTAGGCCCGAGGTGTGGCAAGTCGGGCCCGAGGTCCATGGTGGACCGATGTGTAGGACCGAGGTGTGACAAGTCGGGCCCGAGGTACTTGGAAAATTTGCCTTTGGACCGAGGTAGAAGCAAGTCGGGCTCGAGGTCTCTCCGTGTCGATCCAGCTCGCCGGGCTTTGGATTCCTTTCTTTTTTGGATTTTATTATTAATTCCCAAAATTATATTTGCTTCCTTGGAGATCAAGGAGTTTAGAAGCCTTGGGGATCAAGGAGTTTAGAAGCCTTGGAGCTTAAGGAGTTTAGAAGGGTAATCTAGTCTTTGTTATAGAGGGAAAAACTCTATTTAAACCCTTGTAATCTCTCACTTTGAAGAAAGGGGAGGGGGAGGATAGAAATTGGGGAGAGGGAATAGAGAGTGAGGTTTGAGAGAGGAAGGAGGAAGAAGGGGGTGGACTCTTCTCCAAGGGAGGGAAGAAACCCAAGATCTAGAGGATTTGGGTGAATTCCTTTCCTTGGAGAGGAAAGAAACCATTGGCTTGGAGGATTGGAGTGGAGATTTGTAGATCTAGCCTTTGGATTGTAAGAATTCTTCTTCCTTAGTTTAATTCAAGTTTGTTTTGGCTTTGATTTTGTGTTGTGTGTTCGATTCCCCTCTCTCCCTTGCTTGTTTGATTTGATCTCGTCTTGGATTGAGGTCGAACGTGTGTGTTTGTGTTGTTGATTGTGGATTTGACTTGCATGAATCATGATTTGTCTATGGTCTTTGATGATTGCTAGCTTGAATTCCATGATTAGTGAGTAGTTAGCTTGATCTTGGGGTTGGGGGCGAAAACCCCAACTCAATTGCATGTGCTTGAACCAATTTCATGATTTGATTTCCTAGATCCATGTCTATTTACCTTATGAGCATGATTCCTTTGTGAAAGCCGAGGAACAACCTTGTAGAGATAGACGAAGTAGCGAAAGTGAAAAGGTGATCTACGAGGTTGGTTCGAAGGTACGAAGTGAAAGCCTCTCAATCCCGCGGTCAAATAGGAGTAGATAGAAAGTCGATTGGCTTGAATGTATGCAAAAGCCTCTAGTTCCTTGAGATTAATGGCATGATTTGATTGGATTTGTTGATTGATGTCTCTCATTTTGGAGGTGTTTTAGTGGTTAATTTCCCTTGTAAATAGGTGTCTTTTGTTCCTTTCTTTGCTAGTTTTGTTCCTTTTTAGCTTAGATTCCGATTTTCTATGAGATTCGGAGACTATGCGAATTTGTTGCGTTTTGTAGGTAATTTGGCGTGTTTTGAGGAGGTTCGAAAGGAGTCCCTAAGGAGGAGCAAGGCATGAGCACAAAGGAGTAGAAGAGCCGAGCGATCAATGAAGAGGAGCCCAAGAAAAGCCAAGAAGAGAAGAGGACCGAGGCCAGGATCGAGGTGCCCAGCAACTCGGGCCCGAGATCGACCCATGGAGACCCGGACCGAGGTGTGGCAAGTCGGGCCCAAGGTTGCTCCGTGTCGGTCCAAGTCGGTGAAGTGTAGATTGGGCACCAAGGCACACAAATGTGATCTACCACTTTTGCTCCTCTTCCATTTTTGGTTATTCTTGGCCCCTAATTAAAAGGAGAGAAGAATATTAGAGGATTATCCAAGCTTAGACACAATTAATCACTCTCAAAGGCTCAAGGAAGACTTGGAGAGCAAGGAGGAAGAGAGGAGAGGAGAAGGAGAGGAAAATCGGTGAAGAAAGGATAGATCTAGGGTGGAATTGTGAGTTTGTTCTTGTTTTGCTTTGCAATTTGTGGATTTGGATTTGGATCTTGTGATTTCCCTTTGATTTGAACGTAATTTGGCTTTGCTTTGATTTGGATGATTGAGACTTGTTTGCTTTGTGATTTGATTGCTTGTTACTCTAGCCTTATGGAGTAGATTCCATTGATCTTGGGCTATGGGGAAAACCTCTAGCTAGGTTTGGGTTTGAACCCCCAATTCCATAGCCTTAAGTGCTTGATCTAGGAACCCACTCTACATAGAGCTACAATCTCTTGTGGAAGCAAGGGATCAAGGGCTTGTGATTGGCAAGAGTGAACGGAAGTGATCGATTGCCTATCACTTGACCTTGCATCAAAAGGGAGGTAAAATTCCCTAGGGTCGATGTGTAGAAATGGCGGGACCAAGGCGGACAACCTCGATCTCACGAGGATCAACACTTATTGGCTGAATTGGGGTGGAATAACCCACATCTACTAGAGGAGGAACCCAAAAACCCAAGATCTATCTACTATTTTTGCTAGTTCAACATCCCCAGACATCGGGCCCGATTTACTTCAGTGTCGGTCCCGGCCTTTTCTCTGTCGATCCACCTCGGGCCCGAAGTGACAATGTCGGTCCCGAGTGGTTTCCTTTGATTTTCCTCGTTTTTAGCCTTTCTTTCCCCTTTTTAAGTCTTTTTGGTGCACTCAACGAACGAACTCCCGAGCGTTCGACACCCTACCTTGTACTACTACGGGGTTCGGTTATAAATTGTGATTTTGAGACCCTCCGATCCGGACCGAGATCTATGTTCAAAGCGAAAGCCTCTAGCTCATTGATCTATGTGATAGCATGTGAAGTTGATGTTGGCGTGAACCCCTAGCTCTAGGATCCCCTTAGCTTAGCTCGTTTTTCCCCTTTGTGTTGATTGTTCCGTCGGTCCCGAGTCCCCTAGCCTCGAGCCCGACTTCGTTTGTGCCCAGGTACCTCGGATCCGAGATTGACAACCTCGGACCCGAGTTGCTTCGTGTGTTTTCTTCCCTTTGTGTTTGTGTTAGATAATCAACCGTTCAACGCATAATCCATAATTCCCCGTGTTCGACCTCGACCACCGTACTACAACGGGGTCGTGATACAAATTTATTTGTTGATTGACCCGAGGCCCTATCCTTAGGTCGCCCGTCACAAATTGGCGCCGTTGCCTGGGAATTATTGTGATTGAGCGTTTGTTTGGTTGATTTGTTTTGGGTAAGGGACTAGCCCGAACCCTCTTGTGTTATTTGATTTGTTTCTTTTTGTCTTTTTTTGTAGGTGATTCCATCTCGTTCCTCCCAAAGGAACCTTTGAGATGGATTTCTATGATAGTGATGATGAGTTGGAGGTTCTCTACCTTTAAATGGAGATCACGCGTCTAAAAAGAGACCTCCACATGGCAAAGGAGCAAAGGGAAAGAGACGAGAGAGTTCGAGCTCGTGAGCAACTCAATGCCCGGATTAGAATGCAACAAGAGAGAGAAGTTAGAGCCTATGAAGAGGAGTGTCATATGAGAGGTTTGTATGGGAACCGAGACCACTATGATGGAAGAGGTGGTGCTCAATCCTTTTGGGGAAGTCCCACTTACGCTCAAATGCAAACAATACCTCCCTACCAACCTCAGAGCTACGAAGAAACTCCTCCATGGGCACATATGTTGCAAGAGGGGATCAATGAGCAATCACCGTGGTTGCAAGACATGAGAGAAGGATTCAAGGAAATAAGGACTCAATTCAAGGAGTTTAATTCATGGAGGATGAGCGTCAACGCCCAACTTGATTATTTGGCATCCCAAACCCCGAGTTCTCAAGAGCAACTTCCGAGCGATCATGATGAAGACTCAAGAGACCCAAAAAGCTATGATGAGGTCCGAGTCAAGCCACCACAAGTCGAGAAGAGTGAGCAAGCCTGGACCGATGTACCCAGTGTGTCGGGCCTGAGAAGATCGCAAGTCGGACCAACTCTGCAACCCAGGACCGAGTTGGAGGGTGTGTCGGGCCCGAGTTGCCCAGACATCGGACCACCTCCCCTGCCTCCACTCTGCCCTAGGACTGAGACATAGAAACTCGGGACCGACTTGCATCCACTTCGATCGGTGCCAAAAGAGGAAAAGCAAGCCTCCAAGATCGTGAGCGAGACTCCTTTGCCCTATCTCATGGCTCTTGGGCGTGCAAAGATTGAAGTAAAGGAAAGCTCTCCCTCTCTTAGGATTTCCCTTTCTTGTGAGTCATATGGTGGGGATGGACCGTACTTGGTTGATTCGATTTCCGATTATTCTTGGTCTAAGTATGGGGTCCCCCGCCATTATGACGAGGCCAAGGCACATGTATGGTTGAACTATAGTGAATGGTCTCAATTCTTTTCTAGTGATGAGATGGTGCTTGGGGAATTCATGGACCCCGAGCCTTATTTTCCACCTTAACTGAGATTCGGTGGCATGTCAAACTAATGACGTTAAAAGAGCGCTTTTCGGGAGGCAAACCGATGTGTCCTAGATTTCCTTTTGTTTTGTTTTCTTATTTTTAGGATTTGAACTTATTGTGCTAACCCTTTCTCTAACCCCCTTGCATGCAAGTATTTTGGGATGTATCTTTGGTGTGATCTTGTAGGTGCTTCTTGGTTCGAATGATGAGCTCGAAGGGATAAGGTGTATGAGCAAATGGACGAGCAACTAGGATGTGAGACGAGAAGGAGCTTGGATGGACTATGGCCAGCCCACGCTCGACCTCCCAAGGTCGGTCTCGACCACCTCTCAAGTAGTTCGAGCCTCAGGTGCTCCACCTTCACCTCCCCATGTGCCGATGTCAACAATTCACCATTCTTCCTAGCTTCAAATGCCTTGTCTAGTGAGTTTCGGTTTTCATTTTCCCTTTCGGTTTTATTTGGATGCAATGGGGACATTGCATATTTTAAATATGGGGTATGGGAAGAGGAAACTCTCTTGTGCCTAGTGTTTGTACATATGTGTGCTTTGTGTGTCTTTTGCTTTGTTTGAAATTTTTATGAGAAAATCCATAAAAATTGAAAATTGTTGAAAAAGTCAAAAAATATTTGCTCTTTTTATGTGTTTTGTTTTTGATTTGAGAAACCCCCATCTTAAGTGTCCTATGAAGATAATTAATGGCTTGTGTTCATGTAATTCCTTTGCATGCTTTGGATGGTTTAGCCTAGTCTTATGATGTTGCTTTTATACATGATCCATGATTTGCATTCTATATTGAGCATGTGTGCTAAAAGATGACTTATTTGCTACCTAGTATTGAGTATACCTTGTGAGATTTGATTTTGGCCTTTTGGGATTTTTCTTTGCATATCCCTCTCTTGTTTTGTGAGTGTACTCTCTTGTGTCATAGTCTCTTTGTTATTGAGGTATATATTTATTTCTTGAAACCGCTATGAGAATTAATCATGCATGCTAGTATTAAGATTGAACTTGTATGTTTTTAGCCACATAAATATCCTTATTCCCACCTTGCATTAACCCTTGATTTGTAGCCCCGTTATAGCCCATTAGCCTTTGTTTGTAGCTCCTCAAAAACATATTACTAGCCGATGAAAGCTTGACCCTTATGGGATTCGAACATAGTTGAGCGATTGTGGAAATGATTTTGTGGAATACTTTGGGTGAAGGCAAGAGTGTGGGAAACACATTTTGGTAGTGCATCTCCTAAAGAGAAAGTTGATGGGTTTTTGGGAATTTTGCACAAGGGAAAAAATGTGAAGGAAAAGTGAGCAAAATGCAAGTATGGGGTCAATCGAGCCGTGATCGAGCCTAGTAGACTCGGGCCCGACCTCCCTATAGCATATTAAAAAAAAAAGAGAGAAAGGAAGAAGAAAATAAAGAAAGTGCAATCAAAAATCCAAGTGTAGAGATGTAAAATAAGGAAAGGGTGAAATGTTGGGTAAGTGCCTTTGATTGTTGAGAGTTGTTTGGAGGAGTAGTAAGATGTGGAATCTTTGGTGATGTTGATGAGTATTTTAGGTTGTTCGAGTCCCATTGTGAGCAGCACATAGCCAAACGAATCCTTCCCTTATGAAACACCAAAAGCCCCATTACAACCCGGCCGAATGGAATTCTCTATGAGGATCTCCATTGAGCCCAAGTTCATATTGTATTGGTATTGTTTTGACATCTCTAGGTAGAGAGATTGGTAATATTATCTTGAATGGTAAAAGTAGACTTTGCACAAGGCATGAGTGGAGAGATGCATCACTTTTATGCATTAAGCCATACATACTTGAGAGTTGTGCTTTGATTACATTTCCCTAAAGTGAGGCTAGGTGGTAGCATTTCATACTTGAAGCATGCATACACATGTGATGACGTTTGATTGCTTATCTTTGGATTCATACGTGCTTGAAAATGGTTTTGACTTAGAGCTTTACTTGAAGATCATGTTGAGGTTTTGAATCCAAGTTATTGCTTGAGGACAAGCAAGCTTAAGTATGGGGTATTTTGATGTCCATCTTTTGTGCTTTGTTTTTAGGTCTTTCTTAGGTTAGTTAGAGTTAGTTTCCTTAGTTTCTCCTTAGTTATGGAGGCTTTTAGCTTAGTTCCCGCATTTCTATGAGATTTGGAGACTATACGTGTTTTTGTGTGTTTTGTAGGCATTTCGGAGCAAGAATCATGGAGATTAGAGCATCATGGCATTATGGAGAATTTCAAGGATGAAAAAGGAGTCAAAATGGAGCTAAATATGCATGGAAAGAAGCCTCAAGTGAAGACCAAGTGAAGGGGGAAAGAATCCAGCCAAATCGAGTCAAAACGAGAGAGAACGGAGCGAAGAAAGCTGGAAATTGCCTTAGGCCCGAGGTGTGGCAAGTCGGGCCCGAGGTCCATGGTGGACCGAGGTGTAGGAACGAGGTGTGGCAAGTCGGGCCCGAGGTACGTGGAAAATTTGCCTTTGGACCGAGGTAGAAGCAAGTCGGGCCCGAGGTCTCTCCGTGTCGATCCAGCTCGCCGGGCTTTAGATTCCTTTCTTTTTGGGATTTTATTATTAATTCCCAAAATTATATTTGCTTCCTTGGAGGTCAAGGCATTTAGAAGCCTTGGGGATCAAGGAGTTTAGAAGCCTTGGAGCTTAAGGAGTTTAGAAGGGTAATCTAGTCTTTGTAATAGAGGGAAAAACTCTATTTAAAGCCTTGTAATCTCTCACTTTGAAGAAAGGGGGAGGGGGAGGATAGCAATTGGGGAGAGGGAATAGAGAGTGAGGTTTGAGAGAGTAGAAGGAGGAAGAAGGGGGTGGACTCTTTTCCAAGGGAGGGAAGAAACCCAAGATCTAGAGGATTTGGGTGAATTCCTTTCCTTGGAGAGGAAAGAAACCTTTGGCTTGGAGGATTGGAGTGGAGATTTGTAATTCTAGCCTTTGGATTGTAAGAATTCTTCTTCCTTAGTTTAATTCAAGTTTGTTTTGGCTTTGATTTTGTGTTGTGTGTTCGATTCCCCTCTCTCCCTTGCTTGATCGATTTGATCTCGTCTTGGATTGAGGTCGAACGTGTGTGTTTGTGTTGTTGATTGTGGATTTGACTTGCATGAATCATGATTTGTCTATGGTCTTTGATGATTGCTAGCTTGAATTCCATAATTAGTGAGTAGTTAGCTTGATCTTGGGGTTGGTAGCGAAAACGCCAACTCAATTGCATGTGCTTGAACCAATTTCATGATTTGATTGCCTAGCTAGATCCGTGTCTATTTACCTTATGAGCATGATTCCTTTGTGAAAGCCGAGGAACAACTTTGTAGGGATAGACGAAGTAGCGAAAGTGAAAAGGTGATCTACAAGGTTGGTTCGAAGGGACGAAGCGAAAGCCTCTAAATCCCGCGGTCAAATAAGAGTAGATAGAAAGTCGATTGGCTTGAATGTATGCGAATGCCTCTAGTTCCTTGAGATTAATGGCATGATTTGATTGGATTTGTTGATCTATGTTCAAAGCGAAAGGCTCTAGTTCATTGATCTATGTGATAGCATGTGAAGTTGATGTTGGCGTGAACCCCTAGCTCTAGGATCCCCTTAGCCTAGCTCGTTTTTCCCCTTTGCGTTGATTGTTGCGTCGGTCCCGAGTCCCCTATCCTCAAGCCCGACTTCGTTTGTGCCCGAGTACCTCGGACCCGAGATCGACAACCTCGGACCCGAGTTGCTTCGTGTGTTTTCTTCCCTTTGTGTTTGTGTTAGATAATCAACCGTTCAACGGATAATCCATAATTCCCCGTGTTCGACCTCGACCACCGTAATACAACGGGGTCGTGATACAAATTTATTTGTTGATTGACCCGAGGCCCTATCCTTAGGTCGCCCATCAATTGTCTAGTTTTAGCTTGATTGTGGATTGATCTTGTGATTGTTGATGAAACTTTCTTTGAATTCGAGATTGATGATGATGATTGTGATGATTTCCGATTTTGTTGCTTTTGTTGCTTGCCAAATGGAGTAGATCTCCTTGATCTTGGGTAATGGGGGAATAATCTTGCTAGATTGAGCTAGAAACCCCAATTCCATAAGCTTTGAGTGCTTGATCTAGGAACCCACTCTACATAGAGCTACAATCCCTTGCGAAAGTTGGGGATCAAGGCTTGTGATTGGCGAAGTAACGAAAGTGAAAAGCATCCATCACGAGACCTTGCATCGAAGGGGAGAAGCGAAAGCCAATCGACCCCATGTTCGACGTGTAGAGTGGTTTGGACGAAGTGAAAACCTCTCGATCCAACCTAGATCATCACTTGTTGCTTGAATTGGGGTGGAAAAGGCTCAATCTACTAGAGAAGGAACTTAAAGCCCAAGATCTAATCCCGATCATTTGAGTTCGACTTTCCCAGGAACCTCGGTCCCGACTTCCAGTGTGTCGAACCCGACTTCTAATTCCCAGCTAACTCAGGCCCGACGTGACATTTAATTCGGTCCCGGTTGCTTCTTCTCGTTTTCCTTTGTTTGTTCTCTTTTCTCGTTTCCTAGTGTTGTGACACATCAATCGAATAGATTTCCCCAGAGTTCGACACCCACCACGTACTACATCTGGGTCGGGTTCAAAATTTATCTCTAGACCGTCGCGTTTGAGAGCGATCAGTCACTGGCAAAGCAATTATGCTAGATGAAATTATCAACTATGTACAGTCTCTAAAATGGCAAGTTGAGGTACTACCTTAAGAACTAAGATCGTTCTTGATCTAATATATGTTTATGATCATTCCTTTGTAAGAGTTTAATTTTGTATGTCTCTTCTTCAATTCTTTAGTTCCAGTCAATGAAGCTGGCAACTGTTGATCCTAGGGTGGGTTTCAATTTTATTTTTCAGTTCTATATTTGACTAAGAAAGGACTTATCCTATTCAATCTTCTTATATTCCAAACAAGTGAACAAGGATCCTGACTCACAGAGTTTAGCTCAATGTAGTGTGTGAAACCTAATCTAATTCAAGCAGAAGAAAGTTGGAATAAAGCTTGTTCATGGTCCCATGTCAAATGCAAGCAGAATAAGTGATCCCCAAATCTTCAATCACATTACCACCAGTAGCACATAAACAATAATTAACAAAAGGCATCACTAATTGAGAAGGGAGTGTTAAGAGATATAAAAACATATTTAGGTTACAGAATTAGAAGATTTCAAGTTAATTTTTGTTGTTTAGTGCAACTAAAGAGGAGTTAACACACAAAACAAGCAATTTGATTATCTCCTCTAATTTAGAGGAGCAGAGTTAAGACAATATTCTGATCTAAAATTATAGGACTAAAGAATTATGAAAAGAAGCTAGTACACAAGCAATCTGAGCAGCTCAAAACAAGTAAAACTGCATTCTTTACTTCTCAACTCACTAGCTTATCATATTGTTAATGGAATTATGGAAAAGTATACTGATTATCTCCTCCTCCTTTATCTAAAAGAAAGATTATCTTTGTTCATTGAAATAGGATGACTAACTCGCAATACACCTAAAACAACTATAATATTAACCAATCTTCAGCTAAAAATCAATATCTCAAGGAGCCATTAAACAAGAGACAATTTCTAGCAAAAATCAAACTGATGATGAAATGATTATCTTTATTGTAGAAACTCTTTGGGAAGGCACATGACAATCACAAAGAGTAATATTACACTCAAAAGAGGCTTGTAGCTCAGTTATGAAGCTCACAGAGGGAAGTGACATCAATTCATAAGACTTTATTATCTTAGTAGCATATAACAACCCTGATTTACCTCCATTGTTCATCTATCACTCAATTTGCATAATGGACAAATCATTTCCTAGATTTAAAAACAAAGAAACACTCTTAACCTCCTTTTCCTCTCCATAATTAAAACCACAACAAGCCAACTACATAAATCCTATAAGCAGTGTTTCTGTCGAAAGCCTAACTCAAAACTTGAGCCCTTTATACAAATGGATAACTGCCAACAAGGCATTTCGCAATCATCAAAGCACAAATGATCAAACCTTTGTCGTAAATTACGTGAATGGAAGAGAGGAGAAGCCAATGTGGGAACATGAAGAATGAGAGTCAAACAACCTGATAAACCCGAAATAGCAATTCATTAATTCAACACCAAACAACATAACTAAAATCGAACACTCAACAAAAACACATTGTTATACAATTGTGGAATTCACCAAATTACACCACAATCGCAGATTCAGGGTATAATAAACAAGCCAATTGAAGGGGAAAACAAGATAGCATACCTAAATCGTAGATTCGATGAGAACCGGAAGTAGAGAAACAATTGGTGTCGCGATTTGAGAGGACACTAATTGGGAGAATTGCCACTGTGTGATTATGCTCTTGCGCAAGTTACTTAGCCCTAAATTTCATCTTGGGTACATAATTCTGAAAAGTGAAGAAGTTGCTAAAGGATAGAACTAATTCTTTCAAAGAATATCTCTGCAGAAGTTTTGATCGTGGATTAAGTTGTTCCCTGATTGTTTAAAGTAATCTTAAATAAACACCATGTACGCGCGTCCCTGCCCTGTAAATATGAATGCCTCATATATCACGGTTATTTGTTAAACCGTGTTAATTGTGGTTGATTATATAAAAGACCCATGCTAAATATGTTGCAAATTTTCCATGGTTCTATGTAAATCCGTATTCAACCATACATAAAAGCTAATCAGGTTAAAAGACCACATTGACCATGGTATTTTGTATTGCTTATACACAACGGTTCTAAGAAAACCGTGCTAATTTTGTATGACAAATTACCATGGTTCGTGTTAATCAAGCTAAATTAACACATTTACCACGCAAGAATACAGAACTATGGTAAATGCCACCGTATCAAAAACCGCCATTTTGTACTAGTGAAGCACACAACACATATTGCATTTCTTTCCAAACCTGATGCACGCGCATACGCATTGGGCCGGATCCAACATATATGTACTTGTTTATCTAGCGCACCACCGCGGTGACATATCCGTGTATCAATTACACAATCCAGTGACTCGGATGTCCTCAGCCTTTTCTGTAACACCCTCTACCTACTACGAGAGTATTACTACCAGTAATCTCGGGTTTACCTAATCCAAAAGTACTCAGGCTTTTAAAAACGAAATCACCACGATCAAGGAAATGCAAGACGTTGCTTTTACGATCATATGGAAAAGGATTAACTTAGAAGGCGAAGATGGAAAGGAAATATATACAGACCAGTGCCTCGAAGAGGACTTTTAATAAAAGACAATCTAGACTATTACAGTCATCCAAAAGAAAATTTACACAGACCAAGTTGTTGTTTATCTTCATCTTCTGACAAGTTAGTCGTTTAGCTCAACTCCCTGGAATCCTGCTAGCCGCAACCGATTCGTGAAAAGAAACAGAAGAAAGCGGACGAGTTAGTCTAATGAAAGACTAAGCAAGTGGAACATAGCTAAGGTTAATAAAGTTATAATCCAAAAAGTTGGTATCGAATTTCAGCAATACTTCACCTATTCGCACCTCTTCCTAAAAGAGAAGATAAAATAGATAAACTCACGACAGAATGTCGATGTGCGTCCTTAGGACATAAGCGAATTTGTTGGGATTCTATATTCACATCAATACACTGAAAGAAATCATCCACCGAGCAATTAGCTCAAACTCACCAACCTGGTATTTTAGTTACGTGCATAACGCACTTATCTTACATTACTTTCAACCAAAGCATTCAGTTTGATAGCTTTTAATCAACTCAGAATATTTCCGAGGTCACAAGGATATTGAATCCTTGATCAATTTTCCGAGTGCGTAGCGCTAATGCACTTAGGTAGAGTGCATCACCCCTCAAGGACAAAGTGGCCAGTCATGATTCGAGTTCTGAGGTATAGGGATATCCCAGTACAATCTTGTAAAGAGATGTTATCAAAGACGCAAATCCCATCCATGAAACTATCCTAATACATAACAATGTCTCAAACGAGACATGTTTACACACAAGGTCTCACATAGCGGACCTAAAATCCAATGTTATCGCAATACTGAAAATAAAAACAAGGTCATTAATTCTAGGGCAAAAGACAGCAGTAACCTATTTTTATTAATAAATTCCAATAATGTACCCCTAGACTATAATTTGGCCAATAATAACCTATTACATAAAATTGGACAAAATTGCCCTCTAAAACCAATTTACGCAAATTTGGAAACATCCCTTCTATAGTTTTTACATATTTCTCCATACCTCCATCCTACAACCTTCCTCCCGTCGGCCTCCGCCCTACCGTTGGCCGCCGCCTGACCGTTGCATCCCTATTGCCGCCATAGCCCTTCCACCATCACGCCACCATCGCTGCCGCCGCAACACCTCCCTCGCGCCACCCTCGTGGTGGAGACCTTGCACTGCCCTCCCACCGCCGTGTCGCGTCGGCCACCGCACGCCGCCCTCCACCGCCTTGGTCGCGAATTGCCTTTGCATAGATCCGCGAACAGCTTTTGCATATGTTACATTAATTTTTTTAGGGTTTGTTACATTAAAAATCATGTAGAGTATTTTATGTAAAGTAAGTTCTTAATTATATTACTGTATTACATTTTCTTGTTTGTTACATCAAATTTTATGTAGAATAATTAATGTATGTTAAATTGTTACATTAAATGTATGTAGATAAGATTTATGTAGATTTAGTCTTGTTTATTAAGGTATTATATTAATTTATGTAGAGTAATTTTATGTATGTGTTACATTAATATTATGTAGATTAGATTTTATGTAAATTACGTCATGTATCTTAATGTTTTATATTAATTTAAAAAAATTTGTTACATTAATTTTAATCTACGTATTGTATAAAATTTATGCAGATTAGATTTTATGTATATTGAGTCATGTATATTCATGTTTTACCTTAATTTATGTAGATTAATGTAATTTAATTTATTGTAGAGTAATTTATGTAGATTGATTTAGTGTACATTAATTTACAAAATCTAAACCAATTTACCGTAACAAGATCCTAACAAATATTATGCAACAAAATCTTAACAACTTTAATGTAACAAACTTTTAACAAATATTATGCAAATAAAATCCTAACAAATTTAATGTAACAACATCTTAATAAATTATGTAACCTAATGTAAATTCTAACAAATTTAATGTAAATTTGTTAGAATTTAATTACATTAAATTTGTTAGGATCTTTGACATGAAATTGGTTTAGATTACATTAAATTTGCTAGAATTTAATCTACATAAAATACATAAATAAGTTTGACATGAAATTGGTTTGACATGAAATCTAATCTACATAAAATTAATGTAACACTTAAAAATACATAAATTACCCTACATAAATTAATGTAACAAACAAAAAAATGTAATACATTAATATAAATGACTTACTTTACATAAAATACTCTACATGATTTTAAATGTAACAAACCCTAAAAAGTTAATGTAACATATCCAATAGCAGTTCGCTGATCTATGCAAAGGCAATTTGCGACTAAGGCGGTGGAGGACGGTGTGAGGTGGCCGGTGTGAGGTGGCTGGTGCGGTGCAGCGGTGGGAGGGCGGCATGATGGCGGCTCCTAAGTGGCGGTGCGAGGGCGCAATTCAATGGTTGTCAGAGGGCGGCACAAGGGTGAGAGAGGCCGAGGCAATTCGCGTTGGTGGAGAGAGAGGCCGAGGACTATGGCGGTTCGCCGGCAATAGTGTTGCATGATGGTGGTTAGCCGGCGACGCAAGGTCCATGGCGGTGCAATGGTAGTCCGAAGGTGGTGATGGATTATACGTAGATGGTGTTGGGATGAGAAGTTAATGTAGATGGTTAAAGAAAATTGTACGTAAATTGAATTGTAGGTGATGAGGGTGTTTTTGTTCAATTTTATGTGTGAGGTTATTTTTCGCCAAATACTATTAGAGGGGTATATTGTTGGAATAAACTATTAAAAATGGGATTATTGTGGGATTTTTCTCTTAATTCTAACAACTTAGTTCTTTCTATTTGTCACATAATTCAATCCCAACAAATTGGATCACACACGGACCTAGATAACTCGTTTAATGGGACAAGGGAAGAAGAAACGTCTACTATAGCGAGAGTAGGAGTACATCTAATTACAACGCTGAAAGATCAGTTATCAGAACCCGGACGGACTTCTGTGTCCACGATAGATTGGTATCGGGAATCAAGACAATAACTTAATGAGTAATAGTACAAGCATTGGGTCGGGTTTTTGGGTACCAGATTCGATAACGTTATTGAAAACAAGGTCCGCAGGTGAAAGCTCACTTAGAGAAGATGTTATATTTCACTTGTTGACCACGGGACTTATAAACTTATAAATGTCCCATAATTAATTTTACTAGTTCAAGTTAATATAACTAGTTGTACCCGTCGTGCCATGCACGACTTGTATTTTTAATTTTATTTTTGGATATATAATAAATAGAATATTAATGTGAAATGTATAATACAAGTTTTAACATAATTTGATTTCATCGAATATTAGAAATTTTTAATTGTTAAATGATTGATTGAGAATATGTTGATATACACAAATTAAATATGAAATTATTCTAATCATAATATTTAATGAATAATATTTTACCTCTATATGTATGAATAGACCAAAAAAATATCTTATTGAAATATAATATATTTCAATGATCATGATATTCTGAATCTAAAAAACAATTGATATAGAAAATATTAGGAGATTAATCGACATTGTTAAAACAACTTATAACAAATCTAAGGTGGGGTGTGTTGATACCAGGAACCGTCAACGCGGTCATACCACCCTACCAAGACGAAATGACATCAAGTATAAACACATCGGTGGCGTCGACCCTGATCCTTCCGACCATCGCGCTCACGCGGGCGTCAAGGCATCGATCCTCTTCAAAGCGACCTCCATGGTCGCCTTCATCGCGTTAAACATAGAAATCCCTCATTACGCTCCTCACCGTAAAGTCCTCTCAAACATAGAAATCCCTCATTACTCTCATCGCGGTTGTATAGTCGGTCACGTCCCATCCAAGCAAGTGGGTTGGCAGTCACGTCCCATCCAAGCAAGTGGGTGTACGGCAACGTCCCATCCAGGAACAGAGCCGCGGCGCCGCCCTTAGAGGCCAATCAGGACGCGACACGCGCTTAAGTACTATTCATCCCACATCGACGATTCGCCCAATCTCAGCCTAAATCTCGCCTATAAATAGCGAGTTTCGCGCACTAAGTGGGGGATCGAAAAACCTCGCGAATCACACGCATTAAATCTCGAGCTAAGATCATTGTTGTAACCCGATACACTCAACGCGATAGAGAGATCCTTGTTCTTATTCACATTTGTAATCCTATACTCAATCCAAAAACATACCTCACATTACCACCATCGCGTTAGATCTTAGCGACTAGATATAATCCCTCTTTTTGCCTGTTGACTCGGTTGATATACATATCTCATTGCTCTCATCGCGTGAAGATTCCTCCCGGTGTTTTCGGAAATCAACATTGGCGCCGTCTGTGGGGAACCTTCTCAATCTAAGCAGACACCGTTTCAGCCAGTGAAGAGTGATGGACGCTAACAGCAATAACGCATGCTACGCTGATGGCACAGCCTTTGGGATGCAGCCGCCGCCACCATGGTATTACGGGTCACCACCCGCGATGCCCCAGGTTGCGCCCATGCCTGGGTGGGGCCCGGCCGCGCAACGACCACCAAACATGCCGGGGTGGAACCCGGCTTTTCAGCAGGGTTTCCAGCCCCAGGCCCCCTTTCAGGAGTATGTGCACACGCAGTACTATCAGGAGTATGCGCCCGCGCCAGAGCCATATGTGGAAGAATACTCCATCACTAACGAGAGCTCCACCGGGCAGGAGGTTGAGCAGGACGCCCCCAACCACAACCTTTAGGGCTATGCCCCGGCGTACCACTACGGCCAAGGGGCTTATCCCATGCAGCACGGTCATGGTGCCTACCCTATGCCACACCAGCCCTACGTGCCCGCCTACGCCGCGGGCTACGGGCCTGGGCAGGCATACCATACCCCACCTCCGGGAAGCTCGAGCGAGGATATGAGCATGTCGCGAAGGCGTTCCAGTTCTCGTCCCCGCTCCAGACGTTCCAGTTCGCGGAGCGATATGATGGTGGATGACCGCGGCACCTCTTATGGCAGCCCTTTCGCCGACTTCATCCAAGACGAGCCCATGCCCAAGGGCTTTCAGAAGCCCAACGTCGCGCTGACGTTTGACGGCTCGAAGGACCCGAGGGACCACGTCAGACAATTCCTCGCGCACATGACGTTCAACACCTACAATGACGCCATGTTCTGTCGGGTTTTTCCCTCAACGCTCAAGCTCGCGGGAATGACGTGGTTCACCAACCTCCCGGTAGGCTCCATCACATCCTTCAATGAGTTAGCGCGGCGATTCACCTCCTATTTCAGCGGGTCGCGAAAGCGCATGAAAACAACGAAGGACCTCATGAGCGTAACCCAGGGAGAGGAGGAATCCTTGGCCGCCTTCTTCACCCTTTTGTCAGCGCGGCGTCGGAGATACCTCGCCTCAACGATACGTCCGCCCGCGACATGTTGATTCACAACTTCCGCGACGGGACCTTCAAGGTGAAGATGTATGGGAAGATCCTACATACCTACGAGGATGCCTGCAACGCCGTCACCAAGCGCGTCTTCGCCGAAGATGCGGCGGAAAAGCCCTCTCAAGAACGCGGGAAGGGCAAGGCCAAGACTACGCCAGAGGCCCTCACAGTGTCCACTACACCAACAAAGCCTCAAGGTGGACAACGCGGAGGTCAAAACCGCGGCGGAGGTCGACGTGGGTGCGGGTATCAAGGATACCGCGGGTCACACAACGATCGTGGTGGCAATGGGCCGAACAACAACGACCCATATACCGGGGCCAACACCACGGAACTTGGACCGCGCGATGGCGGCGGTCAGCCGGCTCAGGCCAATGCCTTGGCTGGTGCAGCACCGACGAGAGGAAGAGCCAATCCAAACGACCGCAACGTCTACGTCAATACCATCACGGGGGGATCAACCCTCGTGGGGTCCAGCGGCGGGGAAAGGAAGCGCTATGCTCGCGCTTCGACATCTGGTGGCGTCATCAACAGTTTGGGCACGGCGGGAATCCCTCACGCCGACATCACCTTTCGACCAGGCGATTCCCGCGAGCTCATCACCCCTCACACCGACCCCTTAGTCGTGCACGCGGTGATTGCCACCAAGATCGTCAAGAGAATCATGGTGGATACGGGGGCGTCGGTGGACATTTTGTATTATGACGGGTTCGCCCAGCTCGGCATCTCACTGGCCACGCCCCAACCTTACGCCGGGAAGCTGACTTGCTTTTCCGGCAACGAGGTCGACGTCGCAGGTCTGGTCACTCTGGACATGACCCTAGGGGACAGTCAGTGCGCCCGCCGAACGGAGCCAATCGAGTTCACCGTCGTCAGGCTCCCCTCCATATACAACGCAATAATGGGCCGTACATCCCTGATGAAGTTCCAGGCCGTCGCGTCCATTTATCACCTGGTCCTAAAATTCCCTGTCGAGGACCGGGTGGGAGTAGTCCATGGCCAACAGATTGAGGCACGAAAGTGCTATGAGACATCAACCCGCGCTCGTCCGACCGCGTATAGTATCACGGGTGGTGTCAACGCGGAGTTGGATGTCCGACAGGAGCGAGAGCGCGAGCCTCTCGGAGACTATGAGAAGATCGTCATCGCCCCCTTTCCCGACGCAACCGAACAGTTGTTTGTGGGAGACTGCATGACAGGGGAGGACGCCGAAAGCCTGCAAGGTCTCCTGGCCCGTTCTCACGACGTGTTCCCATGGACGGCGACGGACCTAAGGGGCGTTCCTCCCGAAGTGGCTCTCCACTCACTTCGAGTGAGGCCGGGGTCTAGGCCCGTCTGTCAAAGGCGCCGGAAGGCCAACGAAGAGCGCGCTAACGCGGAAAACGCCGAGGTCGAGAAACTTCTACGCGCCAACTTCATACGAGAGGTCAAGTATCCTACTTGGCTCTCCAATGTCGTGTTAGTAAAGAAGTCCAACGGGAGGTGGCGCATGTGTGTCGACTTCAAGGACCTTAACACGGCCTGTCCCAAGGACAGCTACCCCCTGCCTTCCATCGATGATCTGGTCGACTCCACCGCCAGTCACAGCGCGCTGAGCTCCCTCGACGCATACTCTGGTTATAACCAGATAGCCATGGATCCTCTAGATCAGGAGTCCACCACGTTCATTACTCAGCGCGGGACTTTCTATTACAGGGTGATGCCTTTTGGCTTGAAGAACGCGGGTGCCACTTTCCAACGGATGGTGGACTATATCTTCCGGAAACAATTGAAGCGCAGCGTCTCGGCTTACGTAGACGACATTGTGGTCAAGAGCCACAGCGCGCAGGAACATCTGGCCGATCTGGCTGAGGTGTTTCAAACCCTGCGCGCTCACCGGATGAGTCTGAACCCGGAAAAGTGCGTATTCGGAGTAAAATCGGGGAAGTTCCTCGGTTTTATGATCAGCGCGCGGGGTATAGACGTCAATCCCGCCAAAGTGGCCGCTGTGTTGGATCTACGCTCACCAACGTCACGCAATGAGGTACAGCGACTGGCGGGCGCGGTAAATTATCTGGGGCGTTTTTGTTCCAGGTTGTCGGACCGCGCCCTTCCTTTTTTCTCTTGTCTCAAGAGCACCACCACCTTCACCTGGACAGAGGAAATGGAGAGCGCATTCCAGGCTTTGAAGGTCTACCTCGCCAATCTTCCAACGCTCTCACCGCCCGTTTCGGGGGAAGCTCTGCAGTTGTACATTGCAGTAAGCCAACATACTGTCAGCGCGGTCATCACCCGCGATTTCAGCTACCCGGTCTACTTCACCAGCAGAGTGCTCCAGCCGGCAGAACAGCGATATTCGCCCGCGGAGAAGATGTCCCTAGCTGTTGTGGTGGCGGCGAGAAAGTTGCGCCCCTACTTCCAGGCGCACCCCATCCAAGTCCTCTCAGACCTCCCTCTGCGCCAAATTCTGCACCAGCCCGCGTTATCAGGAAGAATGACCAAGTGGGCGGTCGAGTTATCCGAATTTGACATCTCGTACCATCCTCGGACCGCGATCAAGGCACAGGCTCTCGCCGACTTTGTGGTGGAGGTCACCTTCCCCGACACGGACGAAAGCCCCGACGAGTGGAAGGTCTTCGTCGACGGCTCACATTGCGACCCGGGGTCGGGTGCTGGAGTGGTCCTTGAGGGGCCCTCCTACGCGTCAGAACACGCCCTCAACTTCGGCTTCGACGCGACCAACAACGAGGCCGAGTACGAGGCAGTGATCGCGGGGATAGAGATGGCCCTGCTGGTGGGCGCACGGAGGATAAGGGTTTTCACAGACTCCGAGCTCGTAGCGCGCCAAGTCGGCGGCCAGTACGAGTGCACCATAAGGTTTCTACCTCATTATCGCGCCAAGGTGAAGGCGTTGGTTGCATGCCTCGATACTTTCGCCATCGAATCCATACCGCGTGCGGCCAATGCCAAAGCCGATGCGCTGGCCAAGATGGGTTCGGCTCTCCTTCCCGAGGTTGGTAACAAGGTCACCCTAGAGAGGAAGATGCAACGCGGTGTCTCGCAGGCGGTGTTCGCCCTGGCCACGGAAGGTTGGATGACTCCCATTGTCCGATACATCCAAACTGGAGACTTACCTCAGGACGACGCTATGAGCGCGCGCAAATTCAAACTCAAAGCGGCGCGATATTGCAACGAAGGTGACAAATTGTATCGCCGCGGCTACGCGGAGCCCAATTTGCTCTGTGTGGACGAGGCAGCAGTCTTCGAAGTCCTCCAGGAGGTGCACGAAGATATCTGTGGCGGCCACCCGGGGTGGCGAACACTCGTCCACAAGATAATCTGTATAGGGATCTACTGGCCCACCCTGCGTCGCGACGCGGCCGCGTATGTTCAGAAATGCGATAAGTGCCAACGCCACGAGAACATCCAACACCTCCCAGCGCGTGAGCTGCGCTGCATCCAGCCGGCCTACCCATTCGCGATGTGGGGCATGGATATCCTCGGACCCTTCCCTAAGGCAGCCGGGCAGGTACAATTCATCCTCGTCTTGGTCGATTATTACACCAAGTGGGTAGAAGCGGAGGCCATGGCACGGATCACAAGCGCGAAGGTCTGCGGCTTTCTCTGGAAAAACGTGGTGTGTCGTTTCGGTGTTCCAATCGCGATAATGACAGATCATGGCCCGCAGTTCGACAGCGATGAAACGCGAGACTTCTGCGCGAGCCTGAGTATTGAGCTGAAGTTCTCATTAGTCGCACACCCCCAGTCCAACGGACTGGTAGAAAACGTCAACGCAAGGATACTCGATGACCTCCGGCGCAGGTTGGATGGCGTTCAAGGTCGTTGGGCGGAGCTCTTGCCACTCGTCCTATGGACGAATCGCACCACCCCGCACAGAGCAACATGTGAAACACCGTTCGCGATGGCCTACGGCAGCGATGCCGTGGTACCCATCGAATCCATACTGCCCACCGAGAAAGTCGCGGGATATGACCAGTTCACCAACGACGAATCTCTCAAGGTGGAAATGTATCTGCGCGATGAGCGCCGAGAGGCGGCAGAGCTATGATCCGCCAAGTACAAGAGAAGAACCGCGGGGTACTACAACAAGAGAATCAAGCCACGCGGGCTGAAAGAGGGCGACCTAGCCCTACGAAGAACCGAAGGTGGTAAACTTGACGCGAAGTGGGAAGGCCCGTACCGCCTCTCCAGGGAGATCGTACCAAGAGTTTTCAAATTAACAGATCCGCAACTAGGGCAGACTCTAGCAAAGACATGGAATGAAGCACGCCTCAAGAAGTATTATGTGTAAATAGCTAGATCTATCACCGCGACGGTTGTCGCGCGTTGTGTCTGTATTCTACAAGTTACCATATGAATAAGATGGAACGACTACCCTACGCTGTCCAAACAACAAACTTATAGTTAGGGAAAACCGCCAAGTTGCCACTTTCGCTTGGGGTTGTCCGCTAACGCGCGCGATGCGCGTAGGCGCGCTCGAGTTGGGTTCTACCCCTCGCAGTCGCTCAAAGCCTTAAACCATCAAACTCCACATCTATCATTAGGGAAAACCGCCAAGTTTCCGCTTTCGCTTGGGGTTGTCCGCTAACGCGCGCCATGCGCGTAGGCGCGCTCGAGTTGGGTTCTACCCCTCGTAGTCGCTCAAAGCCTTAAAACATCAAACTCCACATCTATCGTTAGGGAAAACTGCCAAGTTGCCGCTTTCGCTTGGGGTTGTCCGCTAACGCGCGCGTTACGCGTAGGCGCGCTCGAGTTGGGTTCTACCCCTCGCATTCGCTCAAAGCCTTAAAACATCAAACTCCACATCTATCGTTAGGGAAAACCGCCAAGTTGCCGCTTTCGCTTGGGGTTGTCCGCTAACGCGCGCGATACGCGTAGGCGCGCTCGAGTTGGGTTCTACCCCTCGCAGTCGCTCAAAGCCTTAAAATATCAAACTCCACATCTATCGTTAGGGAAAACCGCCAAGTTGCCGCTTTCGCTTGGGGTTGTCCGCTAACGCGCGCGATGCGCGTAGGCGTGCTCAAGTTGGGTTCTACCCCTCGCAGTCGCTCAAAGCCTTAAAACATCAAACACCATGTTGATCGTCACAAAAAACCCTAACCGCGAGTTTTCGCCAAATCCATTTGTATTCACCTAGTGTCGAAGCGCGGTCCTAGCACCTCGCTTGGCATGGGGTTGGGTACGGCGAGTTTTCGCCAAATCCATTTGTATTCACCTATTGTCGAAGCGCGGTCCTAGCAACTCGCTTGGCATGGGGTTAGGTACGGCGAGTTCTCGTAAAATCTATTTATAATTCACCTAGTGTCGAAGCGCGGTCCTAGCACCTCGCTTGGCATGGGGTTGGGTACGGCGAGTTTTCGCCAAATCCATTTGTATTCACCTAGTGTCGAAGCGTGGTCCTAGCACCTCGCTTGGCATGGGGTTGGGTACGGCGAGTTTTCGCCAAATCCATTTGTATTCACCTAGTGTCGAAGCGCGGTCCTAGCACCTCGCTTGGCATGGGGTTAGGTACGGCGAGTTCTCGTAAAATCTATTTATAATTCACCTAGTGTCGAAGCGCGGTCCTAGCACCTCGCTTGGCATGGGGTTAGGTACGGCGAGTTCTCGCCAAATCTATTTATAATTCACCTAGTGTCGAAGCGCGGTCCTAGCACCTCGCTTGGCATGGGGTTGGGTACGGCGAGTTTTCGCCAAATCCATTTGTATTCACCTAGTGTCGAAGCGCGGTCCTAGCACCTCGCTTGGCATGGGGTTGGGTACGGCGAGTTTTCGCCAAATCCATTTGTATTCACCTAGTGTCGAAGCGCGGTCCTAGCACCTCGCTTGGCATGGGTTAGGTACGGCGAGTTCTCGCAAAATCTATTTATAATTCACCTAGTGTCGAAGCGCGGTCCTAGCACCTCGCTTGGCATGGTGTTGGGTACGGCGAGTTTTTGCCAAATCCATTTGTATTCACCTAGTGTCGAAGCGCGGTCCTAACACCTAGCTTGGCATGGGGTTGGGTACGGCGAGTTTTCCCTAAATCTATTTGTATTTCACTTAGTGTCTAGCGCGGTCCTAGTACCTAGCTCGGCATGGGGTTGGGTATGGCGAATACATACATCACAGTGACTGAAAAATTAAATAAAAAACAGTCAGAATAAGCAGGGGACGCATTCACCGCGTCATAAAAATTAAATCAATGTACATACAGCCGCAGCGCGGCAAATTAACAGTATGTAGGCCCCAAGGGCCGAGTGGAGTATCAGTTCAAAACACAAATCAAAAAAGAGAAGAGAAATCTTGAAGTGCGGCGGAAGAAGGGTTCAGGCGTCAGGAGCGGAGGCCGCGGTCTCGGAGGCAAGGGGTCCTCAGGGGCTTTCTCTTTCTCGGCATCAGAAGCGATCCCCTCAGCATCATTGTTGGGACGATATTAAGGACGTCAGTCGTTAATATCCAAACCAATAATAATCGTCCCTTGTTTTGATAATGACAAACTCAAATGTATTTGATAAGTTGTCCAAGTTTTGATCTCAGGTAAGTCCAGTGGACGCACATGAGCGAAAAGGACAACAAGTGAACAGCAGTCCCTATGCTGTAGGGACGCATGTTACCAGAACTTCCAAAGCTAAACGTAATTGGCGGAGTCCCTGCGCAAGATAGGACGGAGTCCTCATCAAGAAGGGACGCGCGCCAAAATACGGACGAAGTTCAAATTTAAATCAAGGCCGCCCCAACATGATTACATCATCGTCCGGCCTTAGTCCTCAGAAGGAAGCTTCCTTTGTCTGGGCACGTGTAGACAATGCCAAAGACGTCGCTTTCCCAGCAATGGTCCCCTACCCACGCGGAGGCTTCCCAAGCGTCAACAGAGTTGACCTCCTCAAGACGCTCATCGCACCGTTGATCAAAGATCGAGGATCCTGCCAAGTCTCATAGGACGCTAGAGGACAAGAATCACTTCCGCTATAAATACTCTCCAAGGAGTATGCATAGCGGTAGATGTGTGTGTGCAAGAGTGGACTTTGAAGACTTTCTCTCAAGCTCTCCCGAAGCATTCAAGAACACGAACGAAGATCAAGAAGATCAAGTGAGCTTGAAGCAAGAGAAAGAAAGTCCAAACACATCAAATCCAAAACAAACCACAAATCAATTAGAGTTGTAGTTTGTCTCTCACAATGAACCGTGAGAGACGTGAGTGATAGCTTCCTTATAGCTAAGAGTGTTAGGTTACTTGTTAGGTTGAAAGGAGTGTTACTAGTGAGGCTAAGGACGGACGCTTAGCTCAGAGAAGTGTAACGACTCGCCTAAGTTGTAAGGACTCGCTCTTAATAAGATAAGGGACGGCTATTGAAAATCCTCCAACGGAGGTAGAGGTTTACCCATAAGACTAGTTGGTCTTAGTAGGGTTCCTCTATAAATACTCGTATCCACTTATCTTGTATTCTGTTAAGTCTATTTTCCGCTGCACTAAAGGACGCCCTTAACCCAGTTAAGGACGCCCTCATTAACTGACTTACGATCCATCAATTGGTATCAGAGCAGGCGCTCTAGATTTTTGTTGAGTTGCAGGTACAAGATGGACATGGAACCTATTGGAATCTCTTTTGTAAAGCCTCCTCGTCTGACGGACGGCAACTTCAACCGCTGGAAGATCCGCTTCGAGAATTTTTGCAGAAGTCAAAATTATCAATGCTGGAGAGTGATCATGAAGGGTGACCTTACCATCCCTGATGACAAGAAAGACAAAGAGGACGAGTGGGGTCCTGACGAATTCAAGCTTTTGGAAACAAACGCTAAGGCTATATGCTTCCTTCAAGCTTCCCTCTGCGAAAGGGACGCCACCCGAGTTAGCAATTTGGCAACAGCCAAACTACAATGGGAAGCTCTTGAGAAGTACCATGTGGGTACGGCAGAGATGAAGGAAGACGTCAAGCTTGAAATCAAACGAGAGTTCTATGCCTTCAGAATGCTTCCTAACGAATCTGTCAAGGACTACTCATACCGCTTTGAAGCTCTTGTGACCAAGATGCAAAATTTAGGCATCCCAGAAGCTGAAGTCTCAATGAGAAACAGAGTCGGAGTAGTCATTGATGGGCTTACAGGAAAATGGAATTTTGATAGGACTACGTTCAAGGAGAACACAGCCAACAAAACCCTGGATATGGAAGAGATCTATGGGAAGCTGAGAGGCTATGAAGCGAGAAGGGAAGCTGATATGGCTGAATTGGCTAGAAACCCCCAGACAGATCTTGCTTTGATGACGTCAACTCCAGAGTACGCTGAGTATCTGCGCCACCAAAGAGATATTGCCCTAATGGTGGAAGCAAATAAAAATGAGAATCGTGAAAGGATGCGTGCTCAAGCTTTGAAAGAAAAGGAAAGCAAGACTAAGGAACAGCTGGAAGAAGAGGAAGAGATTGCCCTTCTACACAAAGTTGCTCGCTTATGGGGTAAAAAGGCCAGAGATTCCAAGAAACACAAGATGCCTTACAAAAAGGAGAGTCCCAAGTATACAGAGGCAGAGATGAAGGAACTTACTTGCTACAAATGTAACAAGAAAGGACACTTTGCTAAAAGGTGTACTACGGGACTAAACTCAAAAGAAATGAAGATGAAAGCTCTCTTGGGAGCGTGCGAAGCCGCATGGGATAATGTGAGTTCTGATGATGAAGAACCAGAAGGACCAGTGGCGTACATAGCCGTAGAGGACGCCTCAGATAATGAGCAAGTGGCGTACATGGCTGTGGAGGACGCCCCAGTCCTTGAAGAGGACGCTTCTGAAAAGGAACAAGAGGTAACTCGTGAATCCATGATGAACTCCTTAGAGAATTGTTCCAAAACCAAACTTATTAAGCTCATTAAAAGAATCATGGAAGAAAGCGTTGTTATGCAACATAGAATGGATGAACTTGAACTTGAAAGTGAAAATAGGCTAGTTGAATGTGAGAACTGTGCTACAGTTTCGTTACAACTAGAGTCCTCGTATGTCGAAGTTAAATCCCTGAAAACTGAAGTGATGTGCCTTAAGCTAGAGAACGCTAAGCTTAGGGAAGAGGTGAAAGTGTTAGGGAAGAGCCCGGTAACTGAGGTAGTTCAACCAATGGTGTTTGTCCCAGCCAAAAGAGGTTTAGGATACGAGTCTGACACTAGGAACTCTCTCCCTAGTGACTTTGAGGCTAGCAAAACCTCAGAACTTGAATTAGAAAGGGAAAAGACCAAGAACCTTCTTGAAAGAATTCGAGTCCTAGAGAGTGGAGAGAAAGGTCAAAGGGACTATTACACTAACTCCACTAGTCATAGGATCTATAAGAAGATTGCTAAGGGGGAAGGTTCAAAAGTTTGTAACCCTCAAAAGATGAAAAAGAACAAAATCCAACGTCCCAACAAGAAGTACTACCTTGGTACTTACTATAGGACGTGTTGGTACTGTGGAAAAGGAGATCACTTCAAATATGATTGCCTGAAACTGAAGAACGACATTGAAAGTGGCAAAGCTGCTAGGAATAACATTGAAAATGATAAGTCCGTCCCTAAGGCTAACCCTAGACGTCCTAGACGATCTAAGAGTTCTTTCAGAAAGCATGCTATTTCAAATGATGTGAATATAAGTGACTACATGCCAGAACCAGAGTTCTATTTCTGTAACGAACCAGGTAAGGAACACCTTGCCTGGGTCGCCATACACTAACCTTGTTTTGGCAGGTGGAAGTGAGGGGACGCCCATGGATCATTGATAGTGGCGCCTCAAACCATATGACAGGAAGCCAGATCCATCTCACTTCTATCCAAAGTAGCGCCACGGGAGGAACTGTCTCGTTTGGCAACAAGGGCAAAGGAAAGATCAAAGGGACGGGAACTGCTATTCTCAATCCGTCTATCAAAGCGACAAATGTTAGCCTTGTTGAAGGACTTGGCTTCAACCTCCTAAGCGTCTCTCAAATGTGTGATCAAGGTGAAAACTTAGTCACATTTGACTCAAAGGAGTGCCTCGTCATCAACAAGAAATCCAACAAAGTCGTCCTCAAAGGAGTCCGAAAGAACAATGTCTACATCTTCAATCAGGAGTTCAAGCCAAAATCTGAGTTGTGCTTATCTGTGTCAAAGGAGGACGCTGACCTCTGGCATCGCCGACTTGGCCATGCTGGACCAAGCACAATCCTCAAGCTTCATCAAAGAAATCTTGTGAAAGGTCTTCCCCAAATTGATCCTGAGAAAATTGAACAGTGTGAAGCATGTATCAAAGGGAAGCAGACAAGAACGTCCTTTAAGTCAAAGAACGATGTCAGCACAAAGAAACCTTTGGAACTTCTCCATATGGATCTTTGTGGACCAATGAAGACGTTAAGCTATGGTGGAAAGAGGTATATTTATGTCCTTGTAGATGACTTTTCTCGATTCACCTGGGTTCTTTTCTTAGCTTCAAAAACAGATTGCTTCAACGCATTCAAAGTCTTCATCAAACAAGTGGAAGTTGCGCTTGAGACGCCTCTCAAATCCATAAGATCAGACCATGGGACGGAGTTTCAAAACTCAGAGTTCGTGGCCTACTGTGATCAACATGGAGTCTCTCACAACTTCTCAGCTCCAAGGACTCCTCAACAAAATGGAGTGGTGGAAAGAAAGAATAGGACGCTGGAGGATATGGCAAGGACTATGCTCTTAGCCAATAGCGTCCCCAAGTACTTCTGGGCTGAAGCTATTGCTACAGCGTGCTACATTATCAATCGAGCCATGATCCGTCCTTTGCTGAAGAAGACGTCCTATGAGTTGCTGAATGGAAGAAAGCCTCGCATCGACTATCTCAGAGTCTTTGGATGCAAGTGCTTTGTTCACAACAATGATAAAGAAAGACTTGGAAAGTTTGACGCAAGAAGTGACGAAGCCATATTCCTTGGATACTCCCTCACCAGTAAAGCGTATAGAGTTTTCAATAAACGAACTCTAAAGCTTGAGGAGAGCATTCATGTTGTGTTCAAAGAAAGTTCTTCTCACAAAGATAAACCAAGTAAGAAAGAACGCTCATCTCCTCTGCAGCTGGATCACTCCGATGATGAAGTTGATTTCGGGTCCTCTGGAAAATACTATGTTCCTAAGGACGCTACTCAAAATCCTGAAGAAGTCTCAGTAGAAGTTCCCAGTGTTGTTCAGGAAGTTCCATCTCAAAGTGAATCTCCAGCTCAACATGAGGTCGCTGAATCAAGCCTACAAGGAGAACAGCGTCAAGAAGAGGACGCTCAACCTGAGGGGGAACTCTATGAAACTCTCAATGAAGACGACGGGTTTGACTCAGATGAATCTGATTGGACGGACCCTAGATGTACTCCTGTAAGGGACGATACTCATAAGGGATCCCATCTTTCGAGACTTCATTCAACGGATCAAATCATCTCAGATATGTCAAAAGGAGTTCAAACAAGATCAGCCGTGAATCAGTCCCTTAATGCTAACATAGCGTTCTGTGCCTTCAACGCCTTTGTGTCCTTAGTTGAACCTAAGAACATAAAGGAAGCACTCCAGGACGCTGATTGGATTCAGGCCATGCAAGAGGAACTTAATCAATTCGAAAGAAATAAGGTTTGGACCCTCGTCCCTCGTCCGAGAAACAAAAACATAATAGGGACGAGATGGGTCTACAGGAACAAGCTTGATGAGAATGGTCGCGTGTCAAGAAACAAAGCAAGGCTTGTGGCTCAAGGCTATAGGCAAGAGGAAGGGATTGATTATGATGAAACCTTCGCTCCTGTCGCCAGGATTGAAGCCATTCGCCTCCTCATCGCCTTTGCCGCTCACAAAGGGTTCAAGCTTTTTCAAATGGACGTCAAGACAGCCTTTCTCAACGGCAAGCTCAAAGAAGAAGTGTACGTCGCTCAACCTCCAGGATTTGAGGACGCTGATCACCCAGATCATGTGTACTTCTTGGACAAGGCACTCTATGGACTCAAGCAAGCCCCTCGTGCATGGTACGATAGGTTTGCGTCCTTCCTCTTGTCCAACGGGTACACACGAGGTAACATTGATAAAACCCTGTTCTTAAAGAAAGTTCTTAAAGATGTCTTAATTGTCCAAGTCTATGTCGACGACATAGTCTTTGGAAGCACTAACATGAAATTTGTAGAGGAATTCAAGAACTTGATGAGTAGTGAGTTTGAGATGTCCCTCATAGGAGAACTCAACTTCTTCTTGGGACTCCAAATCACTCAGCTCAAAGATGGGACGCGGATTCATCAACAAAAATACATCCGTGAAATGCTTGAGAAGTATGGGATGAACTCTTCAAAACCCATTGATACTCCCATCTCCCCAAACACTCGCCTCTATGCCGATGAAGAAGGCAAGAGTGTAGATCAAAAGCTCTACAGAGGAATGATAGGGTCCTTGCTATATCTTACGGCAAGTCGTCCCGACATCATGTTCGCTGTATGCTTGTGCGCTCGATTCCAAGCAAATCCAAAGGAGTCCCATATGCAAGAGGTCAAAAGAATCTTCAGATATCTCAAGGGACGGGATGACCTATGTCTATGGTATCCCAGAAGGACGTCCCTGAACCTGGTAGCTTACTCTGACGCAGATTATGCTGGCCATGTGGTGGATAGGAAGAGCACCTCAGGAATGGCACAATTCCTTGGCTCATGCCTTGTATCTTGGGGATCCAAAAAGCAAAACTCCGTGGCACTATCAACCGCGGAAGCTGAGTACGTTGCTGCTGCTTCGTGCTGCTCACAAGTCCTATGGATCAAGTACCAACTTGAAGATTATGGTACGTCCCTCAACACAGTCCCTATCTTGTGTGACAACACCAGTGCTATAAGTATTGCCAAAAATCCCGTTCATCATTCTAGGACGAAGCATATTCACATAAGGCATCACTTTCTTCGTGATAATGTTGAACTTGGATTAATTAGAGTGGATCATGTTAGGACTGAGGACCAAGTGGCCGATATTTTCACAAAAGCACTTGATAGACGTCCCTACGAGCACCTACGGTTGCTCTTGGGGATGATAACTTTTAAATGATCAAGTCCCGTTCTATTATTCCCTCCATGATTGGCTATGTCTTGTTGAGAACTTGTTTTAAGGTGTGTCATGCATTAAAGTCATCTTTAAAGGACGCTAGTCTAAGATATGTGTATTCGCTTGTGTCCTTGAATGGTATTCATTTCGCTTTTCATCTCAAGAGTATCCCTGATCACCCTACCCTCATCATAAGCCGAAATGATGGGAACTCTAAGCTTACCCAAGCCGACAATCTTGCAAACGCGTCCTACGAGCATTCCTTGTTTCACCTTTACGGGACGTACTTGCTTGATTTTCAAAAAAAAAAAAAAAAAAAAAAAAAAAAAAAAGGTTCTAAGTGATCAAAGGGACGAGTGCTAAGAGCTGAGAGTTGTCTGTATAGAGTTCTAATTACAGAGGTTGAGATCAGTGAATGGGACGCCGTGGTTCAGTTCTGTGTTGTGTAGTGTTGTGTGTTGAAAGGACGTCAGGTCAGAGTCCTTTGCAGTTGTGAGAAGTTTGAATGGTTGAAATTGGGAAGGTAAACCGTTTTAGCGAATCGTCAGCGAAAATCTCGGGATATGCGCAAACAGTGCTCAACAGCTGTATTCCTTAGCAAAGAAGAAAGCCACGCGTGGGAAGGCGGGTGGAGGAAGCTGTGTGTAAAGACCCTGTTACCCCTGACCGTCCAACTTCGTCTTCTTCCTATATATACCCACCTGTGCACTCCGAAAACCTTTCTTCGCTCATCTGCTGTTTGTACACTTTTAGAAATCTCTCTCCAAACCCTAATCCTCTCCTATTTAACCCATCTCAAAAATGGCCAACACAAGAGCCTCAAAGAATCCCTCACCCTCGTCGGCAGCGAAAAACACTAGCTCTTCGAGATCTCCTCCGGTGAAAGGCCGGTCATTAATGGAGTCGAGAGGCAGACCTTCCGGCCGACAAGAACCCCCTCGCCACCATTCCTCCTCTCAAAGCACCCAGCGCCGCCACTCCAACACCCCTCCTCAACCCCTTCGCTCCCAACCTCCTCAACCAAAACAACCATCCCGCTCTCAATCCAAAACCCAGCCGAAGAGGTTCTCATTTCTGGAGAAGCCCTTCAAACCCGAGCCTGAGCCAAAAAATATCACCAAAGCCTCTGTTTACAGTGGCTCAATTGGCCGGCTCCCCTCTCAACCCAAACGCCGTCCTCCCCTTGACCCTCTCATTGAGGACTGGCTTGAAAAGGAGCCTAGGACGCTCGCCAACATTTGTCTTAGGGCGTCCACTCACGAACATCCTCCTAAAATCCAACGCCTCCTCCACTACTTCATGATCACATATGTCAAGCCCCGCCTTCAAGAAACCAATCACACCAACCCACCGTTCATGGGGCCAGGAATCATTTCTGACTCATTTGGTGGAACCGTGGACGAGCTCGCCAAACTACTTCCTGATATAATGGAGTTTGTTGTGGCTCCTACGGGCTCCGTCCCTTCTCAAAAAAGGAAAAGGCCTTCCTCTCCCCCTCCGTCCAAATCGCTCCAAATTAAAGGCCCTTCCTCCTCCCCACCAAAGCCAGTCCCTTCCTCCCCTCCTCCTGCCCCAAAACGACGCCTCAAGACCTCTGCTCAGCTTGAGGGCGTCACGGATGAAGAAATGGCCGCCATTCGCCTCTCCGAAATTCAACTGGCAAAAGAGGAGAAGGCGCGCCAAGAGCAAGAGCAAGCAGAGAAAGCAGCCGTTGAGAAGGCGATCCAAGCGAGTATGCAGGACCTTCGTCAACTCCCTCCACCTCCTCCAAGGGTAGAGGACGCTCCTCAGGTCCAGGCCAAGGACGCTCCACAAGTCCAGGTCCAGGCCAAGGATGCTACCCCTGCTACTCTGCCGCCTCCTCCCTCTGCTCCGCTCAAGGTGAAACCGATCTCAGTGGTTCCGCCCAGCTCCTCCTCTGCTCCTCCCCCAAAAGCTAAGCTCCGCACTCCCTCTCCCTCTCCCCCTAGAGCTTCTCCTCCTCCTCCTCCTCCGCCTGCTCCGGCCGTCGAAGAAGCTGCTCAAGTTCAAGGGACGTCTCCTCCATCCGTTCCCACAGAGTCCTTGGCAAGGACTCCAGCGGTGGACGCGCCTCCCACAGAACAGGCGTCCACAGCTGAGGACACTACAATGGTTGAGTTCCAAGAACAACGGAACGAAGCCTCCGATGACGAGGACGCCCCTCCTCAGGATGAGGAACCTGAGGAAGAGAAGGGAGATGGAGATGAAGAAGATGGTGGTGATGAAGTGATCGTGAGCAATGGCTCCAAGCAGAAACGCTTCAAGAAAATCCTATCGCCGCTCCTCTTCACCGCCGAGTTTCTGGCAGAGAACCAGCGCCAAGAGTTCTTGGATCTTCTTGAGTTCCAGGGTTGGACGCACTTGGGCGCTGAGGCCGCTGATGTTGACCCTGATGAGGTTCTCCGTTTCTACTCAAAGTTCGAAATCACAGAAGTAAACGGGAAGCCTCAGGGGACTTTTGAAATCGATGGGGACGAGTACTCAGTTGCTGAGGGCACCGTCCGCAAAATGCTAGGCCTGCGTCCTTCTCCGCAAGATGCTCTACACGATCTGCCGTGCAAAAACTTTGGCCGTTTCTCCCAAGATGAAATCCTCAACAGAATATTCAATGGGAGACAGCCAGCTGCTAAGGATAGAGTTGCTCATTGCCTCACCAAGACGGGCGTCCTTGCGCATCACTTCATTGTGCGCATGGTCGTCCCCCGCCAAGAGAAGAAGTCCATTGTTCAGATCACTGATAGTATTCTCTTGGACGCTTTCTTGGAACGCAAGCCGATAAACTTGCCCCGAGTAATCTTGGAACACATGGGCAAGTGCACAGGAGGCAGGCACTCTCTTCCTTTCCCCGGCTTGGTCAAGCAAATTCTGAAGCAGCAGGGACTCTATGCTCCTAAACAAGAGCGTTCCTTTGGCATTCATTGGGACGTCAGGCAAATTACACTCCCTCCAGTTGGGAAACTCAGGTGTGATGAGCCCCTTCCGTCCGTTAAGCGCCAACTGGACAAGGAACGGAAAGAGGCTGAAAGGAAAGCCGAAGCTGAGAGGAGAGCTCAAGCTGCTGCTGCTGCTGAACCTGGAGAAGGAGATCACGAAGCTGAAAATGTCCAAGTAGTTGGGACGCCAGCTGAGGACGCTGCTGATGACGAGGACGAGCTCGATGGTATGAGCGTCCCTGATGAGGCTGAGAGGCACTCTACGAAGTATCTGATGGGCATGATGATCGAGAACCAGTGCATAATGATTGATCTAATTCAGCAGGTTCACGACACACTTCACGTCCACACAGACCTTCTTGAGCGCAACAACGAGCTCCTTGCCCAGAACAACCATCTTCAGGAGCAACACCTCAAAGCCCTTGGCAAGCGTCCCAGAAAATGATCACCTCCCCCCTCTCTAATCCTGAAACAATTTATCATTTCTTGAGTTTTTGTTAAGACAATGGGACGCTGTCCCCGTTTTGAACACTTATTGTGAATGTCTGTAATGAACGTTCTCGTTTCTCATTCTGAATGCCATTCACTACATTTGTGCTTCATTTTGTCTAAGCGTACCTTTCTTTAGTTATGACTTTGTGCTTGCATGCTTTTCGACTTGTTCTCCTTTTCGATGATGCCAAAAGGGGGAAGTATAGTTTTGCAGAGATGCGATTGTCCTTAAGTTATCATAGAAAGCATGTGTTCAGGGGGAATTTCGGCCAAGTCAAAAGGTCGTTAGTTAGGAATAAAATAGAACGCACTTAAAAGAATGTTTTGCATGCCAATCTAAGCTGAAAAGAAAATCAAAGTGTAGTTCCTCATGCTAAAAGCTTTACTTCTGTGTGCATTATTTGAAAGAGTTTGTCATCATCAAAAAGGGGGAAATTGTTGGGACGATATTAAGGACGTCAGTCGTTAATATCCAAACCAATAATAATCGTCCCTTGTTTTGATAATGACAAACTCAAATGTATTTGATAAGTTGTCCAAGTTTTGATCTCAGGTAAGTCCAGTGGACGCACATGAGCGAAAAGGACAACAAGTGAACAGCAGTCCCTATGCTGTAGGGACGCATGTTACCAGAACTTCCAAAGCTAAACGTAATTGGCGGAGTCCCTGCGCAAGATAGGACGGAGTCCTCATCAAGAAGGGACGCGCGCCAAAATACGGACGAAGTTCAAATTTAAATCAAGGCCGCCCCAACATGATTACATCATCGTCCGGCCTTAGTCCTCAGAAGGAAGCTTCCTTTGTCTGGGCACGTGTAGACAATGCCAAAGACGTCGCTTTCCCAGCAATGGTCCCCTACCCACGCGGAGGCTTCCCAAGCGTCAACAGAGTTGACCTCCTCAAGACGCTCATCGCACCGTTGATCAAAGATCGAGGATCCTGCCAAGTCTCAGAGGACGCTAGAGGACAAGAATCACTTCCGCTATAAATACTCTCCAAGGAGTATGCATAGCGGCATGTGTGTGCAAGAGTGGACTTTGAAGACTTTCTCTCAAGCTCTCCCGAAGCATTCAAGAACACGAACGAAGATCAAGAAGATCAAGTGAGCTTGAAGCAAGAGAAAGAAAGTCCAAACACATCAAATCCAAAACAAACCACAAATCAATTAGAGTTGTAGTTTGTCTCTCACAACGAACCGTGAGAGACGTGAGTGATAGCTTCCTTATAGCTAAGAGTGTTAGGTTACTTGTTAGGTTGAAAGGAGTGTTACTAGTGAGGCTAAGGACGGACGCTTAGCTCAGAGAAGTGTAACGACTCGCCTAAGTTGTAAGGACTCGCTCTTAATAAGATAAGGGACGGCTATTGAAAATCCTCCAACGGAGGTAGAGGTTTACCCATAAGACTAGTTGGTCTTAGTGGGGTTCCTCTATAAATACTCGTATCCACTTATCTTGTATTCTGTTAAGTCTATTTTCCGCTGCACTAAAGGACGCCCTTAACCCAGTTAAGGACGCCCTCATTAACTGACTTACGATCCATCAATCATCTACGTCGACGCTCGGGGGAGGTCTCGCCACCCCATTCTCCCAAACGACCCCCATGTTGCGTTGGAGATCAGGGGTGAAATATTTCACCCCATATTTCTCGCACGCTAAGAGAATCCCCGTCACGGTAGCAAGAGCTTGAACCGCGGTCGCATCCTCAATACGCCGGTTCATGTACTCCTGCAACTCGAGGAAGTTAGGGATCGCGTTCGCCAGCTTGGTGCTGGTCTCCTCCAGCTCCCCGGTCGTCGCCTTGAGCCCCACCACTTCCTTTTTAGAGGCCGCAAGTTCGGCCTTGGCAGCCTTGAGCTCTGAGGCATCCTTCTCCATTTGGGCACGTAGCTCGCCAAGAGAGGCCTCCGCGTCCTCCCGCCCTCGGACCGCCTCGTCCACCCGCGCCATCTCCTCGCATACGCGCTCGGGCAGGCATACCATCGCCGCGTTGATCTGCAAGTCATAACATTTCTTTAGCGCGGAAACGAAGGTCGCAAACGTTAAAACCAAAAAGCGGGAAGATCACATACCATATGGCCGTATTTCTGGCACTCCCCTTTGAGCTCTTCCGCGTTGAGGCTCCGGAACCACTCCGACTCCTGCGCGTAAACATGCTGGTTCTCCTGAAAGGTGGCCCAGCTCGGTCCGGGGCAGGCGAACCCCGCCACTTCGGCCCTTCACGACCAGTGGCGGCGTCTCCCACGGCCCGTCGCGATCTAGGCCGGACCCTTGGAGATCTCCAGGGGCTGGTCCTCCAAGCAGGCCACGTCCCCCCTGGTTTTCTTGACCAGCAGCCCCTCAGCACGGACCGCGTCCTCCGCGTTCTTGCGCTTCAGGGTGTCAACAGGAGCGCGTTTGTCTCGGCCCTCTTTGTGGGGACCCTTCCCTTTCTGATCAGGGGCCCCCTTCGCGGTAGCCTCCTTCTTGCCCCCTGCTTTGGTAGTGGAAGGGGCACCAGAGGCGGTCGCAGTAGACATCCCAGATGTCAGCGCCGCGAACACGTCCATATCTGCAAAAACAAGTCACAAATGATTAGACTTAACGCGTATAAAGCACAAAGAAAGCTTACGTCAAAATAAAACCGAGTCCCGAGAACAAAAATACCCTCGCCCGCGTGCTCCAGAGACTCGGTGGCTGACGAGGACACCTCGATCTCCCGAGGAAGCGCCGGCCTCAGGCTAAGCCCCGCGCGCTCGAGACGTTCCTGGGTCAGCCACGCTTGCTGCTCCCTCTTGTAGGGCGCAGCGAATGCTTTCTTCGCCGCGGAAGCCTCCTTCGACCCACTGCGTTGGCGTTTCTTATGATGGAACCCGCCAGGGACCATGGGGCAAAGCATATTCCCCCCTGGTAATCGTGCACAATAAACCATCTCTCTTTCCAACGCGGTCCGACGTTGGAGGGAGTGATCAGGAGGTTACAATGCGTGAGACTAAAATTCACAACCCCCTTGTTGTCCGCCTTGATGGTAAGGATTTGGGCCATATGCCTCGCGGAGGGAGCCTTACCGAGTTCCAGGCACCTAATGTGATATGCCGCAATGTAGCTCCAGCAGTTGGGTGCCATCGAGGCCGGGGCCAGATTGAGCATGGTCAAAAAGTCAGAGACGTAGCGAGGCAAAGGAAGCCGAAAACCCGCTACGAGGCTTGCCGCGTAGACCACCGAGCCCGCCTCGTAGACAGCATAGCTGTTACCCCCGTCCTTGGGTAACAGGAGTTCCACCCCCGCTGGCCAGGGGTATTCCGTCGCGATCACGGCTAGCTCATCCATGGTAAGGATGGTTTTCTTCCCCGTTGCGAGCATCTCCTTCACCTCGTATTCTCGGAGGTGCGCAGGTCTAGTCAGCCTAAAACGGGGAACTTCGGCCCTAACCCTAGTGATGTACCGTGAGGGAAAGCTTCTCGCGATACCAGATGTCGACGCCTCGTCGCCAACGGCCTCATCGTGAGGGTCGTGGGGCACACAGCGCGCCATAGATCGCGATGATGAGCCGCTCTTGCTGCGGGCGGCAGACACGGTAGTCGGGTCACTCTTACTCAGGCCAGCAGGCGATGAAAAATTATTCTGCGAGTCGCTCGCGGACATCTCCTGGTACTCCAATGAAAGATCAGGGGCGTAGAAGTCATCCCAATTTGTTACCTTATGACCGCGATCAATGCCTGAAGGGCAGGTATCACTGGACATACAAGGACCCCGAATCCAGGGCACGGAAGCAAAGAGGCTCCTGGAGGAAGAAGAAAGAAAAATAATATGTACGGGAAAGGGAAAAGACAAGCATGGGGAAGCAAAGAATGCGATGCATGTAAGCAAGAAATATATCTTATAAATAGCAAGTATGAAGAACGAAATAACAGCCGCGCATCGAACGCGTAGTAATAAGCGCGCTGTGTCAGAAAGACATTCCTCCGGATATGACAGTGATGGGACGGGACGTCGAAATAAGGACGTCACCCCCTTTTCCCCGCGCGTCACTTCGCCTTCTCAAGACGTTTCGCTTCCTGGCGACGTTTCGCCTTCCCGAGTCGTTTCGTCTTCCCGATGGGTTTTCCCATCCTCCTTGAGCCGCCAGGCGTAGCGTCACCAGCGGGCGACAACCGCCGCGACGACCCTTTACCAACACTGGGCCTGGACTATCGCTAGTGCAGGGGCGGCCGCCGCCCTTCACCACCCAAAAAAAAACCCAAAAAAAAACCAAAAAACCCCTCGGTGGAGCGATTTTCTCGAAGAGAAACCGCATCGAAAACCACCGGCGCCCAGCGGCAGTGCCACCACTGAGCTTAGGGAATCCCCGAAAAACCCAGCGAAGCGGAGAAATAAGGAAGAAAAGGGAGAAAGAGAAGAAGAAAGGGAGGGAGAACATACCGGAAAGGCGAAAGGAGCGTTGAGGGGGCGGCTGTGATGGTTGATGAAGCAGTTTCAGACGGCGGAGGACGAGCGTTTTTGAGAGCGAAAATGGCGTTTTGAAAGTTGAGGGGGAAGAATGAGGGAGACGAAGAGCGGAACCGCTCTTTTGTTTACCTCTCAACGGGCCGTGAAGGAGTGGGCTTCGTATAGCAGGCGGCCCACAAAGCCGTAAGGCCCAAAACAATTTCCCTCGCCATGCTCCTCGTCCTGCCGCCCCCATTCGCTCGCACATCACTAAACACCAGCGCGCTCAACACACCGCATATCCGGTTCAGAGTACTTTTCTTTAGACCCGTCCTCAAAAGGGCATCGAGGCCCGGTCCATGGGGTTATGTTGATACCAGGAACCGTCAACGCGGTCATACCACCCTACCAAGACAAAATGACACCAAGTATAAACACATCGGTGGCGTCGACCCCGATCCTTCCGACCATCGCGCTCACGCGGGCGTCAAGGCATCGATCCTCTTCAAAGTGACCTCCATGGTCGCCTTCATCGCGTTAAACATAGAAATCCCTCATTACGCTCCTCACCGTATAGTCCGCTCAAACATAGAAATCCCTCATTACTCTCATCGCGGTTGTATAGTCGGTCACGTCCCATCCAAGCAAGTGGGTTGGCAGTCACGTTCCATCCGAGCAAGTGGGTGTACGGCAACGTCCCATCCAGGAACAGAGCCGCGGCGCCGCCCTTAGAGGCCAATCAGGACGCGACACACGCTTAAGTACTATTCATCCCACATCGACGATTCGCCCAATCTCAACCTAAATCTCGCCTATAAATAGCGAGTTTCGCGCACTAAGTGGGGGATCGAAAAACCTCGCGAATCACAAGCATTAAATCTCGAGCTAAGATCATTGTTGTAACCCGATACACTCAACGCGATAGAGAGATCCTTGTTCTTATTCGCATTTGTAATCCTATACTCAATCCAAAAACACACCTCACATTACCACCATCGCGTTAGTTCTTAGCGACTAGATATAATCCCTCTTTTTGCCTGTTGACTCGGTTGATATACATATCTCATTGCTCTCATCGCGTTAAGATTCCTCCCGGTGTTTTCGGAAATCAACAGGGTGAGAATAAATTTTTTTTATATAAACTATAAAATGTTATGAATTTAAAAATTAATTAAATAAATGTTAGGTATATGACTTTCAATTTTTTTTTTCAATATCTGTTTGATTAAAAAAAATTAGTGTGAAAACAATGGCGGAGATAAAACAATGTTAGGTACATTAAATCAATGTTAGTTGGGTTCACGTTAAGATAGACTAGATAGTATGAAGTAATAAACACTACCTACGTAGTACTATACGCTGCGATGTTAGTAAGCTCAATTCGCACCTATGTAAAAGAAAATTATAGATAAAATTATTTAAGGAAAATAAAATTAATGATAAATAGTATGACTTTAAAGATAAAATTGAGAATTAGTCCTTGAGGAACCACTCAAGTACCAACTAGTCCTTGAGTGTAAACCTCTACCTCCTTGGAGGATTTTGTAATAGCTTCTTTCCTTTCTTATTAAGTTCTCTTACAATTACACTGGCGAGTGATACACTTCTCTGGCACTTAGAAGGCGTCCTTAAGTCCACTAGTAACACTCCTTTAAGCTTGTAATCGTAACCTCACTTAATCTACTAAAGGACGCTATCACCTCTTCCTTACAGTTCGTTGTAAGGACTCTCTCTCTCTTTTTGTTCTTTTCTATTACAAACAGTTTGTAGTTTTGTTGAACGCTTCTCGCTCGATCTAACAGCTAAGTCTCACTTGTTCTTAAGCTGTTCTTGGTGTTCTTGAGCAACTGACAAATTCTCTGAATATTCTCTGGAAGCGTCAAGTCACAATAAATACTCTGGAAGAGTATTTATAGTGACCTAGGGAAGGGCGTCATTCTCTGATGATCATGCCCTTGGGGACGATGCTATAGGGATCAGCTTCCACGTGTCTCTGGGACGATGAGGGAAGCTTCTTGGCAATTCCGTTGGACTTGGCTACAGGATCGGTCTCCACGTGGTGATGGACTAGTGTACAGGATCTGCTTCCACGTTGGACTGGTGTACAGGATCTGCTTCCACGTGCACGTGGAAGCAGATCCTGTACACCAGTCCATCAACACGTGACTATAGCTGTTGGGACGCTATCAAGGACGCTTGCGTACTTGTTAGTGTGCGCACAAACCGTCCCTTAGTTTTGATATGACAAACTCACTTTGATTCTAATAAATTTGTCCAAGTGTTCAGGAACGCTAGTGACTAAAAGGACAACAAGTGTATGGACGTCCCTGAGGATAAGGGACGCTAGCTACCAGGAAGTAAGGACCAGCGAAGTAACTACTTGAGCAAGGACGCAGTCCTAAGCAAGTAGGAACGCGAGCTTCAACTCTCAGAGCGTCCTTACTCAGCAGCCGACAAGATGACATCACTCGACAACATTTGATCATCCGGGACACGTGGAGACCGATCCTGTAGCAGAGTTCATCACCACGTGGAGGCAGATCCTGTAGCGGAGTCCATCACACACAGCTGGATACAGGAAGCTTCCTTTCATCACCGCCATACCACGCGGAGGAAGATCCTGTAGCCACGTCCACGAAGGGCATGATCGTCCCAGAGAAATGACGCCCTTCCCAAGTCCTATAAATAGCCCCAAGGCATTTATTGTGACGCTAACGCTTTCAGAGAATTTTCAGAGAATCAGAGAGAAAGCGACCTCGATCAAGAACACGAAGAACAAGCTTAGAACTACTCTAGACTTAGTGTTTGATCGAGAGAAAAGTTGTAACCAAAACCAAAACTTTTTGTAACCCAGAAAACCAAAGAAAAGAGAGAAGTCCTACGAAGTACTGTAGGACGTTGGGATAGAGTCCTTTAGAAGATTAAGCTCGCTTAAGTTGTAGGATTAAAGGATTCCTTTACTAATGGACTTAGGACGTACTCTAAGTGCCAGAGAAGTGTAAAGAACTCACCAGTACAACTGTAAGGACGCTTAATAAGAAAGGAAAAATCTATTCAAAAATCCTCCAAGGAGGTAGAGGTTTACACTCAAGGACTACTTGGTCTTGAGTGGTTCCTCTATAAATCACTGTGTTCTATACTTGTTAAAGTTCACCTGTTTAGTTTATTTCCGCTACACTTCAAGGACGCCCTTATACTTAGTAAGGACATCTCACTCTAAGGACGCCTTTACCCAAGTAAAGGACGTCCCTCTTTATACTAACAATCCAACAATAGCCGTCGCTATTTTACAATATTCATGTAGACGTGGTGATCATGATCAAGGCTTGTCTGGTGATGTCACCTTGTCGGCCAGCCTTGAGAGGACTCCTGTGTAATGATTAAGGACGGCGTCCTTTGTGAGATCATGCCAAGCCGCTTATTCAGAGATGTAGCGTCCTTACACCTTAAGGACGGCTACACAAACTTGTTGTCCTTTTCATAACATGCGTTACTGAAACACTTGGACAACTTATCAGATCAAGGCGAGTTTGTCATATCAAAACTAAGGGACGCCAGGCACAATATTAAGTACTAAAGGCGTCCTTAAGGTTGTCCGAACACATGCCCCCACTATGATTAAAATAATAATAAAATTTATATTTTTTTGGTCAAAAAAAATATGTAATTTTTTTTATATTGATTATAGCATAAAAACCATCTTTCTTTTCTTCGTTCCAAACTTCATTACGCAATTGGCTCGGAGATGGGTTAATGAATGATTGTTTGCTTACTTATATTGAAAAAGATGTAGTTAGGTGCATTGAAATTGAAGATGTTATTGTACGATTTCAAGAGATGGCGAATCGAAAAATGTGTTCGTAAGAAACAAATTAATATAAGTTTGATATTTTATATATTTTGCCCCATTTGGGGAAAAAGTCTGGGTCCGTCACTAGGTTGCACCCAAGGTTAATTAACCATTATACAGTATTCGCAGGACCTCACATGCGTGTATATATATAACATCATCATCATCATCATCATCATCATCATCATTTACCCAGTGGGAACCCGCAAACGCAGGATCTGGGGGGTTAGGATGGGGGCACCCCTGGCTTACGCAAAGGGGGTGCGCCCGAAAGACCCAAATGAAACTGAAACTCAGTATGTGACGATCATAACTGAATTTAGTTAAAGTGAAACATGTATAACATCAATTTCATCAATTTCCTAAAGTCATTAGAGTTTCCTTTGAAGACTAAAACCCACCAGAGTTTTATACATGTTTACAGGGACCAATCAATATATATTATAAAAGCCGACCATTTTCGAGCCACCACGTTGATTTTGGCCCCGCTTGATTATTTAATTTTTCCAACTCAAATAGATAATAACAAATTTATATCGTTTATTTTCCTTAATTATCTAATCCTTAATTTTATCTTGAAAGTCATACTATTTATCTTTAATTTTATTTTCCTTAAATAATTTTATCATCTTTCTTAATTTTTTAATTTTTTAAATTAAGGATATAAAGCAGAAAATTAAAAAAAATAATAGGAATTTAGAACTTAAAAGTCATGCTATCTATCACTAATATAATCCGATGTACGTGTTATCTTATTTATTATATCTATCACTTCAAGTTTATATCACTTTAGTCATACTTATTAATAACAGCAATTCTTTAGGAATTTTATTAGTATATAATATAAAATTAAATATATCTATCTATCTTATTTAAGTTGTTATCTATCTTTTAATACGGGTACAACTACATTTGCACACTCATTTTATCGTACATGTTTAACACTTATTTAAACATGTACGAATGTACGATAGATAGTGTATTAATTATATCAGATATACTATCTAGCACTTTAATACTTTTTTTTAAATATTAAATCATATCATTAAGTGGTTGTGATCTTATTTATTATCCCGTAAATATTACGATTAAAATAACTACATGCTTAATTTGCGGAAAATAAATTTAAAGATAGGTAGTATGACTGACTTTAAAGATAAAATTAAGGATTAGATAATTAAGGAAAATAAATGATATAAAATTGTTATTATCTATTTGAGTTGGAAAAAAAAATTAAAATCATGCGGGGCCAGAATCAACGTGGTGGCTCGAAAACGGTCAGTTTTTATAATATGTATATATATTGATTATTTTCTACATTCAACATATTATGTCTTTGAATATTTTACATTTTTAATAAGATTTTTTTTGGTCTATTCATACATATAGAGGCAAAATATTATTCATTAAATATTATGATTAAAATAACTACATATTTAATTTGGGTATATCAAGTTGGTGTTTTTCATACCAGAATATAAGTACATATAAATTGCATATTAATGTATTTTATGGACTATAAGATATAAGTACGTGATTTGCATAATAGTATATTCTCAATCAATCATTTAACAATTAAAAACTTCTAATATTTGATGAAATCAAACTATGTTAAAACTTTTATTATACATTTCACATTAATATTCTATTTATTATATATCAAATAACAAATTTAAAAATATAAGTCATGCATGGCACGACGGGTACAACTAGTTCAATTAACAAGTGCTAGCTTAGACTTGATTTGACCCAACCGTATCAAGATAGCTTATATTAATTCTAGTTAGAGCAACTTAAGGTAAGTTAACCAAATTAACCATTAGTAATCTAATCTACTGTAATACAGTATAAAGTAGAACCCAAGTCTTTGTAAAAATTTACGCCATGTCATCAGTCTTGAATAAAATAATGATTTTATTTTTGTACATTAGATTTTTTAAAATTTAGTTTTATATCTACTTGATACCTTATCCAATTTCTTTATATATCCACTTTATATCGTATCCAATTTCCTTATATTCACTTGATATCTTACCTCATTTTTTATTTCTTAATATTTTTTTCTAACATGATTTTTTTAACGTTATATCATTATACAAATAAAAAACAATCAATTGAATTTTTTATATCTTAACTATTCTTCTATTAATTAGTATACTTTTTCTCATTATTAAATATTGAGAAATAGTGAAAACAAATTCTCATGTCATGTCATCATATGTTAGTAGTATATTATATAATCATATAAATATAAACAGTTAAATAGAATTATCTTAAAATACATATATAGGTCAATAAGTTCGGACTCAGGTCTATTGTGTGTGGATTGTAAATTCTCTGTTTGGATTGTAAATTCTCGAGTTAAAAATAGATCCGTGTCAAAATTCAATCTTGAATCAGTTAATTCAGGTTTATATTTACATTATGCGTACATGGTACGGGGTTTGTACTAGTTAATTAATTACTAAAGAACCCTGTTTGAGCTAGAAATCTACCAAGCTAGATTGGTGACCCCTTAGCCTAGATCGGGCTAGAATTAAGCAATAAGAACTCAAGAGTTTTGGAGAAGAACGTGTAAATTTGTATATTCCTTGTGTAAAAACGAATGTATGCGTGTGTCTCTACAATGTGTGCCCCCTCTATGCATATATAGGGGTCCCTAAGATAGAGTATCTATAAGATATGCGACTAACTAGATAGATACCAATCTCACTAGATAGAATGTCCCTAAATACGATATAATTTCGGTTACATATGATAGAACTTTCATATACTCCGTGCAAGATACAATCTCGGCTCCATTCTTGAATTCCACCGGATGATTATGTGGGCTTCCCGTCGGCTGGTCTAGATCGCATCTTGGGCTTTTGGCGGCAGGGCCCAACAATACCCCTTTCAATTTGAAGTTGAATTTCAAATTCGAAATTCTAATTTGAATTGAACCAAATCTCTTCTCGTCTGATTCGTTTGCCTTGGAAACCGGCGTTTTGCATGTCATCATTACCCCTTATTTAAAACGCTCTAACCCCTTCTCTTATTGCGCAGAGGCTTGTCACTTCAACGCTTGCAGATACGAATTCTCCGCCTTTCTTTTCTTCTTCATTCCTGTCTTCATCCTCTTCTCTTCTTGTTCTCCCTCCTTCGAACCCTCTTTATCATGGCAGAAACCCCACTTTTCACTCCCTCCAATTCCCTCATGCCTCAAGATCAATTTGTCTGTGACCTTACGCCAGCGGACGTGGCAAGAATTGTGGCCATGGCAGGGTTTCCGGCAGGGGTTGTTACTTACTGCCCCCAATCCGAATTGATAAACTGGATTCTCCCCGGCTGGGTTTGCTTTACTAAATTCCCATTTTCATTAGGGCTTAGATTTCCTTTTCCCCCTTCATTAGAGATTTCCTTAAGGATCTTGGGGTTTCGCCATCTCAAATCATGCCCACGACATGGTGAATACTTAGATGTGTAGATGAGCTTGCTTCTAGGAAGGGAGTCGTTATGACTGTGAGCGAGTTCCTAGTTGCATACAAAGTCATCCCCACCGGGCCAGAAAGAATCACCCTTCATTCTAGAAACACAAAAGACCCCCTGATTCCTGGTGTGAAAACCCCAAACTCTGGGTGGCAATCCCGCTATTTCTTCGTAGAGAGACATTCCCTGGGGGAGTTAGGAGAGATATACAAAGACGTGTTCTTAGATGCGTGGAACATGACTTGTAAGAAACTAGCGCTTTTACTCTGTCTGTCTCTTTTGTTTTGCATTGTGTATCCATATTTACTTCCTAGAAAAGTATGTCTGACTTGTGCTCTGTTTTCTTCTTTGTGGTGCGTTGTTCAATGCCGAAGAACTTTAACGCTAAGTCGGCCGGTGGGAAAGTCATCAAGCTGTTGTTGACCACAAAGTCTGAAAATCGTACCCCTAGTAAGATTTTTAACGAGCCAGAGAAGTCGGCTGAGGATTGTCAACCGCAGAGCTCTAGCCACGACACCACTGATTTGGAACTCTCCGCTCGCCGTAAGTGTGTCTAGTACTTCTAAGCCTGCTACATCTGGTAAACCCTAGCAACCTTCTTGTGCTGTATGTTGTATTCCTAGTCGACGTTTTGTTAAAAAATCTTCAATATTCATCCCCTGTATGTTGCCTAGGTCGTCCAAGAAACACATCCACCGATGTGATGCTATAGAGGATGCTGAGATTGCACACTTCTAACCCGTCTCTACCCCTTGTGCCTAAGAAGGAGGCGAAAGAGGAACGCCCTTCCCTGAAATGTACAGCTGAGACTCACTTGACCATTGATTTGTCCAAGGAAGATGTGAAGGACTTCTGGGGTGCTGTTCTGGATTCCGTTCCTAAAAACGTTAGGGCTTCCTTTGCCAGTCATGCCTTTGAGACGGCTCTTGCTCATTCTAAGAACGCGATGATGAAGGTGACCTACCCTTCTTGCCCTTTTCTGCGTTTAGTGTCTAGTATCGGTGCTTATCCGCAACCCTTTAAAGTTTCTGACTTATGGCTATGTTTATTTTACTTCGTAGGAGACTCAGGATTTCGCAATGGCTGTTGAATCGTGTACTAACGAGATGTCCGTGCTAAGATCAAAGGAGAAACATGCTGCTGATTCGGCGATAGAGGCCGGCGTCAAATTCGCGATCTTCAAACCCAGCTTGACTCGCAGAAGGCCTTGGTCTCTCGCTTGCACGGAGAGACGTCTGGCCAGGCCGAAAAGATCACAGCCCTGCATGGTACTATTGATGCTTTCTCCGAGGATGTGGTGAGAATAGCAACCTATTACTCAACCAAGACCATGATCGAAATCCTGGATGATGTCGCGAGTGGTAGGGGGAGCGCTAGAATCTAGAGGAGCTTAAGAAGACCTTTGATGAGTTGTTCCCACCAAGTTCCAAGATCCCCGGTGAAGACTTTCTGCCAAGCGATGAGCTAGCTAATGATGCTAACTCGTCCCCACCTGCGGATGATGCCCCACTGACTAGAGACGGTGAGGAGGGCCAGAAAGTCGAGGATGCCGGTGTCTCTGATCCCCAAAAGTCTTGCCCGGAGGAGTAATTGGTCTTTATGTGTTTTTAGTTTCCGTACTATGTTCTAAGTACTTAAACAGGCGATGCTTAGGCCGATGAAACTTTGTTTTTTAAGGGGAAAACTTTGTACCCCTAGTACTTATTTGGTGATGTTTGACTTTTATCTGCTTCTTGTATGGCTTTATGTTTATTGCGATGCATGGCTTCGAGGTCCCTTGATCTTGCGCGTAAGTTTAGATTAAAACTGGTAAGTTGAGATTTCGTAAGACCTCTCTTAAACCATCTGTGAGTTTCTGGGAATAGGTGTGGCGTTTACCCACTGGCGTAAACACGATGCATTCGACACTAATCCTCAGGCGTATCTCTAGAAGTCGTTTCTAGGATAACGCGTAGTCCACGCTTGAAGTGGGAGCGAGTAATATTTCGCTTTATAGATTTGGATCGACTATCCTTTATCAACGTTTGGTGATGATGATGTCATCATCCTTCTAACAGTGTAAGCGTGTTTTGCCTGGTACCCCGTGTATTTAGGGAGGCAGATTATATTTCCTAGGACCACCCCTAGGAATGATCGTGCTTACTTGTGCATGCTCATGGAACAATAATCGATGTGTTGTTAACAATCTATTTTTACGATTTTATAGAGGCGCAGCCGTGGTAAGCCTTGTTATAGGCCTCTGTTTTTAGAAGACGATGAGTATACCTCTAGAGACGACGTCTAAAGATAGCTGTGTGATTAATTCGAAGTTCACTGTGATCAACACAGTCCGAAGTGTGAGCGTTGACGAGGTCAGTACCCCTTGTATTTCTAGGGGAGAACCGTTGTGTCCTAGAGATTATGTCTAGAGAAGTGCGTTTGTATTTGCTTGTATGAGTTTTGTGAAGGTATCTAGTGCGTCTCAACGGTTGCCCTTATGATATTACTTAAAAAACAAGCTTGTTTATATGATGTGCTAACGTTAGCTTATGATGTCAGTCGTTGATAGGTTATCTAGATTGTACAACCGTATTGTTCTTGTGGATTAATCCGTTCAATGTGTTTGTCGGGCGATTTGTGCCTCATTTATGTTTTATGGATCCAGTTGTTCGTGCGTGCGCTGTAAAAAATACTGGCGATACTTGCCTAGGTCACTTATGGGCCTAATAATGTCGTTCGCGAGTTTTGCGACAATACTGGCGATAATTGCCTAGGTCACTTATGGGCCTAATAATGTGTACGTTGCGCGCGTGTGTGCGGCGTAGTTGCCTCTTCGTAGCCTGATCGGGGCTACAAGGCATAAACCCTGGTGAAGGTTTCTAGTATCGTGGGAATTTTGCAATGATTGCTCTCAGGGAGCGTGTTTATATGTCAAGAGTATAAACAAAGAAATATGCTAATTAATATTTATTCATCAATCAAGAAATAACAGTAGTGTCTTAACTAATGCTATATGCTAAGGCTAAGATCTAGAAAGAAAAGTCGGGTGATGCTTCGGGAATCCCTTGTATCATACCGAAAAAAGAAGAAAATCCAAAACCTTCTAATATGCTAAGTAAATGAGATTAAGTTCTAGAAATAATACTTTTTGAGGTGAGTGGCGTTCCAACTTTGAGGCACTGCTTTCCCATCCTTGGATTCTAGCTGGTAAGCTCCCTGCCCTACCACGCGTGTGATCTTGTAAGGTCCTTCCCATCCAGGTGCTAATTTTCCTGCGTTGAGCTCTGCTGTATTCCGGAATACTTTGCGAACTACCCAATCCGAAACTCGAAAGACATGGGCTCGTACGTTCTTATTGTAGCTCCTGGATATTTGTTGTTGGTATCTAGCTATCCTAATTTGAGATGACTCTCGTAGCTCTTGGACCGTGTGTTGGGACGATATTAAGGACTGCCTTGTACTTAATATTGTGCCTATACAACCGTCCCTTAGTTTTGATATGACAAACTCACTTTGATCTAATGAAATTCTCAAGTGTTCAGGGACGCTAGTAATGAAAAGGACAACAAGTGTATGGACGTCCCTGAGGTGAAGGGACGCCATCTCTCAAGTGTAAGGACAAGCGAAGTTGATACTTGAGCCAAGGACGCAGTCCCAAGCAAGTAGGAACGCTAGCTTCAAGCGTCCTTACAAAGGCAATCAGACAAGACTTCATGGAAGCCACATGGAGTCCTCTCGACAAACCTTTATGGGAAAGAGTGCAAGACCCACGCTTGTCAGGAATATTCTGTAGACAAGTTCTACAAAAGTCACCACGTGGAAGATTATTCCTGTTGCAACGACAGGCCTTGCTCAAACACGTGGAAGCTTATTCCTGATCACTGTTGCAACGTTCCAAAGACAATCAACACGTGGAAGCTTATTCCTGATCACTGTTGCAACGTTCCAAAGACACTATAAATACCCCGTGGGTGTTTATTGTGTAAGTTAAAAAAAAGTCTTCCACAGAGAGCTTCCAGAGTATATAGCAAAGTAGAAGCAACCTCGATCAAGTACACCAAGATCAAGTCAAGAACTCACGAAGACTAGGTGTTAGATCGAGTGAAAGAGTGAATCCAAATCTCAAAGTGTTTGTAAAAGAAAAGAGAGAGAAGTCCTTACGAAGTACTGTAAGGACGTGAGTGAGTAGCGTCCTTTAGAACATTAAGCTAGGTTACTGTTATAGGCTTAAAGGAGTTTTTACTAGTGGACTTAGGACGTACTCTAAGTGCCAGAGAAGTGTAAAGAACTCGCCAGTATAACTGTAAGAACGCTTAATAGAAAGGAAAAGGCTATTCGAAAATTTTCCAAGGAGGTAGAGGTTTACACTCAAGGACTGCTTTGGTCTTGAGTGGTTCCTCTATAAATAGACGCGTTCCTTACTTATTTCCTCTTCCTGTTTAGTCTTGAATTTCCGCTACAAGTAAAGGACGCCCTTAATACTTGTTAAGGAAGCGACAAAAGGACACCCTTAACAGTAAAGGACGTCCCTTAGTAGACTAACGATCTAACAATTGGCATCAGAGCAGGCGCTCTAGATTTCTGTTGAGTTGCAGGTAAAGATGGAAATGGAACCTATCGGAATTAGTAGCATGAAGCCTCCGCGCTTGACGGATGGCAGTTTCAATCGCTGGAAGACAAGGTTCGAGAACTTTGTGAGAAGTCAGAACTATCAGTGCTGGAGAGTAATTAAGAACGGTGATCTGAAAGTCCCCCCTGCCAAGGAAGGCAAGGAGGAAGAATGGGGTCCCGATGAGTTTAAGTTGATGGAGACCAATACAAAAGCAATATGCTTCTTGCAGACGTCCCTCTGCGAAAGGGACGCCACCAGAGTAAGCATTCTGCCTACAACTAAACAAAAGTGGGAAGCACTAGAAAAGTACCACGTAGGGACGCCAGAAATGAAAGAAGATGTCCAGCTAGAAGCAAAGAGGGACTTCTATGCATTCAGAATGCTTCCAAATGAAACAGTCAAGGACTACTCCTTCCGCTTTGAAGGTCTTATTAACAAGTTGAAGAACTTGGGAATCCCTGAGGCTGAAATATCAATGAGGAACAAAGTCCAAGTGTTAATCGATGGATTAACAGGAGTGTGGAACTTTGATAGGACTACCTTCAAAGAGAATCAGGCCAACAAGAGTCTTGAAATGGAAGAGATCTATGGGAAGCTGAGGCAGTACGAAGCCAGAAGAAATGCAGATAATGCTGAGATTGGAAGGAACCCTCAAACTGATCTAGCTTTGACTATGGCATCAAGGACGCCAGAGTATACAGAGTACCTTCGTCGGCATAACGAGTTAGCCTTGATGATGGACGCTAAAACGAAGGAGCATCGTGAAAACCTGCGTCTTCAAGCTTTGGTAGAACGTCAAGGAAAGATAGAAGAACAACTTTCTGAGGAAAAAGAAGTCGCTCTCTTGCACAAGACTTTGTGTTCTTGGGCAAAAAGGAACAAAAACTCAAAGATGAAAATGTCTTTTAAAAAGGAGAGTCTCAAGTACTCAGAGGTTGAGATGAAGGAACTCACTTGTTACAAATGTAACAAGAAAGGCCACTTTGCTAAGAACTGCAACTCTGGAATGTCTTCAAGGGACTTCAAGAAGAAAGCTCTCAAAGATGCGTACGCAGCTGCCTGGGACGATCTCAGTTCTGACGATAAAGGACCGTCCAATGAGGTTGCATACATGGCCATCGAGGACGCTCTAGAGGTTGAAAAGGACGCCTCTGAAACTGAACAAGAGATAACCCATGATTCTATGATAAGTTCTTTAGACAAATGTTCTAAGCCTAAGCTGATTAAACTTATTGCTCAAATCATGCAAGAAAGTTATGCAATGAAAGAAAGGCTTGATGAACTTGAGGACGCAAACATTTTAGTTGAGTGTGAGATGTGTAGTACTATGACTATCCAACTAGAGTCCTCAATTGAAGAAACAAAGTCCCTTAAAACTGAAATCATGTGTCTGAAACTTGAGAACGCCAATCTTAGGGAAGAGGTTAAAGTTTTAGGAAAGAGTCCTATAACAGAAGTAAAGCCTGTTGTGTTTGTTAGTGCTAAACGAGGACTAGGTTATGAGTCGGACTCTAAGAACTCCCTTCCAAGTGACTTTGAATCTAGCAAAACATCAGAGTTGGAACTAGAGAGAGAGAAAACTAAAAACCTTCTTGAACGTATTAGAGTCCTTGAGAGTGGTGAAAAAGGGCTAAAGGACTACTATACTAACTCCACTAGCCACAAAATTTACAAAAGAATTGCTAAGGGAGAACGTTCAAAAGTTCTAGGACTTCATTTCAAAAGTTCTAGCCACAAAATTTACCCAAAGAAGATGGATGAAAATAGGATCCAGCGTCCTAACAAGAAGTATTACCTCGGTGATTACTATAGGACGTGTTGGTACTGTGGTCAGGGTGGTCATTACAAATATGATTGTGTTAAACTAAAAGACGACCTTGAACATGGCAAAGATGCTAGGACTAAAAATGAAATTGATGAGTCCGTCCCTAAGAATTATGCAAGGCGTCCTAGACGTTCTAGGACTTCATTTAGAAAGCATGCTACGTCCAATGATGTTAATCTAAATGATTATATGCCAGAACCAGAGTTCTTTTATTGTAACGAACCAAGTAAGGAACACCTTGCCTGGGTCGCCAAAAACTAACTCTTTTTAACAGGTGGAAGTGAGAGGAAGCCCGTGGATCATTGATAGTGGCGCCTCAAATCACATGACAGGAAGGCAAATCCATCTCACTTCTATTCAAAATAGTGCCACGGGAGGGACTGTCTAGTTTGGCAACAAGGGCAAAGGAAAGATCAAAGGGACGGGCATTGCAAATCTGAATGCGTCCATCAAAGCATCCAATGTTAGTCTTGTTGAAGGACTTGGCTGCAATCTCCTTAGTGTCTCTCAAATATGTGATCAAGGTGAAAACCTAGTTACATTTGACTCAAAGGAATGCCTTGTTATCAACAAGAAATCAAACAAAGTTGTTCTCAAAGGAGTACGCCAGAACAATGTCTACATCTTCAATCAAAAGTTCAAGCCTGCTTCTGAGTTGTGCCTGTTTGTTTCAAAGGAGGACGCTGACCTCTGGCATCGCCGTCTTGGTCATGTTGGACTAAGCACAATCCTTAGGCTATACCAACAAGATCTTGTGCGAGGACTTCCCCGAATCGATCCTGAGAAAGATGAACTATGTGAAGCTTGTATCAAAGGGAAGCAAACAAGAACGTCCTTCAAGTCCAAAAATGAAGTAAGTACGAAGAAGACCTTGGAACTTCTTCATATGGATCTTTGTGGACCCATGAGGACGATGAGCTACGGTGGAAAGAGGTACATGTACGTTCTAGTAGATGATTTTTCTCGATTCACTTGGGTTCTTTTCTTGGTGACAAAAGCAGATTGTTTCAACGCATTCAAAGTCTTTATCAAACAAGTAGAAGTTGCCCTTGGGACGCGCTTAAAAGCCCTACGATCAGACCATGGGACGGAGTTCCAAAACTCAGAGTTCCTGGCCTTCTGTGATCAAAATGGTGTCTCCAACAACTTCTCAGCCCCAAGGACTCCTCAACAAAATGGTGTTGTGGAAAGAAAGAACAGGACGCTAGAGGATATGGCAAGGACTATGTCGCTAGCAAGTGGCGTCCCCAAGCACTTTTGGGCCGAAGCCATTGCTACTGCTGTCTACATCATTAATCGTGCCATGATCCGTCCTCTGCTAAAGAAGACATTCTATGAGTTGTTGAATAGCAGAAAGCCTCGCATAGACTATCTACGTGTTTTTGGGTGCAAGTGCTTTGTTCACAACAATGACAAAGTGAGACTTGGAAAGTTTGATGCAAGAAGTGATGAAGCAATATTCCTTGGTTACTCCCTCACAAGCAAAGCCTATAGAGTTTTCAACAAAAGGACTCTTAAACTTGAGGAGAGTATTCATGTTGTGTTCAAAGAGAGTTCTTCTCACAAAGAAAAACCAAGTAAGAAAGAACGCTCTTCTGCACAACAGCAGGACGACTCTGAAGACGAAGTTGATGATTGGTCCTCAGGAAAATACTATGTTCATAAGGACAGCAACACAAATCCAGAAGAAGTCTCAGTGGACGCTCCTAGTGCTGATCAAGGAGTTCCCTCTCGTAGTGAATCTCCAGCTCAACAAGACGTGGCCGAATCAAGTCAACAAGGTGAGCAACGCCATGGTGTGGACGCTCTCTTTGAGGGGGAACACGCTGAGGACAATGTTCAAAACGAAGATGATGATTCGGATGACAGTGTTGATCCAAGATTTGCTCAACTCTTTCAAAGGGAGTCCCGCCTTACTTCATATCATCCAAGAGGTCAAATTGTGTCTGATGCTTCAAAAGGAGTTCAAACAAAGTCAACTGCAAGCAAGTTCTAGAGTGCAAATTTGGCTTTTTGTGCCTTCAATGCCTTTGTGTCCATGATAGAGCCCAAAAACATAAAGGAAGCACTTCAAGACGCTGACTGGATTCTAGCTATGCAAGAAGAACTCAATCAATTTGAAAGAAACAAAGTGTGGACCCTCGTTCCTCGTCCCATAGGCAAAAATGTAATTGGGACGCGCTGGGTGTTTAGAAACAAACTTGATCAAAGTGGACGCGTGTCTAGGAACAAGGCAAGACTGGTGGCACAAGGATTCAAGCAAGAGGAAGGCATTGATTATGATGAGACCTTTGCTCCTGTTGCTAGAATTGAGGCCGTCCGTCTTCTTATTGCCTTCGCCACTCACAAAGGATTCATGTTGTTTCAAATGGACGTCAAGTCAGCCTTCCTTAATGGAAAACTAAAGGAAGAAATGTATGTGCCACAGCCCCCTGGCTTTGAGGACGCCAATCATCCAGATTTTGTGTACTACCTCGACAAAGCTCTCTATGGACTCAAGCAAGCTCCTCGTGCATGGTACGACAGGTTTGCGTCCTTTCTTTTGTCTAATGGTTACATAAGAGGTTCAATTGACAAAACTTTGTTTGTAAAGAAAGTCCACAAGGACATTTTGATTGCCCAAGTCTATATTGATGACATAGTATTTGGAAGTACTAACTTGAAACTTGTAGAGGACTTCAAATCTTTGATGAGTAGCGAGTTTGAGATGTCGCTCATAGGGGAACTCAACTTCTTCCTGGGGCTTCAAATCAACCAACTCAAGGAAGGGACGCGTATTCACCAACAGAAGTACGTCCGAGAGATGCTCGAGAAGTACGGCATGAATGCGTCCAAGCCTATTGTTACTCCTTGTTCTCCCAACTCGTGTCTTTACGCAGATGAGCAAGGGAAGGACGTTGAACAAAAGCTCTATCGTGGGATGATTGGTTCTCTACTCTATTTGACCGCAAGCCGTCCAGACATCATGTTTGCCGTTTGCTTGTGCGCATGCTTTCAAGCAAATCCAAAGGAGTCCCACATGAAAGAAGTCAAGAGGATCTTCAGATATCTTAAGGGACGCGACGATCTTTGTCTATGGTATCCAAGGAAGGCGTCCCTCAAGCTTGTTGGCTACTCGGACGCTGATTATGCTGGTCATGTTATTGATAGAAAAAACACTTCGGGAATGGCACAGTTCCTTGGTTCATGCCTTGTCTCGTGGGGATCAAAGAAGCAGAACTCTGTGGCGCTTTCAACTGCGGAAGCTGAGTACGTTGCAGCTGCCTCGTGTTGTTCACAAGTCATTTGGATCAAATATCAACTTGAGGACTATGGTATAACTCTTGAAACCGTTCCTATTCTTTGTGATAATACTAGTGCTATTGAAATTGCTAAGAATCCTGTTTTTCAATCTCGCACAAAGCATATTCATATAAGGCATCATTTCCTGCGAGATAATGTTGAACTGGGACTCATTAGTATGGGACATGTGAGGACTGAGGACCAAGTAGCTGATATTTTCACTAAGGCGCTTGATAGACGTCCCTTTGAGCATCTCAGGTTGCTCTTAGGGATGATAACTTTTAAGTAGCAAGTCCCGTTCTACTATTCCCTCAATGCTTGGCTATGTTTAGTAGATTCTAAGTGTTTAAGGACTATCATGCATTAAATTCATCTTTGCAAGGACGCTAGTCTAAAACTTTACTTGTGTGCTACTTGGGAACGCCATTCAATTTTCTCTATTTGTCTTGAAAAGAGTCCCTGATCACCCAACCCGCATCATAAACCGAAATGATGGGAACTCTAAGCTTACCCTAGCCGAGAACTTTGCAAAAGCGTCCTATGAGCTTCATATTTTCTTTACGGGACGCACTTGCTTGGTTCTCAAAAGGTTCGAAAGGTGATCACAGGGACGTTTGTTAAAAGAGAAAAACGTGTTAAGTCAAAGAGGACGCCATTTGTTCAGTGTTTGCTCAGGACGCCAGTTATTCAGAATTCGTGAGTAGGGACACCGTTTATTGAGATATGATAAGGCAGTTTTGGAAGGTGAATCGTCGTGAGATTTGAATTTTTGAAATTTGAACTGTGTGTGTGGAAGACAGTTGTAAGCGCCCAATCCTTAAGGGGGAAGTTTTGCCACGTGTTGAACAGGGAACCATTGTACTATTTACAAGCGTACCCCTGCCCCCTCTATATAAACCAACTCCTCCTCCCACTCAAAGTTTACCGTTTCCAAAAACCTTCCTTGCTCTCAAAATCGCTCTGCCTTCTCTCTAAAACTCCGATCACTTTCTCTCACAAGAAATTCACCGGAAAATGTCTAACCTACGAAGGGACGTGGCCGGATCTTCAACCGGCGGGAAGAAGCGAAGGTTGGTGAAGTCCCACACTATCGAAAAGCCAGGGCAAATCAAGCTTAACGAATCACTTGTGGACTTCATCAACAAAATGCCAGGGACGCTCTATAGATTGATCAGGGAACGCATGGGAAAACCTGATGTACTGGCGGACGCTCAAAAGTCCAAGAACTATAAGATGTTCATCAACAGGTTTATCCTTCCCTCTCTTCACATGAACAACTATAAGGATCAGGCTACCACAAGTGACTTGCTCTTTATCGCCCAATATGGTCCTAAACACCTTCCCACCCTTCTAGACCTAATTCCAGACCTTTATAATGCCGTCCTTCCGGACATTCCTTTCTATCCCACAAGCTCCCCTGCCTTCAAAATGTTGGAGAACACCAGACCTTCCCCTCCTCCACAAAACGCTCCACAAAAAATCTTGCCAGCCAAACGCCCTGCCCCTCCACCGTCCCCTCTTTCAAAATCTTCCAAACCCACCTCTTCCAAATCAACACAAATCGTGGATAAGTTTCCACGTGAACTCTCAGAGGGACGGAGCAAAAAACAACATGATAAACGGCCCCTCAAAAAGGCCAAGACCTCCATCGTCCCTCCCTCCAAAAGGCCTAGCACCACAAAAGGCCCGTCCTCCACCCAAAAACTCTCAAAGCCTGCCCCTCCTCCTCCGTCCATTCGCATTGAACAACTCCCAACTCCTCCACCCTCTCCCCCCAAAGATCCCAAAGACATGGCCCTCATTCCCTTTTGCCCCTCTCCAATAAATTTCGCCAACTTTCCCTCTGCAGCAGCTCACATCTCTCCTCCAAAGACCCTGAAACCCCCAGATCCAAGCGTACCTCCTCCGAAAGGGACGCTCAATCAGCTCCAGAGGACGCCGAGGCCCGTCCTGCCGCTGAGCAAACTGTCCAAAGAAGGAAGGCTGGGGCAACTCCAAAGGTCTTTGTACAAGAGGTTGTTGAACCTGAACATGTGCCGTCCTCCTCCAGCTCTTCTTCTTCTAGCTCCTCTTCAGAGAGTAGCGATAAAGGGACGCCCAACGTTGAGTCCTTCCCATTTGTTGATATTATTGGGGACTCTAACGATGAGGCCGAGGGAGCAGACAAAGCAATGGAGAAGGAAACTACTGAAATTGTTGAAGTAGGTGAGGACGCTGGTGGGCACCAGGTCACTCAAGAGAAGGACGCCGAGCTCAGTCTGGAAGATGCGCTCGCGCGTGATGCAGTGGAAGTCCCAACCTATGACCTTCCCAACCTACCAATCCTTCATCCACAACCCATCTCTCAAAATCAACCCCCTCCCCTCCAAGAACCTGCTGAACAGTTGGACGCTGAACCGACTGAAATAGCGCCTGTTGATGCTGCACATGACGCTCAAGAGCCAGACCAGCCGTCCCAACAGTCTCAAGATGCTGTGAATGATGCCTCAGGTGGAAACGCTGATGAAACTGAAAACGTCCAAGGCACAGAGGACGGTGGTGATCAAGGTGCTGAGGACGCTGAGAATGAGGATGAATCTGAAGAAGAGGACGACGATGATGATGAGCCTGCCTCTCCGAAGAGGAAAGGCAAAAAGAAGCAAAACGACGATGAGCCGGTCAACATACTTGGTCCCCTTCTTTTCAAAGAGGACTGGCTCGCGTCCCATGATGATGCTGACATGAAAGAGTTCTTGGAACTCCTGCGCTTCCAGGGCTGGACCAACCTGGGACTGCAGCCTGCACAAATCAACAAAGATCAGATTCGTCAGTTCTTCAAAACTTTGCGCTTCAAGCCCAAGGACAACTCCCTGCACTTCAAGATCGAGGGAGAGCCGGCTTCCATAACTGAACGCCAAGTCCGCAATTACATGGGACTCGCAAACAAGAAGCTGCCGTCCAATGCCCTTAGCTCTTTGCCTACCAACGGATTTGATGACTGGGAAGCCGCCAAAGTTGATGAGCTGCTCGAGCGCATTTTCTGTGGCAAGAAGCCTCAAGGAACTGATAGAGTGGCGCACGTCCTTTCTAAGACTGGGGCGATTGCACACTACTTCATATGTCATGCCATAGTCCCAAGGCAAGAGAAGAAGAGCGTCGTTCAAACCAACGACTGCATACTACTGGACGCCTTCCTCAATCGCCGTCCCATAAACCTTGCACGCATTGCCATGGAACATATGGCTAAGTGTGCCAAGAAGAAGCATGCCCTGCCCTTCCCTGGCCTCGTCAAAACCATCTTGGAACAACAGGACGCTTATGACAATTCCTTGGAAGAAGAGGTTCTTGGTATGCACTGGAACTAGAGAAAGGGACTTCTCAACATTCGCAATTCTGAACAGCTTCCCTCAGTCAAGAAGTAGATAGCGGCAGAAAAAGCAGCTGAACAAGAACGGTTGGCAAAGCTGGCTGAAGAAGAACGCCTTGCCTCCACTGAACAAGGACTCGCTGAGACTGGTTAAGAGGACGTAGCTAACTTTGATGTTTTAGACCAGATGCTACTCAGGGACTCGTCTCCTACCCTTCCACAAATGGACGCTCCCTTAAGCAGTTCAGGTCCTCAGCCCATTCCTCCTCCAGCGAATCCCTCTGAATACCCGCCTCAAGAGCTAATGGCCGCGATCCTTCACAATCAGTGTATCATGATTCAAACCTTGAAAGAGTCTGCGGAACTCCACGAGAAACTTCTCAAGTTCTATCAGGAGTCCTCCAGCAGACGTCCTGAATGATCGCCGTCCCTCCTCTTTCATCCCTCAAACATTTTGTGCCTTTGCTTCTTTTATTTTCAAACACTGATATTTTGGGTCTGTAATGACATACTCTATTTCCTTTGAATAGCATTTCTATGGTTTGCAAGCATTTCATTGTTCAAGCGTTTCACTGCCTATAATTGTGTTTTTATGCTAACGTCCTTCTTCACTTGTTATCCTTTTCGATGATGTCAAAAGGGGGAAGTGTAGTTTTGCAGAGATGCGCTATAGATTAGTTATCTAGAATAAGCAAGTGTTAAGGGGGAACTATTAGCGAAAGGTCTAAGGAACGCCAGGCTAGAATAAATAGAGGACGCTTGAAAGTTTCCTAGGATGTTACTCTATCCCTAGGATCCAAATGCTAGAAAAGATCAAAGGATGAAAACTTGTGCTTATAAAATTTTGCTAAGTCCCAGAAGACGCTCTTTAAGTTTTCATGCATGCTAAGTTCCAATGTCAAAACTATTTTGCCTAGGGTTTGTCATCATCAAAAAGGGGGAAATTGTTGGGACGATATTAAGGACTGCCTTGTACTTAATATTGTGCCTATACAACCGTTCCTTAGTTTTGATATGACAAACTCACTTTGATCTAATGAAATTGTCAAGTGTTCAGGGACGCTAGTAATGAAAAGGACAACAAGTGTATGGACGTCCCTGAGGTGAAGGGACGCCACCTCCCAAGTTTAAGGACAAGCGAAGTTGATACTTGAGCCAAGGACGCAGTCCCAAGCAAGTAGGAATGCTAGCTTCAAGCGTCCTTACAAAGGCAATCAGACAAGACTTCATGGAAGCCACATGGAGTCCTCTCGACAAACCTTTATGGGCAAGAGTGCAAGACCCACGCTTGTTAGGAATATTCTGTAGACAAGTTCTACAAAAGTCACCACGTGGAAGATTATTCCTGTTGCAACGGCAGGCCTTGCTCAAACACGTGGAAGCTTATTCCTGATCACTGTTGCAACGTTCCAAAGACAATCAACACGTGGAAGCTTATTCCTGATCACTGTTGCAACGTTCCAAAGACAATATAAATACCCCGTGGGTGTTTATTGTGTAAGTTAAAAAAAAGTCTTCCACAGAGAGCTTCCAGAGTATATAGCAAAGTAGAAGCAACCTCGATCAAGAACACCAAGATCAAGTCAAGAACTCACGAAGACTAGGTGTTAGATCGAGTGAAAGAGTGAATCCAAATCTCAAAGTGTTTGTAAAAGAAAAGAGAGAGAAGTCCTTATGAAGTACTGTAAGAATGTGAGTGAGTAGCGTCCTTTAGAACATTAAGCTAGGTTACTGTTATAGGCTTAAAGGAGTTTTTACTAGTGGACTTAGGACGTACTCTAAGTGCCAGAGAAGTGTAAAGAACTCGCCAGTATAACTGTAAGAACGCTTAATAAGAAAGGAAAAGGCTATTCGAAAATCCTCCAAGGAGGTAGAGGTTTACACTCAAGGACTGCTTTGGTCTTGAGTGGTTCCTCTATAAATAGACGCGTTCCTTACTTATTTCCTCTTCCTGTTTAGTCTTTAATTTCCGCTGCAAGTAAAGGACGCCCTTAATACTTGTTAAGGACGCCACACAAGGACGCCCTTAACAGTAAAGGACGTCCCTTAGTAGACTAACGATCCAACACCGTGTCTAGGTCTGCTTCGAGTTGCTCCATGTTCTGGTCGAGTGTAGCTAGACCATATCGCGCGGTGGGGACCTGGACCTCTACTGGGATGACTGCCTCGCATCTGTATACCAGAGAGAAAGGCGTTTGCCCCGTTGCTCTCTTGGGAGTGGTGCGATCAGCCCAGAGTATGTAGGGTAGCTCTTCGGCCCACTTGCCCTTGGACTTGGTTAGCCTCTTCTTTAAATTGTTTATGATCACTTTGTTTGAGGATTCTGCCTGACCATTTGCTTGCGGGTATCTGGGAGTGGAAGTTACTAGATCAATGTTCCACCCTTGGCAAAAATCTCTCATTCTCTGGCTAATGAATTGAGAGCCGTTGTCGCACACGATCGTTGTTGGGATCCCAAATCGGCACAGGATGTTACGCTTGATGAATGAGATAACCTGCTTGTCTTTCACCTCCCTATATGCTTCGGCCTCGATCCACTTGGAAAATTAGTCGGTCATGGCTAGGAAGAACACCTTTTGTCCTGTGGAAGGTGGTAACTTCCCCACAAGGCCAGGGAGTAAGGGTTGGATGAAGGCTCTCGGATGGCTGGTGAGAAGTGGGTGCATGGCGTTGGCAAGCCTCACATTCCTGGGCATACTTGGTAGCGTCGCGTCGTAGCGTTAGCCAGTACCATCCATGTCTAAGGATTTTATTTGCCAAACTTCGGTCGCCGGCGTGGTTCCCACATTCTCCTTTGTGGACTTTGTGCATGATGTTGTCTATCTCGTCACCTTCTGCGCATCTCTGCAAGACCCCTGATGTAGACTTGTGGAATAGCACGCCTCGGTGGACGACAAACCGTGTAGCTTTGGCCCTTAAGGCCCTTGATTCAACCTTGTCTTCGGGTGCTTTTTCGTGTATAAGCCAGTCTAAGTAGGATTTGGTCCAGCTATAACGCTCTTCGCCAGAGGGCGTATTTGGGATGTGTACTAGAAGCACGTCTAGTGCTGGTGGTTCTGGTGGGCGCTCAATTGCTGAGTATAGAAGATGGGCCAGAGGGGCCTGGGAGTATTCATCTGGATTGAGTACTGAACCTAAGCCTGCTAGGGCGTCAGCTGAAGTGTTGCTCTCTCTAGGTACCTGCTCGAAGGAAATTTGTCGAAAACCTTACGCCAAGGTCTTTGCTTTCTCCAGATACAGGGCCATCCTCTCATCCTTGGCTTCAAAGACTCCTAGTATCTGGTTGATCACCAAGAGGGAATCGCACCTTACTTGCAAGTTTTGAATTGCTAGATCCTTGGCTAGTCCTAGCCCAAAGATCAAGGCCTCGTATTCCGCCTCGTTATTCGTGGCGCTGAAGTTGCATCTCACGGCCTGAGCTAGCCTGTCTCCTTTTTCTGATTCTAGGACGACTCCTAGCCCTATGCCTCTGGCATTTGAAGCCCCATCTGTGTTGAGTGTCCATGCTTCGTTTGCCTCTTCTGGGAGAGAAGCGGGTGTTTCAGTGCTTGCTGCTTCTTCTAGGTCGGGGGAGAAGTCAGCAACAAAATCGGCAAGGACCTGCGATTTTATTGCTTTGCGCGGCTTGTACTTGATGTCGTATCCACTGAGTTGCACTGCCCACTTGGTCATCCTTCCAGAGAATTCCAACTTTTGCATCACTTGTCTCAAAGGATAGTTGGTCTGGATGGCGATAGTGTGTGACTCGAAATAAGGGCGCAGCTTATTTGAGCTCATGACTATGGCGAGGACCAAATTCTCGAGGGGGGAGTATCTAGTCTCAGCTGGGGTCATTGTCTTACTGACGAAGTATACGGGTGATTGCTGGCCCTCAGCTTCCCTAACTAGAACTCCGCTTGTTAGAAAACCGAGTTCGTGTTTTGATGGTTCCAAACCGAAGAGGTTGCCATTCCCAGAAGCAAAGCGCGTGCGGAAATTTCAGAAAAGGAAATAGCGTGTTTTCTATTATGGAAATCATGAACAGCATATCCAGCAGCTCGTTTAAGGCAAGAACAAGATCATAAAGATGGAAAATCATCAAGAGATCAAGGAAGATATTGAAGATGATTTTATCATGGCTTAGGATTATATTTTAGGAAAGATCTTGTGAGGATTGTGTACGATTCATGCCTTAGTTGTTTGGACTGAATTGTGTAGCTATATTCTTAGTTCTATTTATACATTTCGTGCATACACTCTAGGAACTAAGAAGGAGCAAGAGCGAACATTGTAATTGTGAGTGTTTGGTGAGTGAGATCGTGGTATTCGATCTTAGGAGGTTGAGTGTTGAGCGAGATTGTATTGGGTGAGGATTAGGCTAAGGCAAGAGTACTTGCTAGAGTGTGTGAGATTCACATCTAGAAGTAGGAACACCTTTGTAATCCAAGAAAGCAATACAAGTGAGCGAAGTGCTCTTCAAGTCCCTCTAGGTCGAAGCTTAGAGGGCAAGTGGTTTTTCTCTATACAAACTAGTTGTAGAGAGTTTTCCACTATAAATCCTTTTGTTCAAACCAGTAACATCTAAGTCTTTCTTGTGTCTTTATTCCGCTGCATAACACTAGTTGGAAGAAACCAAACATTATTAAATAATAAAGGATAAGTTTTTTCTTTTAACTTTTAATTTTTCTTTACGTAAATAAAGCATAAGCTCAATAATCTATAAATTTCTGATTTTCAGCAATTTTCAAAGTTTTCATCCGCATCGTATGATGAATAAGATCATGAAATTTTCATGTAAAATTTAACAGTTGACATTGAAATTATTATTATTATGTTAATCAGTTTGTTTTAAAAAGTTAAATTAAAAGTCATATATATATATATATATTAGGTACATACCACCCGAAATTTCACCTGATCCACCCGGCAATATAGGGTGGATTGGGTTTGGGTGATCCATGCCAACGGGTCGGGTCGAGTTCGGATGGGAAAAATTGTATTGCGGATTTGCGGGTCAGGTTTGGAAATGGTCCATCCACCCGAAACCCGACCCATTGCCATGTCTACCTTTGAGGAATGTGTAGCCTAATTTTCTGGTTTGGGTGGTGAACACGAGGTCAATAAATGAGACGATTTTTCTTTTAATTAAGATCGATAAATCGAATAAGAAATTCATTCTACGAAACTAGAATATTTAGGTGTAAATTTATATTAGTACTAGGGGTGAACCTAGAGCGTCCATAGCGTGTGAGAACTGCTTTCACAACTTTAGGATCGAGAAATAGGGTATCTTCATTCATGAGGTTCAAAATGACAACCTTAAAGTACTACCTTAATCTATACTATATATTAAAGCCGGAGAATTTCGAGCCTCCACGTTAATTCTGGCCCCACTTTATTAACAATTTTATATATTTTATTTTTCTTAATTATCTAATCTTTAACATTATCTTTTTTCTTACACATCAAATATCTATCTTTAAAGGCATATTATTTATCTTTAACATTTTTTTAATTATCTAATCTTTAATTTTATTCTTTTTCTTACTCATCTAATATCTATCTTTGAAACAATATTATCTATCTTTAAGATTTCCTTCTATAAAAGGTACATATTAATTAACTTAACTTTTCAATTCCCATTTTAATCTATTTATATATATTTCAATTCCCATTTTAATCTATTTATATATAAGAATGAATATATAGTATAGATTATAGTAGATACACAAATTAACGAAAAAAATGACCATTACCCGTTTATGGTACGGGTATTCAATTAGTTAAACTTTAAAATTCCGGACTAAATAGAATGTAAAATGATTTACTAATCGTGTATATATTAATATATATATATATATATTACTAATCGTGTATATATTACTAATCGTGTATATATATATATATATATGGCTTTAGCTTCAAAAATAAACTGAAAAAGGTGCTATTAATATTGTATAGGGTTTCGAAACAAATTGTACAAGACTGTTCCTAATGCTTTTGTATATCCATAATTTAGGGCTTTTTTCTTTTAACTTAAAGTTATGGATTTCCAATTTATGAGATCAAAAGCTAGAGCAAAATAAAGGTAGCATAAAATTTAAACCATTTTTGGAGGCACAAAGAAAAGGGAAAGGGAGAAATTTTAGAGAGATAATTGGATGCCAATGCTGGAAAGATCAATATACCATCAAATTTAAAATGATATGCATGTAAAGTTTAAAGGGATAGTTTACTTTATTACTTTAAATATTATTTTATGAGAATATTGAAAAGGAGTTCAGAGTTCTAGCTAGCTAAGCAGCTATATATGATGAGGCCTAAGTTATAATTTTTGGATTTGCTTGGTTTAACATCTTTTTCATGAAAGAAATTAAATGTTGATACAATTTATATTAAACAAATGCATAATATATTTTTCATTCATGTAATTAGTAAAGATATATCATGTAAGGTTAATTAATTGCAATTAGAAGAGACGAAAAGGGTTAAAAATATTTTTACAATACTGTCTTTTTTTATCATTTTCATCCATATCTCTTTTACCTTTTTCTTTATAGTTTTTGGAGGATTTGGCTATATGGCATTTGGAAAATGTCATATAGCATAAAAATACCACAATATGTCAAATTTGCACACATAGCATAACCCCTCTCTCCACCAGTTGACCAACCGTTGACCGGTGTTGACCGACGGTTGACCAGCGTTGACCGACTGTTGACCGATCGTTGACCGGTGTTGACCGATCGTTGACCGGCGTTGACTGTCATCAATTGTCACCTCAAAGTGACAATATTCACACCTAATTGTCACCACAAGTGACAATATTCACACCTAATTGTCACCACAAAGTGACAATATTCACACCTAATTGTCACCACTAGCGACAATATTCATATTAATTGTCAACAAAAGTGACAATATTTACACCTAATTGTCAACACAAATAACAATATTCACACCTAATTGTCAACACAAATGACAATATTCACACCTAATTGTCACCACTAGTGACAATATTCATATTAATTGTCACCACAAGTGACAATATTCACACCTAATTGTCACCACAAGTGACAATATTCACACCTAATTGTCAACGCAAGTGACAATATTCACAGCTAATTGTCAACGCAAGTGACAATATTCACAGCTAATTGTCAACACAAGTGACAATATTCACAGCTAATTGTCAACACAAGTGACAATATTCACAGCTAATTGTCAACACAAGTGACAATATTCACACCTAATTGTCAACACAAATGACAATATTCAGCACTTATTCACACACTCAATTGTCATCACAAATGACAATATTCAACAATTAACTAGAAGATTATAGTAATCACACCGAATAAGTATATCTAAAACAAGACTTATGCACACAACTCCAAATTATCATCACAAAGTGACAATATATGTCAAATGTACAATTTGTTGTATTTTACAAGTGACAATATCAGCACAATTGTCATTAAAATAAAATATCAGTGACATTATCATATTATCAAAAGATATTAAATTGTCATCACAAGTGACAATATTCACCGAATTGAGTGATGACTCTTCATAAATACATATTTAAATATTGTCACTTGTATCGATTAATTAGTTATGACACTTAATTAGTACATAAAAATTTGTCTTGAAGTCTAGCCACAAACATTCATCTACAAATTTTCACCTCAATTGCCAGAAATTTTAACTGTAATTTCAAGTGAAGAGAATCTAATAAGCTCAAATCATTCCAAACAAAGAGAAACCGAGCAGGAATTTAGCTTACCACAACAGCTAGGGTTTATATGAATCAAAAGCCCTAAATCCATCTCACTTGAACTTCATGAGGTCAATAGCGTCCTCGTCTTCGTCCGATCTTCCGGCGCCGACATCTCTCTCGTTCATAGAAGCCGTCGTCGGTGCCGATTTGTTGATGCTCAGAGATCGCCCTCCGAGCCCCGCACACCATGAGTACAAAGAGGGAGAGGAAGCTATATCTCCATCGTCATCCGAGGGCTCTGCATCTACGATCAGGCAAGCAATTTGCAGGAATTGTTATTGAGAGCCTTCTTCGTCTTCCCGACCTCGCAATCGTCGGCCACCGGCGCCGGCTTCGCCAGGTCCTCCTCCGTAAGGAGACTCTCCTCATCGATCAGATCCAACTCCTCATCCAGATCGGCGATGATCTGGACCTTAGGGAGAGGAGACTTGTTCGTCTTCTTCAAAGAGAACCACGAGCCGAGGTTCCAAGACGGCTTCGTAGCTCTGATCGCGAGCCGGTTGGAGTCGGTTGTAGCCAGACGCTCTGGATCTGCGAATCCGGCCACGAGAAGCGATCGAGACGACGGCCGTCGACGCCGACTGGACGAAGACTCCGGTAAAGGTCTGGCCGGTAACCAGGCCGTACACCTTCGCAAGTTGAGAGATCGGCGTAGTTGGGATTTGGATTGGAACGGTCCCCGTAGATATCTACTGCAAATTTGTTTTTTTTTTTTGTATGCTACCTTTGCAAATAAAACATATAAATTGCTCCCCGTACAGTGACGCTTTATCTAATTTGTTCTCTTTTTTTTCACTTTAACCTAAAAATTTAAAAACCTCGTTTCATCTCATCCTTTTTCTTTCACCTATTTATTTTCCTTTTTCACCCATATCTGGTTCAACATCTACATGTATATATAAAACAATGTTCATCAACAGCATGGCGAGGGGCAGACGGTAATTTTATTTTAGTTTTTATTAATGAAATATTTTAATATAATAGATAAAATTGTTAGATCGAGAGACAAAAATATCAATAATCTGTCGACTTCGCAAAGAGAAATTGCACAAATGAATACGGAATGATGCTAAATTTAGAACGTACGCATAATGCATAAAATATTTTCAAAAGAGCATAAAAAATGTTAATCGGGGCAAAAAAAATGCTAACAGATAAAATACTCAAGACGAGAAAAATGAAAAGTAGAGATTCATAAAATATTTTAGATTATTTCTATCAAGGAAAAAAACCATATATGATATATGTATCAAGCTTTGAATTATATATAAAATTCACGAAAACCAAATTATATATTGGGTTCAATTAGCTAACTTTGATTGATCGATCTGATATAGTTAGGGGTGGGCACCGGTCCAAGATCGGACCGGATCGGGACCGGACCAAACCGAACCGGATCAGGACCGGACCGGATCGGGACCGGGAACCCCTAAACTTATGGACCGCGGTCCGGTCTTGGATCGGATTCTTATTTTTTTTATATAAACAAATTATAATATAGTTAAAGAAATCATATATGATTAATAAAAAATAAAATATTATTAAATATATAATATAAATATGATACTCAAATATTAAAAATAAATTATATAACATTAAAATTAATATAATTTTTATTTAATTTTTAAAAAAAATTTTATAAAAATCCGGTCCGGACCGGGACCGAAAACCTCCAATATCATGAACCGGGGACCGGACTGGGAGGTTCCCGGTCCGATCCGGTCCAAAAATCCGATCCAAACCGGATTTTGCACAGCCCTAGATATAGTAGTATAAATTGCAGTAGAATACTATAATGTGTACATTATAATACAGTATCGATCAAAGCGATCCGATCTTCCATATTTTAGTGTGAAAAGCAAACAGATCCTGACGGATTAAGTTGTAGCAATCACATATGCGCATCCTTTTTCTCCTTTGCCATACTAATCGAGAAAGCTATCAAAATATGCCAATAAACTAGTTAAAGACAAAAAAGCAACAAAAAACATGTCAAAACATGACTGGAAAAATCCGATTCCAAAATAACTTATAGTAGTTTCATAATGCGGTGAGCCCTTGATCCAAACTACAAGTTTTGCAATTATGTTTGTGCAAATCAAGTACTCAATCTTTGGTTCATTGTTCAAGCATTCAACTACACAATTTGTAACACATTTTGTACAATTAATTTGTTAGCTTGATTTAATTGTTTTATCATTATAAGGAAATAAGAGAGACGAAAATAGGTAAATTAAATGTAATAAAATTTTGTGAGATACTAAGTTAGGAACTTAAGACATGTTTATAAGAATGTACATCGTCGTCTATGACATCACGTCCTATGTTATCGCGTGACTGTGTATAATTTCATCTTAAAAAGTCAATTAGTAATGGCAAAAATAAATGAAAAAAACTATAGACTAGGCACGTTAAGTTCAGATTTTTGTACATGTAACATTGATACATTACATAATAAGTTAAATGAAATAAATAAATTAAATGCTACATGTAACATTGATAGACTACGTTATGGCGTAGATGTTGAGTTGTGTGTGCATCAGTTGCTCCATTTTGGACTACATGTGTGATTCACAAGTTTCCTATATCCATCCAAAAGCAATTTGCTTTAAGATTGATTCGTTTTTGTTAGGGAAAAGAGTTATTAAGTAGCTAGCAATTGTTACTTGCCTTCACCTTCAAGCTCGTCTCTTTCTATATACTATCTCAATCACACTTTCGGTATAACTAGCCCCTTTGAATTTGAATGATTCGGGCATTCGAGGATTCCAATGTTTTTGAATTTTTAGTTTTTGAATCATGTCAATACTATTCTCAAGTACATCCATCCATCAACAAATTATATATTTTGATGAATTAAGTTAAGTAATTAACAAGATTTGTCCAAAACAATATCCCATAAGATCATAATTGATTTTCCATGTTGAAGATTGATGGATCAATCAAGAGGACCGTGGCATAGGTACATTACTAAACTTAGCAAACAATTTGTAAGACCCAAGACCTTAGAAGCGTCATCTCATATCAATCCGACGACTTTTCAAGAGGTCACCCATCTTAGTACTACTCTCCCCCTAACACATTTAACTTCATAGTTCTTTGGCCTTTCGAACCATGAAAAAGAAGAGTTTCTGTTGGCGTGCAGAGTACCTCAATTTCTTATAAATTATCGTGGTGTTACACAGTTGATTTGCATCTTAAAATTAACTGACAATAAAAATAACTCACGATTAATCAATATAATCGAAAAATGACAATTAAAACAAAATCAACATTTTTTTCCGAATGTTCAATGTTGAATAACGTTTCCACACGCCCGTCAAGTGTCAAAAAGTTTATGTTATAATCTTTGAATCGATAAAACATTGATTAGCCAAAGCACCAAACCATAATTCAATAGAACCGAAAACTAGCCTAATGGAGCTTTAGTCTTAACCAAATAACAAAAAGAGTAATGTAAAGACTTATTATATAGCCCTTACATCTTTGTTCAAGAATTCGCTCTACTCAAATTAAAGTGAATCCGCAAGTACTCAATCGAACTAGAGCGACTCTAACCAATCGAACCAAGGCCTTGTTATACTTGTTACTAAAAACTACTACTTTTTTCACAAAACTATGTTTTTTACCTTCGAAAAATGTGCGAACTCTTTACTTTTTATGCATTTCAAGACGGAAAAAACACTACTTTCTACTTAAAAAGTACTTTGAACAAGTGTAGCAAGGCCAAGTAGGAAACTAAACAAAAGAAAAAATCTTAATAAAAGAAGGTAAGGGGAAATGAGGCCCATTATATTAATCAAGGCCCATATTCGGCCCAATATCTTGTTCACGTATTCGGCCCAATATGCTAGTAGCTAGTGGTCCAAAAAAGATCCATTTCATTCAGCCGACATAATATACAGCTAGCGTACCCAGTACCCACAGACCCAGTTAATTACGTGATGGATTTGTAGTTTAATACTAGTAGGAAGATGATTAGTTTAACAAACAACTGGATTTGGCCGGTGACTAAATAGGGATTGAAATTGATGAATAGAATATGAGTTGGAATGTACGAGAGGACACGTGGGAATTTGGATTTTGTTATTTAGGGTTTATGGTTAGGTCCACTTTTTGCCACGTCGTCTATTTTAATGGTTGATTAAGGCACAAGTTATCATGTCATAATACGTAGTTCCCTAGTTGGTTTTGTTTTCTTGGTAGGACAATTATGTACACCGATTAAATAATCAATGAAATAGGAGATGAATAGATTAGGGAAAACTAGCTTGGGCAGACATTCAGTACGTATATTGTTTACATAAAACGTGACACATTTAATATATGCATATATATGGTATTATGGTTACGTACTTACGATGGCTAATTTGCTACCAATTCTTACGATCGATGCCATTATAGTTTTATAATAATCCCAGTGTGAATAATCTGTTTTTTAAAACAACAAGAAGTTAAGGTGCTAAGTTTGATTCAACCAAAAAAAAAGGTGCTAAGTTTGAATATGAGAATTAGTATCTTGAATATAATCCTCACAAGGAACTTAATCTAAAGTCTTGATGTTTAGACCATGGATTTCTTCAAGGTCGTCTCATTGGATGACTCTCCTAATTAACAACCCTTTAATACTCCTTAAACCATCTTAATATGGTTCTAGAATATGCTACTCATACTATGAACACTATGCTCTAGTGATTGAAACATAAATCGTAATCCTACGTTTTGGAATTCTTTGTATATATGATGTTTTTTTTAGCGTTCTTGGTATGATTTTTGAAATACCATATATTGTACGTACTTAGGCATGTTTTATGTGGGGGTTGACCAATTAAGGTAAGCATTATAGTAGCAACCACATGGGCCAAATCGACTCGAACCGGAGGGCTATATGCTTCACAATGCTCGGCTCGTATCTGCTCAACCCAACCTCTAAACGAATGCCCGCTCTATATAGCCCACACACATCCACTTCGCTTGCCCAACGCAAACAATGTCGTCTAGCTCCTTTGGTACTTAGCTCACATATATTGGAACCCTAGTTCTATCATTCGATCTTCGTTATCAAACAAGTTAAACAACCTGCTTCCTTCTGTTTGCACGCCTTTCCTTTTTTGTCCTTAAGTCGGCTTTATACTCAATCTAATGTAAACTTTTGTTGAATAGTTTACTTAAATCAAACATAAATTTCGATTCTAAATAACATAGAGCATATAATGTCACTAGATACCTTAGGGCGGAGCATCGGTTTGAAACCGAATCAAAACCAAAGTTCATGAATTTGATTAATCGAAAAAATTTGGTTTAATTGGTTCGTTTTTGAATATAAGTTTTTCTTTGAAAAAAATGAACCGAACCAAAACAGAACCTCAATCGAAATCCTAAAATTTATTGAACCGAGGACCGAAAACTGAAGAATCGAACTCCGTCGGTTTCGATTCGATTCGGTATAATATTTCGGTTCCGACCGAACCGTCTTCGACCCTAGTATACCTCAGCCACTGTACACCTTTCAAAAAATCCAGGAGCCACTTAATTTTTGATTTTGTTTTGAATTTTATATTTTTTTTTATTGCGGAGCTACTAGCTCGAACAAGCCCAAATTAGGCCACCTTTTAGTTACAAGGATAACCTAGATCATCACGTCGGATGATTTTGAAAAAATCAAGCAGCAAGGGTTGTTGACTCAACAAACGCCTTGACTGTGTTACAGACGTTGGGACGATATTAAGGACTGCTTTGTACTTAATATTGTGCCTATACAACCGTCCCTTAGTTTTGATATGACAAACTCATCTTGATCTAACAAAGTTGTCAAGTGTACAGGGACGCTACTAATGAAAAGGACAACAAGTGTATGGACGTCCCTGAAGTGAAGGGACGCCATCTCATAAGTGTAGGGACGCCATCTTCCAAGTGTAAGGACAAGCAAAGTTACTACTTGAGCCAAGGACGCAATTCCAAGCAAGAACGCGAGCTTCAAGCGTCCTTACAAGGAATCAAACAAGACTTCATGGAAGCCACATGGCGTCCAACAGACAAGCCTTTATGGGCAAGAGTGAAAGACCCACGCTTGTCAGGGAATGTTCTGTAGACAAGTTCTACAAAAGCCACCACGTGGAAGATTATTCCTGTTGCAACGACAGCCTTGCTCAAACTCGTGGAAGCTTATTCCTGATCACTGTTGCAACGTTCCGAAGACACTATAAATACCCCCTTGGTATTTAGTGTGAATAACATTCTTCCACAGTGACTTCCACAAGAGCTTTCAGAGCATAAATCGGAGTGAGAGCAACCTCGATCAAGAACACCAAGATCAAGTCAAGAACTCACGAAGACTAGGTGTTAGATCGAGTGAAAGAGTGAACCCAAATATCAAAGTGTTTGTAAGAGAGAACAAAAGAGAGGAGTCCTTACGAAGTACTATAAGGATGTGAGTGAGTAGCGTCCTTTAGGAGATTAAGCTAGGTTAGTGTTATAGGCTTAAAGGAGTTTTTACTAGTGGACTTAGGACGTACTCTAAGTGCCAGAGAAGTGTAAAGAACTCGCCAGTATAATTGTAAGAACGCTTAATAAGAAAGGAAAAGGCTATTCAAAAATCCTCCAAGGAGGTAGAGGTTTACACTCAAGGACTGCTTTGGTCTTGAGTGGTTCCTCTATAAATAGACGCATTCCTTACTTATTTCCTCTTCCTGTTTTAGTCTTAAATTTCCGCTGCAATTAAAGGACGCCCTTAATACTTATTAAGGACGCCCAACACAAGGACGCATTTAACAGAGTCAAGGACATCCCTTAGTAGACTAACGATCCAACAATTGGTATCAGAGCAGGCGCTCTAGATTTTTATTGAGTTACAGGTAAAGATGGAAATGGAACCTATTGGAATTAGTAGCATGAAGCCTCCGCGTCTGACGGACGGCAGTTTCAATCACTGGAAGACAAGGTTCGAAAACTTTGTGAGAAGACAGAACTATCAGTGCTGTAATCAAGAACGGTGATCTGAAAGTCCCCCCTGCCAAGGAAGGCAATGAGGAAGAATGGGGTCCCAATGAGTTTAAGCTGATGGAGACAAATGCAAAAGCAATTTGCTTCTTACAGACGTCCCTCTGCGAAAGGGACGCCACCAGAGTAAGCAATCTACCTACGGCTAAACAATAGTGGGTAGCACTAGAGAAGTACCACGTAGGGACGCCAGAAATGAAAGAAGATGTCCAGCTAGAAGCAAAGAGGGACTTCTATGCATTCAGAATGCTTCCTAATGAAACAGTCAAGGACTACTACTTTCGTTTTGAAGCTCTTATTGACAAGTTGAAGAACTTGGGAATCCCTGATGCTGAGATCTCTATGAGGAACAAAGTCCAAGTGTGTATAGATGGATTAACAGGAGTTTGGAACTTTGACAGGACTACCTTCAAAGAGAATCAGGCAAACAAGAGTCTTGAGATGGAAGAGATCTATGGGAAGCTGAGACAGTACGAAGCGAGAAGAAATGCAGATAATGCTAAGATTGGACGGAACCCTCAAACTGATCTAGCTTTGACTATGGCATCAAGGACGCTAGAGTATACAGAGTACCTTCATCGGCAAAATGAACTAGCCATGATGATGGACGCCAAAACGAAGGAGCATTGTGAAAACATGCGTCTTCAAGCTTTGGTGGACCGTCAAGGAAAGTCAGAAGAACAACTTGCTGAAGAAGAGGAACTTGCTCTCTTGCACAAAACCTTGCGTTCATGGGCAAAAAGAGGCAAAGTCCCAAGGATGAAAATGCCTTACAAAAAGGAGAGTCTCAAGTACATAGAGGCTGAGTTAAAAGAAATGACATGTTTCAAATACAGCAAGAAAGGTCATTTCGCTAAGAACTGCAGATTTGGATTGTCAACAAAAGACTTGAGGAAGCAAGCAATTGTTGTAGCATATGAGGCTGCCTGGGACGACATCGACTCTGATGAAGGACCATCCAATGAGGTTGCCTACATGGCTTTGGAAGACACTCCAGCTGTTCAAAAGGACGCCTCTGAAACTGAACAAGAGGTAACCCATGATTCTATGATAAGTTCTTTAGACAAATGTTCTAAGCTTAAGTTGATTAAACTTATTGCTCAAATCATGCAAGAAAGTTATGCAATGAAAGAAAGGCTTGATGAACTTGAGGACGCAAACATTTTAGTTGAGTGTGAGAACTGTAGTACTATAGCTTGTCAACTAGAGTCCTCAGTTGAAGAAACAAAGTCCCTTAAAACTGAAATCGTGTGTCTCAAACTAGAGAACGCCAATCTTAGGGATGAGGTTAAGTTTTAGGAAAGAGTCCTATAACAGAAGTAAAGCCTATTGTGTTTGTTAGTGCTAAACGAGGACTAGGATATGAGTCAGACTCTAAGAACTCTCTTCCCAGTGATTTTAAAGCTAGTAAAACATCATAGTTGGAACTTGATGTCTCTCATTTTGGAGGTGTTTTAGTAGTTAATTTTCCTTGTAAATATGTGTTTTTCATTCCTTTCTTTGTTAGTTTTGTTCCTTCTTAGCTTAGTTCCCGGTTTTCTTTAAGAGTCGGAAACTATGCGAGTTTGCTTTGATTTGTAGGTAAAATGGCAAGAATGAGGACGTTTTGGAGGAGCTTATGAAGGAGCCAAGCCAAGGAGCAGAAAAGCCAAGCCAAGAATGAAGAGGAACCACAGGAAACTCAAGAAGAAGACAAGGATCGAGGCCCAGGACCAAGTACCATCACGTCGGGCCCGAGATCGAGCAGCCAGAGACCAGGACCGATGTTACCAACGTCGGGCCCGAGGTGCACCCGTGTCGATCCGAGTCGGCAATGGAGAGGATTGTTCCCCAAGGCATGTTTTTAGTAACTTTCCACATTTGCCCCTTTCTAAATTGGGAATTCCTTGGTCCCCAATCCATGAAAGGCTATAAATAGAAGTGATTAAGAGGGCATTAGACAACAATTAGGGGAGCTTAAGGAAGACCACAACCCAAATCACTCTCTAGAGACTCAAGGAAGACTTGGAGAGCAAGGAGAAGAAGGGAGGAGGAGAAGAGAGGAAAATCGGTGGAGACTAGGAGGAGACTAGTGAGTTTGTACTTGTTTTTGGTAGAATTAAGACTTGGATCTTGTTGACTCTTTGAGATTTGAATGCAATTTGAGTTTGGATTGATGTTGATGATTGAGATTTGCTTGCTTTGCTATTTGATTGCTTGTTTCTCTTACTTGATGGAGTAGATTCCATAGTCTTCGGCTATGGGGGAATCCCCTAGCTAGGATTGGGTATGAACCCCCAATTCCATAGCCCTTGAGTGCTTGATCTATGAATCCTCTCTACATTGAGCTTCAATTCTCTTGTGGTAACAAGGGACTTAGGGCTTGTGATTGGTAAGAGTAAGCGGAAGCAATCTCGGACCCAATCACTAGACCTAACATCGAAGGAGAGTGAAAACTCCCTTGGGTCGAAGTGTAGAGTGGAAGGATCGAAGGCTAGCAACCTCGATCTCACTTGGATCAACACTTATTGGTTGAATTGAGGTGGAATTATCCAAGTCTAGTTAGGGAGAGAACCCAAAAACCCAAGACCGATCTACCATTTTTTGCCTAATCGAGTTACCCAGTCATCGGGCCCGACGTTGAGATAAGTCGGTCCCGGCTAAATCGACCTCGATCCACCCTCGGACCGAAGTGACCTGTGTCGGTCCGAGGTGATTTTCTCTCGTTTTCCTTTGTTTTGCCTTTCTTTTACACTTTTTAGTCTTTTTGGTACTCTCGACGCACGAACTCCCGTGTGTTCGACACCCTACCTCTTTGCTACAAGTGAGGTTCGGTTTTATAAACAAAAATTGTGAGACCCTCCGATTCCGGACCGATCAGAACTAGAGAGAGAAAACTAAAAACCTTCTTGAACGTATTAGAGTCCTTGAGAGTGGTGAAAAGGGCAAAAGGACTACTATACTAACCCCACTAGCCACAAAATTTACAAAAGAACTGCTAAGGGAGAAGGTTCAAAGGTTTGCAACCCAAAGAAGATGGAAGAAAATAGGATCCAGCGTCCCAACAATAAGTATTACCTAGGTGATTACTATAGGACGTGTTGGTACTATGGTCAAGGTGGTCATTACAAATATGATTGTGTTAAACTAAAGGACGACCTTAAACATGGCAAAGATTCTAGGACTAAAAATGCAAATGATGAGTCCGTCCCTATGAAAAATGCAAGGCGTCCTAGACGTTCTAGGACTTCATTTAGAAAGCATGCTACGTCCAATGATGTTAATCTGAATGATTATATGCCAGAACAAGAGTTCTTTTATTGTAACGAACCAGGTAAGGAACACCTTGCTTGGGTCGCCAAAAACTAACTCTTTTTTAACAGGTGGAAGTGAGGGGAAGCCCGTGGATCATTGATAGTGGCGCCTCAAATCACATGACATGAAGCCAAATCCATCTCACTTCTATCCAAAATAGTGCCACGGGAGGAACTGTCTCTTTTGGCAACAAGGGCAAGGGAAAGATCAAAGGAACGGGCATCGCAAATCTGAATGCGTCCATCAAAGCATCAAATGTTAGTCTTGTTGAAGGACTTCGCTTCAATCTCCTTAGTGTCTCTCAAATATGTGATCAAGGTGAAAACCTAGTCACATTTGACTCAAAGGAATGCCTTGTTATCAACAAGAAATCAAACAAAGTCATTCTCAAAGGAGTACGCCAGAACAATGGCTACATCTTCAATCAAGAGTTCAAACCTGCTTCTGAGTTATGCCTATCTGTTTCAAAGGAGGACGCTGACCTCTGGCATCGCCGTCTTGGTCATGCTGGACTAAGCACAATCCTTAGGCTACACCAACAAGATCTTGTGCGAGGACTTCCCCGAATCGATCTTGAGAAAGCTGAACTATGTGAAGCTTGTATCAAAGGGAAGCAAACAAGAACGTCCTTCAAGTCCAAGAATGAAGTAAGTACGAAGAAGCCCTTGGAACTTCTCCATATGGATCTTTGTGGACCCATGAGGACGATGAGCTATGGTGGAAAGAGATTCATGTACGTTCTTGTAGATGCTTTTTCTCATTTCACTTGGGTTCTCTTCTTGGTGACAAAAGCAGATTGTTTCATCGCATTCAAAGTCTTCATCAAACAAGTAGAAGTTGCCCTTGGGACGCGCATAAAGGCCCAACGATCAGACATGGGACGGAGTTCCAAAACTCAGAGTTCCTGGCCTTCTGTGATCAAAACGGTGTCTCCCACAACTTCTCTGCACCAAGGACTCCTCAACAAAATGGTGTTGTGGAAAGAAAGAACAGAACGCTAGAGGATATGGCTAGGACTATGTTGCTAGCAAGTGGCGTCCCCAAGCACTTTTGGGCCGAAGCCATTGCTACTGCTGTTTACATCATCAATCGTGTCATGATCCGTCCTCTGCTAAAGAAGACGTCCTATGAGTTGTTGAAAGGCAGAAAGCCTCGCATAGACTATCTACGTGTTTTTGGGTGCAAGTGCTTTGTTCACAACAATGACAAAGAGAGACTTGGAAAGTTTGATGCAAGAAGTGATGAAGCCATATTCCTTGGGTACTCTCTCACAAGCAAAGCCTATAGAGTTTTCAACAAAAGGACTCTCAAGCTTGAGGGGAGTATTCAAGTTGTGTTCAAAGAGAGTTCTTCCCACAAAGAAAAACCAAGTAAGAAAGAACGCTCTCATACACAACAGCAGGACGACTCTGAAGACGAATTTGATGATTGGTCCTCAGGAAAATACTATGTTCCTAAGGACGGCAACGCAAATCCAGAAGAAGTCTCAGTGGACGTTCTTAGCAATGATCAAGGAGTTCCCCCTCATAGTGAATCTCCAGCTCAACAAGATGTGGCAGAATCAAGTCAACAAGCTGAGCAACGCCATGGTGTGGATGCTCTCTTTGAGGGGGAACACGCTGAGGACGCTGCTCAAGACGAAGATGATGATTCAGATGACAGTATTGATCCAAGATTTGCTCAACTCTTTCAAAGGGAGTCCCGCCTTTCATCATATCATCCTAGAGATCAAATTGTTTCAGACAGTTCAAAAGGAGTTCAAACAAGGTCACTGCAAGCAAGTCCCAGAGTGCAAAATTGGCTTTTATTGCTTTCAACGCATTTGTGTCCATGATAGAGCCCAAAAACATAAAGGAAGCACTTCAGGACGCTGACTGGATTCTAGCTATGCAAGAAGAACTCAATCAATTTGAAAGAAACAATGTGTGGACTCTCGTTCCTCGTCCCAAAGGCAAAAATAAAATTGGGACGTGCTGGGTGTTCAGAAATAAACTTGATGAAAGTGGACGCGTGTCAAGAAACAAGGCAAGACTGGTGGCACAAGGATTCAAGCAAGAGAAAGGCATTGATTATGATGAGACCTTTGCTCCTGTTGCCAGAATTGAGGCCGTCCGTCTTCTTATTGCCTTTGCCACTCACAAAGGATTCAAGTTGTTTCAAATGGACGTCAAGTCAGCCTTCCTTAACGGGAAACTCAAGGAAGAAGTGTATGTTGCTCAGCCCCCTGGCTTTGAGGACGCCAATCATCCAGATTATGTGTACTACCTCGACAAAGCTCTCTATGGACTCAAGCAAGCTCCTCGTGCATGGTACGACAGGTTTGCGTCCTTTCTTTTGTCCAATGGTTACACAAGGGGTTCAATTGATAAAACTTTGTTTGTAAAGAAAGTCCACAAGGACATTTTGATTGCTCAAGTCTATGTTGATGATATAGTGTTTGGAAGTACTAACTTGAAACCTGCAGAGGACTTCAAGTCTTTGATGAGTAGCGAGTTTGAGATCTCGCTCATAGGGAAACTTAACTTCTTCCTGGGGCTTCAAATCAACCAACTCAAGGAAGGGACACGTATTCACCAATAGAAGTACGTCCGAGAGATGCTAGAGAAGTACGGCATGAATACGTCCAAGCCTGTTGCCACACCTTGTTCTCCCAACTCGCGTCTTTACGCAGTTGAGCAAGGGAAGGACGTTGAACAAAAGCTCTATCATGGGATGATTGGTTCTCTACTCTATTTGACCGCAAGCCATCCAGATATTATGTTTGCCGTTTGCTTGTGTGCACGCTTCCAAGCGAATCCAAAGGATTCCCACATGCACGAAGTCAAGAGAATCTTCAGATATCTCAAGGGACGCGACGATCTCTGTCTTTGGTATCCAAGGAAGTCGTCCCTCAAGCTTGTTGGCTACTCGGACGCTGATTATGCTGGTCATGTTATTGATAGAAAAAGCACTTCAGGAATGGCTCAATTTCTTGGTTCATGCTTAGTCTCTTGGGGATCAAAGAAGCATAACTCTGTGGCGCTTTCAACTGCGGAAGCTGAGTACGTTGCTGCTGCCTCGTGCTGTTCACAAGTTATTTGGATCAAATATCAACTTGAGGACTATGGTATAAATCTTGAAACTATTCCTATTCTTTGTGATAATACTAGTGCTATTGAAATTGCTAAGAATCCTGTCTTTCATTCTCGCACAAAGCATATTCATATAAGGTATCATTTCTTGCGAGATAATGTTGAACTAGGACTTATTAGTATGGGACATGTGAGGACTGAGGACCAAGTAGCTGATATTTTCACTAAGGCACTTGATAGACGTCCCTTTGAGCATCTCAGGTTACTCTTGGGGATGATAATTTTTAAGTAGCAAGTCCCGTTCTACTATTCCCTTAGTGATTGGCTATGTTTAGTAGATTCTAAGTGTTTAAGGACTATCATGCATTACATTCATCTTTGCAAGGACACTAGTCTAAAACTTTACTTGTGTGCTACTTGGGAACGCCATTCAATTTTCTCTATTTGTCTTGAAAAGAGTCCCTGATCACCCAACCCACATCATAAGCCGAAATGATGGGAACTCTAAGCTTACCCTAGCCGAGAACTTTGCAAAAGCGTCCTATGAGCTTCATATTTTCTTTACGGGACGCACTTGCTTGGTTCGAAAGGTGATCACAGGGACGTTTGTTAAAAGAGATAATCATGCTAAGTCAGAGAGGACGCCAGTTGTTCAGTGTTTGCTCAAGACGCCAGTTGTTCAGTGTTTGCTCATGACGCCAATTGTTCAGAATTTGTTAGTTGGGACGCCTTTGTTGAGATTTGATCTGGCAGTTTTGGAAGGTGAACCGTCGTGAGATTTGAATTTTTGAAATTTGAACTGTGTGTGGAAGACAGTTGTAACCGCCCAATCCTTAAGGGGGAAGTTTTGCCACGTGTTGAACAGGGAATCGGTGTACTATTTACAAGCGTACCCCTAGCCCCTCTATATAAACCAACTCCTCCTCCCACTCAAAGTTTACCGTTTCCAAAAACTTCCTTGCTCTCAAAATCGCTCTGCCCTCTCTCTAAAACTCCGACCACTTTCTCTCTCAAGAAACTCATCAGAAAATGTCTCAACAACGAAGGGATGTGGCCGGATCTTCAACCGGCGGGAAGAAGCGTAGGTTGGTGAAGTCCCACACTATCGAAAAGCCCAGCCAAATCAGGCTTGATGAATCACTTATGGACTTCACCAACAAGATGCCAGGGACGTTCTACAGGCTCATCAGGGAACGCATGGGGAAACCTGATGTAAAGGCGGATGCTCAAAAGTTCAAGAACTATGAGACGTTCATCAACAGGTTCCTCCTTCCCAATCTTCACAAGTACAACTACAAGGATCAGGCCACTATAAATGACTTGCTCTTTATTGCCCAATATGGTCCTGAACACCTTCCCACCTTACTTGATTTAATCCCTGACCTCCACAATGCCGTCCTTCCAGCCATTCCTTTCTATCCCACAACCTCTCCAGCTTACAAAATGTTGGAGAGCTCTAGACCTTCCCTTCTCCATAAAAAGCTCCACAAAACATCTTGCCAGCTAAACGTCCTGCCCCTCCACCGTCCCCACTCTCAAAACCCACATCAAAATCTTCCAAACCAACTCAAATCATGGACAAGTTTCCACGTGATCTCTCTGAGGGACGGAGTAAAAAACAACATGACAAGAGGCCCCTCAAAAAGGCCAAGTCCTCCACCGTCCCTCCCTCCAAAAGGCCTAGCACCACAAAAGGCCCTTCCTCCACCTCTAAAAAATCAAAGCTTGCTCCTTCTCCCCCTCCCAAATCATCCGTTCACATTGAACAACTCCCCACTCCTCCACCCTCTCCCCAAAAAGACCCCAAAGGTATGGCCCTGATTCCCTTTTGCCCCTCTCCAATAAATTTCGCCAACTTTCCCTCTGCAGCAGCTCACATCTCACCTCCCAAAGACCCTGAAACCCCACAATCCAGACGTACTTCCTCTGAAAGGGACGCTCAGCCAGCTCCAGCGGACGCCGAGGACTGTCCTGCCGTTGAGCAAACTGTCCAAAGAAGGAAGGCTGGGGCAACTCCAAAGGTCTTGGTTGTTGAACATGAACATGTGCCGTCCTCCTCAAGCTCCTCTTCTTCAAGCTCCTCTTCAGAGAGTAGCAAGAAAGAGACGCCCAACGTTGAGTCCTCTCCCTTCGTTGATATTACCGGGGACTCTAACGATGAGGCCGATGGAGATGAACAAGCAGTGGAGAAAGAAACTGCTGAAATTGTTGAAGTAGTTGAGGACGCTGGTGAGCACCAGGTCTCTCAACCAAAGGATGCCAAGCTCAGTCTGGAAGAGGCGCTCATGCGTGATGCAGTGGAAGTCCCGCCCTATGAACTTCCCAACCTCCCAATCCTTCATCCCCAACCCATCTCTCAAAATGAACCCCCTCCCCTCCAAGAATCCGCTGAACCGTTGGATGCTGAGCCAATTGAAGTAGCACCTGTTGATACTGCACAGGACGCTCAGGAGAAAGAACAGCCGTCCCAACAGTCTCAAGATGCTGAGAATGCTGCTTCAGGGGGCAATGCTGATGAAGCTGAAAACGCCCAAGGCACAGAGGACGCTGGTGATAAAGGTGCCGAGGACGCTGAGAATGAGGATGAGTCCGATGAAGAGGACGATGACGATGATGAGCCTGCCTCTCCAAAGAGGAAAGGCAAAAAGAAGCAGAACGATGATGAGCCAACTAACATACTTGGTCCCCTGCTTTTCAAAGAGGAGTGGCTCGCACAATTTGATGATGATAAGGTGCAAGAGTTCTTGGACCTCCTCCGCTTCCAGGGCTGGACCACCCTGGGACTGCACCCTGCACAAATCAACAAAGATCAAATTCGTGCGTTCTTCAAAACTATGCGCTTCAAGCCCAAGGACAACTCCCTGCACTTTAAGATCGAGGGAGAACCGGCTTCCATAACTGAACGCCAAGTTTGCAATTACATGGGACTAGGGAACAAGAAGCCGCCATCCGATGCCCTCAGCTCCTTGCCTGCCAACGGATTTGATGACATGGAAGCTGCCAAGGTTGATGAGCTCCTCGAAAGAATTTTCTGTGGGAAGAAGCCTCAAGGTAATGATAGAGTCGCGCACATCCTTTCCAAGACTGGGGCGATTGCACACTACTTCATATGCCGTACCATAGTCCCAAGGCAAGAGAAGAAGAGCGTCGTTCAAACAAATGATTGCATTCTGCTGGACGCCTTCCTCAATCGCCGTCCCATTAACCTTGCACGCATTGCCATGGAACATATGGCTAAGTGTGGCAAGAAGAAGCATGCCTTGCCCTTCCCTGGCCTTGTCAAAACAATTCTGCAACAGCAGGACGCTTACGACGAGTCCTTGGAAGAAGAGATTCTTGGTATGCACTGGGACCAGAGAAAGGGACTTCTCAACATCAGAAATTTTGAAGAGCTTCCGTCCGTCAGAAAACAAAGAGAGGCTGAAAAGGCTGTTGAACAAGAAAGGTTGGCTAAGCTTGCTGACGAGGAACGCCTTGCCTCCACTGAACAAGGGCTCGCTGAGACTGGTCAAGAGGACGCCACAAACTTTGATGTTTTGGACCAGATGCTACTCAGGGACTCGTCTCCTACACTTCCACATATGGACGCTCCCTCAAGCAGTTCAGGTCCTCAACCAGTTCCTCCTCCAGCAAACCCCTCTGACTACCCGCCTCAAGAGTTGATGGCCGCGATCCTTCACAATCAATGCATAATGATTCAAACACTGAAAGAGTCTGCGGAACTCCACGAGAAACTACTGAAATATTATCAAGAGTCCTCTAGCAGACGTCCTGAATGATCGTCGTCCCTCCTCTTTAATCCCTCAAAACATTTTGTGCTTGTGCTTCTTTTTGTTAAAAACACTTGAAATCTTTTGGGTCTGTAATGACGTACTCTATTTCCTTTAAATGGCATTTCTATGGTTTGCACGCATTTCATTGTTTAAGCGTTCCACTGCCTATAATTGTGCTTCTATGCTAACGTTCTTATTCACTTGTTATCCTTTTCGATGATGTCAAAAGAGGGAAGTGTAGTTTTGCAGAGATGCGCTATAGATTAGTTATCTAGAATAAGCAAGTGTTAAGGGGGAACTATTAGCGAAAGGTCTAAGGAACGCCAGGCTAGAATAAATAGAGGACGCTTGAAAGTTTCCCTAGGATCCAAATGCTAGAAAAGATCAAAGGATGAAAACTTGTGCTTATAAAATTTTGCTAAGTCCCAGAGGACGCTCTTTAAGTTTTCATGCATGCTAAGTTCCAATGTCAAAACTATTTTGCCTAGGGTTTGTCAACATCAAAAAGGGGGAAATTGTTGGGACGATATTAAGGACTGCCTTGTACTTAATATTGTGCCTATACAACCGTCCCTTAGTTTTGATATGACAAACTCACCTTGATCTAACAAAGTTATCAAGTGTACAGGGACGCTACTAATGAAAAGGACAACAAGTGTATGGACGTCCCTGAGGTGAAGGGACGCCATCTCATAAGTGTAGGGACGCCATCTTCCAAGTGTAAGGACAAGCAAAGTTGCTACTTGAGCCAAGGACGCAGTCCCAAGCAAGTAGGAACCCGAGCTTCAAGCGTCCTTACAAGGAATCAGACAAGACTTCATGGAAGCCACATCGCGTCTAACAGACAAGCCTTTATGGGCAAGAGTGAAAGACCCACGCTTGTTAGGGAATGTTCTGTAGACAAGTTCTACAGAAGCCACCACGTGGAAGATTATTCCTGTTGCAACGACAGCCTTGCTCAAACACATGGAAGCTTATTCCTGATCACTGTTGCAACGTTCCGAAGACACTATAAATACCCCCTTGGTATTTATTGTGAATAACATTCTTCCACAGTGACTTCCACAAGAGCTTTCAGAGCATAAATCAGAGTGAGAGCAACCTCGATCAAGAACACCAAGATCAAGTCAAGAACTCACGAAGACTAGGTGTTAGATCGAGTGAAAGAGTGAACCCAAATATCAAAGTGTTTGTAAGAGAGAACAAAAGAGAGGAGTCCTTACGAAGTACTACAAGGACGTGAGTGAGTAGCGTCCTTTAGGAGATTAAGCTAGGTTACTGTTATAGGCTTAAAGGAGTTTTTACTAGTGGACTTAGGACGTACTCTAAGTGCCAGAGAAGTGTAAAGAACTCGCCAGTATAACTGTAAGAACGCTTAATAAGAAAGGAAAAGGCTATTCGAAAATCCTCCAAGGAGGTAGAGGTTTACACTCAAGGACTGCTTTGGTCTTGAGTGGTTCCTCTATAAATAGACGCGTTCCTTACTTATTTCCTCTTCCTGTTTTAGTCTTAAATTTCCGCTGCAATTAAAGGACGCCCTTAATACTTATTAAGGACGCCCAACACAAGGACGCCCTTAACAGAGTCAAGGATGTCCCTTAGTAGACTAACGATCCAACAACAGATAAATGAGAAAATGAAAAGGACGAAGGATGAAGTGGTAGAGCTGCATTGAGACTTTGAAAATTGATTTGTCTTCTTGCTAGGAAATCAGCAGCAACATTTGATTCCCTGAAACAATGATAAAAAACCACAGAGGTGATACTAGAGAGAATATTTCTAATGTCAACTAATATAGAATGTATTTCCCAAGGAACTTTCCATATACGTTTTAAAGAATTAATCACAATCAGATTATCCCCTTCAATAATAAGATTCTGAATATTTGAATAGTTTATATTTCTTAGGGCGTGGAGAAGGCTAGACGCTTCGGCTTGCACAATTGACATTGGTTGAAGTTGTTGACGTCCTAAAGAAGTGGTAAAGCCATTGTGGTCTCTTAAGATGAACCCAACATGTGTTGATTCAGTTTTAAGTCTTGAGGCGTTAAAATTTAATTTAGACCATTGAGTGGGAGGTTTTTTCCAAGTCATATGATTTTTCCTTTTAGGTTTGTTTTTGTATTTTGTAGTGGTATTTTGACAGCCTTCCCAGGTTAAAGCACCTGAAAAAGCTAAATCAGATGGAATTGTCTTTTTATTAAGTCTTGATGGGTCAAATATTTTTGCATTTCTATGTGCCCAAATGAACCACCAAAGGAAAGCAATGAATGTTTTATGTTCATTATTTGCAAATGTTTGTTGAATATTTTGGTTGAAATGACCGTCTGATATGATTTTGAAGTTGTAATTTAGTAATTTCTGCAGTCTTAGTATCATTGACTTGGTAAAAGGACATTGGAAAAAGAGATGGTTTAGGTTTTTGATTCAGGCTATTTTGTATGGGTTAACTCTTAGATTTTAGGATGTCATTGAGAGTGTTTAGGTTAGGTTTGAGCATTATTGTAATACGAAGGCCGAAGATACGAGATGTGAAGAATCAAGAGTTCGTAGAGCTTAATTGAAGACGAAGTTCGCCACTGCATGGATTTCGCGGTCGCGTTGTCTATGACGCGGTCGCGGTGGTGTAAGGCGACGATTGATGAAGACCCGTGAAGGCCGCGGTCGCGTTGTCTATGACGCGGTCGCGGTAGCAGCCGACTCAGCCAAGGCCAAGGGAAGACCACCACGGGCGCGGCCAAGGCGGCGCGGTCGCGGTGCGTGCCGGATCCGAGACGGACGAAATCCTGTCTTTTCTATCTTGTTTCCTTTCTTATCTTTTTGTTTCCTTTCTTATTTATCTTGAAGAGCTTGTTCTTTGGGCTATTTAAGGAGGAGCCTCTTTAGGTTTTAGATATCTCTAATCACTTTGTAATCAGTTGTTCTTTCAATAAAGATTTGTTCTTTCTTTGTAATGGAGAACTAATCTCCCTTGGAGTTTATTCGATCAAGGAAGCTTTGTTATGAAGTTGTGAAATTCTGGTAACTTCTTTATCCCTAGGTCTTTATTGATACTCTTGTGCTTCATCCCATGATCTCTGTTTGATTATATGAGCCTGATCAACTTGTTTAATTGACTTAGATCTATTGTTTGATTTAGGATTGGTTGTTGTCTATGCATTTTTCCTATTTCTCGAAACAACTCTATTCTAGGACCGTGGACTAGTTTAGGAAAGAGTATTCAATGGTTAAATTGTGCATGAGACTCGTAGCTTGATTGCATTATTTGATTTCCTAATATCCTTGACTGTATTGCATGATTTGAATTAAGCGTCCTTGTTCATATCATAGTTTTGCTAGGACCGTGGACTAGCGAATAATCAAGATAAGGATTGGAATTGACCTAGGCATATAAAGAAGTGGATGAATTCATGATCAACGGATTAATAAAGTGGAATTGATTGAATGAACTCTACTTGTTAAACTTTGATTGAAATCTCTCCCAGTATTTTGATTCTGGTTCGATTAGACTTGTTTCGGTTTGGTTCAGTTCCAGACTAATGCTCAACCATATTCAAACCATGCCCTACCCATCCATAAGCATGTGCAAAAGGGTACATGGATGGCCCCGAATTTTAGGAGCTCTCAAATTCTTTAAAAAATATAGAAAAATTCCGCTCGGTAGCCTTGAGGGTTTTGCAAATTCCACGTGGTACATAACTCGTCAACTCGTCAATTACCCAGTAATTTCCGCACCAGCGGATTCTGGGGGGTCAAGATGGGGGCACTCCATACCTGGTATACCAGAGGAGTGCGCCCGAAAGACCCAAAGAAAACTGAAACTCAGTTATTTGACAATCATAACTGAATTTAGTTAAAATGCACCAAAATTGATGTAGGGGTCATATCCAACTCAAAGGCACTATAACAGCCAAAGAGCATGAGGGGTCATATCCACGTGGTACATAAGATTTTTCGAAATTCTGCGGGGTAAGTGATGCGATCGCCTTCTCGGGACTCCCGATAAGGACTTGCTTTGGCCAAGGATCTAGGTTACGACTTGTGCCTTTATTCTACTATTGAAGGGACTATAGTGGAAACGGGTGCGGAAGCGGAGTAAGGGATGGGTGAATAGTTCCAACGGACGGAAGAACTCGCTGAAGGTCTGCGTTGGCCGGAGAAAAGGAGGGCGTCGGAGAAGAGGGTTAGAAGGGTTGACGTCGGCGGTTTTGGGGAAGAGACAATCTCGATTCAGCCAAAACTCATTTAATGCAAACGTAAGGATTACAAAAGAGGAGAGCTCCTTATATAGTGGAGACTCTTAACACAAAAGAGGAAAACCTAACATTTATGGGTTGGGCCTAAAAACATGCAAGTCTTGGCCCAAATCCCTAAACTTACTATAAATGGCCAGACAACTAATCTTACCTAACATTCTTGTCCTTACTACAAAAGGTAATACATATCCATAAGATAGCTAGGAAAAGGAAAGATAAGGACTAAAGCAAAACGAGTCCTAGGGACTCTGCTGAGGACTCTGCTAATGAGCTGAGGGACTCTGCTGAAGAACTATGCTCAAGAGCTGAGGGACTCTGCTTGAAGGACGCTGGTGTAGTGGCAAGGACGCTGCTGAAGGACGCTGGTGTAGTGGCAAGGACGCTGCTGAAGGACGCTGCCATAGTGGCAAGGACGCTGCTGAAGGACCTGCTATAGTGGCAAGGACGCTGCTGAAGGACGCTGCCATAGTGGCAAGGACGCTGCTGAAGGACACTGGATGCTGCTGAAGGACGCTGGTTGAAAGGTAAGGACGCTGCTGGGGGGAGGCCCGGCCAACACAGTCCTTAGATTTGGCGTTGAGGACTCTCTTGTATCGTCCTTGGAGTTGGCCTTAGCAGAAGAAAACCTTCCACGGATAGGGACTATGATAGGGACGCCAGTACTCTTAGGGACGCCCATGTGTTCTTCTGCTAGAGTCCTCTTCTTCTTGGGGAAGGATGTCCTCTTCTTGGGAAGTCTTCTTCTTGGGAAGTGCTCTTCTTCTTGGGGAGCTAGGCAAGGGATCACATCATCCTCCCCTCCTTGAGTGGGAAGCATCCTTGCTTCCTTTAATAGTTGCTTCCTACTTAAGTTCTTGGTCCAAGGAGGACGCCACGGTCTCGGTTGGCTAGGAGTCCCTTGAGGCGATCTACCGGGACCGGATCGCATCAGTAAGCTTGAGGTTTTGCATATTCCGTGTGGTAGTCTCAAGGTATTATATATTTACTTAATACGTAGCCACATTATTTTGTTTAATTGAATAAATGACCCATATTTTATATAAATGTCTTATAAATAAAGTTTAATTTTTTTCATGAAACTACATAGTCTCAATTTGTATGGTACAATAATACCCTTTTAAATTATAAAAATCACATATAATTTTGAAATATTTTCCACTAGTTTTATTTCTTTAAGAAAATATAAACTCGTAGGCTTTATAACGATCGGAATTCACGGGCTCACAGTCATAGGCACTGACGTCCTCCTTCTTTTCACCGCCTTCACCCTTGCCTCTGCCTCGTTTTCTCTACAACTCCGCCCCAACCCCCACCTCAATCCTATGGGCGGCTCCCTACATACTCCCATTCCCCTAGTCGGCGGTGGGGGCGGCCGTCCCCACCCGCCCCCTCCCTCCGTCAAAGACCCATATTTCACATAAATGTCATGTAAGTTATATAAAGTTTTTTTTCATGAAACTAGATATTCTCAATTTGTATGGTAAAATAATACCCCTTTAAATTATGAAAATCACATGTAATTTTGAAATACTTTCCACCATTTTTATTTCTCCAAAAAAAATAAACTTGTAAGTTTTATATTAAATAAAGTTATATTTTAAGAGATTTTAATGCATTAATTTAAATTTTGGATTTTTAACTGAAAATAACAAGGATTTATAAAAATATTAATATATTTTATCATGAAATATGTGTAAACAATTAAATTTTATAAGTTTTCTTACATATACATATAATATTATATGTTTTTTCCAGGTTATAAAAATCACCTAATAATTAAAAAGTATGTGTATGAACTATTAAGTGATGATATTTTATAAAATAGATTAGGTATTTAAAAAAAAACTAAAAATATGGGTGTTTTATTTAACTAAACCAAATAACGTGGACCTGTGGTTATATTTTAAATAATTTTAACATTTCCAAATATATGGTGTTATAGATAGATAGGTTTTATTTAAAAAAACTCTAGACACAAACTAATCTAATAAAACAACTCTTCTACCATCAATAAAAGTAATCTTTTTCATTAGATAGTTACAGACAATAATAGGTTTTGGTTCAACACGTTTGCTAGTTATAAAATTTAGTAAGTTGAGGCTTTAAGAGGTCAATGGTTAGATGATGTTGTCTAGAGATGCTTAGCTGCCCTAGTGGAGCCTTAGGGTATTTTGCACGGCATTAGGCTTGCTTGGGACAAAAACTACCTTCAAGTCACATTAAAGTCGGGTTCTAGTTTATTGCAAATCTCTTGAAAATGAGTAAGAAGACTCATTGTCCCCTTTCTAGCCCAGTGCTTTTATGTCAAGGTCGTCCCTCATGTCCATCAAGAAGGTAGCATTATATAGCTTATCGATTATCATCTTTGAGTTTTTTGCCCTTGACTATAGGTAGATGTTGGTACGCGAGATAAATAATTGTAAAGAGATAAGGGTTAAAACACTATACACGTTTCAACGCGCTAAATAAATAAAATGGCTAAATTACATACGTGCATATATGTGGATGCGGGATTTGAACGCATATAAATGTAAACCCAAAGAAGCCTCGTATATGTACTATGTAGGGGTAGCGGCGCACAAGTGTTAACTTGCGCCTAGCAAATACCGGCCCAAACAAGCAATTGGGCCCGACCCATTGTGAAGATCACTTCTAAGTCCAAAATATTTCACCTTCTCCCCTATGCCACATTTGTTGACTATTTCAACACTTACCCACTGATCAAGTGGCAAACAAGAGCCACTATGCCACATTTAATATTTTAATAAATCGAGTATTAATCATAACTATATACTAAAGCGGAAGTTAAAAATAACACATGTCAACTTCTCATTGGACCGAACCACCCATCTTTATTAAAACAATTTAATTGGTTCAAATTTCATTATAGATTCCACATTAAATTGTACACATAATAAATCTATCCAAATTATAAAAAAATCTATCCAAAATTGTGCACATAATGAAAATCAACTCTTTATAATTTTCAATATATATTTTTTTATTTAGTTATATTTTTAACCAAGAATCTATCTAATATGTGATGTATATTATCCTTTCCTGATAAAATAATTGTAAAACTTTGATATTTACGTATGTCAATAAATAAAGCTAAAAATTATGGGAGGCCAAAGACAAATCATCATTTGATAGCATGTATAATGATATTATAATCTTTATAGAAAATCATAATAAATGAATGATACAATTCGTGTGCACAGAGATCATCTTTATAATGTTTATAAGAGGAACCCACATATTCTATAATTTTTATGGGAACCCAAATAAAAAACTTAAATAATATAATGACTAACGTTTTTAATGTTTATAAGAGGAGCCCACATAAATAACAATATTTAATCCAATGTTAACTTTTTTGTCTAAATTTCGTGTATAATGAAAATCATCTTTCCTTAATCCTTATACAAAAATTATAATCCTACAAATCTTTATTTGATTAAAAGTATATATTATAGCAGAAATACTATATTATTAAAATAAGTCCCATAAGCAACAAACTAAATAAACTTTTATATCAAACTGTTGTTTTGAATAACTTTATATAAAATTTGAAACTAAGATTTTAGTTAAATCAAATTCGTGCCTTCAAGGCACGTGATTAATACTAGTATCTATTACTATATACTAAAGCGGAAGCAAATTCTGCTACCATATTGCGCCACATCACCCCCTTATTTAAAAATCTATCTTATTAAGTCTTGATTTTATCATAATCTTATACATACTTAATCACGATATTACTCCTATCTTAGAATTTGAGTTGTTTAATTAATAATTCTTTCAAAATATATAAATATCTATCTTATCATTGTACACATTTAATTAATACATAGATCTATCATAAAAATTTTATTTAAAAAATTATTTTTTTCATCATAATCATAATATTTTACCCATTTAATTAAATATCCTATTAACTTTAAATTATTTTTCATAATTTTATTATGGTATTTATTTTAAATTATCAATGGTAGTAAATTCTACCACTATATCTAAGACAAAGATTCATTCTATTAAAATAATATGTTAAATACATTTTTACTATCGTATCATATAAAAATATCAATTAAAAAAGTAGATGTTATATTTAATTACCATATATATCGTTAATATTGCATACTGATTACGCTTTAGAAAAAAAAAAGATAGATTTCTTAATTAAGATAATAATTCGTTAACATTTTCATTACATATTTATATATTTGTTATTTAATTATTTTTTCAAAAAACAATAACATATATACGAGATAATTTAGTTTTCTATTTAACTTATTAAATATTGTCTATATCTTCAATATTATAATATATTAATCTGAGTTTTTATTTAAACTTATTGATTTTTTTATGTAAGTTAGTTTACATAATTTAATTTTATGCCAAAAGATTTGTATCAACTGTTAATAAAATGTGATAATGCATCTTATCTTATGTTATTCTGCCTCAATTATTTAAATATATATTTATGTATGTATAAAAAGAAATTATATAAATTAAATATATTTATATATATGAGGATATTCAAGAACTATGTCATTTTATACTCCAAAAAATAAGAGTGGTTTTAAAACAAAGTATATATATATATATATATATGATAATATTTGGAATTGTTATAGTAAATTCATACACAAAGTAATAAATAAATAACACCCTCATACAAGGTACGGGTCATCTTCTAGTATACTTCTAAACCTAAAGCATTAGTTAATGGCAGTTTTGTCAATTAGTTTTTTCTAAACCATATACCCTATTTATAATAACCGATTCTTATACTAGGTTCACACGTTGATGCTATCTCTCACACTCGATCCATATATATGCATGCAATTGTGTAGTGGTTTGTCATATTAATGGGGTTGGTTTTGTAATTCTTGTAAATACATGACCTGAATGTCTTGCTACAACACTCCCGTTCCATTTTTTTTTTAAAACTACTCCCGTTCCATTTATCATAATATTGTTGCAGCAATAATATATATTGTAATAAAATGAACGATTCAATTAGTCTTTGTATATATATTACATATAATTCTTGTAAATGCATGACTTGGATTTGTTGCTATAAAGTACACTCCTTTTTAACTAGTAGCTAAATGGCCTGTTTTTTACTTTTTAGGCCTTGGCCTAAATCTCTTCCCACACTCTCTATAAATATGGGATGCCTAGGAAACCCTGACCCTCAACTTCATTATTTCTTCTCTCTTTGCAATCCAAGGAGAGCTCTGCTTGCGCTACACGTCCACGCCCCGTCGTTAACGCCACAAACGACCAGGTTAGCTCTTCTTTCCCGTCACCCCTCTTCGACTCTCTTCTCCTCTTTGCTTACGCATCGTTTCTCCCTTTCTTTATTATTTCCTTTTGCTACCGCTGGGTCGCCCCCATTCAGGGTTTCATTGTCGCCAGGGTCTCTCCTTCCCTTTTTCGTTAGCTCTTCAATGTCGGGATCTAGTCAGTCAGGTGGCTCCATGTGCAGGAGCGAGGGGTTTGGGGCCTCGGGGATGACCAGACTAAGTGGATCCGAGGATTCCCGTCCAGCCCAGGCCATTCGGGCGACTCGGAGGCCGCCAGGTCCGCATCGGGGGACGAAGGGGAGGACGCCGCGGTACTGCCCACCGGGTCAGGAGACGTCGGTGCCGCGTTGGAGGAGGATTTTGCCGCCGCAGTGGAGAGGGCGTACGACGCCATGGTAGGGGAGGAGGACACAGCCGAGTCGGGCGAGGCAGGTGCTACCGCGGCACGTGCCGCCGCGTCAGAGGAGGGCGATGCCGCGGTAGAGGAAGGCGACGCCAAAGAGGATCCACGCGCCCCGACCACCAGGCGGGCCGGCCTCTCGTCCCTTGTGTTGGACCTTTTGGCGAGAGGCTCGGAGAGCTCTTCCCGTGGCAGCCCGGGGGATGTGCACTCCACGGACCGTAGGACGGTAACGGGATCGACTAGCCGGGTAAGTAACGAGACGGGCACCACTTTCTGGGGCGAGGACGTGGATGATGCCTCGACCCCACTCCCGCAGGCAGAATTTGTGTTTTCAGTGTTGGAGGTATCCTACTTTCACTCTCTTGCCATCCAGGACGCTCCGCTGGCGGTGGGTGCCGGGGAGAGGTCTCGCTTGGGTTTGAAGAGGTTAGTCGAGATGGCGTGTAAGTACCCGTGGCCTAAGGGGACCGAGTTGGTCGCTCCCACTGAGACCAGCCAATGCTTGGACTGCTTCCCCGGTTGCATGGTGGTCTTCGAGGAGTGTCTTCGTTCCGGCCTCCGCCTGCCGCTGCTACCCCACTACGTTGAGTTGGCTAGACTCATCCGCGTTTCGCCTACACAGTTCACCCCTAACGTATGGTACATCATGACGAGCTATACCCTTCGGTGCGGGGAGCTTAGAGAGACATTTTAGGGGAAGCACATGTATAGCCTATTTTCGGTGAGCTACAAGAACGGCTTTGTGAGTTTGAGCGCCCCCAAGCTTAACCTCGTGCGGACCCCAACCAAGGTTAAGGAATGGAAATCTCGTTGGTTCTTGGTGCGCTGTGCCGGCAAGGAGGCCGCTACATAGTCGTTTTACCCGACGGAGTTTAGGAGGCCGCTAGAGCCCAAGAAGGCGAAGAACAAGAAGCTAGGGCCTATTTGGGATGCCATTCGGAGGGTCACCGAGCCCCCCCTTGCTACCTCGCTCATTACGCATTATAGTCTTGAGAGGGTGGGCCATGACGAGGCGGTTTCTCGCCCCCGGGGACCGCATGGGTCCACACTCGAGAAGGAGCCGAGGAAACGACGTGACGGACGCGGGACCACCCGGACCCGCAAGAACGCCCATGGGACCCCGATCGGGTATGCCGTGGCAGAAGCCGGGGCAGTGGCGTGTGCTGCAACGGGCGCAAGCCGGTCAGCTGGCATGAGCCGGCTAGGGCTGCTGCGGCAGGAAATGTGAGGCTGACGCCGCTGCAGGAAGCCGAGGCCAGGGGCGGCCGGGAGGCCGGCTCCGCGGCAGGCGTGGAGGCGAGGAGTCGGGGAGAGGACCCGGTGCCGCGGCAGGGGATGCATGGCATCCCTCGACGAGCGGTCACCACGTGTCCGCGACGTATCGCCTTCGCAGCATTTGGAAGGACAAGTGTCCCGCATGCACGCAGAAGGGGGGGTCTTGTCAACTACAGTGCGCCTCACCTCTATATAAGGCTCCCCAGGCCTTCAGAAGCGGGGACCGAACTTGAGAGACCAAAAAGACATTCCCTTGAGAGCTCGTCCTTCCCGTGCGTAGACAATCGCAGGTCGAGCTGTTGAGGGTCGTGGTCGGTAGTCGAAGAGGCCCATCCAGGACACACTCAACCTCTACCCATTTCGTACGTTCATACTCTCCGCAAGCACCTCTCTACCGTGTGTCTACGTCGGGTTATTTTTGAGTATCTTTCATTCCTATTCCGACTTTTTGGTAGTTTGATCAAGATCTTTGTAGAAAAGCTTTAGCTTTGATGGTTGTCCTAGATGAGTTGCCTTTTGCTATTGTTGAACATGAGGGTTTTAGGAACTTTTTCATGTGCATGAATCCTGAATTTAAAGTTCCTTGTCGCACCACTGTTGCTAAAGATTGTTAGAAACTCTATAGTGAGGAAAGGGGAAAAATGAAATATATAGTTCAGAATTTATCTAGTCGGTTCAGTCGTACTACGGATACGTGAACTTCTAGTCAAAAAATAAGCTATATGTGTCTCAGGTCCCATTTTATTGATTATGACTGGGTTCTACACAAAAGGTTCATAAACTTTTGTCCTCTTGTTGGCCACTCAGGGCAATTGATTGGTAGAGCTATTGAAATGTGTTTGATTGTTTGGGGAATATATAAAAAGAGTTATGATAGTGATTATTGACAATTGTTCATCCAATGATGTAGCCATTGCTCATTTGAAAAAGAAAGTAAACCATTGGGAATATGGTATTCTTCAAGGAAAGTATTTACAAATGAGATGTCATCTTCATATTTTGGATCTCATTGTAAAAGATGGCTCGAAGGATATTAAGGTTTCAATTTTGAGAGTTCGTGGTCTTGTGAGATATGTGAGATTTTTTCCTGCACGATCTGAAAAGTTCAAATTATGTGTGCTACAAGAGAAAATAGAAAGTAAAGTTGGTGTTTGTTTGGATGTAGAAACCAGATGGAACTCAACCTATTTGATGCTTGAATCTACCGTCAAATTCAAAAAAGCATTTGATAATTTGATACTAAGTGATTCTGCTTGTGTTAAGGAGAATAGGAAGATTGGTGTTCCTAATGATGATGATTCGTGATTGGAAAGAAGTTTGTAGTTTTGTGTCAATATTGAAAGTTTTTTATGATGCTACATTGACATTATCTGGTGCTCGTTATGTCACTTGTAATCTTGTTGTTGGCGATGTGTTTGAAGTTGGTAAGATGATAAATTCTCTTTGCCATGAGCACTCAGAGAATAGGAACATGGCACTAAGAATGAAGGCGAAGTATGATAAATATTGGGGTGACGTTTTGAATATCAATATGGTGATTTTTGTTGCTATCTTTCTTGATCCAAGATATAAGCTAAGATATGTTAATTTTCTTATTCGTAAATTGTTTGATAAGCCAAAATCATAGACCTTAATTTTGACATAAAACTTCTTATTGATGATTCATTTAAGAGTTAGGGTGAGTCTAAGTGTGCTGCGAACAGACCATTAGAAAGTTCTAGTGTTGCTACATCTACATCTAATCTGAATGAGGCAGATTAGAGGGGAAATGTTCTAAGTTTTGGTTCCTTATTGAGTGTTGAGTATCAAATGGAGCTGGGATTTGATTGTTGTGAGAACAAGTCTCAATTGGATAAGTATTTTGCTGATGCTTATGAAACTTCATCTTCGATCAACTTTCTTGTTTTACAATGGTGGAATGACAATCATAAGAGATACCCAATTTTATCCAAAATGGCTCGAGATGTGCTACTGATACCGGTCTCCACTGTTGCTTCTAAATGTGTGTTTAGTACTAGGGGGCGTGTTCTTGATTCGTTTCACTTTCCTATTAATATTGACGAGAGCTTGCTTGATATGGAGATGATAAATGAAGGCAATGTTTTGTTATCTTTACTATAAAACTTTTATTTGATTTGTGCTTAAGTTAATAAGATATCTTCTTAATAATCTTTAAGTCATTAACTTTGTGTGATATGATGTTGATACTTGCAGGTTTGAAGGATTTGCTTGTGGACCACCAAGACATCATAATTGATGAATCCAATGTGCTTATTGAACAACCAACTACTATAATTGATGACAAATCACTGCAGTAGACTAGTAGTAAGGATACTAGTAGTAGGGATATGTAATTATGTACTATGGACTATGGATCCATGTACCATATTTTGATGGGGGTACTATATTTTGCTATAACTTTAAAAGCTATAAGTTAAAACCTTAAAGTTTAGCCTTCGCTTTTTGGCCATAGTTTGTAATTTTTTGGACATGATATGTAATTTAAGCAGGTTTAATAAATTTTGGATATCTAGGATATCCGATGCCGGATATCCGATCCAAACAGATCTATTTTCTTGGATATCCGAGTAAAAATGAATCAAATATGTATCATGATTTTAAGCAAAAAGAAATCGGATATCCGAATTTTCAGATCGGAAGCCCTATATTTTAGGGCAGGTTCTAGTTATCCATCAACGTCAAAGTACATGATGCGTATGAGTGCAATGTGTATCACAAAACCGTAAGCTTCGAAACTCAGGTTTCAGTTGAACACTGACACCAAGTCACCAACACAACTCAAGGGAGCTAATCACCGAATATAACAAAACGTGGATACATTCATTTAGTTCTAAAACATACTCCGTACTTACTAATTAACTACACTAACGAGATTTCAAGAGAAAGGTGACCTAAGTAGTTAAGTAACCCAATTGTCATTTACAACAAAAAAATCAGAGCAAAATACCCACCAACCACCACCACCAGTGCACCACCACCTTGCCCTTTACGGTCTAATAATAATAAATAACATTGCAGAGAGATGGTGTAGAAGTAGTAAAAGAATACAATACACAACTTGGTGACGCGAAAGGATAAAGCCTTCTTGTCAACCAAGTTAAGGGGATGTGGAGTGAGACCCATGACCTAATTTTAGATGGGTGTTCAAGAATTTTTTGGTACCTTTCCCTGTTCTAAGACGATATGGGTTCATAAGGATACGAAAGCCAAGGATGCTTCAAGGCCTCAGATGCAGAGGGGCGTTTTCTTGGATTGATTTCTAGCAAATAGGATACAAAGTCGATAAAGCCTTGGTCTCCCATGGGCAGTCGATGCCTCAAGGACGTCTTTTTTGGGATCAAGTATTCCAGCCTATTGCTTTCCTGGTGAGGCCACAAAAAAGATTTGTACAATCATCAGCAAACAAACATTTACTAGTATGGATGAGCCCTTGAATCTTTTTAGAAAATGTTTTCCATTTTAGAATTTAGGCAGTGTTTTCCATTTTTGTGGCGTTTCAGAATTCCTTAATAGGTGTGCCAAAGATTAAAATGACCATCTTTACTGAACAAAGAGAGAGTACAACGTATCACTTTGTGTGCAAGAATGTTGGGAAAAAAATAGCAGAAGATGATATCCTCCTAATAAACCTAAACTGATGTTCAATAACTACAAAAAGGAGTATTATTCAAGAATCACAATAAATGTCACACTGATCAAATAGGCTGACTAGAATAAACCTCTAAGAAAAACAAACACAATACTTACCTGATTTCTTTCATACAACATATGGTTCTTAGTGAAGTACTTGTACGTATCTCGTCCTTTGGCAAGCATCTTTTGTTGAATGGGCCCAATAATTCCAATCACTCTTGCAAGTAAAGTAGCAGATGAATCATTTTGGAAGAGGACCTACAAAGTTGGAGCAAATTCATTTAGATACTGCAGAAATCCTTAAACTGCATATCATTACAGTGAAAACACCTTAAAAATACTAAAGCAAAAGCTGAAAATGCAACCCAGGCACAAAATAGCTCATGCACTTCACGTAGAGTCGGCCAATGGCCCAGTGACGAAAAAGGATTATGTTGAGAGATAATGCAGAAAACAAGTCATAGATGGATGAAGGAACTAACATTGCCTGTACATAGTTCTGCTAAGATGCATCCAAGTGACCAGATATCAATTTTCTTGTCATACGGAAGCCCCAGTATAACCTCTGGAGCTCGATAAGACCTTGACTGGACATACGAACAAAGATGATCTGTTTCAAAACAACTACTTCCAAGATCAATAACTTTCACCTCACATCTGCTATAGCTTTTGACTAAAATATTCTCCGGCTTCAAATCACAATGTATCAGTCCAAGTCCATGTATGAATTTCAGTGCCTCCAGAACCTGGATAGTGATGGACTGCACAAGCCACAGTCAATCATTTAATAATACAGATAATATAAATCACAAATATGCAACTCTGTCAATAATCTGATCAATTCCCAAACCTGTAGTCTTGGCATAGTGAAGTAAACCTCTCCACCTGACTCCCTATTAAACTTATGGAACTCATACAAATTTGCCTTGAGCAGTTCACAAACAATTAGAAGATGTTCCTGCAGTAAGCAAAACCATGTTCCAGCAAAATAATCAGATTGCAAAGAATGACATGTTGCAGTATACAGTGAGCATTTGAAGGCGATCAACCCAGACAGTTCAGAACAGAGAATTTTCATTCAATTGGAGAAAAGTCATCTTTAGTACAATGCACTGCTTTTGGTACAAACTCATACACGATATGTACCTTTACTTATCATGTATAAGGAGTTTGCAAGAGTAGAAGCCAACTCTAACAGTAGCATTGTAAAGAGTCTCCATATAGACCAATAAACAAATAATCTAAAAACAGCAGGACATATAGGACCACATACAAAGGAAGAACTTGGCAACTTACACGATAATAGAAGTAGTCATACAACCTCAGAAGGTGAAATCTGTCAGCAGGATCATGCGTGTTGATGAACTTGAGAAGTTTTATTTCATCAAGGCTCTGATCAAAAAAATCTTTGTTATTTTTTATAACTTTAATACATACATCCATGCCCGTATGCAGATCATGTGCTTGAATAGCTTTACTGAATGCAGCAGATCCAAGATATTCAGTAACATGATAGCGCCCAGCAATGACTGAATTCAATACAACATGAAAGTTCTTGTCCTCCTCAAAGCCAGTTCTTGAAAAGAAAAGAATGTCATATCAGGGCAAATAGATTAAAGAAGCCAGATTGCAAATGAGGAAAGACAGGATATGTTGAATAACACAATGAAGACTTATTTAAAAAGACTAAATTATACCAATGTAGGCAAAACACAAAAAGTAAAATGCTTTCAGGAATGAAAATATTTTTTTTAAGGTTGAAAAGTAATGTCAAAATGCCATTCTAAAGAATAATTTAACGATGAAAACGCTTTTAGTTTTCTTTTTCTTTTTCCCTATAGCTAAGGATATTTTAATCTTCTAACCGTCAAGGATGGGATGTCAATTTCAGACTAAAGTAGCACTACAAAATTTTCCTTTTAATACATATATACATATCATATTCCTATATATGTTAAAATCTCCTTCATTGTGCATAGAGCCGAAATATATAGTTCCTTTCCCATCTACTTGCTAAAGTTAACCCATATTTCAAATAAAAAAGATAGTACATGTGAGAAGTTAATAGAACTTTGTGGTTTGTACGGCTGAACTTTATCAGGTTTATAATTTTTAAGATTAAACAGCTTATTCTACTGTGTGTGAATGGTCAACAGTTAGATTTTTAATCGAGTAACTGATTTAAAACACAAATGTAACAATAACTAGTATATTAAGAGTCATATCAAACTGGTCTTAAACACCTATGTCAGAATCCATTACTATCAACATGTAGTACAACTTACTCTTAAAACAAAAATGAAAAAACAGTACATTAATGCGGCAAACATTAGAGCTTTCATTCTGAAAACAACTTGAAATATTAGCCACCATTCCTTTCTTTCTTTTGGATTTACCTATCTGGAAAAATAAGAACGCATTACAAGTGTCAAGGTAATAGAACAACATCATAGGAAACTTCCAATTAGCAGGCCCCGCATAGCCATAAGTATTGCTCATATATACACAAACACACACACACACACACACACATCTCCAAATAAACATTCTCATTTTTTTATTTTATGTGACATTATATTGTTGTTTGAGTAACTTAGCAAGCCCAAGTGATTAGATAGATGTTCCATGAATGCCAAACGTTGACTAGTAAACAGCAGTCAGAACACCGATAAAACTTCCATTGGATCAATTAGTGACCAGAAAGCAACTTTTTCATTCATTAACAATTAAATTAGAGACAGGGGCCTGCTGATCTGCCCCCTACACAAAGAGCATATGCGCGATCTTCCTTACAAGTTAAAAGCAGTTGCATCACTAACCTGTACAGAACTGGTGATGTTTTTTACTATTCTTTGAAAAGCTTTAATTTTTACACAATGGAAGCAGGAATTCCAAGAGATGAGAGAAGTCTACTACTTACCTCCAACAATAGACCTTTCATATGTACAATTTATATACAGTATCAAAAGCCATTGCAGGTCAAAGCACTCTTTCTGTCCTCTAGTAAAGACAAAAGGGTTCTACTACATAATATGAGAGGCTTTCCACGTTTTAATTGATATAGGAGTGAAACAAACATAGGTTCAAGATGAAGGAAAAGTTACCTGTTTTTCCTGTGTACCACTTTCAAATTGAAAGTCTCAAATTCCTCTTCCTGGGCCTTTATTTGTCTTACTTGATCTTGCACTGCAGCTGCCTCTTCATCATCCAATGATGCCCCAGGGTCCTCTTCTCTAACACCTGCAGCTCTTTCATTCTCCTTTTTTGCATGATCCCTTCGGACATAGTCATCATAACCCGATAGAGTTGAAGGAGTAGATTCTGCTGATCGAACAATAGCTGCATCATTTTCATCTCTAGAACTCTTAGAAGGTGAAGAACTACTTCTTTTATGCATCCAAGAAGAAAGCATCTCATCATTGTCCATAGTGCTGACGCCAAGGCTATTTTCATCTCCACCATCATGATTGTTATTTGTTGACCACAAAGAATTACTAGAACCTACTTGCACCAGCTCCATACTTCTCAAAGTACCAGGAAATGAAAAGCCTCCATCAGTAAGATTTTTTACATGTGAGTGTGTGCCCTTAGTGTTGTTAAAACCCTGCTTCTTAAATTTTTTCTTATTGCTGACCGATTCATCAAGATGTTTTTGGTTAAAATCACTATGAGGATTCCCTGACTGACGAGATCCAGCATCATGATCATGAGAGCATTCAAAGTCTTCACTACTCCCTCCAATCAAACTCTCCCGTACTTCACTACCAAAATCTGCAGCATCGCTGTTGATTCCCACACCAATTGACCTGACAGACCCATGATGGTCATCATCCACATGAATATCATCAAGTATAGGCCTACTACATTCATTTGCACCTTTTCTATCATCCAACATGATGAGGTTGTCCGATTCAGTGACAAATCCTTGCCAAGCAGGTTCAGAATACATCAAATTCAATTCCTCCTCATCCATTAGTCTCCCATCATACTGATTTATGAGATCATTCTCATCAATTGTCCCACAAGCTTCGGTAATTGGCATCCTAATAGGATCATCGGAAGCCAAAGCTGCTTCCACATTTTTTGACTGCACATATTGCTCACCGGAAAAATAAGAATCTTCTTCAGGCAAAGATTGATTATCATCATCAACTTTATCCGGAGCCCTTTCCTGGAGATCTGGAGCGCTCCTGTGTCCAGTTCCCTTTTCATTGTCACTAGGATAATCAATTTCATGTGCCAGAAACCAGGTCTCATCTTCAATAGGCTGCCTCATATACCCAACATCATCATCATCATCATACTCATCAGAATCCCAGAACTCATGTTGGAAATCAATGGATTCACTTAATCCATCACCAATTGTGGCAAAACCAGAGACCAGATCAGATGTATCTTCTGCAATACCTTGACTAATAGATAACCAGTTGCCTCCTGGAATCTGTTTTCCCCCTGTGTTAGATTCAAAGATAGATTACTTGGGTTGTTCAGGAGTTTCTCAGACACTGAAAACTAGTATAGGTACTAAGGAACCAAAATATAGAGATCATGAAGAATCAAAAAGGAATGTTGTATGGTTCAAATATCCAGTTTGTCATGCTTATCTGCTTTATGAGTTGCAATATGCATAGAAACAAAGAAAAATAGCAACCAAAAGCATCCTATGTGATCCATTCTTATCTATGCACTATATGTTCTAGTATCATTCCAAATACCTCAAAACATTTCTCTTAGAAAGATATCATAACAGTATATATCAGAACAATTCTTTGGTGGAATTCAGACATGTAAATCTACTCTGAGCATAGCAGTGAATCTGTATTATCATCTAAAAGCAGAAAGCTTCAGATAGAAACTGTTCCCCTCAATGCATTGCATGCTCACAGTAATTTTAGAGTATAACAGCGAACAAGATACGATATGTTAAAGTACACATATATGGTAAGCCACAGAAAATAATAGCATGCACGGCATCTACGCATACGGTCAGTTTATCCTTTGACAGAACTATTAACTTGTTAAGGAACTTAGTAATTAAGAGCTACAACACAGTGAACTTTTCTCTAGCATCTAGAATCAAGAATTTATTAACTACCCACCTCATTTGTAGCCTATGGATAAATAAAACTTGCATAGAAAGATTCAAGATGAGAAAATTCAATAACAAACCTCATAACTCACCAAAAACTTAGAGGCTAAAATCACAATCTTTCTAAACAGAGGTAGTAGCATTTATTGTGAATAAAATACTACGTAAATTTAAAGATGCATAAGAAAAACAAAATTAGTCATTGTGCATACTTAGTTTAAGAGAAGGTGATTCATCAAAATCTAACCTGAAGTGCTGATATCCTGCCCAACAGGTATGTCCAAGAAAGACCCTATAAGGAAGTCATTATCAGCAGTATCAAGCTTTAAATTGTGTTCATCTCTATCAAACCTCTCTTCCCAAATAGCTTTCAGTTCTTTATCTTCTGACTTAAGTCTCACAGGAGGAAGTCTAGGTAATTCTTCCTTTTGATTATCAGATACAATTGACGATCCAAGATTACTCAGATTGCTTTGATCACACATCCCTTGGAGCTTTGTAAGATAAAGAGACCGTCCAACCTCATCTACCTGCTCTTTGACTGCAGCTCTAATATCAACAGCTTCTATTTTCCTCTTCCCATCAATTTTGCCACCAATAGAGCTATCACAAGCTTGAACATCTTGCCTGGACAATGGGAAGACAGTCCTGATAGAAAAATCACTCATTTGGTCTCGCAATGATCTAGATTCATCAGTGCTTCTCAACCGCACATCATCTACAACTTCTTCTGCATATGGAGTAGAATCCTTTCGTTGTAGGTTAATATCTATAACTTCAATTACATCATTTTTCTCAGAGTTTTGACTTTGATCAGCTTTACTAGTACTCCCAACACAGGATTTTCTCTGATTTTCAAATAGAGTTATCTCTTGGCAGGGTTGTGCATCAATGTCATCAGCCACCCCAGCAACACGAAACAGTGTTTTTCCTGGTTCTTGCACTCCTGCAATGTCTGGCTTCACATATGTACTACTGCAAGGACCAAGATCAACAGCACCATTATTTTGATCAAACTTGCAAGGAAATAAATCAAGCAATGCAATCTCCTTTGATCCTCGAGAAAAAGTGACATTCTTTTTATCATTCATAATTAGCTCACTAGACGTGTTCTCTTCATTATTAACAGCTGAAATCTGCCATTTACTGTCGGATCCATTTCTATTGTCAGGCCTACATTCTATCTCTTTGACAATGAGCTCCCCAGAAGCTTCGCCAGCATGCTTTGAGTCAGAACTAGGTTCTTGATTTCTCATCATCACTGGCTTTTCAACATTTTTTTCTTGTTCCACCACCTCCTTGACACCAGCTGCGTCATCTTTGTCAAGAAGAGAGAGTTTCAGAAATCCATTTATATCTGGTCGGGAACTTAACTCACTACGCAATGCAGCCTCTGCCCTCGAAAATCCTTTTTTCCGCAAATAATCTAGGATCACATCAAGTGAGCCAGAATCCTCCTCCATGGAGGACACTAACGAAAGCAAGTGATAGATCTGAATTCAATGCCTAATGTGTGGCCTGTAAACGAAGAAAATCATCATCTTCAAGTATGCAACAGCATTACATATCTACTCACCAAAACAAAAGGCAAAAATCGTCCTAACACCTTCCAGAAATCACCGTTTTGAATTCAAAATCCAGAAAAACTTCCTAGCACTAAGACTAAGAACCAAGGTTCCGTATAAGCAGTAACTCCACAACACCGAATGAGCGAAAAGTGATAGAAATACATATCCATTGTGCGAATCTTAAATTCAGAGCCAAACTAGAACATACCTACACAAAGAGAGCTGTGGCAATACCAAAGATACTCTTCTATGCACGAACCATTACGCCGCCTCGGTTGGGTGGTGCCGGTGGTGGCCAGACTAGGGTTTCACAGAGGGAGAGGGATGAGAACGGGGAACTGTGTTTCCCTCAAGGAGAGAGAGAACCTGACAGAGAAGAGAGAAAATGAAAATGCAGTTAAATTTTCATTTCAGCTTCAACTTTTTTTCCCATCAGCACTTTATCGGTTTCCGGGCGTTCCAATCGAAAGTTTTTTTTTCGAGCGTCAACTGAAACAATTTTTATTTTTCTCATATGTACAACATTTGGCCTTGCTATAATTATTTGTACACTAGTGAAGTTTCCCGCGGATTTTGTTAAAGTTTTATTTTTTTTTACCTGTATACATTAGTTATGTAGTCATGTAGCTAATGTAGGTAAAAAGTATCGTGTGCATTTGTCGTGTGTTTTGACTTGAAATATCCTTGACATGATGCATCTTGTTAGGTAATAGGTACCATGGAATAGCTTGTATTTTTTTAAACATTCTTTCTAATATATATATAGTCTTGGGGGCATAGGATAAGCTTCCCAATTTAAAAACTAAAGCCCTAAAAGAAAATTTATAAACTCGCCACAAAAAAAATTAGATCCTTAAATAGATAAATAAATAAACCATATCTTTGGGTCGAAACAAATCTTTATATTTTAAGATGCTTATCATATGCCTCTAGACATATGTTAGAAAATCTGTTTTACAAATTATAAATTTGCTAGATTAAAAAATTGATGGACATATATAACCCTTGACATACCTGACAAAACAAAATTAATAAAGTGTAAATGAGTACACTAAGAGATAGAATGAGATAGAATGACATATAATGAAAGTTGATTAACCTTTAGTTGGACCAACATCCATATATAGAAGATGAGCCGTGAACTCACGGTTCATCAATATTTACATTGTATTTTTTTTTTTTGATTAACCTTTAGCTAGAACATCCATATTTACATTGTATTTTTTTGGTACAAAAAAATTACGCAAATACTTCCTTAATGAAGATTACAAATAACTGTAAATAATTAAGATATTTATCAATTGATCAATATTTAAAAGAACCTAATTCTATCTCCTGAAGCTATTTATCAATTAGAATAGGCTACGATCCTAAACTTAGAAATAAATCTTGATTTTGTAATTATATTTCATAGCTGCTAAACTTCACACCACATTTTCTTATTTTTTCACATTTTACCAATTTGTTTACCATAAAACCCTTAATCCAATTTAGGAAAAAAATCATATAGTGTACGAGTATAAGAACATATGGAAATTTATGTAATATTTACCTGCAAATCTCCTAGTTAAAACTTACCTTCAATAAATCATGCATGTCTTATATAGGAATTAGTTTATTACCACGGACTAGAGCCCTCTGAGACTTTTATTAAGACACTTAGTTATGCCCAAAATGGGCTACCTAATCATGCATAAGACTCTCTTGGCAAACAAAAGGAGGAACACAGAAAGTCAAAAAAATCATCCGTTAAAGAGTAGGCATGTTTAGCAATGGCATCAGCCGGCGTATTTGCTTTGCGACCACCATGTTGAACACGAACAGTAGAGGGGTAGTCACGCAATTAAGTTATATAAATTTGCTTTGAAGAACTTATGTGAATTGAAGAAGATTTACCCCTTGAGATGGTAGTATATGTGTGGATTCAATTTTTTTTCCCATTTTTTCTTAATTGTTATAATGATATGGTTTAAATTCATTTCTTATGTACGATGATAATGCAAATGATCTATCACATGATCACCCATCTTTAACTTTACCAATCTTTTTTTTTTCCGACTATTTGATTAATTGTGTTTTTTATTTTGTTTTTATGATTAAGAGTTGAAAGTATATTGTTAGAATAATTTAGCTAAATTACTTGGGATTATGATTTTATAAATCACTTTAGTTTTTTTTTTATTTCCCAAATATGGTTGATATGGTGAAGTTTAGTAAATATATTTATTAATAGTAAGAATCTTATAAGATACATCTTAATATACTATCTTTCCTAAGTTTTGTATATATATTAACAAAAAAAGGGTATTGAAGTAATTTCATAGTGTGATGTTTAGTAAAAAGGTGTGATGTATAGCATCTTTCTTTAATCTTTCTTATGAGAGGTTTACGTTTTTCATTCTTAAGGTTTAATTTCTAAACATGGATCCCTTATCGTATGGCCTTAGGGCATAAAATAGAATTATATTTGTTCAGGAGTATAAAAAGATTATGTTGCTATTAGATTTTATAATCCTATTTCAACTAATTCAATCTTCTGTACAATGATATAATAATAAAAATATCAATTTGTGATTTTAGTATTGTAATAAGTACTTAAATTATTAGTCAACCTAAATCTTTTGTGTGATAACATAAATATTTTTTTTTTTACTAATAAAACTTAAAATGCTAGTTTTTCTTTTGAAAAATAAAATGGTAGTAAAAAATGCTTATAAGATTCTTGGTTGTTGCTATTATCTTGCTGATATATTTAAAATGGTAATTCAAAATCTTTTGACAATTACGGAGTATTAATTTGGAAAGAATTGATCTAAATCGTGTAATATCTTTTATTGATTTTAAAAAGATGAAACTATCCATTTTAATGATTAGAATTTGGTTTTGGCAAGATTTAGTTGAGTAATTCGGATATACTTTTGAGAACATTTAAGAGTATATTATTTTTTTTTTATTGTCGAAGATTTTATATCAATTTAGTCTTAGTAATATAACCAAATTTAGGGGGCGTTTGGTACAAATCCGGGTATGGGAATGGGACAAGGTATGGGGTTGGGATGGTATGGGGTGGGAAACCCATTCCTAAATGAAGGTGTTTGGAAAGGTGTTTTTAAATGAAGTTTACTTCTTTTTTTATTCATTCCCACCCATACCCAAGGGGGTAGTAGGGTATCAAAAACCCATACCTATCCGGTATGAGGTATGGATATGAAACCCAAAAAACACTTAAACAAAACACACGGTATGGGGTTTTCATTCCTCAACCCCATACCTCATACCCTCCTACCAGATTACCAAACGCCCCCTTATAGGTTATTAATATAAATCCATGATTACTAATATCTAATTCATGATCATATCATAATCTTTCTTTTGCAAGTTTACTAACTTTCCCCCTAGTTTACTAATATATATAAACCCTAACAAATACTATCAGGATTCTTTGGTTTCTAAAATTAATCGAAATATAAAGAAAGGAAAGATATTGATATCTTCAAAATTTTTGAATTTTTTTTGGATATGGCAAACTAAGAGATTTGATTTCGTTTAGATGGAAAGATTTTGTATGATAATTTTCATACTCCTATCATCTGTTAGTTCCCATAATATAACAAACTTCTCAATTTCTAAATATGAAATTCCGTGAATTTCGGAGACAATTATTCTCCATATTATTCTCCATATACCTATATGGTAACAAACAAAATATCTTGGTAAAAATATTGATCACGTGTAGATTATGAGAAAGATATTTACACATGGCATATGATATGGAAAAAAATTAATGATGTGTAAATTATGGGAAGATATGTATAGTAGATTATGAAATGGAACAATATATTAACAGAATTCTAAAATTTGTTGAAGAGATTTGATTTCGTTTAGATGGAAAGATTTTGTATGATAATTTTCATACTCCTATCATCTGTTAATTCCCATAATATAACAAACTTCTCAATTTCTAAATATGAAATTCCGTGAATTTCGGAGACAATTATTCTCCATATTATTCTCCATATACCTATATGGTAACAAACAAAATATCTTGGTAAAAATATTGATCACGTGTAGATTATGAGAAAGATATTTACACATGGCATATGATATGGAAAAAAATTAATGATGTGTAAATTATGGGAAGATATGTATAGTAGATTATGAAATGGAACAATATATTAACAGAATTCTAAAATTTGTTGAAGATATGGCACATTTTTGAAATAACTAAAAAATTTATGCATATAGTTTTATTAAAATATGTAATTCGTTAGTTTAAGCAAACATCTAGAAATGCAAGAAGGCGGAATTGCATGCATACCCCAATAGAAGTTGGTAAATTAGAAATTACCCTAATTTAGGTTAAATAGCAAGAGAAGTCCTTTTGGGCATTTGTACAATTATAATTTTTGTACTTTTCATTTTAAAAATAAATATTAATTAATTTCCACTAAAATATTAATTGATTTTCTTTACTAAACGTATATATTTACAAAGAAGTAGTTACCGAAACAATAACAAAAAAAACTAATCTATCACAATATCAAAGATTCATATCTACAAACACGCCAACAAATAACCATCAACGTTGTTACGTACATGGGGAAGAAATCAAGGAAAAAACTCACAGCTTGGGTAGTAACAAAATAAGAAGGGTCAGATAAGATTGTGAATGAAATTCCCGAATCGAAAATCGCATTCATGTCAATATTGCCAGGGGCGGAACCAGAATAAACATATTGCCGGGGCCAAATCCTTTTAACTAAATATAGCGAACTTACAACTTATAATATGAACATAATGATCACTTTAGTGTTTATCCAAAAAATTACTTTAGTATATTATAGAGAATAATTTATTTCTTAACTCTATCAAAATCTCTAAATAATTTTCTAAAAAATCAATTATATCTAAATTTTTTCTGTATAGTAACTATGACCATAATTATCTTCGTTTTCATTGTAAAAGTCTAAAATCTATAATCACCGTTTAATCACCACTTGGTATAACTATCATCGTTTTTATTAAAAAGATACCAACATGTTTCAAAAAAACTAATGTGTTTGATTCAATATATCTCACCAATAACATAGTGTTTTGAAACGAATATGAAAGTATAGGGTTTAGGAAAAGAAAAACATATTTAGAATAAGTAAATAACTTTTAAAAGTGATTTGTAGAAGTCCAATCTTCCAATGCTCATAACTTTTTGCTCAGATATCGGATTAAAGCGTATAATATATCAAATCGAAGGTCTCGAACAGAGGAACATATATACCTAAAAATTTTTAGATTGCGGGGGTCATGGCCCCCACTGGCCACAACATAGTTCCGCCTATGAATATTGCTGAAACTCTTATTTATTCAGTAAATGAAGGTTAAATTGATTTAAAGTACTTTCATGTGAATTTTCAAGAGTGAATGGTGTTTCAGCTTGATCAAAGCTGCCATCATCTCCAAAAGTTATTCTACCAAGTCTAGAACCAGTAAAACACATGGAAAATAAATCTGCATTGCTTGCTAAGATTTTAGGGACAGATATAAGCATTCACTAAATCAGGATGAAAAGAGAGTAGCATATAGGAATGGTACTCATCCAAAAACACCCATGAAGAAGATGTAAGGGTATGAAGTAGTTAGTGACTTTTGAGAAAGATAAGCTTCACCCCTTTTTGTTAATTTTTTTATTGTACTTTTTTTAATGGAATAATTTTAAATTTAATTAATTTTGTTTTCAAACACGTAAATGGGAAATGGGGGAAGTGGGCACTCCTACAATTAATGTGGGGTATCGATCCAAATAGTAAATTAATGGAGGCATTTTTATTATTTTGAACTTATTTTGGGGTATGGAGTGGTATAAACACATGCAAGAATCCTTTTTTTGGTCGAAAAATGCAAGAATCCTAGAGTATTAGAAACAATAAAATTATTTGATATGTAAATGTAATACGTAGTATTTGTTACAAATGTTAAAAGATGTGAATTTCAAAATAGAAAAAATATTGTTAAGAAGATATTTACCTTAAATCACGTAGCATTAGTTCTACGTATCTTACTTATTTCCATTTTTTGAAAAATATTATCACTGCCAAGTTTGTTTGGAAGTAAAACAATCAAAGAGGTTTCAAACCAAATTTGGATTCCCCCTTCTAGATGGCTCGTTACTTGGTTAGTTATCGAGATTTGGCTGATTGTCTCTTCATAAATATCCTCAATTACAATGGAGTTGAATGGGGTTGTGAACGTAGTAGGGCTAATTAGCCTAAATCTGGATTTGATAATGCTGTGAAGAAGTATTTTTTATTTGCTTCATCCATATTTGGTCCATGCAAAAAAAAGGTGATGCTTTTGTAGTGATTGGTATATTGCAACGGGATAGATTTGTAACTCATGAGATGAAGTATGCCTAGGGATGTTATTATGTTAATGAGACTGTGAATGCTCTCATTCAGATAAGTCTTGGTTGTGTTTTTTTTTGGGTATTCAATTGGAAGAAGCTCGGGAGGTGATAATGGAAGAGGATGAGATGGAAGCAGCTAGTAAAATAGGTTTAAAATATAATGAAAGGTGGATGATCGAAAAAACGAAAGAGATAGTAAGAACAACATGCAGATTTTTTATGAATTAAAGTATGCAAATAATTTGTGATCTATGTATATTAATATGACTTGGAATTGTAATCGCCACATGGATATGACGTGGACAAATTTATACGACGTAGCATAATTAATATATAAATAGTATGTGATGTGGCTCAACTATATAATGACATGTGTAAAAATCATAGGTGGCGTAATGTACAACATGCAGATTTTTTATGAATTAAAGTATGCAAATAATTTGTGATCTATGTATATTAATATGACTTGGAATTGTAATCGCCACATGGATATGACGTGGACAAATTTATATGACGTAGCATAATTAATATATAAATAGTATGTGATGTGGCTCAACTATATAATGACATGTGTAAAAATCATAGGTGGCGTAATGTGGGAACGCCACGTGTCCTAATCCTACGTGGCACAATGAGAAGGCTCCAATCCTTAGTGGTTTTAAATATATATAATAGATTTTAGTTTTTGATGAAAATCATATTTTTTGTATCTTAACATAAGTAAAACTTAGTTAATTTTTTTTAATTTTGAGGTAAAAAAATATATTGTTTATATAAAAAAAATAAGTGGAAGCGTAAAAAGATCCTACTCTCAAATTAGTAAAACTAGTGGGCTTAGCCAATCCGTTGAACGACCAAATGACTTTCTTGGAACTTTTTTTGGGGCATTTATTGTCAACTCGTTTATAAATATTTATACAATAGTGTGTTAAGCCCGTCTATTCGAATGAGAAAAAGTTTATATTTTATATTAGATATTATCATAAGTTTTCATATTTTTAAATATCATCTCATGTGATTAAACATACTAAACACTGAATTGAATTACACTATAAAACACAACATATATTATTCTAATTATATTTTTCATATTACCAAAAGTGTCACTAAGATATCTAGTTGTGGAATTGTTATTATTTTTATCATAGGATGATAAATGTATAGATTTTGTCACATATATATTTTTTTTATTATAAGATGTTAAATCTATGTAAGTAAGTATTCATAAATACTTTTCTCACATATATTTTCCTCTTCTATTTTGAAAAGAGAAATCTTTTAAGCAAAATATTAAATTTGCTTGACCTGTTGAGTTTCAATTAGTGAAGCATGTATATAATAAAAAGAGATCATTTTAATATATCTTAAGATAAGATTAAGATAATAATAATAAGAGTAAGGTTAACTAGGTTAGAAAATTTTAATTAAAATAAGCACATAATTGACAATAATTTGAATAATTAATACAGAATTAATCTATTATAAGATGTTTATTTCCACTATGTTTACGCTTTTACAATGTACATTTTTATAATTTATATAATTGAAATGAAACAAAAAATCTTAAAATTTATTTAAAAAATTCTAAACCTAGATGGCAAATTTATTAATACGCAGTGTTAGTTTTATAAATAAATAATATTAGGAATATGAACAACTTTTACAATGGTTATTTATGTTTAGATCAAATATGTTTGTTGAAATAACATAGATTTACATGTTAGGAAAGTATTGTATAAAAAGAATTCATAGCTACATACTTACAAAGTTACAAGTGATTCATTTAATATGATTTTATCTTTTCATATTAAAGCTTTATATTTTTATATTTATGACACAACATGTAAGCTAGACTTTTGATTTTTTTTTATCAATCTCTTCATCTTTATTTTTTTGTGAACTAAAATAATGATTTAAATAACTAATAGGATTTCCTTTGGGAGTTGACTAGTTGATTGTATAATACATTAAAACCCTTTCTAAAAAAGATTAAATTTTTGAGCATTTATGTGGAAAAAGGATAAAAATTGATGATGTTAAGATGTTTGGTTTTTTGCTCACAGATTTTATCTTTTTGAATCATACTACAAATTTTTATCTTTTTGCATCACGTCATTTAATAATGACACCGTCCAATAACATTCAATAATAAAATCAATAAATAATAATAAAATGAATAGCTACCCTAAATCTAGAAAAGCAAACAAGCGTAATTACACCAGTTATCGATAACTTCATCTTATTCTAAGTTTCATCACCACTAGACCTGTCAAAAGCTGACCGGGCTTGCAAACTTCATTAGATCCGATCCAAAATTTCTAGGTTTCAACTCGGAAATTTATTTTAATATGTTTTATAATCAAAATACATAAGAATAATATTTTCCTAATATATTCTAGTAATTAAAATAGAATATTATTCAAACAATGACAAAAACAATTGATACTCTTGACTCATTGAGTTGATCCGACCCAACTCGAAAACCCGCAAAGACCTAACCCGATTGACATGTGACTAATTATCGACCCAAACATGTTTCAACCCAAACCTAAGGTGACCCGATCTGATTGACTTGTGACCCGTCATCGACCCGAACCGCTTCAATCTGAAACCGACCTGACCGACCCAATTGACATGTCTAATCACCACCATCAACCACTATATAACACTTAATCAAACCAACAAACACGTGTGATCACCACTTCGCTTCCAATTACATTCATCCCCTTATTTAAAAAATAAAATTCCTTCTTATAATGTAAAAAAAAAAAATCATCATCACCGCCTAGAGCATCGTGAGCGGGTAAATTTTACAATTATTTTTTTATTTTCTTTGATTAAACCATATCTTGCTATCTTTTATTATCCTTATTATATTGTGTGATTCCTTGTTATCTTAATCATGATCCTTGATCTTCTTCATTATGGTATATGTCTTATTTATGATCTCTATATTGTGATTATTAAATATCGTAATTATTATATCTATTTATGAAAGATCCTATCTTAATCAATGATAGAATATTCGAATGGATTGACTAGCAAGTAACTGATTTGCTTGGGTTCGGGAACACTCGACCCACGCTGACCCTGGAGGGATTTTGTACCCTAATTTTACCCTTCTTTCCTTATAAGTACATGTCTTCGTCATATGAAAGTGAGTTCGATTCATTGCTTTACCTTGAATACTATTAATGGATAGAGACACCACAATTCATGTATGGGCCAATCAACTCCAAGCTCGATTGTGTGCAAAAGGAATTCAATCCGAGGCGAATAATGTACATGAAGGAAGCCCACGCAGGCAGGGGCACAACCACGGAGCCTTTGACCGTGATGAGGATCACGACCGCGGAAATCCAGAATCCCATGGATAGGGGTTTTTGGGGTCTAGGGTTTCAAATAGATACGGGGCACTCAAGATCATTCATACATGGGTATGCAGTCATATCAGATAAGCTCTAAACTTGCTTAACCCCGTCATTGGCCAAAATTAAGGCTCATAACACCACTGACGGCCACCCTCTAAGCTTTATAGAAGAGACCCGCAACACTCTCACAAAACCACAATTTGAATCTATCATTTGCCTGTGGTGGAGCACATGGTACGTGAGGAATAAGAAAATCTTTGACGTGAATAACGAGTCCCACCCAAATCCAAGTAAGACTGTGGAATTTGCCAAGAGACAATTTGCCGAATGGAAAGAGGCCTCAAAGTCCACAAACCAAGGTAGTACAACCCGATTGCTAAACAACCACAAAAGAAGGGAAGAATCCAAATGCACAAAACCCTCGAACAACCAATGCCAAGCTCAATTTTGATGGCGTTGTTAACACTAATGATATTTCTTCTTATGGTTTTGTTATCAAGAATTCGCTGGGAGTTCCTGCTGTTATGGATGGTGGTTTTCTCGGCCATCATTCCGTGATTTTCTCCAAAGCGTATGCACTTTGGTATGGGATTGTAGAGGTCATTCGTCATGGTATTCCCCGTCATCTAATTGAAGGTGACAACCTACAGATGGTCAAAGCATGAGTGTTGGGAGATTGGAGCTGTCCACGGGAGATGGAGCTCATGCGTACGGATATCCAATCCTTGTTGGGTCAGTTTTAGAGTTGATGCATCAAGCACATCTTTAGGGAAGCCAACTCGGTTGCAGATTGTATTGCTACCTTGCTGGATCATTCCGTCGACAACGTTAGTTGCTGATCTGGTCCTAAGGGACCACGCACCGTAAGGATGCCCTAAGGTAGTTTCTTTGTTTTGGTACTTGCCTAATTCTTTCCTCTATCAAAAAAAATCATACATGGATATAACTTGTGATGAGCATTTTATAATGCAAAAATCCAATTATAGTTTTTAGGGAGTCTAAGGAAAACCATACAGCCCAAATTATTTGTCACATTATTTTTAAGATTCTCGAAGAGTATAGAGTAATCCATAGAGTGTTTAAAATTTCATTTCATAATGCTTCTAACAACTCTGCTTCCATTAATGATTTGTTTCGAGCTTGTCAATCAGTTATTGGAAGCAAATATTTTAAACAATGTGTTTAAGATGAGTTATGTATTTTGTGCCAAGATTGAACCCATTAGATATGTACATCATCATGTTTAGCTCAAGGCTAAAACTTGAAAAGAATGTGAGAGATCTTGTACCAACACTCATTTTAAGCCAGTAATTTTCGTAAAAGACATCGGTCATCGTTGGAACTCAACTTATTAACTACTTTATCAATGCTTGCGATACAAAGATTTTATGGCTTCTTTTGTCGTTCAAAACATTATGAATTCGGAATCCATTAGTCTAATTTGGGACCAATGTTTTGAAATATATTGTTATAATCTTAAAAGTTTTCAAAGATGCAAATCTATCTTTTAGTCATGCTTATGTACCAACAACTCATATTATTTTGTTTTTATGCTTTGAATGTGTCTTGTTCCCTTTAAGAAGGGCTTAGACGGCTCAAAATTTAAGTGGACACTATCACCATGAAGAGCAATTGGTTGATTTGTTATAAGTTTATTCACGATATCTATCTCGTTGTTTGTGCTTTTGATCCTAAATGTAAAATAGATGGTCTGCAAAAGTTATTAAATGCAAACCAAAATTAAATGGAATTAGATCGATATTTATGATGGTATTAATGTTTCTGAAATGATCGCTTGTGTTAGATCACATTTTAGTTGTAATATCCAGTTTTTCCATTTTCTTGATCTGCAAGTTACCTCAAGCCTTAATAGCCAAGTGAGTAGTAAGAGGATCGTAAGAACTTTCCGCAAGTCAATAATAAAATTTTATAATTAATCCAAGTTAATTAAATTATCAATAAGGGTGACTAAATTTAATAAATGTTTTCTTTTTATAAGTGGAAATAATATCAACAAGGAAAGATATGATTAGGCAGAACTATAGTCACGGGTTCGAAAACTGGACCCATGACTAGGCAGAATTATAGATAAAGGGTTTATCTTTTCAACTAAGTTAGTTATATAAGTTCTTCTCTAAGCCACCGAGTTGTTTTTTATATACATATTTGTCATTTCTACTTTTGAAGGAGTCAACTATATAAAATTAATGGTGCTAATTTTACTGTTAACAATCAAAATAATTTATAATGACCAAGGCGAGACCATTTTTACAAGTAACAAAACTATGAAATATAGTAATACAAAAACATAATAAAAAACAAAATAAAACAAAACTTTTTACAAAGTACGAAACCATGTGTATATTGCTTTTCTGTGCTTAACTTTCACCACACACTATTCTGTGTATAATCTTACCTAAATGTTTAGAAAATAAAATAAAGTAAGGTTGTCCTATTAAAAAATACATACTATTCTATTATGTATTTGACATAGGTGATTACTAAACGTCAACTACACCTAAATATTAAATTGTGTAGATCCAAAACTTACATTTATTCGCTCTCAATACGATCAGGCAAGTGAAGATAGAGACTTTACGAGAAGCATCCAACTATAATAGTTTCCTGAAATGATTTATTAAAATTATTTATATAATGATCTATATTGACCCTATTGTAGCCGGTCAACGTAATATCAAAAAGCATAATTTTGTACCTTAAGTCGCTTCTGATGATTGATTTATAGTGCCAGGATCTTTCCCACTCCAAAGTGCTCCGAGCTCACCTCTTAGATGACCTAAAGGCACCATTAACCCTAAATAAAAATTGTATTCAGTACGTAATTAATATAATTAATGATAGCAATCCATATTACTTGGAAATAGCTATATTACCTAGTGTACAAGGAACGATGTATAACAATGCAGGTTGACCATGTCCATTCATCAAGAATAAGGACAGATAAGTAAGGCCAATGCCTAAAAGTAATATAAAATTGATTTATTAGTGTAAATTTATAGCTAAATTTCAAAAGTAATGTACTTTAGTAGATTGTTACATGTATATAATAGTTTTATGCTCTTAGTTAATAGATCTTAAAATATAATTTAATTACAAAATTAACAATGTAATACATACTCCTATATACCAATTAAGAAGTTTCTTTTGAACATATGAAGGAAATAAATTATAAACTATAAATTATAATAATTTTTGGACTTTAATAATGACAGACATTTTCATCATTGAGAGAATTTTATTGGTTAAAACATGCTAAGTTCGAATCAGTGTGAAATACATACCTATACTGTAGCCAATCGCTAAATACAAAAAATATCCTTCAACCAAGCCTTTCTTGTTAGTAATGTCGAATCTATATTTTTTAAGAAAAGTAAAACAAATTAACAACAATTTTAGTAGATAATACATGTAAACTAATTCAATATCATTAAAAGAAATGAAGACATAATGTGAACTTAAACGAAGAAAGAATTAGCTCTTTTTTATCTTACATATACTAATAAATTCATAATTAAAAGTATATTATGTATTTAGGTATTCAATGTTTGATACTAAGTAAGAAAAATAGAAGAATACCATACATAAATACAATTAATTACGTTAAAATAGTATCATGAGTAGAAAATATGATATTATTATTGAACGAAAGAAGAGAAGCAAAAATAAACCTATGGGAAAATGAAACTAGCAAGCCAGGAAAAATGATATCTCCAAAGCCTAGCATGTTATAACCTCCCCATGGATCAGAAATTCGAGGAACCCGCAACAACATTGGAATCGATTCTCCTCCACTATTTTGACCTTTCGCAACCTAATAATGCATAACAAACATCCAACTTAACTTAACATTATGGAAACAATAATGAAATAGAACTGTGTTACCAAATCAATCTAGCAAGAAAATGTAAGCATAAATACCGTTATCATAACACTGGATTTAAAAAACAAGGGCGATAAGAAGGTCCAAAATATGTCATAGAAAAATGCCGAACAAAGTAGAGCTGCTGCAACCTACACAATAAGATATATAACAATCATATGTAGCTAAGTACTTATCAATGTAATTTCGTATTTATAGCCATAACAACATACCTATGCTATCAACTTAAATAATGCTTTAACAAAACATGTACCTTGATACTAGATAAACGAACGACTTGCAACACAGTAATCATAAAGCATATTCCCTGTCAATAAAAATATTTTATGGCTATAGTTAATTTAAATAAAAATGATTTAAATCAAGCTACCCATATGAACTTATAGGGTGAATCCCCTCAATGGTCCTTCAACTTTTTAAACACTTCGTAATTTTTATAAATATTTGACTTACTCTAATATTTGGTGAAGTTACATTGTTTGGTCTATTTCACCTTTGATTTCAAGAGTAGTTGCATAAAATGACTCAAATTGCAATGATATTTTTTTTTTAACGATTAACTTCTATCCTTTTCTAACGGTAGGTCGATTCATATTTTTTGGGAGAAATTATAATAGGTCACTGCCTTTCTAGACCTCCTCGATGTTGTTAAATGTGTTTTTATAAAAAATCTTATTTTTTGAAATTTATAAAAGTCTACCATTTATTACAAAAACATCCATGATTCTTGTTCTTTCAAAAATACCCAAATTTGTTATATAGGAGTAGTTTGTGCAATCTTCTCTTAAATTGTTAAAAATGTCAACCTATTTGACATGTTGAAATTTATAAGACTCTCAAAATTACAGCATCTACAATTAATACTCTGTAACTTTATTCAAAATGGAGAATATAATCTTATATTTTCTAAATTTTAATACCCTAACTCTTACAAATTCTCTATTTTAAAGAATCGTGTTTATATATAATATTATAAAATATTCCTTGAGTACTTTTGAAAAATTCCTTAGAGGTAGGAAAAAGACTTCGGTGAAGATTTTCTTAAAATAAAGAATGTTACAAAGAGACCATTGGACCTTAAAATAAGTCCAAAATATTCAAAAAACACAAATTCAAGAATCTATAGCTTCTATTAGAGATGTTCTTATATATTAAAGGTTGACACGTACCTTCGGACATTTAATCAATTGGTTAAGCCTCTAGGGTAGTACCCCAGAGGTCTCTAATTCTACTTTTATAAGTAGTACCATTAACCAAGAAAATGGTTGACACGTTCTACAAGTAGATTCTAATTTATTTTTTCTCACAAGTCATTCATCAAATATCCCCAGTTAATTATGATGCATATCAATTTCTAAGAATTGAAAGTAGTTTAGGACTCACGAGAATATCTTGTCCAATCCAAGAATATGATTCGTGTCGTTTGACTGCCCAAAAGACAGCAAAGGCTGCACTAAACATTAAAACAACCAGGGATATGATGGCAATATCCCCTTTCAGAGGCAATCTGATGATTTTACTCTGCCCTCCGTGTACTCTACATGCTTCCAAATTAAATCAAATCAAACAAATAGTACTAAATTATAAAATTAATTAATGCTCATTTCACATACATCAATTCAGTGTACATTTAAATTTAAGTACGTATAATTTGAGATGTCAAACCTGATTATTATACTTGTTATGCAATTATGCAAACCCTACATATTCATACATTAAAATAAAAATGCTTATATAATTGTTACTAGTATAATTGGTTAATCAAAGAATATTAAATTACAATACATTGAAGAAATAAAAAAGAAAAGATTACTTGTGTTCCACCGATGCAAAACATGATAATTAGGATCTTAGCGAACCAAGATGACATGAAAAAGTACATGAGGACCAACATTGTTGATGCTAGTATGACGAAGAAAAATGCCCCAACTACGTTTATGTCAAGAGTTTCTGTATCATCGCCTTTATCAGTTGATTCTGTGTTACTCGAATCCTACCAATTTCCAACATTCATAATATGTATAGGTACATATAGCCAAAATCTATAGTGTAATTATGTAGAGAAAATTTGAATAGACATGAAAAAAGAAACCTGTGGATTTAATTCATCTTTTTGAGATCCAACCAAATCTTGCCAAATGGAAGCAAGTACTACTGTTCCCACAGCCATCATCCATAAGAATACCACTCCGGTGTCAATATACGGACTTTTTGGTGCATAAAGCAACATTTCAACTACATTCGTAAGACAACTAGTTATATAAAAGATGAATTCTAAAATTATAAAAACTGAATTTATAGAACAAAAACTTGAACTAATAAAAGTAATTGAACCCATATAATATTGAAATTAAATTCATAGTATTTATAAAATGAACTTTTGGCATATTAATTTGAGCTTTTAGTGTATAAAATTGAACTGTCGTACTTAAGTGTTCTAACGATATTTTTTAGTAAAGAAAAATAATATTGTTTTCATAAAAAAACCTTTTCCTAAAAAAAACGGAACATCTATTACATAGTAAGGAGACAAATCTAATGGATGTAATTACTCTTTATCACAAGGACTTGTCAAGATGAGTCCTCACTTGAATCATATATAAGAGACTGCAACGTTTGCTGTCATGCGCAAGTACATATAATGCAAATAAAATTACTTTTATGTATTGTTCCCAAGTACATATAATGCAAATAAAAATTATTTTTTTGAAAAAAATTGAATATTTATATTATTATTTCATAATTTTAAAATAACTTAATTATGAGATATTTTTGTAAACGATTCTATTAACTCGCTATTCAATCTTAGCTTGTGTGATGATCCATTATAATCATACACGTCTTGACCTTTAGTATATTGACCCGGGTTCATACTCAACAATAATTCGAAATACCTTGAAACGAACCGACCCGATTGACAAGTTCAGTTATCAGGTTGGATATATGTTGTGCTTCTGAAAACAACTTAATCACTAAAAACAATGTCCTACTAGTTTTGCTATTTTAAACGAAATGCAAGATGATAAATTCTATTTTTATGAAAAGAGTAAATTATTGTAACATAACTATTTAACACTCTTTTCCTCTTATTTTAGAAAGATAATTTTTGAAGTGATAAATCTACTCAAATACAAGATGATATACTTGTAATTGATACTTATTTAATCGAGCATAGATGATTACCTTTCTTTTTATTTGCAAAAACTTTGTTTAAAATATCTCCATCTGATTTTGCAATAGTAAGAACCGGGATATCAATATTGATATTAGTCTCATTTTCCGAACAACTCATTTCTGGAAGATCTGTAATTAATGAGGATAAAAAAGAGAAAACATGTAAAGTAAGATAAATATAGGTCTCTTGTTCATTTACACAAGGAAAAAAACTATAATAATCATTTTCGATTAAATAGTTAGTAATCTAGTATCCAAGGTCATGATCACTTAATTCATAGTTAGTAATCTAGTATTTAATTTACAAATACACAAAAAAGTTAAAATGTACAAAAAATTATAACCTTCATCATTATTTACAATGATCATAGCCGTAGCACCTTCCGATTTGGCAATTTCTGCCTTTTCAATGTAGGTACAATTGCCTCTTATGGACATTGCTATAGAATGTTTTAACTGCAAAAATGAGGCTTAATTATTCAAAATAATGAAATTTATTATATAATAATATACTAATCTCTAAACCTCACTTAATTTGTACTGTATTGAATAACATATTTTAATAAACAAAAAATAATTGACAAATTGCTTAGTCACCTGAGACGTTGGCTTCGAGCAACCATCTATTGGATTTGTTATAGTTACAAGTAATCTTGAAGCCTTTCCTTCATCTTCAGGCGGATTGACACCAAACGTTGCAGTCATTCCAATCAAAGTTCCAATCTCAACGTCATCTTCCCAATACTTCAACTTAACCTGCACATTTAATATATTGTTTGGCACAACTTTCATTATGTAACAGTCATCCAATCCATCATCTAAAATAAGGGTATAAAATGCTTTTTAAAAGGAAAAAGAAGAAAGGAAAAAGATACAAAGATTACCATAGCTAATGAATTGTTACAATTGTTTGAAACTGCATCAACGGATAAGATGAGAGAGATAAGCATGCATCCCACAACCATGAAAAAGGACATTGCATTAAGTTGAAAAAGAATCATCAGGGATGCGATGGGCGAAGAGCTATGATTTGAAGAAAAATTCTTTATTTGTTGTACTTTTTCTTTTTCATTTCATCATCCTTTTCCTAACGATATTCTCATTTCTTGTTTTGTTTTTGTCTCTTTCACCATCTTCATTTGTTTGGATGAGAATTTCTTCTAAAGTCTAATGAAAAATAAGAGGTTTGAAATACTAAAAGAGACTCTCCGACAATATGTCCTAAAAGTAGGGTTCCTAACGATCGAAAAAACCAATGAGAGAGATTTAATTGTTCTCGAGGTTATTATCTTCAAAAGAAAGTTTAATTATATTTAAGAGAATAATTAAAACTTTTGTTTCTATAAAGAAAATATTTCTCATTTTCTAGCCCAATTAATAGTTATCTTTATGAATTGTTTAGTCATAAGCACTCATTTCGTACTTGTAGTCACATTTTAACTCGACCGGATCCAAAATTGTAGGTTGGACCGGCTGAGAGTTTTCGGAGTTTTAGGATTGGAAATTGACTTGGAAATTCATACTTACAGAAAAAAACTCAATTGTCGTAATTTTGATGGAATTGAAACTCGAAACCTATTGAGTTGAAACCCGAAACCGGGCCGGCGGAAGGGCGAGCGGAGGCTGGTGGAGGGCGGAGAGGAAGGACGAGCGGAGGTCGGAGCAAGCGCCGAGTAGAAGGCCGAGCGGAGGGGCGGAACGAGAGCCGAGCTAGGCCTTCAGAGGGAGAACAAAGGGCGGAGCCGAGTGTAGAGCGGAACGGTCGAGCGAGGACGTCGAGCGGGAGGGTGGAGTGAGGCCGTTGCCAGCCGGTCTGGGCGGAGTGGAGTGGAGTCATTGAGAGGGAAACAAAGGGTGAGAGACCCAGATCTGGGTTGTCTTTTGTCGAAAGCTTTTTATTTATTGTGGGATTTTTTTAATTTGTGAAAGGTTGTTTGTGTCCCACTTACATGTGGGTGCGAGATTTCTTCTCACTAGTTATGCGAGATGCATAGCAAATTCCGAGTTGGACCATAAAATCTTATCCGATTCGGGGGGTGCCATATTGATGGTTATGGGTATGTTCAGTGCATAGTATATTATACTCTATAATTTACTTTTTCGTAAAAGCTCTTTTTTAAACCCAACGAGGCACATAAATAAAGGTGATAAGTGTGGAAAAGTGAGTCACTTTTTGTTATTTGATCCGGTGTTAATAATGAGTTGTTTGGTCCAGAATGTTCTTTCCCAAAATAATAGTTTTTTTTAATACTCCCTCCGTCTTAAAACGTTTGTCCATAAAGTACAATTGACACGGTAATTAATACAAAGTTGTAAAGTTAAATAATTAGGATAATATATAAGTATAAAAGTTTAAAAAATGATAAAGTTGAGGAGAAAGGTGGATAATTGGGGGTAATATATAAGATTGGATGAGGGTAGTTTTGTAGTTTTATAGGAAAATGTAATAAAGGTGATGAAAAAGTTGGATAATGAAGGTAATATATGAGATTGATTAAGAGTAATATATGGTAAGAAAAGTGTGATATAAATATAAAGTTTAGGAAGATGGACAAACTTTTTAGGACAAAATGGAAAGATAGACAAACATTATGGGACGGAGGCAGTAATCTATATGCACCGAACACAACCTATATGTAGGCACCAATATATCTAATAAATAATGCAATCGTGGCAAACAAATGGCAAGTATCACTATATCAGGTACTAGTAGTTAGTTTTTTTTTACTAAAGTGGATAAATGTACCCAAACCGACTAAATAATTTTTTTGGGAATTTTCGTTTGGTACCCTCGAGTTTTGTGCTTTTCCGGATGGTGCCCTTAAAAAAAACTTATTCCGTAATCCACCCTTGAGTTTTTATCTTAGTTCATCCTATACCCATACGTTCCTAAACTCGAACCGAACCAACGATACCTTGATGACCCACTTCCAAACCACCCTTCCGCCCGCCGCTGCCACCATTCTCCGGCACAACCACTCAATGTTGGTGTCATCCTCCCTCCCCTTCATCCTATAACCTCCCCTTCGCTCCCCTACAACCCCTCCAATCCGTAGCCCTACCGACCTCCCCGGCGGCCATGCCACCTACGTCCTCACCTCCTCCCTCACCGGCCAAACCTTCACCCTCCTCGGCGCTACCAATCTCACCCTCTTCCGCACCTCCATTGTCTTCGCCCTTACCTCCATCTTTCTCTCCAAGTAAGACTCTTGAACCTTAGTCATGGTCGGTGACGACACTCCCGCACCACGACCGAGCCGAGGGGCTCAAGGCGGAGTTCGCCGGAATCAAAATTGAAAGAGTCGACCAATTGGAGGAGCCTGGCTGGAGGTTTTGGATGATTCCGGTGGAGTCGTGGAGATGGAGGGGTGGAACAGGAAGGAGAGGATTAGGGTGGCAATGGCGGGGGGAGAGTGGTTGGAGGGGAGGGGTTGGAGGTTGTTGGGGGTACGACGACAGTTGCCTTGAGGGCGCACGGTGCCACCGAGGGTGAGGAGGTGGTGGGTGAGCATGTGGCCTAGGTTTGGGTAGTGAGTACGTTAGCCAGGAAAGAGAGGAGCGGGATGGATCCTTTTTTTTTAATTTCTAAATTAATTTTCTTTTTCTTTTAACCATGACTTAACGGAAAGTGGACAGAGTAGGAGAAAAGGGACACGGGCGAACTAGTTCAAAAGTTCAGGGCAAGGTTTTTCCTTGGGTACCGTTCGGCAAAACCCAAAATTTAGGGGCACCAAATGGAATGTCTCATTTGTTTTTGCTTGTCCATTGGTTCACCAAAGATTAATCTTGACTACATTTATCTCGCCCCGGATCGCGCACCTGACAACTTTGGCGAATAAGTCTTCCAAAAGGAATTGTTTATCACATAAAATTTTGTCGGAGAGAGTCATGCAACTCATGCATAAATATTAATTTGTCAATGTCATCTACCATATTGTGACTGATACATCTTACTGTTCCGTTTTTAATACCACATCCATCCCGAAAGCAGTGTCGTAATAGATTGTCCATGATTTAAACTTTACATTTATATTATATTTTTCTAATAGTATTATTCTCATTTATTCACATATATTGGTCTAATAATTAAACTTAGAGGAAGCATCGAAGGTTGGATTAAGATCATTCATCATGTTTTCCTCTACCCGGTAGTTCTCATTTAGCAGTTAATTACTCAATTCAAACGGCTTGTCAATTTAGGTGGATAATTATGTACTTATATGTAGTTGTATCAAGCTAAGTAAAGTTTCAGCATATATATTTTTTTTACGAAAAGGATATTATTTTCTTTTCTAAAGTATACCGTTAGACCACTTAAGTACGACAATTCAATTTTATACACTAAAAGTTCAAATTTATAATACTAAAAGTTCATTTTATAAATACAATGAGTTCACTTTTTTTTTTCTATTGTTAGTTCATTTTTTTGTTACTATAAGTTCAATTTTTATATTATTCGGTTTTTTTCTATTGTGCATGAATTGTTAGTTAAATTTTTTTTTTTGATTTTAAAAAAAAAAATATAAAATAAAAATAGTATTGACTATCCATTATAAGATAAGGAGTGAATCCAATAAATGAGATTACCCCTCAGGATTGTCCTTATCCCAAGAACTCTCGTCATCGGAACCTACCTATATTTGGAGTTGGAGTGGACTACAAACGCTTTGAAATTCTTCCTCAATTCATGCGGATAATTAGACTCCGTTCCTTTTCATACAATTTGTTTGCACTTGCATTCACATTCGTTGTTTTTAAGGATATCCATTTGGAATGCATGTATATTTATAGCATTTCTTTATCAAGGATTATCTATAATTCGTCGACGAAGCCAGCATTATGTATGACAGGTAGCCAACATCCTTCGGTCACAAAATTCAAGGACAAATATCTACAACTGCTAAGGTTTGGGCTTAAATGAATACATCATAATTGCATGTGCTCCTTCACATACCATTCTAATTACCAAGTTAATTAACTTACAAACTTGATGGAAACTAAATGAGCAGCTGTCCCTCAAATTTCAACCCTTCCCTCTACTGCACCATTTGCAGTTATTATGCACACATGAGTTGGCTTCAATGATCAAAGACGGAACATAAATAAGCACTTGGAAAACAAAAATGTGCGTTGCCATGATTGTAGTTCAAAACCAAGTGTTAATAGTATGAACATACTACAATGTACGCACTAGTACCGCGAAAACGACAATGAATCCTGTTGATCGATCAAGCGCATGTCAATTGGGTTGCATTGCACTCAATCTCCCGTCTCTCAATAATAAGGAAGGATGATCACAACACTTCCTAAATTCCTGCCTTCAAAGGGACCACCAGCTCTTGCGTTCTCTCTCTCTCTCTTAGAAAGAGAGGCCGAAAGTTCAGCTCTTCGGCGGAAAAAAGTTGAAGATACAGAGGATCGAACACAAGAATCCTCTAGTGTAAGTTTTGGCCTTTGTTGATGGATGGGATCTTCCCGAGTTTTCTGGTTACGCCTTTGTTGAAGGAAAGCAGCTTTACGAGAGAATCACAGATGAGGACTTGCTTCTTGATTTCCAGTGAGAGCTACAGCATTGCAAGTTGCATGAGATTATAGTACAAACCCAGATTATCCATTTCATCGGTTTTAGTTGTTATCTCATTTATCCAATGTTTTTGCTAGTTTCTTTAGTGCCTGATTTCCCCACTCCCTAAGTTCTAGGCTGTGATTTACTATCATTTAGTTACAGAAGTTTTATTTTCTATATTTTGGTTTTAACAGATGATTAAGCACAAACTCATGATTGAAAGATAAAATCAATAGGAGTTCACACCAAAGGAAAAAAAAATCATAGAAAAATAATAGCCTTATGCTATAAATACTCAGTTTTAAAAATTCCTATGGTCTGCCTAATGTGTCGATTCCTGTAATGAAACTCATAACATGTTCGATTTATTGATCACAGACACCATAGAAGTCCGGATAAATTTTCATAATGCACATTTTCTTACCTCTTGACTGATCCTTCACCACGAACCAAACCTACTCCTCCCTTGAGTGCGTGATCGAATTTATCCTCCTGTACTTGTCCCTGCACTCGATCAAGACCAGTTGCTAAGTATGGGAAAGAATGCTACAGCACTGAATACACACAATGCATGTCACCATAAAAGAAAATAAGGATACTGAAAATCATGCTACCAGTCTACCACCATGTCTTTACTTGAGGTAGGATGACTGTTTTTCATTGTGACAAAGTTATAGATCTGTGCACACTTCAAAATGTTAGCAAACTGAAACAGAGATGATGATGGCCAATTTTGAGGCAAACTTTCCCGATAGCATAATCAATAAGATGAAAAAATAAGCAGAGACTCCTTAACGCATCTAAGCAAAGACTTGATTCTGCTTTGTTATCTATCATATTATGCAGAACGTGGTTCTAAGGCAAGGCACCTTAATGCATATAAGCAATAGACTACAAGTAGTAACCAAATATGAGGGATCCAATATAATTTTGTCTGAGACCACCTGATCCAATATCATTGTGCATTATGAATATAAATTACAATATAAAATCATATGTTGGATTACAGACAAGAGATGTTTTTCTAGACAACTACATTCCGGTATCAGCAGGAAACTTAGTTATCTAGCATGGATTAATAAACAATTTCACAAAGACATCAGGCAGTATTTTATCGTCTTTCCTCTAAAAATCTTTCCAATATCCTTCAAAATGACTGAGCTCTGTACAAATGAACACATTATTAACTTCCACAAGTAGCCTAAAGCAGCTAAATTAGCACAATAATGATTCAGTTTCATTCAGCCTATTGATTTTTGGGGTTTGGAGAAATCTGAGGAGATGATTAATAACAGTTTCACTTCAAGCCAAAGGAAGAAATGCTAAATATACAGGCATAAGAAATACGTAAGCGTCTCATCCACTTCACAGCAGGGCATCATGTAATTAGCACATTAACGGGAAGATCATAATCTTCAACAGAGCACTCCAAAATTTGAGTCAGCATAGTTGCTTATTATAACACATCGAACATGACCAATTCTCTGATGTAAAGAAAACCGTTGTCATCACTACAGATTAACATGTTAAACAGTATATAGTTCCGGTATTAGGGATTCAGAGATTTACATAATATCACATTCCAGAAATCGTAATGCCCTGGTTCAATTGCTAAAAAAATCACCATATTAGAGCACCACCAGAGCAAAACAGCTCATGAATCTAGATCTATTTTAGATAGCAATGACAAGGGATTACAAAAAATATTGTTGATTCCAACCAACATCATACTCTCAGTGAGGAGCACTCGGCCATGATACACAATGCATACCACAACATCCGCAAGAGAAAATTTAAAAAGAAAGAGCTTTTTCAACCATAACACCCAACTAGCTTACAAATTAGCTCCTGTGTCTAACAGTGACGCCAAGCTCTCCGGCAACGATAACCGTGGTCGCCATTCCAAGGAACATCCCATGCTCCACGACACTCGGAAGCCTCAAAATGGCGTCGCCAGCCACCTTCAAATCCCCTATATCCTTATCAAAGTACAAGTCCACAATGTAGTTCATGTTATCAGTCACAAAGGGCTTGCCATTATCAGGGTAAGTCCTGAGCTTCGCAACACACCCAGAGTCCTCAAACAGCCTCCTCAACTTCTCAGCCGTGTACTTCCAGCAAAACGGCACGATCTCGACAGGCACAGCCAAGCCACTCCCGCCCAAATACTTAACCATTTTCGACTCGTCGACAATCACCACAAACTTCTTACAGGCCCCTTCAATGAGCTTCTCCCTCAATAGCGACCCCCCTCTCCCCTTCACCAGATTCAATTGCGTGTCGACCTCATCAGCGCCATCAATCGCAAGGTCAACAACCGGATAAGAGTCGAGATCAGCCAGGGGAATCCCCACAGAGACCGCCTGTTCGTGAGTCATCTTCGAAGTAGGGATTCCGACAATGTTCTTCAGCTTCCCTTGTTGTAAGAGCTCCCCAATCCTCTGAACAGCGTGTTTGGCAGTGGATCCGGTGCCGAGACCTAGAACCATGCCGGATTCCACGAACTCCACGGCCTTGTAGGCGGCGATTTTCTTCAGCTCGTCTTGGGTGAGAATCACGGGAGAAGGCCCCATTGTTGGAGACGAGCTCTTCAAAATGCCGTTCTCCTTCTCAGAAGCCACCAAATGCGTGCACGGAATCGCCATCGGATTGCCTTGTTTATCGATGATAAACGATTGAGGAAAGCCGGAAATTGCTGAGGGGATTGGGATGTCGGAAACGGACAATGTAATTGGAAACCTGGAGCGAAGAAGGAAGGGATTGGGTTGGAGATTGAATTGGGGGATTAGGGTTTGTGTGGACAGTGGGAATTTATAGGCGGCGAGGGCGAACGTGTGTTGGCGGAAATACGCGGTGGTGTGGTCGATGCTTCCACTTTTAGTGGTGGGTATTCTTCCAATCAGAACACGTTATTTTTCAGAGGTTTCTTATCCTATTTTTCTCGTTTTTCGTCAAAAGGAATAAACTTTTTTCGTTATAATTTAAAGGTAAATTTTGTCCGGTGTCCCTGAGTTTTGAGTTTTTCGTATAATGTCCTAGGAAAAAAAAACTATTCCGTGATGTACCCCTAAACTTTTGTCATAGTTCGGCCCCTGCCCTCCTCTTCTTTCTTCGTCCAATTCTCGTCAAGTTTTATTTAAAAGAAAACGGAAATGATTTTCATATTCAAAAAGAAAAAGAAAAGGAAAAAAAATTGAGAAATTGAAAAAAAAAATTACTGCTTCTTCCTCAACTCCGAGGAGTGAGGCTCGTTGACTCCGCCTCCCTTATCTGCCCAAACGATGTCGTTTGCCCCGACGGGATGATGACTTGCATTTAGAGCATGTTTAGGTTGCATTATTAGTTCATGTTTCGGTTTGTTTATCTCTTAATCTTCTTGTTTAGGCTAGTTTTTAGTTGTTTTAGTTTAGTTTTCATGTTTGGAGTCTATGTTGTGTATTTGCACATTTCGGGTTAAAAGAGGAGGAAATCCAAGTGATTTGGGGAGCTATGAAGGTCGAGGAGTTCATGTGTACAAGCGAGGAGCTTAGGAGTTGCCTTGATGGAGGATTTAAGAGAGTCTTACAAAAGCCAAGTCAAGAGGAGAAGAGACGGGAACGAAGTGCAAGAAGTACACGGGCGGGTACCTAGTCGGGTACACGTGATTTCCAAAGCGAACCCATCGAGACAAAATAGAGAAGTACCTGGTCGAGTACGTGGTCGGGTAAACTAGTTTCCCAACTCGCTTCCGGCACGAATGGAGGAGAGTACCCGATCGGGTGTTTGGTCGGGTAGTCAGACATGGGCTGAGAAACACTAGTTTCGGACATATTATCATATTTTAGGGTATGTTTCTATCTTTTATGTATTAGGGAACTATATAAACATTTGTTGGATTTATTTCAAATGATTAGTTCTTTAGAGTTTTTTTGTAAGTGCTTGGGAGACAGGTTTGAACCCTAACTTGGAGGCTTGACGAACATTGTTGATTTCAAACATTGATTTGTTGGATCTTAATAAAGTTTCTTTGTTTGTGCATTGTGGTATGTGGTTTCTCTTGATTGATTTATTTTCTTTTTTCTCCATGTCTAGCTAAATCTCTAATTCGAATATTGGAGTGGACCCAACAATGTGTAGGTAGACAAATCTATTTAATTGCATGATGTAACACCCTCTACCAACTACGAGAGTATTATCGCCAGTAATCTCGGATTTACGTAATCCAAAACTACTAAGGCTTTTTTTTAAAAACGAAATCACCACGATCAAGGAAACGCAAGTCATTGCTTTTACGCGCATATGGAAAGGATTGACTTAAAAGGCGACGAAGGAAAGGAAATATATACAGACCAGTGCCTCAAAGAGGACTTTTAAGGAAAAATAATCTAGACTATTACAGTCATCTAAAAGGTACACAAACCAGGTTATTGATTATGTTCGTCTTCTGACAAATTAGTCTTGTAGCTCAACACCTTGGAATCCTGCTAGCCGCATCCGGTTTGTGAAAAGAAAAAGAAGAAAACGGACGTGTTAGTCTATGAATAACTAAGCAAGTGGAATGTAGCTAAGGTTCACAAAGCTATAACCCCGTAAAGTTGGTATCGAACTTCATCAGTGCTTCACCCTTTAACACCTCTTCCTAAAAGAGAAGATAGAATAGATAACCTCAACGACAAAATGTCGATATGCAGCCTTAGGAAGACATAAGAGAATTTGTTGGGATTCTTTATTCACATCAATACACAGAAAGCGATCATCCACCGAGCAATCAACTCAAATTCACCAACCTGGTATTTTAATTACGTGCATAACGCACTTATCTTGCATTACTTTCAACCAAAGCATTCAATTTGATAGCTTTTAATTAACTCGGACGTCCATTGCCGAGGTCACAAGGACATTGGATCCTTGATCAATTTTCTGAGCGCGTAGCGCTAATGCACTTAGCTAGAGTGCGTCACCCCTCAAGGACAGAGTGGGCAGAGTTATGACTCGAGTACCGAGGTATTGGGACATCCCGGTACAATCTTTTAAAGAGATGTTATCAGACGCTCAGGCCCCATCCCTAAAACATTACGTACAAACTATTCTAATCCATAACAATGTCTCAAACGAGACATATTTACACACAAGGTCTCACATAGCGGACCTAAAAATCCAGTTCTATCGCAATACTGAAAATAACAACAAGGTCATTAATTCTAACAACCTAGTTCTTTTTATTTGCACATAAATCAATCCCAACAAATTGGATCACATGGAACTAAGTATCTCGTTTAATGGAACAAGGGAGAGAAACGTCCACTTGCCTTAATGTTTGAAGAGCTATTGGAAACGGGAAATTCGATGTCCAATCCTTACGAATCTTTAAGCTACGAGATGACGCAAATATCGAGGGGTTACCGAGGCTCAAAATCTAAGGCAAAATCTTCCACGAAAAACTGAGACGAAACGAGACACGCAAATCGAGGTGGCTCGGATTACCTTCTAATTGCAGGAGAAGGTCGGGTATGGAATTCTTGGCTCAATTAGAGTCCATTGGTGGTGTAGGGGTGGCTGGTGGTGCTCCGGCGAAACTCCGGCAGGACTCCGGCGAGTCTCCGACGAGTTTGATTAGTCTAGAAAAATTCCCATCAATTTACTCAAAAGGGTTTTCCCAAAATTGATTGAAAATCCAAGTATATCAACCCCTCACCTACCTCAAGAATTAATTTGGAGCATTTCCAAGCTCAAATCATGGCCCAATCAACTGAGTTACCAAGTCGCCGGAAAACCGAACAAACTGGGCAACCAACTTCAACAATTAATACGACCCATTTAAGTTGAGCTTTTCGGAGATCTTACAACATCAATCTTGTAGAGGACTCCCTAACTTAAACTCAGGAAGTGATTTCGGAATTTTCCAGCAAGAAAGGAGAGAGATATAGTTTCATTACCGAGACTGATCGGAGTTTCTGTTCCCAAGCAGGTCCGCGACCTTCAATGGTAAAATTACCCAACTTTGAGCTGGTTTCTTGCCAAACTCACAGAATGAAACTTGAAGAGGATCCTCTAATCTAAATCTGGAGACTTGTTTCGTGAATTTTGAGTGAGAAATGAGAGAGATACGAATTTCTAAACATAGCAGTCCAAACAGGGCCGAAACAGGGCGGTCTTCACCAAATCCGGCTGAGCGAGGTCCCGAGGTGTGGTCGAGCAACGTTTTTCCTAGGCGGGGTCGTACATAACGAGGGTTGGCGACCCAGTGGTGGTGGCTAGATGAGAAGCTAAGGGGAGCTCGATCAAACTGAAGGGGAAGCTTAATACTTGGGAAAAAAAAACAAGATAAGGGCCCGTTCGTTATCAGCTTGTTATAGCTGACCCTGAATTGAATTTTTTTTCCAGCTATTCATAAGGTGTTCGGGCCTCCTAGCTTAACTAGCTTTACAAAGCTTAATCTAGCTGAAAATTCACCCATTTTTGAAGCTCCTACCCTCAAGCTTTTTTAAAGCTTGAGAAGCTTGAACCCAATTTTACCCCTCTATTGATACCCATCAACCTCCATCCATGCCCTTGCAACTCAGAGACCATGACCCTCCATTGATACCCATCAATCTCCACCAAACTCACCGGCAAAGCCGACGGCGGCTTGCGAGGACCAACTTGGGAGGTGCGGTGGCTGAGGAGGTGTCGAGAAGTCGACGACGACTGCAAGGGCTATATCCATGGCGACAACGGCGGAGGTGGTGTCGGGAGTTGACGGCCGCTTGCGAGGACTAGATTTTGGAGGCAGAGATGGCAGAGGAGGTGTCGACGGAGTCAATGGGAGTTTGCGAGGGCCAGATCTGGAGGCAATAAGGGCTTCAGAGGGCCAGATCTAGAGGCAATAAGGGCTTCCGAGAGCCAGATCTGGAGGTGAAAAGGCAGATGAGGTGCCGGCGACTACTCGATCTGGAGGTGAAGGTGGCGGCACAGGTGTCAACGGAGTTGACGGTGGCTCGTGAGAACTCGATCTAGAGGCGACGACGAAAGTGGAGGCGTCGGCGGAGTCGATGATGGCAGCGGAAATGGTATCGGGGGAGAAGAGGGGTGGTGTTGGGGGTTGAGACAGAAAAAAGAGGGCTGGCAACGGGAATTTGGTGGTGTTTGACTGTGGCCGGGACGAATTTGACGGTGGCCGGGACTGTCAACAATGGAGGAATTTGATTTGGGGATGAAGAAGAAGACTTGTAGACCTAGAAAATATATTAAAAGAAAAAAAGAAAAAGAAAATATTGATTTATATATTACTCCCTCCGTCCCTATTTGTTTGTCCAAAAGGACAATTTACACGGGTTTTAAGAACGGTATAAAATAGTATTGGTAATTGGGAAAAGATGGTATAAAGTAGGCGAGAGAGTTGAATAGTATGGGTAAAAGATGTGATTGATTGGGTGAAAAGAAATAAAGTAGGTAAAAGAGAGTAGAATAATGAGGGTAAAAGAGTGGATAAAAATGGAAAGTGGACAAACAAAAGGGGACGCCCGAAATGGAATACTGGACAAACAAATAGGGACGGAGGGAGTATACCCTTTTGGTAATTTCACCTATTATTCAGCTCGTAACACCGAAGGATCAATTGACTTTTTTTCCCATAAATCCAGTTCCAGTTAACTTTCTAGTTCCAGTTAGTGCAACCGAACGGAGCCTAAGGAGGAAAAGGAAGCTGGAAGAAGGAGATGTATATCTTCAGCCCAAAAGGAACCAGCTGTACAACGCAGGATAGGAAGGAGAATTCTAATTCAATTGTAGGCTGGTGATAGAGATAAGAAGGAAGATTAAGGGGCAAGGAAACGTACGGGAAAGAATAGCCACATAAGACAAAACAAAATGGGACGGAGGGAAGAGTAATTTGGTATTTATTCGACCCAAAAATTTACCCGAAAAATACTTGGGAACATTTCATTTTATTTATTTTGTTCGGAAAAAATCCCGACTATTACTCATGATCTGAAGGTTGAAACTTTGTTTGATTCAAATCTTAGATGCTAAAGACCATAATAACGTTTGTTAATTTGGAACTTGTCAAAGTTTGAGAATGAAGGGTGAAAGCATTGATAAGTAGTTAGACAGGGAATTGAGACTAAAAGATGATATTTTCTATTAAAACCTTAAGATTTGAACCGGAGATTTATTTTTGCGAAAGTGTTTTGATTTCTCTTCTGGATTTACAATTGTCATAGAATTCTTAGATTAGGTTGAGTTTGCAAGTCGCGAAAGCGGATGTTGATTTTGATTTGATCATAATTTTCTAAGTACTCAAAGGGTCTTGATTTTGATTTGTAAGCCACGAAAGTGGATGTTTTGATTGAGTCATGACACATTTACTAACATTCGAAAGAATTCAGTAATTACATAAGACAATTGCCTTAAAGCAACGTTGAAACTAAGATCGTACATTCATCTTTCATGTCTACCGAAACATTGTTGTGGGAATCCCTAATCTTAGAAGCTTTCTTCCATTGATTTTTATCACAATTTGAATTACTAGTTTAGTGCAAATTTTGCTCCTGAATGGAGGAAGAAGGATGGGAAAGTGAGATGAGTGCAATGGCGAGGAGGGTGAAGACTTTCAAAGACGCCACTAGAATTAAGGTTTTTAACGACAAAGTTATAATGAAGAAATGAAAATTTCGTAGTTAAAAGCATGTACACGACTTTAATAACAAGAAGCAATGGTATTGGTCGTGATAGATAGAAGGCTAAACTCTACATAATCTCATGGTTCATCGTTATGTTTCTTACTTAAAAAAGATAATAAAAAATAAAGAAATGATCATCGTAAAAATGATCATCGTAGATCTAATTTCGATCCACGCGGGCTTTGGTAAATTTTTCCGCCAATTCTGAAATCTATCCCAAAACATCCGTAAAAATTAAACCCTCAATATTTTACGTGTTAACCCTCCCATACAACCGTTCTTTGGAGAGCAACTTGTTTGACGAGCGATCCCCAATCAAATTTTGAGGGCGAAGCATTAGATTGCATCTTGTTAGTTTGAGATAGATCCTTCTGGCAATTTCTTTTTCTCATAAAGGTATTCTTCCTTCTCGTTTCTTTTGGTCTGATTTCTAGGTAGAATTAGAGATAGTTGCCGATTTGCTTAGATAATTGTTTTGTGCAATTGCTTCTTCTAATTAAGGAATTTGGCCTGAATGTTTCTTATGGTCTGATTTGATATTATTACTGCTGTCAGTTCTGTCATTATTGGGCTAGCATCCTTTAAGAAGTGTTTTCTAGTTTTTATAAACAGGTTGCACAAAAGGTATTTAATTCAAAATATTAAGATCGAGTCGTTTGTATTGGAGGAGGAATAAAACTCAAAGATATAAAAGGACCACAATCGATTAGGGAGGAGCTTGAATTTGAATTGAATGCTACTAAAAAACAAAATCAAGTTTTGACTAGCCATGTGGAGGAAATTCAATAAGAGAACAAAGAACTCAAGGATCACATGAGTTCGATGGAAATTTAATGAAAAAGCTTCAAGATATGCTGGCACAACAATTCAGAGTTTCATTGCCTTCACAAAATGAGTTGAACTCAGGAGGTATATATTTGCTTTGTTTAGTTAGCTACTTTGAATGGACTTGACTATGATTAATTTGTCATGTATATTTGTGTCTTGATTTGCCTTGTGTGTCCTGTTCTTGCCTTTGACAATACATTGAGCTGAAATCCTACAAATGGATTTGAGAGTAATAATAACTTTTGTTTTCTTTTTTCGATTTTATAGGTTCTTGAAGATCAGAAGCGCATTGTTATTCACATTATCCAAATCCATTTCAGACTCTTTTAGAACATATATATATGTTTTTAGAATCAGAATATTAGATCATATGGATTCATTGATTTTACTTCGCTATGGATGATATAAACAAGGTTGTGAACTTTGAATGTGAATTGAATCTTATGATTATATATACAGTTTTCAAAATTTATATATGATTTGTTTGGTTTGTTAAGCACTTAGATTAATTATGAGAGTAATGCATTATATCCAAATTCGAATAAACAATTATGAGCAGGCATATATAACGATGAAAAATGTGGTTTCTATTGTATAATATTTATAGATTGTGCTTTTGTCGTTATTGATTCACTAACAACGAAAAGCGCATCGTTCTTCGTTAAACATTAACGACGAAATGCTTTGTCATCGTTAACCAATAACGATGATGAGGCAGGTCGTTGTTAATGTTTAACGATAAACATCCATATTGTCATTAACGCTAATGACGAACAATACTTTCATCGTTAATAACTAACGATGAACATGGTCGTTAAAACCAATAATGTCAAGACCTATTGCAAGGAACAAACGACGAAATTTCTGCCATCTTAATGGTATTAACGATGAGTTTTCTGACATTTAACGACAACTTTGTTGGTCCTTAAAGACCCCTTTTCTAGTAATGTTTGTGTTCATCCTCGATATTTGTGAGAGTTTTTATATTAAGAAAACGGGAAAGGAAAGTGTCTACATCAGAGAAACGACTACGTTTATTGTGGAGGGCGTTGTGTTTTTTTACGCCTCCCGCCCAAGAAAAATGTTGACGTTTTGTGTCAACAAGAAAGAAATAAAGGGCTCATGCTATGGACTTAGAGCATCTCTTTTTAAAACTTTCTCCAAAATGGAGTAATAAGATCTACATTCTCGAAAAATATATTTGTTTCAACTCCTACAAATTATCCAAAATGGAGAATCAACATTTACTATTCTTTTTTTTGTTTACCAATTGTCACAAGGACAAATCAATTCAAATTTAATTGTCTAAAAAAAAGGATTATATGCAAATTGCAATATGCGGATGACTCTATATTTGGAAAACCTTCTCAAGATTTGGAGATTTTGTCCATTTTGGAGATTGATATAGAGATGCTATTGGGGCAAAAAATAGGCTAATGTTCTCCAAAACCACTATAGTATACATGACGACCTTTTGGGGAATTCTCCAAATAGATCTGGAGAATGCATTAAATAAAATAGTATACATGCAAGGTGTATTTCTTGAGTACTCTCTTAAAAGCATAGCCTATAGAGTCTTCAACAAAAGGACTTTGAAGTTAGAAGAAAGTATCCATGTGGTGTTCAAAGAAAATTCAACTCACTAGAAAGAACCAAGTCAGAAGGAACACCCTCAGTCTTCACCAAAGGATGACGACGATGATGTTGAGGACGATTGGTCATCTCTAGGAAGGTACTACAATCATAATGAGAGTTAAGGTTCTGGAAACGCTCTAGGGAATCGTGATGAGGTTTCCGTGGAAGTCTTTAAAAGTTATGAAGAACCATCTCAGACTTAGTCGCTAAATCAACAAGATGGTGAAGAAACTAGTGAGAAAGGTGAACAAAGGCAAAGTGTGAATTCTCATTCTAAGGGGGAACACATTGATCCTGAGGAAAGAGTCGATGACTCCAATGTTGAATGTGATGATCCTCACTGCAATGAAGATAGGGATGCTAGGCAAAAGGAGCCTCAATATGTGAAGAATCATCTAGTTGAGTAGATTGTTTCAGACAGATCTAAAGGACTCCAGACAAGGTCAGCTGTGTTGGATCGTTAGTATTGAGGGACGTCCTTTAGTGGAGTAAAGGCGTCCTTTGGTCTGGCGTCCCTACGAGGTGTAGGGGCGTCCTTGAGTAATGCAGCGGAATAAAATACTAAACAAGTTAATAGATGAACGCAGTGAATTATAGAGGAACCACTCAAGACCAAGTAGTCCTTGAGTGTAAACCTCTACCTCCTTTGAGGATTTTTGAATAGTTCTTTCCTTTATATTGAACGTCCTTACAGTTGTACTGGCGAGTCTTTACAGTTCTCTGGTACTTAGCTTTTCCCTAAGTCCACTAGTAAAGGACTCCTCTAAGCCTACAACTTAAGCTGGTTCAATCTACTAAAGGACTCTATCCTTACGTTCTGCAGTACTTCGCAGAACTCTCTCTCTCTTTTTGGTTTTTCTGATTACAAACTGTTTTGTGATTTGGTTACAAGTCTCACTCGATCTAACACAAGTTCTAGCACTGTTCTTGAGTTAGTTCTTCGTGTTCTTGAGTGAGCCGCTTTCTACTGATTCTCTCTGAATATTCCTGAAAGCGTTAACGTCACAATAAATGCCTTGGGGCTATTTATAGGACTTGGGGAAGGGCGTCATTTCTCTGGGACGATCATGCCCTTCGAGGACGTGGCTACAGGATCTTCCTCCACGTAGTAGGGCGGTGATGAGGAAGCTTCCTGTATCCAGCTGTATATGATGAACTCCGCTACAGGATCGGCCGCCACGTGTTGATGGACTTTGCAACAGGATCGTCCGCCACGTAGTGTTGGACTCCGCTACAGGATCGGTCTCCACGTGTCCTTGGATGATCAAGTATTGTCGAGTGATGTCGTCCTGTCGGCTAGAGAGTAAGGACGCTCTGCTTGCGTTCCTACTTGCTTGGGACTGCGTCCTTGCTCAAGTAGTCTCTGGTCGGTCCTTACTTCCTGTTAGCTAGCGTCCCAAAGCCTATGGGACGCCTATACACACTTGTTGTCCTTTTGTCACTAGCGTTCCTGAACACTTGGACAATCTTTATTAGAATCAAAGTGAGTTTGTCATATCAAAACTAAGGGACGGTTATGGGCACACTACCAAGTACGCAAGCGTTCTTGATAGCGTCCCAACAATTTCTCCCTTTTTGATGATGACAAACTCTTCAGCAAAATAGTTTTGGCGTTTGAACTTAGCATGCATGAAAACTTAAAAGCGTCCTCTAACACTTAGAGAAATTCCATTTAGCACAGGTTTTCATTCTTTGATTCTCTAACTTTTGGATTTTAAGGAGAGAAAAGCGTCCTAGAGTTTTCTAGACGTCCTCTATTTTATTCTAGCATGGCGTTCCTTAGACCTTTCACTTAATAGTTCCCCCTTAACACTTGCTTATTCTAGATAACTAATTTATAGCGCACCTCTGCAAAACTACACTTCCCCCTTTTGGCATCATCGAAAAGGATAACAAGTGATAAGGACGTTAGCATAAAAACACAACTATAGGCAGTGGAACGCTTAAACAAACACGTGCAAGCAAACATTGGAACTTTCATTCAAACAAAAGTAGAGTACGGTTATTACAAACCACGAACATAGTGTTTAGAAAAAAAAAGCACAGGCAAAAACAATTGAGGGATTAAGGGGTGGGAAGCGGTGATCACTGAGGACGGCTCTGGTCTTGATAGAACTTAAGATGTTGTTCGTGAAGTTCGGCCGACTTTGTGAAAGCAGAAGACAAGTCCTTTAGGGCTGAGAAGATGAGGCACTGGTTGTCTATGATTGCGCCCATGAGTTCAGCAGGAGGATGCTGAGTAATATTCGCTAGGGCAGAACGGGGCAAAGGACCTGAACTAGACGAGGGAGCGTCCAAAGGAGTAGCTGGAGGAGGAGAAGGAGCCATAAGTGCTTGATCAAGAGCGGCAAAGTTTAGGGCTGGCTCTTCTTCTTGAGTGAATTCCTGAGACATAGAAGCGAGCCTTTCTTCTTCTGCTTCAGCGGCCAAGCGTTCTTCCTCAGCCTTCTTTCTAGCTTCCTCAGCCTCAGCTTCTTGCTGTTTGATCACAGAAGGCAACTCTTCATTATGCCTTATCTCGACAAGTCCCTTCTTTGCGTTCCATTTCAAGCCAAGTTCTTCTGAAGGAGCGCTTTCATCATAGGCGTTCTGAGACATGAGGATGAGCTTAACAAGGCCTGGGTACGGCAAGGCATGGCGCTTCCTCCCACACTTAGCCATGTGTTGCATAGCAATTCTGGCTAGATTGATGGGGCGGCGTTCAAGAAGAGCGTCAATGAGAATGATATCATGTGTCTGAACGATTGACCTCTTCTCCTGCCTAGGAAGGACGGCGCGACAGATGAAGTAATGAGCTATGGCGCCTACCTTGCTCAAAACGTGAGCAACCCTGTCCAGTCCCATTGGCCTTTTGCCTTGAAAAACATGTTCAACCAGAGGGAGTTCTTCATCAGTTGTCTCGAACCCGCCTTCTGGAAGAGTGCTTAGCGCGTTGGACGGGGGCTTTTGGGGACTAAGGCCCATGAAGGCGCGGACCTGGCGTTCATTCACTGATGCTTTCTCACCATCGATTTTGAAATGGAGAGAGCCATCTTTCGGTTTGTAGCGCAGGTCTCTGTAGAACGCTTTCACCTGCTCCTTGTCAACAACTGCAGGTGTTGGCCCAACGTTCAACCAGCCTTGGAATCTCAGAAGTTCAAGGAACTCTTGAACGCCATCATCTTGAAATGAGGTGAGCCATTCCTCTGAGTAGATCAGCGGGCTGAGAACTTTGACTGGGGCACCATCTGGTTTGCGTTTGCGCTTGCCCTTGGGGGACTCTAAATCCTCGTCGTCAGAAGAACTGTGCTCATTGGAGTCCTCTGATTCTTCATTATTGGCGTCCTGGCCAACAGTGTCCTCTGTGCCTTGTGTATTTTCATTATTACCACCAACTGTGGCTTGATCTGCACCAGAAGGATTCTGACCTTAGGACGTGCCCTCAGCTTCATGAGCCTCTGATTGATTTTCTGTTTGTGGCTCAGCGTCCGTAGGGACTTGGTTGGATTCTGTTTGGATTGTGGGGGATGGGTTTTCTTGAGGAGTTGGGAGGGGATTAAGTAGAGGGAGGGTTTGGTTGTATGGGGGGACCTCTTGAGCATCACGCTCGAGCTCTTCAGTAAGTGTGGGCTCGGCGTTCTCTGGAGCGACCTGGTGCTGACCAGCGTCCTCAGTAACTTGTTCTTCAGCGGGAGCATTCTCGACTCCTTCCGCCTCGTCGTTAGAGTCCCCAACTACATCGATGAACGGGGAGACCTGACCAGCAACTTCTTGAGGCGTTCCTCTTTGGCTCTCAGATGAGCTAGAAGAGGAGGAGGAGGAGGAAATGTGCTCAACTGGCAGCAGCGTCCTTGGCGAGCAAAACCTTGGGCTTTTCACCAGCCTTCCTTCGGCGAAAAGTGTGCTCAAGCGTGGAACGCTGTTCTGTCTCCTCCGGGCCACTTTCCGAGGATGGACGGCGGGACCTTGGGGTCTCGGGTCCTTCGGTGGGGAAATGTGGGCCGGGGCAGATGGGAAGTTGGCCAAGTTTAAGGGAGAGTAGGGTTTGGGAGGAAAAGGAATGAGAGCGTTTTTCTTTGATGGTTGAGGGGACGGTGGAGGAGTAGGGAGTTGGACAATGGAGATGGGTTTAGGGGGAGGAGTGGATTCCTTGGAAAGGTTGGAGGGCCTTTTTGTGGAGCTAGGCCTTTGTTTGGAGCTTTTGGAGGAGGGGACGCTTGAAGGTTTGGCCTTTTTGAGGGGCCTTGGGTCGTGGGTTTTCTTGGAGCGTCCCTCCTTGATGTGGGGTGGAAACTTGTCCACAATTTGTGTTGGGTTTGAGGAGGTGAATGGTTGGGAAGATTTTGATAGAGGGGAAGCAGGGGCTGGACGTTTGAGCAAATTTTTGGTTGTGACTGTAGGGACTTGAGGTGGTGGGGGAGAGGGACTTGGCACACGGTTTTTTAGCATTTTGTAGGCCAAAGAGTCCCTAGGGTACATGGGGAATTCGGGGAGGATGGAATTGTGAAGGTCGGGGATTAGATCAAGTAAAGGACCGAGATTCTCACCTCCAAACTGTGAGAAGAAGAGAACGTCGTCCATCCGTCCTGGCAAGTCCTTGTAGTCGGTGTTGTGAAGGCCTTGAATGACGAACCGTTCGATGAACCGTTCATAGTTCTTTGTTTTGACTTCATCATTCTTTACGTCAGGTTTTTCCATGCGTTCCCTTATCAAGTTGTAAAGGGTTTTAGGCTTCCTGTTGATGAAGTCCACCAACGATTCAGTGAGAACGATAGGCTTGGGCTTTTCAATATGGTGGGACTTCACCAATCGTCTTCGCTTCCCGCCGGTAGAAGATCCGGCCACGTTCATTAGTCTTTGAGACATCTTTCAGGTGAGATTGTAGTGAGAGAAAGTTGCCGGAGTTCTAGAGAGAAGTCAGAGCAAATTTGAGAGCGAGGAAGTGGTTGAGCGTAATAAATTTGAGAGCGACTGTTCTGGCCTTATATAGAGGAAGCGGTGGCACAACTGTAATTATCACTGTTTTACTGTGCGACACGTGGCAGCCTTCCCCCTTAAGTTTTGAGCAAAAGCAACGGTCACTGTTCAAAAGTTCAAAATTCAAATTTCTGACCCTTCAACTTCTTCTCAAAATCTGAACTGGCGTCCTCTGGATCACACACCAAGCGTTCTCTCATACTTAGAAAAATTTTACCTCTTCAAGCAAACCAACAACCAATTTACAGTCCTTGTGATCACCTTACGAACCATTTGAGAACAAAGCAAGTACGTCCCGTAAAAGAAATTATGAAGCTCATAGGACGCTTTTGCGGAGTTCTCGGCTAGGGTAAGCTTAGAGTTCCCATCATTTCGGCTTATAATGAGGGTTGGGTGATCAGGGATACTCTTTTCAAGACATAATAGAGAAAATTTGAATGGCGTTCCAAAGTAGCAAACACATGAAGTTTTAGACTAGCGTCCTTGCAAATATGAATTTAATGCATAACAGTCCTTAAACACTTAGAATCTACAAGACATAGCCAATCATTGAGGGAATAGTAGAACGGGACTTGCTACTTAAAAGTTATCATCCCCAAGAGCAGCCTTAGATGCTCATAGGGACGTCTATCAAGCGCCTTAGTGAAAATATCAGCTATTTGGTCTTCAGTCCTTACATGCTCCATACTAATGAGTCCTAGTTCAACATTATCACGCAAGAAATGATGCCTTATATGAATATGCTTTGTGCGAGAATGAAAAACAGGATTCTTAGAAATTTCAATAGCACTTGTGTTATCACAACGAATGGGAATAGTTTCAAGATTGATACCGTAGTCCTCTAGTTGATATTTGATCCAGATAACTTGTGAACAGCACGAGGCAGCAGCAACGTACTCGGCTTCCGCAATTGAAAGCGCCACAGAGTTCTGTTTCTTAGATCCCCAAGAGACTAAGCATGAACCAAGGAACTGTGCCATTCCTGAGGTGCTTTTCCTATCAATTACATGACCCGCATAATCAGCATCCGAGTAGCCAACAAGCTTGAAGGACGTCTTCTTGGGGTACCAAAGGCAAAGATCATCGCGTCCTTTGAGATAGCGAAAGATCCTCTTTACTTCTTGCATGTGGGACTCCTTTGGATTCGCCTGGAAGCGTGCACACAAGCAAACGGCAAACATGATGTCGGGACGGCTTGCGGTCAAGTAGAGCAAATAACCAATCATTCCTCTGTAAAGCTTTTGATCAACGTCCTTCCCTTGTTCATCTGCGTAAAGACGCGAGTTGGGAGAACAAGGTGTTGCCATGGGCTTGGACGTATTCATCCCGTACTTCTCAAGCATTTCACGGACATATTTTTGTTGTTGGATACGCGTCCCTTCCTTGAGTTGGTTAATTTGAAGTCCCAAGAAGAAATTGAGTTCTCCAATGAGGGACATCTCAAACTCACTACTCATTAAGGACTTGAACTCATCTACAAGTTTCATGTTAGTACTACCAAAAACTATATCATCAATATAGACTTGGGCAATTAAAATGTCCTTGTGAACTTTCTTAATGAACAAAGTTTTATCAATTGAACCTCTTGTGTACCCATGAGACAAAAGAAAGGACGCAAACCTGTCGTACCATGCACGAGGGGCCTGCTTGAGTCCATAAAGAGCTTTGTCTAAGTAGTACACATGATCTGGGTGAGAGGCGTCCTCAAAGCTAGGCGGCTGAGCAACATACACTTCCTCCTTGAGTTTTCCATTGAGAAAGGCAGTCTTGACGTCCATCTGAAATAACTTGAATCCTTTGTGCGCGGCAAAGGCAATAAGGAGACGAACGGCCTCAATTCTAGCAACAGGAGCAAAGGTTTCATCATAGTCTATACCTTCCTCTTGCTTGAATCCCTGAGCCACCAATCTTGCCTTGTTCCTTGACACACGTCCACTTTCATCAAGCTTATTTCTGAACACCCATCGCGTCCCTATGATATTTTTGCCTTTGGGACGAGGACCGAGCGTCCAAACTTTGTTCCTTTCAAATTGGTTAAGTTCTTCTTGCATTGCTTGAATCCAGTCAGCGTCCTGAAGTGCTTCCTTGATGTTCTTTGGCTCTACCATAGACACAAAGGCGTTGAACGCACAAAAGGCTAAGTTTGCACTTTGGGACTTGCTTGCAGCTGACCTGGTTTGAACACCTTGAGAAGGATCTGAGACTATTTGAGAAGTTGGGTGATCCTTTGAGAAGCGGGACTCTCTTTGAAATAATTGAGCAAACCTTGGATCAATTTCACCATCTGAATCATCACTGTTTTCTTGAGAAGCGTCCTCAGTGTGTTCCCCCTTAGAGAGAGCGTCCACACCTTGACCTTGCTCACCTTGTAAACTTGATTCAGCCAAATCTTGTTGAACTGGAGATTCACTTCGAGAGGGAACTCCTTCAACAATGCTAGGAACGTCTACTGAGACTTCTTCAGGATTTGAAGTAGCGTCCTTGGGAACATAGTATTTTCCAGAGGACCAAACATCAGCTTCGTCTTCAGAGTCGTCCTGCTGTTGTGAGGAGGAACGTTCTTTCTTACTTGGTTTTTCTTTGTGAGAAGCGCTCTCCTTGAACACAACATGAATGCTCTCCTCAAGCTTTAGAGTCCTTTTGTTGAAAACTCTATATGCTTTGCTGGTGAGAGAGTACCCAAGGAATATAGCTTCATCACTCCTTGCATCAAACTTTTCGAGTCGTTCTTTGTCGTTGTTGTGTACAAAGCACTTGCATCCAAAAACTCTGAGATAGTCAATGCGAGGCTTCCTTCCATTCAACAACTCATAGGACGTCTTCTTCAGTAAAGGACGGATCATGGCACGATTGATAATGTAGCACGCTGTAGCAATAGCTTCCGCCCAGAAGTACGTGGGAACGCTATTAGCCAAGAGCATAGTCCTTGCCATATCCTCCAGCGTCCTATTCTTTCTTTCCACAACTCCATTTTGTTGAGGAGTTCTTGGAGCTGAGAAGTTGTGCGAGACACCATGTTGATCACAGTAGGCCAGGAACTCTGAATTCTGGAACTCCATCCCATGGTCTGATCTAATGGCTTTGAGAGGCGTCTCAAGGGCAACTTCCACTTGTTTGATGAAGACTTTGAACGCATTGAAACAGTCTGCTTTGGTTGCCAAGAAAAGAACCCAAGTGAATCGAGAAAAATCATCTACAAGAACGTAAATGTACCTCTTTCCACCATAGCTCAACGTCTTCATTGGTCCACAAAGATCCATATGGAGGAGTTCCAAAGGCTTCTTTGTGCTGATTTCGTTCTTGGATTTGAAAGACGTTCTTGTTTGCTTCCCTTTGATACAGGCTTCGCATTGTTCAACTTTTTCAGGATCAGTTCGGGGAAGTCCTTTCACAAGATCTCCTTGATGCAATTTGAGGATTGTGCTTGGTCCAGCATGGCCAAGGCGGCGATGCCAGAGGTCAGCGTCCTCCTTTGAAGCAGATAGGCACAATTCTGATTTAGGCTTGAACTCCTGGTTGAAGATGTAGACATTGTTCTGGCGTACTCCCTTGAGAACGACTTTGTTTGACTTCTTGTTGATGACGAGACACTCCTTTGAGTCAAATGTGACAAGATTTTCACCTTGGTCACACATTTGGGAAACGCTAAGGAGATTAAAGCCAAGTCCTTCAACAAGACTGACATTTGTTGCTTTGATGGACGGATTGAGAATAGCAGTTCCCGTCCCCTTGATCTTTCCCTTGCCCTTGTTGCCAAACGAGACAGTTCCTCCCGTGGCACTACTCTGGATAGAAGTGAGATGGATCTGGCTTCCTGTCATATGATTTGAGGCGCCACTATCAATGATCCATGGGCGTCCCCTCACTTCCACCTGCCAAAACAAGATTAGTTCTTGGCGACCCAGGCAAGGTGTTCCTTACCTGGCTCATTACAATAATAAATCTCTGGTTCTGGCATGTAGTCATTTATATTCACATCGTTTGAAATAGCATTTTTGCGGAAAGAACTCCTAGAGCGTCTAGAACGCCTAGGATTAGCCTTAGGGACGGACTTATCATTTTCAATGTTAGTCCTAGCAGCTTTTCCACTTTCAATGTCTTCCTTGAGTTTTAAGCAATCATATTTGAAGTAATCTCCTTGTCCACAGTACCAACACGTCCTATAGTAAGTACCAAGGTAGTACTTCTTGTTGGGACGTTGAATTTTGTTTTCTTTCATCTTTTGAGGATCACAAACTCTAGAACCTTCCCCTTTAGCAATTTTCTTGTAGATCCTATGACTAGTGGAGTTAGTGTAGTAGTCCTCTTTTCCTATCTCTCCACTCTCTAGGACTCTAATTCTTTCGAGGAGATTCTTAGTTTTCTCTCTTTCAAGTTCAAGTTCTGAAGTTTTGCTAGCCTCAAAGTCGCTAGGGAGAGAGTTCTTAGTGTCAGATTCATAACCTAGATCTCTCTTAGCTGGGACGAAGACCATTGGTCTAACTTCTTAAACTATGGGACTCTTACCCATCACTTTCACTTCTTCCCTGAGCTTAGCGTTCTCAAGTTTGAGACACATAATTTCAGTTTTCAGAGACTTAGCTTCTTCACATGAGGACTTTAGATGAATGGTCATGGAACTACAGTTTTCACATTCAACCACAATGTTTTCATTTTCAAGTTCCGGTTCATCCATTCTATTTTGCATGATTACACTTTCTTCCATGATTTTTCCAATGAGTTTAATAAGCTTGGACTTAGAACAATTTTCCAAAGAACTCATCATAGACTCACGGGTTACCTCATTTTCAGATTTCGGAGCGTCCTTCTCAACAACTGTGACGTCCTCCATAGCCATGTATGCTACTTGTTCATTGTCAGAGACGTCCTCAAGAGCTATGTATGCCTCTTGTTCATCGGGTTCTTCATCATCAGAATTGACATTATCCCATGCAGATGCGAACGCACCAAGGAGGGCTTTTGTCTTCATCTCCTTTGAGGACATTCCCGTTGTACATTTTTTAGCAAAGTGTCCTTTCTTGTTACATTTGTAACAAGTAAGTTCTTTCATCTATGCCTTTGTGTACTTGGGACTTTCTTTCTTTGGCATCTTGTTTTTGTTGAAATATTTGCTCCTTTTTCCATAAGAGCGAAAAGCTCTGTGAATAAGAGCAATTTCATCTTCTTCATCTAGCTGTTCCTTAGTCTTGCTTTCCTTCTCTCTCAACGCTTGAACGCGCATCTTCTCACGGTTCTCATTTTTGTTGGCTTCTATCAATAAAGCAAGTTCTTGTTGACGACGAAGATACTCAGCGTACTCTGGTGTTAATGTCATCAATGCCAGATCTGTTTGAGGATTCCTTGCTAGCTCAGCCAAATCGGAGTTCCTCCTTGCTTCATATCCTCTTAGCTTCCCATAGATCTCTTCCATATCGAGAGTCTTGTTAGCTGTATTCTCCTTGAACGTGTTTCTATCAAAGTTCCACTTTCCTGTTAGACCATCAATGACCACTTGAACTCTGTTTCTCATTGAAACTTCAGCTTCAGGAGCGCCCAAGTTCCTCATCTTGGTAACAAGTTGCTCAAAACGGTATGAATAGTCATTGACAGTTTCGTTGGGCAGCATTCTGAAAGCATAGAACTCTCTCTTGATTTCAAGCTGAACGTCTTCCCTCATCTCAGCAGTTCCTACGTGGAATTTTTCAAGAGCTTCCCACTGTAGTTTGGCAGTTGCCAAATTGCTAACTCTGGTGGCGTCCCTTTCGCAAAGGGACGCTTGAAGGAAGCACATAGCCTTTGCATTTGTTTCCATCAATTTGAATTCATCAGGACCCCACTCGTCCTCTTTGTCCTTCTTATCAGCAGGAACGGCAAGGTCGCCTTTCATGATCACTTTCCAGCACTGATAGTTCTGACTCCTTACAAAGTTCTCAAATCTGATTTTCCAGCGGTTGAAGTTGCCGTCCGTTAGGCGCGGAGGCTTCACAAAAGAGATTCCAATCGGTTCCATGTCCATCTTTAACCTGCAACTCAATAAGAATCTAGAGCGCCTGCTTTGATACCAATTGTTGGATCGTTAGTAATGAGGGACGTCCTTTAGTGGAGTAAAGGCATCCTTTGGTCTGGCGTCCCTACGAGGTGTAGGGGCGTCCTTGAGTAATGCAGCGGAATAAAATACTAAACAAGTTAATAGATGAACGCAGTGAATTATAGAGGAACCACTTAAGACCAAGTAGTCCTTGAGTGTAAACCTCTACCTCCTTGGAGGATTTTTGAATAGTTCTTTCCTTATATTGAACGTCCTTACAGTTGTACTGGCGAGTCTTTACAGTTCTCTGGTACTTAGCTTTTCCCTAAGTCCACTAGTAAAGGACTCCTCTAAGCCTACAACTTAAGCTGGTTCAATCTACTAAAGGACTCTATCCCTACGTTCTGCAGTACTTCGCAGAACTCTCTCTCTCTTTTTGGTTTTTCTGATTACAAACTGTTTTGTGATTTGGTTACAAGTCTCACTCGATCTAACACAAGTTCTAGCACCGTTCTTGAGTTAGTTCTTCGTGTTCTTGAGTGAGCCGCTTTCTACTGATTCTCTCTGAATATTCCTGAAAGCGTTAACGTCACAATAAATGCCTTGGGGCTATTTATAGGACTTGGGGAAGGGCGTCATTTCTCTGGGACGATCATGCCCTTCGAGGACGTGGCTACAGGATCTTCCTCCACGTAGTAGGGCGGTGATGAGGAAGCTTCCTGTATCCAGCTGTATATGATGAACTCCGCTACAGGATCGGCCGCCACGTGTTGATGGACTTTGCAACAGGATCGTCCGCCACGTAGTGTTGGACTCCGCTACAGGATCGGTCTCCACGTGTCCTTGGATGATCAAGTATTGTCGAGTGATGTCGTCCTGTCGGCTAGAGAGTAAGGACGCTCTGCTTGCGTTCCTACTTGCTTGGGACTGCGTCCTTGCTCAAGTAGTCTCTGGTCGGTCCTTACTTCCTGTTAGCTAGCGTCCCAAAGCCTATGGGACGCCTATACACACTTGTTGTCCTTTTGTCACTAGCGTTCCTGAACACTTGGACAATCTTTATTAGAATCAAAGTGAGTTTGTCATATCAAAACTAAGGGACGGTTGTGGGCACACTACCAAGTACGCAATCGTTCTTGATAGCGTCCCAACAAGCTGCAAGCAAGTCCCATGAAGAAAATCTTGCCTTTTGTGCTTTCAAAGCCTTTGTGTCCTTAGTTGAGCATAAGAACATTATGGAAGCACTTAAGGACGCTGACTGGATTCAAGCCATGCAAGAAGAGCTCAATCAGTTTGAAGGAAACAAAGTGTGGAAGCTCGTCCCTAGACCTCAAAAGAAAAATGTTATAGGGACACGCTAGGTCTTCAGGAACAAACTTGATGAGAGCGGAAGAGTTTCAAGAAACAAGGCAAGACTCGTGGCACAAGGATTCAGGCAAGAGGAAGGGATCGACTATGATGAGATGTTCGCTTCTAGAGCGAGAATTGAAGTCATTTGTCTTCTCATTGCCTTTGCCGCTCACGAGGGTTTCAAGTTGTTTCAAATGGACGTCAAGACCGCCATCCTTAACGACAAATTGAAGGAAGATGTATACATTGCTTAACCCCTAAGTTTTGAGAACGAGAAGTACCCAGACCATGTGTACGACCTTGACAAGGCGCTCTATGGACTCAAGTAATCCCCTCGCGTTTGGTACAATAGGTTTGTGTCCTTTCTCTTGTCAAATGGTTACACCAGAGGTTCAATTGATAAAAGTTTAAGGATATTTTGTTTGTCCAAGTCTATGTCGATGACATAGTCTTTGGAAGCACTAACATGAAACTTGTAGAGGACTTCAAGACTTTGATGAGTAGTGAGTTCGAGATGTCCCTCATAGGAGAACTCAACTTGTTCTTTGGACTCCAGATCACTCAGCTGAAGGAAGGGACGTGTATTCATCAACAGAAGTACATCAGAGAAATGTTGGAGAAGTAAGGAATGAACTATTTCAAACCAATTGCTACACCCATTTCTCCAAACACACGCCTCTATGCTGATGAGGACAGTAAGTGTGTTGATCAAAATCTTTATAGAGGTATGATAGGTTCACTACTTTACTTGACTGCGAGTAGCCTGACATTATGTTTGTTGTATGTCTATGTGCTCGTTTTCAAGCTAACCCAAAAGAGTCTCATATGCAAGAAGTGAAAAGAATTTTCAGGTACTTCAAAGGACGCGGCGATCTATGCCTTTGGTATCCAAGGAAGAGGTCCCTTGACCTTGTAGGTTACTCAGACGCGGACTATGCCGGACATGTTGTTGATAGGAAGAGCATATCATGAATGGCGCAATTCCTAGGCTCTTTCCTTATCTCATGGGGATCTAAGAAATAGAACTTTGTGGCGCTTTCAACTACAAAAGCCGAGTACATTGTTGCTGCCTCATGCTGCTCCCAAGTTCTCTGGATCAAGTACCAATCTGAAGATTATGGTACGTCCCTTGGCACTGTCCCCATCTTGTGTGATAATACTAGTGCCATTAACATAGCTAAAAATCCTATTCATCATTCTCGACAAAAGAATATTCACATTAAACATCATTTCTTGCGTGATAATGTAGAACTAGGATTGATTAGTATGGAGCATGTTAGGACCGAAGACCAAGTAGCTGACATTTTCACTAAAGCACTTGATAGACGCCCCTATGAGCATCTCAGGTTGCTCTTGGGGATAATAACTTTTAAATAGCAAATCCCATTCTATTATTCCTTCAATGCTTGACTATGTTAAGTAGATTGCATGTGTTAGGGACTGTGTGCATTGAAATCATATTTGTGAGAACGCTAGTCTTAAACTCTTTGTGCGCATTGCATTGGAACTTCATTTCATTTCTCTATTTGTCTAAAGAGTATCTCTGATTACCCAACCCACATCATAAGCCGAAATGATGGGAACTCTAACCTTACCGTAGCTGAGAGGCAAGTAAAAGCGTCCTATGAGCTTCTTCATATTTTCTTTTACGGGACGTAATTGCTTAGTTTTCAAAACGGTTCTAAGGTGATCATAAGGACTTTGCTCAGGGTGTTCTGAATTTGCTAAGAGAAAATAAGGTTAATTTAGGTAAGGCGCCAGCTATCAGTTCAAATTGCCATCCTCGCAAGTTTTTTTAGGGACACCGTTCTTTGTGTTTGCTCAGCATGTTTGAGGAAGTTGAAAGGTCGCGAGTGTGCTTTGGGAACACTCCTGTGTAAATTCAGAACACAGCATGTTTGAGTTTGAATTTTGAAATGGAAGCCGGTTGTACTTTGGGAACACTCCTGTGTAACCATTCGTTGCTTAATGAGGAAGTTTAACATGTGTCACTCATCCACAACATGTGTAAAAGACCAGCGTACCCCCAGTCCCTTTATAAATACAACCCATGCCTTCCCCTTCAAACCTTTATCAACTCTCAAAACTCTCCAGCCTACAAACGCTCCCACCTCTCTTTAGAATTTCCTTGCTTTCTCTCTCTCTCTCTCTCTCTCTCTCTCTCTCTCTCTCTCTCTCTCTACAAATCCCTTACAAAAATGTCTCGTCGACCTTCAACATCCGCAGGACCTTCTTCCGCCGGCAAGAAAGGGAAGAGAAAGCAATCAGTGACAATTGAGGGACGGAGGCCGACTCGTCTAGATGAGTCCCTGGTTGATTTTATTGAAAAACAGCCAAGGAAGTTGTATGATCTCATCAAGAACCACATGAAGTCTTTCTCAGAGGCTGACTTCAAGAACATGGCAATGTTCTTCGAGCGATTCGTGATGCCAAGTCTTCATGCAAACAATAATAAGGACGCACCATTCTGTGGGGGCACCAATCTCTTCGTGACTCTCTACGGGGAGCACCTAATACCATCCTTGATGGAGATTATTCCCAACCTGTCCAACGCCGTTCTTCTTGACATTCCTCCATACCCAAAGAACGCACCTAGACTTGCTCTATCTCTATCTCCCTCACCTCCTCAAAACATAACTTCTGCCAAACGGCCCGCTCCTTGCAACCCCTCACCCCTCTCAAAGTCGTCCTTGCCCCCTTCTAAATCAAAATCATCAAAGCCCACACAAATCCTGGACGCCTTCCCAAAAGAGGTGGAACGGAGGAGCAAGGGAAAACATGACCAACAACCCAAGAAGAAGCAAAAGACCAATCCTTCCTCCACAAAATCCAAAACCTCAAACGAGACACCATACTCTAAAGAAGCGGTGCCATCCTCATCCCCTCCTCCCTCCCAATCAAAAGCCATATTCGTCCGCTCATCCTCTCTTGTCCACTCTCCCCTCAACTTCCAAAAATTCCCGGACGTCCCAGCCCAAATAGACCTACCCCAACCTTTTGAAGGACCAAAGTCCCGGGGACCATCTTCGGAGAGGGAAACCGACCATGATGCGGCGAGAACTCATTTGAAAGAGGCTCAAGAGCAGAGCCAAGTGTATAAGAGATGTGGACGCCACTGTTGTTCTCATGGAAGAGTCCCCCTTCAAGGCTGCTACTCCCGCCGCTAAGTCCCTTGAGGACGCTGTTGAAAAATCTTAGGGGACGCCAGCCGATCAAATTGAGGAAGAACCTCATGTCTCCCCCATCATTGACATTGAGAGAGATTTTGAAGAAGTTGTTGAGTCAGAGGACGTTGAGGCTCTAGCAAGAGTATACGAGGACGTCGTTCTACAACGGGTCGCTCGTCAGACAAAGGAAACTGAGCTAAGTCTTAATACTCAGTTAGAAAAAGAAAAAAGGGAAGAGGAATAAGGAAGATGAGCACATCCTAAGTCCCCTCATCTTCACTGAAGATTTCTTGGAAGAGAATGGGGCTCTTGAAATTCCTGGAATTGCTCCGGTTCCAAGGTTGGGCTCACCTAGGGACTGACGCAATTACCATTGATCCTGCCCAAGTCCAGGCCTTCTACACCTCCCTCAACATCCAAATTGAAAAAGGCGTGTATGTGGGGACGTTTGCTGCTGATGGAAACAACTAAACTTTTTCTAATCACCACGTTCGCCAACATCTGAACTTGGAAAAAGCCATCTGCAGACGCCCTTTGTAATTTGCCAGTAAAAGGGTTTGGTATGACTAAAGATGAAGAGAACACGCTGCTTGCCTGAATATTCAATGGAACGGTGTTTTCCACACTTGATCGTAAGGCACACGTTCTGTCAAAGGTAGGGGTCATTGCTCATCACTTTATAGTGAGAATGGTAGTCCCTCGTCATGAGAAGAAGAGCATAGTTTAAACAATTGATTGTGTTCTCTTGGATCCCTTCCTGCACCGCCATCCAGTAAACTTAGGTAATAAATGATGGAGCACATGGTTAAGTGTACAAGGAAGGACCACTCTCTTCCCTTCCCAAGGCTAGTGAAGGAACTCCTTGTCAAAGAAGGAGTTTATGAAGCCAAGGATGAAGTAAAGTACAGAATGCACTAGGACGTCCGTGCTCTCACCAAAATCGTCATGACGAGGACATCCCTTCAGTGATTAAGTAGAGGAAAGCAGAAGAGGCTGCTCAAGAGAAGGCTGCAAAGGAAGCTGCTAAGGCTGCTGCTCAAATTCAAGGCGGTTTGAACATAGAGGAGACGCTTGCTTACTTTGACAACCTTGTTGAGGACTCTCCCCCTCCGCCTGCGTCTGCATCCTCAAGCCTTCCTTAGCCGATTCCTCTCCCGGCCAACCCAGGGCAGTACTCCTTGCATGAACTAATGGCCGCCTTGCTTCACAACCGGTGTTCGATGATGAGCCACATCAAGGGCTACTTCGCTCAGTACCAAGTCCTGGCTAATCAAGAAACTGAAATTATCAAGGCTATCAAGGATGCTCTTCTAAAAGATTCCTAAAATGATCACCACCGTCCCCTTCTAATTCCCTAAATATCTTGCCTTTGCACTTCTTTTGTACAAGCACTTATCATATTTTGTAATCTTTGACATATTATGAATGAATTTCCTGTGTTGGTGTGCATATTGTGTGTTTAAGCGTTCTTGCCATTAGTTGTGATTTTATGCTAACTGTCCTCTAACACTTGTTATCTTTTTCGATGATGCCAAAAGCGGGAAGTTTAATTTTGTAGAGCTATAATAAAGTTATCTAGAATATGCAAGTGTTAAGGGGGGACTAAGCCAAAGGTCCAAAGGACGTGAACTCTAAAATGAGGGAAGTTTAGAACTTGTTAAGAACGCTCACCCTCACCCTAAAGTCCAAAAATTTTGGAAGATCAAAGTATATGACAACTTGTTCATATCTGAAAAAATGCCAAGTCCCAAGGGACGCTCTTGAGTTTTCATTCATGCTAAAGCTTTACTTTGAGATTATTTTGCTAAGGGTTTGTCATCATGAAAAGGGGGAAATTGTTGGGACGATGTTAACGATGCCAGTACTTAGCATTGTACCAATAATGATCATATCGTCCCTAGAATTTTGATAAAGACAAACTCAACTTTGATCTAATGTTTGTCCAAGCTATGTCTTAGGAATTTACAAGGACGCATATCATGCTAAAAGGACAACAAGTGTACAATAGTCCCTAAGGAGTAGGGATGCTAAAACACTTAGAAGAAAAGAGTACTAGAAAGTGTTCATGCGAGATGAGGACGCCGTCCCCAACGAGTAAGAACACGCGCTCAAAAGATAAAGTCCTCCCAAGCTGTTGACAATGATAACATCACTAGACAGGGAGAAAGTTCACCGAAGCTTCGCATGTAGGGGACCAGTACACGTGGAGGCTTCCCTGAAAACCCTAGGGAAGAATGCAATAGTGTATGGACGCTCCGATCTGATCGTGTGGCTGAGGACGAACGAAGGGCTAAAACGTCAGCAAAATGATGCCCTTCCCAACCACTATAAATGCATTCAATTGTATATGTAGTGATGTGACTTCCCACACACTCTTGAGAGCGACAACAAGAACACAAAGAATACCTCAAGAACACAAAGAACAAACTTAGAACTGAGTGACTTGTGTGTGTGAATCGAGAGGAAGTCAAAAGACAAAAAGAAAATTGTTTGTGACAAAGAACTCTTGTCTCTCATGAAGGACTGTGAGGGATGTGTTTGTGTAGCGTCCTTACGTTGTGAGAGTTAGGTTACATTAGGCTTATAGGAGTGACACTAGTGAACTTAGGGACGGACGTACACCTTAATTCAGAGAATGGTGGAACTCGCTTGTAAACTGTATGGACTCCCTCATATATAAGATAAGGAAAGCTATTCGAAAATCCTCCACAGAGGTAGAAGTTTAGCCATAAGGATTACTTGGTCTTAGTGGGGTTCCTCTATAAATCAATTGTATTCAGCTCTTATCTTATTCTGGCTTCAATACCTGCTTAAGTAATTATTCCGCTGCACAAGGACGCTCCTCAAGGACCTCCTTAGACTTTGATCCACTAACAATGATCCAACAAGTAAAAATGATGATATCATCTGCATAGGCTAGATATGGGATTTTTGATCCGCTTCTCTAGATCTGGATACCAATCCCGCTCTTCGGAAGTTTGTACATGCCTATTGTAACTGTCTTGCAAGCACCTCTACTGCAAGGACAAAAAGGTATGAAGAAAGGGGGTTGCCTTGGCGAAGACCCTTGAAAGATTTGAATTGATCTGTAGGACCGTTGTTAACTAGAATGGAGAAGGATACTGTTTTGACACACCCTCTAATCCAAGAGATGAATTTTGGGTGGAAGCCAAAATGCTCCATTACATGGGCCAGGAATTCCCAACTCAGGCAGTCATATGCCTTTTCTATATCCAATTTGATAGCCATCCATCCTCCAATTACTTTCTTTTTGCGAAACGAGTGAAAGATTTCATGTGCAATCAATCTATTATCCTGAATACTTCGCTTTTCGACAAACGCTAACTGCAACGAGTGTATTAGCTTACCAATAACCCGCTTGAGTTTTGCTGTCAGTATTTTGGATATTACTTTGCAGATTGTATTGCATAGACTTATCGATTTGTAGTGATTTGTTGAACAAGGGTTTTCACACTTTGGAAGCAGAGTAATAAACGTGCGATTGATTTGTTTTAGTATTTTCCCCGAGTTAAAAAAACTTTTTACAACTCTAATTACATACGGGCCTACAAAATTAAAAATGGTTGGTGAGAAAATATTAGAGAGCCAAATTACAAATTTAAAATTAAAACTCTTATTTTAGTATTGCCAGCGAAAATATGCCTGGAATCACTTGTCAATCTCCCAAAGTAAGTACACATACGCGGTACGTGAAATGTTAATCTTTAATATACGACTTTAATGACTAAAGAAGTCATAAAGAAACATTACCTTATATGCACTTAGATGAATGTACCGTAGAGAAAATGAGCGGTTATAGCTTTTTTACTTATTATGGGTCATCTTTATCTTGCTAGTCTTCTCCTTCCGGCCTTCTCTCTAAACTCTATATAACATAACATTTTTAGTCTTAGAAGCACACAGAAAGAAAGTGAGAATTGAAGAATATAGGAGTGGGAGAAATAGTCTTTAGAAGCGCTAGAAAATCAAAATAAAGAGAGCAAAGACAATGGATTCACTAGTAGCTTTTAAAGTCACCTTGAGTTCACCGGCATGGCACATATATCATTGTTTAAATGCATTTCTTGCTTTTGTGTTTGCGTTTGAAAGTCTTGAATCCAGGTTGTATTACATCCACATGTATTTATGCATTCTATACCAGGAAGTTTAAAGAAGATGGATGGTACAACAAATATTCTTCTACAAAAAGTCATGATAAATGATGGTAAGTAATATATATATTTGTATTTATATAGATTTGCAAATTTCTCATGTGTTACGTTATTCAATAATACATGTAGCAACTATTCTGCCATAAAATTCTATCTTTTTTATGCATCTTCAAGATATAACCATAATCTCTAATCGATCAATATCGCCAATTCAAGGGATTCAAGTCTTGATTGCTGTAGCCAAAACCATAAGAAGAGACATGGAATCAAGAATTAGACATTTTGAAAGGTGCCTTATTTCCTATAAGGAAGAATCCAATCTAAATCGTTTGAGGGGACAATCAATGGTAAACAATACACTCAACTATAAAATTAAATGATTCTTGATTATTTTTATATTGCAATTGATTGTATAAATAATTCCTTTGTTAAATTGAATGATGATGCTATTATGAACTTTTCCCATGGTTTAATTCAATGCAAGATTTCAAGTTATTTGGATACATATGTACAAGTGAAGCCAATGCTCCACAACATCAATTATGCCAACTTTGTTGAAAGTGTTGCTTGGGAGAGATACGCTTATACAACTAGTATGAGAAGCTCTATATACTACGCATACAGTGCTTTAACCAAACGATTTGAAAGGAGTCTTGTTTCTTACGAACTTGAAGCCACCCAAAATCGCTTAAGGCGACAGGCTCATTATCGTCAAGCTAAACAAATTGGTGTATTGCAACGCCATATATGGACTGGTGAGCTCCAAGCTAAATTTAAAAATGTGGTTCAAATGCTCGGAGGACCTAAGCGTAAGTCTTCTTAAATCTTTGTAGATATATAGTAATTAACAATAAATTGTTATAACTACTAAGAGAGAGTGATGATAAAGTTTGTGCATATTTATATAGTGGCTACTCCAAAAAAAATTTGGACATTGATGGGAGATAAGAGAGTAAGTGTTCCTCAAGTTCAAAGCTATCTCCAAGTGAGTACATAAATCCAATTAATTTTATTTTGATACACATATGCATCTATATATGCATGACGCTAGAGATCTAAGTAAACTATAAAAAAAAATCTACTTAATCTGGTCATATTATCTATAAATATTCTTTACAAAAATTTGATATTTTTCTTCCTTTTTCGTGGTTGACAATTGCAGAGATATCGCAATAAAGCAAAACAAGCTGGACAAACACTCAAACTAGGGCTTCCATGATTTGGTACCAAGTTCTCAAGATTTAAGTAGACAAATAATCCCTTAAAATGCTGACACCATTTTCAATTGCATCTTCAAATTTATTGTACCTTTAATCTATAAGAAAATGGATGTAGTATTTTGAGATGATTTATTTTCCTAAGCATTAGCCATTTTGTTTTGAGTTCATTTGGAGTCTATAACTACTAGTTTGGCATATGATGAAAAGTTGTCATGCTCTCCTTGGAAATCTCTTCATTGGTTCATCTATTATATATCTCCATTCAATATCCCTTTCACAAAAATAACAAAATTAAAGAGAGCCCTTATATATATTGCAATTTTTTTGTATATTGACAAGGTATTTTTTTTCAAAACAAAATTTAAAATCGGAAATTTCACCTGGTAACCCTGTGGTTAAGGCAATTTCACGTGGTACCCACTCATTTACAATATTTCACGTGGTAACCCTGTAGTTTTGACAAATTTTGCCAAATAACCCTATTGTTATTCTATTATTAAAGTTTTAAATTTTATTACAAATTAGCAATTTTAATTAATTATTAAATTAATTATTGTACTTATTTATTAAAGTTATTCTATTGTTATTCTATTATTAAAGTTTTAATTTTAATTAATTATCAATTTCAAAATTTAAATTTAAATTTCTTATTTATTGTTATAATTGGTGGATTTGTTTTAATTAATTATTGTACTTATTTAAAAATATAGAATTTTTTATGTAGGATCATATGTTGTCAATGTTTGAAATCCTAGTTTGAGTCAAGATAAAAATAAACATTTAGAATATATTAAAATTAATTTTGAATCAAGCTAATGAATAATTTTTGGAAGTTTATTTATCAAGTTGAACAAGTTTAAGTTAGAAGAAGCTCTATATCACATATCATGAAAGTAAATATACATTTCGGATTTGAAAATCTTATTTCATCACTCATTAACTTGTTATTAAACTTTTAAATTTATACAAATAAGACAATGTAGAAAAAGTTATTATACATGTAATAAGGTAGTAAGTCCATATAATTATACTAATTGAATATAAAATGAAAAAAAATCATAATATACATACATGGATAATATAGATATTGTCATATATTCTAGTCATAATAACACTACCTAGTAAGAAGAAAAATAATTTATCTATTAAGTTTTGCAAATATGAAAATTTTAAATACAATTTGTTCTCAAGAAAATAAAAATTTAAAAAAAATCAATTTAACATTTTAGACTATATAAAAAAATATCATAAAAAAAATTGTCAAAAAGAATATCATAAAAATATATATCATCAACTTAATATCCAACTTTTTGTAAATTCATTATATATATATATAATATATCATAAAAAAAAATTAACATTTTAGACTATAAATTAATGACAAGGTTATTTGGCAAAATTTGTCAAAACCACAGGGTTACCACGTGAAATATTGTAAATGAGTGGATACCACGTGAAATTTCCTTAACCACAGGGTTACCAGGCGAAATTTCCGATTTAAAATTAGGACAATCACTAAAAGTCTAGGATCCTCGTTGAGTTATAAATTTATCAACAGAAAAATTGAAACTTTGCAACCCCATTTGGGAGAGATCAATAACAAAACTAAAATTTTATTGAACCAATATAAGTTCCAAGAATAAATAGGACTCACAAGTTTTGTTGCTAGGTGATTACCGTTCATGACCTTAATTCGGGAGTTTGAATCTTCTTACTAGACGGCCAGAGGCCCAATACTTCATAGCTATTGAATTTGAGCCTCACATTGTAACGATTAATAAGACTACCCGGCCTACTGTGGCGCTGATGGAGCAGGAAGCTGCTTCTGGTCTTCTACCACCATTACCATACGAACTACCACGTACTGTACTGGTAAACCAATGTAATAATAGGATAAGAGAAAAAACTACCGTTTCCCCTTGCAAACAAACCCTAAACACGATATTTAAACTCCTCGATCGTTCCCCGTCGCTCTCCCTCTCACTCCCCCCAATCACTCGACGTTCGTCTGCCCCGATCACACTCCCTAGACCCTGGAATTCCTCCGGTGAAGATCTAGGGTTCAGATTCCCGCCGGATCGATTTGGTTCCTTCCGATTCTCAGATGAGCGCCTTGCAATTGCCAGGAATTGGGATTTTGGTTATCCGTACGCTGTAATCTCTAGGATTCTTGGATTGTTTGATTAATTTATTGCGACAATTCGATCCACAAGTCTTCTGGATTGTGGTGGGAGAAACGAAACAGAGCTGCCGAATCCTGACGAATAATAGAAATGGATCTTCCGAGCCTCGCTGTTATCCTTCGAGCTGCTCTTAGTCCGAATCCTGACGAACGCAAAGCTGCCGAGCAGAGTCTCAACCAGGCCAGTCCTCTCTCAATTCAATCCCTCTGTTTATCTTGTTTTCCGGTTTCCCACCGTCGTATGGGCACTCTCGTGATTTGATCACATGTTTGGATGTTATGCCTCTTTGATCCCAAGTTATATAATGCTTGATAATTGACTCAAAATTGATTCGTCAAGTTGCATATAATATGATGGTATATGAATTGTGATTTTTCTCCTGTAGTAACATTGAATTGCCAGCGCTGAGTAGTATAATTGTTATCCTGATTAGTTTGCACACTTGTGCTGATTCTTTACGATGTGTCAATTGCAGTTTCAGTATGCACCGCAGCATCTTGTCAGGCTATTACAGATTATAGTTGATGGAAACTGTGACATTGCAGTCAGGCAGTTTGCAAGCATTCATTTCAAAAATTTCATTGCCAAAAATTGGTCGCCTCATGATCCTGGTCAGTATTAACTATTACTTTATGGTGGCATGAAGTAAATGTATTATCCTAGCCTTCTTTATTTAATGTATGGATAGGATAAACTGAAATCAAGCCTTATTCTGCTGCCAAGGCAGTTAGCTTCTATGACTCTCTCAAACTCTTATTTTCTATCTTCAATTTCAGATGAGCAATCTAAGATCTTAGAAAGTGATAAAGCCATTGTGAGGGATCACATCCTCGTCTTTGTTACTCAGGTTCCTCCTATACTGAGGTACTTTAGGATTTAATTTTCTCTCTTGAAGCATTAGCTGTAGTGTATATCAAAGTTTTCACCTAGTATCTGGAGTCTAAGTTTTGTTCGATGAAGTGAAATTGCTCTTTGGACTGACATATGTGAGCATTGTTTATTATACTGCTATGCAGGGCACAGCTTGGTGAATGTCTTAAAACAATTATCAATGCTGATTATCCTGAGCAATGGCAGGGTCTTCTTCATTGGGTGAAGCATAATCTACAAGATCAACAAGTTTATGGAGCTTTATTCGTGCTGCGTATACTTGCAAGAAAATATGAGTAAATATTAAACTTCTGACATTTGACACCTTGTTAAATTGACATAACCTATGAGGCTATGATATGTTTACTCTCCTTAATATTAGTGGAAGCGATATTGTCTAGCTCTGGTAGTTCTTATTAATGTGCTTATGATATGCCAATGTATTTTTTTGATTTAATGATTCAAAAAGAAAACCTGTGATAGCATAAATGAAAGAAATATTCAAATCAGTTGCCTCTGACTCATCGTGGGGTCCCTTTGTTTGTTATGACACATGATTCAGATCTAAAATGCCTATGTCATAAATGTAGATCAATAATATTGACTCCAAGACCTTTTTTTCGCATAAATTGTCAGACTCTGAACATGTTGAAATTGGAGTTCTGTGAACTAAATTCACTTCACCTTTCAGTTTTGATCATATTAGTATGAATCAAAGAATGTTTGAAAGCATCTGCATTTGATTGTTATTGAGGTCTCTATGATTAATGTGATATGTGGGTCGGATTAAAGTCGAATGTGACATACTTGTCGATCAATTGTATGGAGAATAAGGCCTTTTAGTTTACCGAAAGTGTTAGCATTCTGAGAATTTCATTGAAACTGAAGCTCTATAAACTAAACTCACTCCCCCATTCAGTGGTTTTGACCATATAGTGATTGAAATAGCTCAGATATCAGTATTTTTAAGTCTCTTTTCAGTGATTCTAAGCTGGTGGTCTGTGGTCATGATTGCTTTTCTAGGCTTTGCAAATATTATGGGATAGTATTATAAACTCCTCTTGTCTATTATTAGGTGTCCAAAAATCTAATTTCGAAATTGCTTTCATATAGGTTTAAATCAGATGACGAGAGGACACCTATTCTCTTGATTGTTCAGGAAACATTTCCTTATCTGCTCAATTTGTTTAACAAGCTTGTTCACATTGGAAACCCTCCACTGGATGTAGCAGAATTGATCAAGCTTATATGTAAAATATTCTGGTCATCTATATATGTACGTATTCTAAATTTCTTCTTATTCCATTGGGGTCTCTTGTTCGCTTTGACCCTTCTACATGAGCATGGTAGGGTTTCTTAGTTTTTATGGTACGTTTATATTGTTTCAGTTGGAGATCCCCAGGCAGTTGTATAACCCAAATATGTTCAATGCTTGGATGGTTCTTTTCCTAAATATATTGGAGAGGCCTGTACCTTTAGAAGGCCAGCCTGCTGATCCTGAACAAAGAAAATCATGGGGATGGTGGAAAGTGAAGAAGTGGACCGTTCACATCTTAAATCGGCTTTACACCCGGTTAGTTAATAATGATATATCTCTAGTTGGCTCGCTCAACATTCTTTGCTTGGTAATTAATTTACTAGTTTAATTACCTACACTACACCAATCATCCAAGCTAAGAAGAGAGATAACACAATAGTGATAGGAGTATGAAAGCAATCGTACAAAACTGGAGCTGTTGAATTGGTGTGCGAATTTGGCCATTTGTGTTTTTTTTTAATAATTTGACAAGCTTCATAAACATATGTGACAGGTTTGGGGACTTGAGGCTTCAAAACCCAGAAAACAAGCAGTTTGCTCAAATGTTCCAGAAGAATTATGCAGGACAAATTTTGGAGTGCCATTTAAATTTGTTGAATGTAATCCGTGCTGGTGGATATCTGCCTGATAGAGTTATAAACCTTATTCTTCAGTATCTGAGCAACAGGTCTGTATCATGTAATCATGTATCACTAATGATTCATTCTTGCTTTTGTCAGTGGATTTCCTTAATGACATTTGATGTTGATGAAAGCATTATTAGTTTCTTTAAGCTCTACACCGCTTATTTTTTTCTCCCTTGTTGATTGCCTTTGACACCACTTTCAATTAAGCTGTGATCGTGCCTGTTGACATTATTGATACCTCGTGAAATCGATGACAACTTTAAATTAGTCTTATACATTCTATTTGAATTATTGAATTTCAGTTTCATGATTTGTTTTCCTATATGAAATCATCCTTGCTGTTCTAAAGATGTTCTAAGTCCTGCTTTTAACTTTGTAGTATTGGCATTGTTTCAGTTTTGGGGGTGAAAGTACTTTTTTCCAAATTTTGTTTTTGTCTTGAAATAAAATTACCTTTTCAACAAAAAGTATTTTTTACCTAAAAGATGAAACAAGGGCTTGATCTTAGATACTTGCAGTTTTCCAAGAGGGGTTTTATTAATTGAAGGGTTTTGATTCTCGAAGCGGTTACAGAAAGGTTGATCTGGTAATTGTGTGAAGTCCATGATCAATTACAAAAAAGTGGTGTGATCGAATAGATCCTTAATATGAAGAAATATGCCATCCTTAATCTGAGTGGACTGGATTTATTTTGAATATTCTTTCATTAAGGAAGAAAGAGAATGATCATTGGGAATGAAAATGTGAAAATTGTTATGTCCTTCATAGTGTTGCCTAAATGTAAAATTAGAAGTCCAAGATGGTAATGAAACTAAGTCAAGTTCTTTTCTCGTGGGAGTTGGGATAAAGTGTTGGATGTAGTCATCAAAACCCTTCATAGTGTTGGAATTATAAAATGCATTATGCATATTTTAGACAGTAAGTTACTTTTAGCATACTCTTTAGGTTATGAAAGCAGCATGCACCATTATGTTTACAGTGCTCCATGTTAATTATTACATACTAAAAAAGCTACAATGAATGGTAGTGAAAGTTTCATTTTATTCTTTTATATGTAATTTAATGGCTTGTTTTTCTTATTGCAGTATTTCAAAAGCTAGCATGTATCAGCTGCTCCAACCACGTCTTGATGTTCTTCTGTTTGAAATAATATTTCCTCTTATGTGTTTCAACGATGATGACCAGAAGCTCTGGGATGAAGATCCGTATGAGTATGTGAGGAAGGGCTATGGTGAGTTTCAGGCTAGTTCACTTCGAAGAAACTTTTTCTTAACCTGTTTCATTGAGTCATGGCGGATTGTGTATATATTTTAGGTTTCCTACAAACTTGAAGCAGGGGTGGGCAGGTAGCCCTGTAGCTTTAAACCACAAGGATTATGGTGGAATTATAGAAGTAATAAAGCTTTTTTTTGGTATAATGTGGTTTTATGATGGCCTTATTACTAAATAAATAGTAATTGGAATTGTGGAACCATCAGTGTTCTAAAAATCGGTCTAGGCGCCCGCCTAGGCGCTAGGCGGTGCCACACCGTCCCGACTAGGCCCTAGGCGGTTGGCTAGGAGGCTAAGTAGGCTTAGCAAGCACTTAGGTGGTCTAGGCGGGTGCCTAGGTGGTGTAGGTGGGTGCCTATGCGGTCTAGGTGGGTGCCTAGGCGGTCTAGGCGGATGGGCTAGTTGATTAGGCGGTCTAGGCGGACCCCTAGGCGGCTGGGCTAGTTGTTAGGCGATCTAGGCGGGCCCCTAAGCAGCCTAGGCGACCTCTGAGGCAGGCTGGGTGGGTCTAAGTTGAGGCTAGATGGAGCTCTAGGTGCCAATTTATACATACATATTAACATGAGATTGTTCTTTTTTCTACATTCTAGCCAAATAAGAATAATAATCTTATATTTCCACTAACTTACAAATCCGCCTAGGCTCCGCCTAGGCCCCCGCCTAGCCGCCTAGGCGCTAGGCCCCATCCCACCGCCCAACTTCCGCCTAGCGTTTTTTAGAACACTGGGAACCATATAGACATACAATAGCCAGATATATTTATGGATTCTGAATTGTGTTTTCTGTTCTCCTTTGTGTTGTTAGACCATAATATGTATAGTGGATATGTATGGACTTCATCAATTCAGCTTTGAATTTTTCAGTTTTTCATTTGGCAACAGTTTTTTTTTATAGATCAAAAACATTATATCAAAGTATTTTACATCTTAGAAGACAAAGTAACTCTCGAAACTGCCAACTAAAATTTGGAAACCAGAAAGAGTTGTTGGTTTTGAAATGAAAAAAACTGGAAACTGAAACTCAAAGCTGAACCATACAAGAATTCATGAATGTCAAGTATTGGCTTTTTCAAAATGTATATCATCTTTGCCTTAATCATATACATCTTTTGTTCATTGGATGTAGGAAAGCTGTTGCTAGTCTTCTTGTAAATTGTGTGTAGTTTTCACGGTGAATGCTTCTTCTATTTTGCAGATATAATTGAAGATTTATACAGCCCTAGAACTGCTGCAATGGATTTTGTAAGTGAGCTGGTAAGGAAACGTGGGAAAGAAAACCTTCAAAAGTTTATCCAGTTCATCGTTGAGATTCTTAAAAGGTATTCAGAGAAAATTAAAAAAGAAACTCTTGCATAATCTTGCATGAGTTGTGTTTGGTTCTGATGACTTCGTGACTATTAAAGTAATTAGCAATTAACTGTTGATTTGATGTTGTGCCATTGGGTTCAGGTACGATGAAGCTTCTCCAGAGCAGAAACCTTATCGGCAAAAAGACGGGGCTCTCCTTGCAGTTGGAGCCCTTTGTGATAAGCTAAAACAGACTGCTCCATACAAGTCTGAGCTGGAGAGTATGTTAGTGCAACATGTGTTCCCTGAGTTCAGCAGCCCTGCAGGCCATCTTCGTGCCAAGGTTTGTTGATTCTCTCCATCCTACCTTTATCTGTCCCATGCCCTTGAGAACAAATCCAAATGCGTGATAAAATGAATGAGGAATAGTGACTTCTTGTTCACTCCACTGCTTGAAAGTTGTCATGGAGATTATTACATATATTTTATGTTATTAGTTTAGCTTTTCCTGTGTTGTTGCTTATTCAGTGTAATGCAAAATGTCAAGTGAAGGTAACAATGTTGGTTACCTATTATCTTTGAGCAATCTGACTCTGGCATACAAAATGTCTAGTGAAGCTAACAATGTTGTTTACCTATTATTTGTGAGCAATCTCTGACTCTGGCATACAAGTGGTTATACGACTGACACCAAAACATAAAAATAGCAGTAGATTTGTTAATGTCTTATGATATAAGTAGAGGGATAGACCCATGAATTCCTTGCTCTAGATAAAGAATAGGATGTAATATTTATGTGGACATGTGTCGAATTTTTGGCTATAAAACCTCTAATTAAGTGTGTGTGGTACCTTTTATTGGTTACTGAACATGTTAAAAGTGCTTAACATATACAATAAGGGGTTGGACCTCTTTTTACTTCTTGCAACTTAAGTGTATTAGATTATTAGTGGGTTTCCGACTTTCTGTGACTAATGTTGCCTGCTCAAATTCAAGGCTTAAAATTGCTCTCACTGGCTGTTTGTTTCTGTTTTGTACCAGTGCTTTTCTCATGCATTGCATTCTGTTTATAGTCTTTAGCGGCCAATAGTGCCTTTTAAGTGCACGGTCAACTGGATAAAGAAGATCTATATTAAATTAACACAGACTCATGATTTAGCATGACATTGTGAACCACCAGGAAATTGTAGTCTCTATACCAAGATAATGAGGTGTCTAATTGTCTAGTATATGAAAAATACCAGTTTGTGATGCTATGGTTCACCTTCATGTGCCTCCAAGCACACAATCTCTAGCATCTCTGCTAAAACACATATCCTTGATTGCCAGGCTGCGTGGGTTGCCGGACAGTACGCCCATATCAACTTCTCAGATCAGAATAATTTTCGTAAAGCACTACAGTGTGTTGTTGCTGGGATGCGTGATGAGGAGCTTCCAGTTCGCGTTGATTCAGTTTTTGCACTTCGCTCTTTTGTTGAAGCTTGCAAAGGTATTTTTTGGAATTTCTTGTACCAGCTCTATTAGAGTGTCTGTTCTTTGACAGGGTCACTTAACAGTATGATATTGTATGTTTAAATGTGCAGATCTGGATGAGATCCGGCCTATACTTCCTCAGCTGCTTGATGGTACACTGCTTTGATGGATTTGGCTGCTTGCAGTTATTGCAATCCATCTTTTCCTTCATCTTCTCATTTTTCTTGTTTTTTTTTTCCAGAATTTTTCAAACTTATGAATGAGGTTGAGAATGAAGACCTTGTTTTTACACTTGAGACGATTGTTGACAAGTTTGGGGAGGAGATGGCGCCTTATGCACTTGGACTGTGTCAGAATCTGGTCAGATAGTAACTATATACATTATTTATATTCTAGCCAATTGGGCATGCTGAGATACCATTGATAATTTTCTTGCTTTTTCAGGCAGCTGCATTTTGGAAGTGTATGTCCAATTCTGAAACTGACGAGGATGGTGATGATCCAGGAGGTGCATTGGCAGCTGTTGGCTGTTTACGTGCAATAAGCACAATTCTTGAATCAGTTAGCAGGCTCCCACATCTCTTTGTTCACGTTGAGCCCATCCTTCTTCCTATAATGCGTAGGATGCTAACTACTGATGGGCAAGGTATTCTTGTTGCTTTCCTTTTTATCTTATGATGTTGAATGGTTCTATCTTTGCGTTGAAGACACAAGTTATTGTTCGACCTAAAAGATATGTCTTTCGAAATCAGGAAACATTAGGAAGTGTACAAAGAACACTTACGGTTTTTTCCAAAATTTATGTAGAGGTTTTCGAGGAGGTTCTGGAAATAGTATCATACATGACGTTCTTCTCTCCTACAATATCCATGGAGATGTGGAGCCTCTGGCCGTTGATGGTGGACGCTTTAAAAGATTGGGCCATTGATTTTTTCCCAAGTAAGCTAATTTACTTAGAACTTGTATATCTTGCTCAGCATATTTACTTTGAACTTGTATAGCTTGATTTTTCCTGTCACAAGACTGGTAAGGCTGTAAGTTGAAGAGAGTTGTATGTATACGTATATCCCAAGTGTATCGTGTTCTAACTCTACTTACATTAGCCATTCGATTTCGTTGCCTGCTTGGATAAGTGATGCATGGTACGTTATGGGATAAACTATATGACGATTGAATTGCCTTCGTAAATGTACGATTGTCATTTTACTTTCTACTTTCATGGTTTCCGGCAGAGATCCCTGGTTGAGTTGGTTTTACGGAAGTGATCCTTGATGTTTGACTTTTATTTAGAAAGATTTTCTGTATTAATCTTTGGCCTAAGTGATTTTTATATTTTTGTATTCAGAGAAAATCATTTTTATTATGTCATTAAGAAACTTATTAATTAACATCTCATCTCATGAAAAAGAGGTATTGGGATTCTTATTTCTCTGATGCTTTTATGTAGTAGAAGATTAACTTGATTAGCAAGTGATGAATACCTAAAAATATACTTTGTAGCACGTGTGGTTGTGAATCTTATGACATGACTCTTCCGTATGTATTTAGGGTGTTCAGTCAGACTAGTTGGTTTCATTTTACAGTAAACTTCAAAGTTCAATCTGGCTCCTACATATTACTTTGAAGGTATAATTGTTTACATTCTGATCTAACCCACCTGGGTATTTTCTCCACAAAACTGGCCACTACAGTGACAGCTACAATACCAGCATTTTACTTCTAAAAAGTAATCAAAAGCAAATTTACAAGTTTCTTCAAGCCAGAATATATCTGCTTGCATTGGTCTTCAGATCCAATTACAAGCTGAAGCTCTATTTTTTTTAACTTATTTGGATCTCAATGTAATCAAGAAAGAGTTGGATAGAAAAAATTTGCATCGCCTTCCTCTTTGGAGTGTAGATCCAGATTCCAACATAATCAGAGTATATACATATTTTCCTGGAGAGTGGTACATGATGCTCTACTTTTGGTGCCACATAGTCCATATCAAATGTGATTTCCTCGGTCTTCCTTAATGTTGAAACAATATTCACAAGTCTATGTTCGTTTGTATTGACATGTCACTGTGCTCTATTCTTTTTTTTTTTTTTTTTGTTTTTGTTTTGATATGTTTTACTTACATGTGGCCGTCCATTGTTTTGTAATATCATTTGGTCGTGTCTTTCATACTAATTTTTTTTTCATGCAAATGCACTTTTGGATTCAGACATTCTTGTTCCATTGGACAATTACATATCCCGAGGTACTGCTCATTATCTGGCATGCAAGGATCCAGATTACCAGCAAAGTCTATGGGCTCTAATATCTTCGGTAAGTTTATTGATCTCTGTCTGATTCTCTCCTTTCTTGATCTCGTTATGTGTTCGGGGTGCATTCAGTTTCTGTTATATGTATAACTGCTTTTAGGTGGGCTGGTGTCTGGTAATACTGAATAGGAAAGTCTAGGTTTCTGTGTGATGTAAATGCTTTCTTCTCCTAATAACTCAATGATATATTAAAGATGAAGCAGAATATACTGTATGCATGGTGCAAGTGTCTTATTTTTGTCGACTTGAATTTAATATTACATGCATCTTGTGCTTCTTCTGACAATTGTTAAGACAAATATTGTTTTTTTTTTATTTGGCAGATTATGGCAGATAAGAATCTTGAGGATAGTGATATTGAGCCTGCTCCAAAGTTGGTTGAAGTGGTATTTCAAAACTGTAGAGGGCAAGCTGATCACTGGATTGAACCTTATTTAAGGATAACAATTGAAAGATTACGGAGAACCGAGAAAGCTTATCTGAAATGCCTTCTGATACTAGTGGTATAGTTACATATATACAGCTCCTCTCTCATTGCCTATTCGTCTGCATAAATTGTGAACAATATTCACAAGCTTCCTATTGTTGGAACCTTAGTAGAAAAGTCAGCAGTTACCACAGTAGGAAGCTTGTCATTTGGGATACCAATTGTGCATAAACCAGAGTTTATAACATTCGATTACATTTCTAGGAAGAAGAATGTTCAGTTCTGTAGTAGTGAGTAGGTGTGAAGAGTATTACACTGTGCCTTTTATATGATGTGGGGAAGATTTTATGTCAACTGTAGAATTGCATAACAGCTATATGTAATTTCTGCTTATGTGGTGCAACTACAATCCTCTTTTTGTATTACCTGTAGTTTGATTCTGAGCTCCCTGTAGTTTTTTATTAGATTATGCAGCTTATTTTTCTTCGGGTGCATGCTTGCCTTTTAAAGTTGCAAGGAGATTTTAATTTTTATGCCTGACCCTCTATGTTGATTTATTTACTTATTGTAAATTCTATCAGTCTACTATGACTTGCAGATACAGCATGCAGACGTGCTCACTGTACTAACAGAGATATGCTTTCGGTATCTAACAGGTTGCAAATGCTCTTTACTACAATGCCAATCTGGCACTAAGTATATTGCACAAACTAGGTGTTTCTGGAGAAATTTTTAATGTATGGTTCCAGATGTTGATGCAAGTGAAAAGGAGTGGCCTGAAAGCTAATTTCAAGAGGTGAATTTGCTTATTTGAATACCACCTCTTTAAGGTTTTTCTTAACTAGCATAGTGGAAAGTGTTTTAATATACTCGAGATTGATTGGCTTGCATAATATCAAAAACATTTGAAGTTTTCTTATATGCTGTTGCATGCTCTTGCAGGGAGCATGATAAGAAAGTATGTTGCTTGGGATTGACATCACTGCTGGTTCTTCCTGCTGATCAACTCCCAGAGGATGCTCTTGGACGTGTTTTCCGGGCTACACTAGAGCTTCTTATTGCATACAAAGACCAAGTAGCAGGTTTTGCCTAATTCTTACCTTTTTCTACTTTTCTAAATAGATTGTAGAGGTGAGGAGAAAAAACACCATTAGTTCTTTCCAGTATCGATGTTAGGAGTTATTTAGTAGTGGCGTAGTGCTTTATGTTGCTATTCTTGATGTGCAAATTATCGTCCCAATCTACTGAAGTTGAGATTCTAAAAGAAGTAGAGGGATATCTACTGAAGTTGTCTTAAGGCCAAACACATTAACCATTTTTGGGATTCTCGCTGCTGACTAATTTAAACTCTGATATATCTTTTGTAATGGAAGAAGCTGCAAAGCAAGAGGAGGCGGAAGATGATAATGACATGGACAGTTTTCAAACTGAAGATGATAATGACGATGGGCCTGAAGATAGAGAAATGGGAGTTGATGAAGAGGATGGAGATGAACTCGATAGCCTTAAACTTCAAAAATTGGCTGCACAGGTACATTATCATATATGCTAGGGTCTCTATCACTTGGGAGAATTTGTTGATTAACATTTAAAATTTTAGGGAAAGGGTTTGGTGCCCCAAGCAAGCAAAGCTCTGGGATCAAAGAGCACGTATAGAGGGCTTAAACTGTTTCACTTCAAGAAAACTACTGGGGCTTAGATACATGATTGCCTTTTAACCTTTTTTTCTCTCCATTTAAAACAAGCCTGGGTGAATGAGATACATTTGAGCATGCTAATTTGCTGGACATTGAGATATGTCAGCTATCAACTCTGAAGCTGAAATGATATATTGTAGTTAAGACAATGAATTTTGTTACTTTATTCTCACCCTCTATTGTGCGCTGGAAAATTCTCTGAATTGCGAAGGTATTAATCTTCCTGTTGTCTTTTGGCTTGCTTCTTTTTCTTCAAACTTTGCAGGCCAAGTCTTTCCGGTCTAATGATGAATATGATGATGATTCCGACGATGATTACAGTGACGATGAAGAGATGCAATCGCCCATCGATGAGGTGGACCCTTTTGTTTTCTTTGTTGATACAATCAAAGGTAAAACAAAAACCCTCCTTCCATCCCTGTAAACTTTTCCTCTTATTATATCTTTCATTGCAATACAATGCATTTACTTATTACCATCTCTCTCCGCTTCAAGTCTTGCAAGCTTCTGATCCAGCGAGATTCCAGAATCTCTCCCAAGCCCTCGAGGTACAATATCAAGCCCTTGCAAACAGTGTAGCTCTTCATGCCGAGCAAAGAAGGCAAGAGATAGAGAAGGAGAAATTGGAAAAGGCGTCCAGTGCCACTCCCAACACCACGTGATTCCACGCCCATTCTTTGCTGACAATTCCGTGTTTATTGTCAGCCTATTCTCGTGGGAAAAAAGCTCTTGCCAACTGCATTATGCTATCATCAGCCTATTCTTTTCCTGCTCGAATATTCGAGTGATCATGTGGTCGTGGTCATTATTCGTTGGGGGGCTTTTAAATCATTCCCCATTACGTGTCTTTTAGAAGGTTAAATTGGAAAATTTTGTATGAGTGTATGATGTTTGCGATGTGTTTCACTAGTTCGGGGTTGCATCGGTTTTTTTTTTATTTTCTTAAGAAAGGAACATTAAAATCAAAATTGAATGTGAGAAATTCTTTGCTCTTATTTCAAGGGTGGAAGAAAAGACAGTTTTGAGTTTTGAGATGGCCTGTGGAAGTTCAGGTTTGCTACATTTTGTAGGATGGAGATTTTTTTGTATATTGTGAATTATATGGAGAATGCTGTTTGTCACTCCTTTTGGTCAGCTTTCAGGATTTCAAATGTTTCTCTTGGTAAGAAGGGCGGATACTAGATACTAAAAGCTCTTTGTTTTGTTTTTTTTTTTTTGGAAGATTTGAACCAACCTCTACTAGTCATGGCAATAGACCATTTGTTCCTAACGTTTATCATCCCGCTAGGCTGAAATTTGGCAAAAGTTCAATGTTCGAATGATCAATAATGGGTATGATGACCATGAAAAACATATATGATTCGTGAAGCAAATGACATTGCTTTATAAGCATCTAGTCAAGTTTTAAGATAATATGTAGTGATCTTTGATTTGGTTCTCATTATCGGTGGTTGTGAGATTGACATTTCGAAGCAAGACTTGGCAAGCTTGGTCATTGTTACATTAGTTAAATTCGTTGTGCTGTGCAAGATTACTACACATTTAACATTTATATTTAAGATTAGTGTTATCCATATTCCAAGATGTTAACATTTTGCATCAATTCTCACCTCTTCTTAATGCACTTACCACATCAACTCTATGAGAGTAACTAATCGTAATTTTTGCCAAGTTTTGCTCCTCGCACTTTATTGATGATCTATAAAGCCAACTGTTATAGTTAAAGACTCAAAACAACATGAGCATGTTAAGTTAAACTATTGGATTCGACACCATGTCTTGGGTGTGGTTCTCTTAATACTATTGGGAAATATAACACCATTTCACTAAAGTGAAATAAATGAAAGTGAGCAACACAATTTTATAGTTGTAATTTCTCTATGTCAATGAGGTATTTGCTAAATCTTACAGTGGAGTATCGTCACATTCCTAACCTAATTAATGTAGGTTTTTTCTATAGCGTCGTAGATATATGTAGTAATGGTGTAGTGTCATTTGCAAGTTGTAGAATGACATATATTAGGATAATAATGTTTAATAGGGAAAAGCTCTCTGTCTCATCCATTTTGTAGCCGACCATTTTTCACCTGATAGCACCTCGCATCCTCCATGGACACTCCTTACATCTGATTCTCCATCAAGCCCCTAATAGCATTACATCATGTTTACCAACTCTTCAACAATGCAAAAAAGTAAGATAAATTCTACTGGAACGGAAAGAAAATTGATTTGAGAGATGTATTTGGATTGCACATACTACACAATGCATTATTGCATTAGTTAATGTATTATGATGCAAGATAATGCATTATTTGGTGTTATTCAAAATACACTGTAATACACATGATTATGCATTATCTTACATTGTAATACTACACAATGCATTATAGTTAAACATTGTTGATATTATAATACTAAAGTAGACGCTTGAAAAGAGTTGAATATATTGAAGTTGTCTAGGACTGTTCCGTGCATTTGGTGAATCATGTGGATTCAAGTATTATGATTCACTTTGTCTATTTTTTTCTCATGTAGTTGTAAACATCACACCTACTTAGCTAGAGCTACTTTATATATATATATGTATAGTATTATAGGGATGAGGCACATACCATGCTCCAGAATAACACTGCGTATCCTTTCTTAGGTATTACACATATTCCTTTTACAGGCTTCCCACCGCAACTACAATTATTTGAGCCAGCCTGAAAAAAATCTAAGTATTATCTCATAATAAAAACAAGTAAAAAACTAGCAACATTCAAATACTATCAATCCTTGACGGGCTCCCACACTGCCTAATATGCATTTTTCCTCTTTTATCTCATTTTGATACCTTTTTAGTGAGGATATAAGGCAAATACATATTTTTTTTTGCACAACTACAATGGAACAATTACCAAGGGAAAATGTGTCTCTCCCCCAATGACACCATCACTCAAATACATAAGCATCGTTGCTACCCTTTGGCCACCGTGTTTGATACTGAACTGAAATGAAAAGGAAAAGAATCTTCTTCAAGAACTTAAAAAGTTGTACAACCAATAATAGACGATATCAAGGAGTATATGTTGAATATAACATCACATAAAACAAACTCACTTTGTCGGAGAAAAAGTCACAATGGGATTTGTAATATTGGGTTTTATCGTACCTGTATATCCACAGATGTTAATTTAACTACGAGAATATATATATATATATATTTCCATTATCCATTATAAGATCTTAATAAAAAAAATCGTATAAACCTACCTTAAAACTTGAATATGTTCACCATTCTCAATTGGCACTTGAGAGTAGACAGAAATTCTCTTTTCAATTGCCTAATAACAATAGTAAGAAGATTTATGTATCAAATTGACTATTTCTATAAATTTAAAAACTAAATGAACCTATGGCTACTCTTAAAACAAGTCCACATATTTCATCTATGACAAAGACATGGACCCCAAATGTATCTTTATAGTCTTTTCTCATGAGTGATATATAGAAGGTAATGAAATCGCTTGAGCAAAGGGAAAGATTAGGTAAAAGTAAACATTAATACTAGGGAGCCTTGGAATAAGATAAGTAACGAAAAGTAGTATAAAATAAAATAAATAACCTGTATTATTGGATAACTTTTCTCTTCTGGGGTTAGGAACATGCCTGAGCTTGTCCTGACATCACTTTTGATACCCTAGTTATCAGAAAAAAATAAATACACATATGCACGCTTACATAAGATTTTATACAAAAGCCAATTAGAGATATATATAGTTGGTTGTTGATAAGAAGCTTAATCTTCTTCAATGAAGCCTTGAATGAGGGTATACTCCAACATCAATCTCTTCATTTTGCCTCTTTGTTTGGACAATAAGCTTTATATATATCATCATATAATTTAACATTATGTCAAAAGCAAAGAAAGAAATGATGTTTTTGTTTTAAAAGGTTTAAGTTTTTTTGTTGTTTTATATGTTTTCGTGGAGTGAAAAGAGCTGACGAAACCTTATCTAGAGGAAGAAGGAAAATGAAAATCTAAGGAAATCATAGTATCGTGGTCAAATAAAACGGTTCCTTGTTGACAACTTTATGCATAATTCAAAAAATGATGGTTTAAAAGAGTAGTTTCTCTACTGTGAAAAAGATGGTATACTTATAGTGTAATTAAATTGATGTCTGAATTTGTAATTAGTCATGTACTTATTGGTAGATACAAGGCTTGATTAATGTAAGTTAGTAACTTGGTACATAAAACATGGACTAACAATGCTTTAATCATAATATAGCTACAATAAGTAGCAGAATGCAAACAACTTTGAGAGAGAGCATAATGCAAATAATTGCTGACATCAAAACCAAAAGTAGAATAGATATTACTCCATAAGACAAAAGAGAAGCAAACCTTTCCAGTTTTTACATCAACTACAGTAGAAACTTTGAGACGAGGCAAAGCAATAACACGAAGGTAATCACATTCCTGCAAAATGAAGTATTTAATATCAAACATGAGATCAAAGAAAATAAAATTTTATTAAAGCTACCCTATGTCTTTACATTCATCTTATTAAGGTTCTTATTATCTAATTGACTCTCATTTAAGCACAACGGTTTAAGAAAAAACATGTACGATTAATTTGTTGTGTTCATAAGATAGATCAGATCCACTTAAAATCATCATACGGATAAATAGTTGCTTAATGGCCATCAAATGAATCAATTCCAAATACTTTATTACCACGTTCATATTTCCCTTTTAAAACTTAAAGCACTAAATTAAGGGTGAATTTTTAGTCTAATGCCATGATACACAAAATGTCATGCTAAATTACATAAGGTATTCTTCATACAAATGTTTTGTTTATGCTCTCCAAATTAACATCAATATGCAAAATGTTCATAAACCCTAATTAGCAATGAAAGAGAAGAAAGACAATTTGACAAACCCTAGGCACACACTTCAACTGAAGTTTGGTTTCTCATGAAAGAAAGGCAACTAAATCAGAGAAAATTTCAAATACCTCCATGCTCAAAAAGTTATGCAAGATAACTATTCTAGGTTTCCAACTAACAACTTCTGGCTTAACCTGCATTACCAAAAGAGAGTTAAAAGTGCAAGACATAAGGCAAAAAAGATCCATTAGGTCATGACCTATGCAAAATGCATTTTGTTTAGCAATTAGGCCATGAAAACAATGTGAAATCTATTTCTAGTGATTAGAAATTAATTTAGGTAATGTGAAATCTATTTCTAATGTTTGATTGCATATCTGCTAGAAATGTAAGAAAAAGGGGTCATCATAAGTGAAAAACATAAATCCAACAACAAATATAATCAAATGTTGATTCTTGAGCTCGTGCAAAAGAAGTTGGAAGCAATAGGAAATCAAACTAATTAATATTGTTAATTGGAAGCTAAATTAGTAAAACAATTCAAATAAATATTCGTTCAAAATGTAATAGCATACATGTTCAAGTCTTAGAATGGCTGCCTCCGGGTCATTAGTCCAACTTGATATGCCTAAAAAATAAATGATATTCAGGTAAGTGGAAACAATTAAGGAAATGGAAGTGGTTTGTTGGAGAACCAACAACCTGTGCAAATGATTATAAACATCTAATTGCTAAACAATGTTCTTTATACTATATTATGTACTTAAAACATTGAATTGATATTATTTTCAAGATTAAACTTCAAATGCTATTCACCCTATATGAACTACCTTTTTTTATTTTTTTATTCGGTATCTTAACTACACATATGATTCAAACTCTTCTTTTCAAACAATAAATACATAATGAAGTGGTATAGACGTACATTAATTTTGACCCTTTGTTACCTTCAAACTTTATATAAGCTTGCATTCAATCTTCTATTTCGTTATGCGATTATGTTCTCACATGGAGAATCAAGATCTTGTTGGTCTACATTACTAAAATGTGCAACAAGGAACCAAATGATACAACAGATATAAGATTGAGACAAGAGTGATAGTATGTACCAGTAGAGTGTTCAATCCTACTTATGAATGCTAGTTGAAATATAGCACCTGCAAATTTACAATGAAAGAACATCAATATAACAATATATTAAATAGTTCATCAAACCTTTTATTCAATTCTATAAGGGGACGTTTGGTACTTGGGTATTGGGAATAAAGGTATGAGGTTGGGGAATGGAAATCCCAAACCTAGTGTTTGATATGCTACTTTTTTTTTTTTCAAAGCCATACCCCAAAGCCACTAGGTATGGGGTTCTTATACCCACCTCCTACTTAAAGTATGAGATTTCATTCCCACCTTAAACCCATCCACTCTTCTCTTCTACCTTCCCTTCATCATAATTTCATTAATGAATTTTTACCAAACACCTAATTTCAAGTAAGAGATTCCAACCCCATTCCCTGCTTCATTCCCATACCCGAAATTATATCAAATGCCCCCTTATTGGGTTATGTGGATCAAATTAAATTGTCTATAGATGTTCTATGTAACATGGAAAGCTTGTTATCCCTCTAATATATAGTTGACTAATTTAATACTATCTCGCATGTGAGCAGTTCAAATCCTCTATCTCCAAAAGGTTCAAATTGTGTATTATAATATAAAGCCCTTGATGTTATAATGTGGAACAAAAATGTCACGCACTTTTATTCGATGAAATGAAGTAGGTATGTGAGACAAGTCTAAGATTGAAGATTTGAAATGGAATTTGAGCCATGACTAGTTAGAGTAAACAAAACTATTTTTAGAAAAGTCACAAAGTTGATCAGAAGCAAAAATTGCATTACTTAAACCAAAAAGAAGGTTGAAAGAATAAGCATTTGTGTAACAAGCTACTCAACTAATAAGATACTGCAATTAGAGTTGTCAAAACCTGACCCGACCGGAAAAACCAACCCGAACCGACCGAAAATTTTAGGGTTGAAACCCGACACGAATAGTAGAGAGCAAAGGAAAAAAACAAACCTGATTAACCCGAACCCGATTGGATTGAAACTAGAACCCGACCCGATTTTTTTATATATATGTAGAATATATATATATTTTCTTTCAGATATTACAAAATACTTTACTATAAAAACTATTAAAAATAAAATATTATTATAAAAATCTATTAAAAAATTGTTTATTATTAAATATTATTATTTGATTGTATTATATTTCAATAATCATTAAAAATTCAAATTCTTGACTTGTTGGTTCAACCCAAACCCGCACAATAACCTGTCAAGACCCGACCGGACTTGACTTGTAACCTAATTGACCCGAACCTACACTCAACCCGAACTCGAAAAGACCGAATATGAATCCACCCGATTCGACCCGTTTGACACCACTAACTGCAATTGATAAGGATATTAGAGTATTTACTCTAAACCAAAATTCAAGCTTTAAAAATGTCAAAACTCCATTAATAGATAAAATCACAGATATCTACTTTTCAATGTAGCGTAAATTTTGAACACAAGAAGAAATTCTAATCACCAGAAACAGAAAACATATGAGCTTCTCGATAAAGATTTTCTTACCAAAAAGTATCCCAATCGTGACAAATGTTAGAAGACCGAGGGTGATACTCAATGGAGACGCCATGGGAGATGGAGAAACACAAAATCTTGTTGGTTGACCCTTGTGTTAGAGAGAAAGGGGCAACAAGGAATGCTTTTTGAGTTTTTCTACCTTGAAAGTTGTGTTTTTGAAATCTGGTTACTTGTTCTTCTCAAACGCGCACTATTTAATTTTTGTAGTTTATTTCCTCATAAAAAGATTGTGTATTTATGAATATTGAGATTTAGGAAAAAAGTTAGGATCTTTTTATATAGAATATATAAGAGTGTATCTGCCATATTAAATGGAGTTTCAAATGAAGAAATAAACTTAAAATATTAAATATAAAAGATTTGGTAATCTAGCAGAATTGTCAATTAAAACTTAGATTATGAATGTCAAATATATAGATGAATGAATATTAGAGTTTAATGATTTGATGGGAAACTTACAATAATTTACAGTTATACGGTGAAAGTAGATGAGTTACAACTTACAATAATTTCAAAGTTTTCAAAAAATTTATAAGACGAATATAATTATATATTTTAATTCATTAATTTAAATACCCTATATGAAGTGGTAGATCCACGATCTCTCAAATTGGAGAGTGAGAGTGGGAGGGGAGGGGGGGGGGGGGGCTACACAATGTTTATTTTGCTGATATGTATCTATTAGATTTATTTTGTGGATGCCCACCCACGTTCCATAGATCTAGTCAGGATGAATGTCTATTGAGTTGGCTCTAACAAGAGGTTGTTGTCTGACTACCTGAGTCTCTAATGAGATTTCAGATCATGAATGTCAAGTGAGGGAAGAAGAGGGTAATTATATATTGTGAAAATATTAGTATATGTATGCCAACCTGTCAAATGGGTTGGTTTGGTCAGGTTTGAGTTCGGGTTTAGTGCGGGTTCGGGTCAATGGGTCGGGAAATATTAGGTTATAGTGCAGGTTCGGGTTGGTAAATGGGTCAAGAATTTTAATTTTTTTTATGATTTTTTTTATAGTTTTTAATAATGAAATAAATTATAAATTTTGAAATACATTATAAATTTTGTCGGTAGGTCGAGTTCGGGCGTCAATCCGATAACATTCGAGTTAGCCGGGTTTAGTTTTTATCGGGTTTTAGGTTCACTTTAACTTTACGGGTTTCAACCCACTAATTTTCGGGTGGTTTTTCGGTTCGAATTAGCTTTTGATAGCTCTAGATGTATGACACCTTTGAAGAAATATATTTATTTTTGAATATAAATTAACATAGTTTTTGTATCACATCAACCCGTTTATTAAATATAATTTTTTTATTGACATTTAAACCATTTTACATACATAAGTCTATATTTTAATGATTAAACAAGAGTGAGAATACAAACGTTAGTGTATTAATAATATTTAGCGGAACGACTTTCTTATAATATTGATCATAAATTGGTAGCACACCTAAAAAAATTGAAAAATTCGTACAAGTCACATGTACATTATAACTTCCCATCTTTACATTGAGGGGCTACTCAATAGTAGACCACGAGGGACCACCTTGTTAGCCTAACAACAAGTTCACTCGGATTTTACAACATAGCCACGATGAGCCCTATTAAATCACCCGCTAAAACATTTTTGTAGAGTTTAAAATTACTCTCCTTACCATACCATTAGAGTTGTCAAAACCTAACCCGACTCGAAAAATCGACCCGTGCCAACCGAAAATTTTAGGGTTGAAACCCGACCCGAATAGTAGCGAGCAAAAAAAAAAACCGAATCCGATTAACCCAAACCCGATTGTGTTGAAACACGAAACCGACCCGACCGATCCGATTTTTTATACATATGTAGAATAAATATATATTTTCTTGCAAATACTATAATATATTTTATCATATAACATATTATAAATAAAATATTATTATAAAAATCTAGTAAAACTAATATTTTACTATTAAATGTTATTATTCAATCATAATTTGTTTTAATAATCAATAAAAAATCAAATTTTTGACCTGTTAGGTCGACCCGAACCCGCACATTAACCTATCAAGACCCGACCCATCTTGACCTGTAACCCAATTGACTCGAACCCGCACTCAAACAGAACCCGAAAAGACCGAACATAAATCCACCCGACCCGACCTGTTTGACACCTCTACATACAACCATGCCTAAAAACTCTTTGACTACATGATAATCTTAGGCAAGGTCGTGCTGGTAAATGGCAACACACACAATCCTCGTGAAAAACTCTTTAAGCAATAAGACAATTGGAAATCCAATTGCACACATATCACACACCTATACAATTTTTTTAATTAAAGAATTTTTTAGGGGCAAATTTCACAAAACGACGCCTAAAAACATGACATGAAATCTAAGAAGAATTTAATAGAACCGAGAAAATCGTAAAATGACTTGCCTCAAATGAAGAATCTGGATGCGAATGTTGAATGCTAAAAAAAATCATATCCAACCAATGAAGTTCCTAAACATAACAACGAATATGGTTAAATATTTATTTACCACCCTCTCAATTTAACTAAACTCTTTTCCCATCACCAACACACACAAACCTATATATATGTTATAGATTTGCTCATCTTTACTATTCCGCCTCCTCTTTCTTCTTGTTTTGTGCTTTGTTTTGGGTCGATTCTTCCTCTTCTCATTGTCCTCCTTCCTTTTTTCATCTTCTTCCTCCTCATCCCCCTCACTCGATCTACTGCGTTCTTCTTCTTCTTCTTCTTCTTCTTCTTCTTCTTCTTCTTCTTCTTCTTCTTCATTGTTTGATTTTTTATTTTTTCACCCACAAATATTGTTTATTAAAAGCTAAAAAAGCTTTCTAAAATACTACTGAGGGGTAAAGGAGAGGTTTAGTATGATGTGACGTTTTTTTACGGAAGAGTTTCGGAGGTGGTGTTTTGCAAATGAATAGTCTTTTATGGGTGGTTAAAAATAAATAGTCATATCTGGGGTGGTTAATTGAAATATGGGGTATCTTATGATTTTAGGTGGATGACTGTGATAAGCATGATTTAGGCATTTTGAACCACAATTATGCAAAGAAAATCAAACTAACTTAAACCATAGTAACAAGGGGGGTTTTTAGATTCATGTAACACACTATCATGAAAACCTAAGAGGTCAAGGATTTGAACAACAGTATTTGAAAATAGCTCAAGCATAAAAATATCCACATTTGCTTGACAAGTTGATCATCGATTGCAATCAATATCAATGCAATGGAAATTCCAATTCCTTTTCAAATTTAATTAATAGCACAACCAAACACTATTAAACCTAACTAGCTAAACAATTATGGAACTAGCAACATTCAAGAACAGGAATATAATTCGATACAAAACTAAGATAAAACGACCAACTTTTACCTAGAATGGAAATTAATTCTCTTCTGCATAAATCTAATACAACCAGATGTAGTTGCCACTTATGAAATAGAGATGCTTAACAAAAAATACTCTAAATCTAGCAATAATCAAATATTAATCAATCCTAGATGATCATGCTAGAAATTATTGAAACAAGTCAACATCAATTCAATCAAGAGAAGATTAAATCCATACAATAGATAAGGAATTAGAAATCTCACAACTAAATCAGAACGAATGCTTGAATTGTCTGCCTAAGAAAAAGTGCTTAGTTCTCCATAGAAATCTCCAAAATAACAAAATTTGTCCAAACTCAAAACTAGGTCTAAAACAAAGGTCTAACGCTCCTTAAATAGGAGAAAACAAACCATCCAAAAGTACATAAAAACCGGACCAAAAAAAAGCATTTCCTAGGACTAACAATTAAACTGCAACATTTAGAGGCGGAATTTCCTCGAGCACTGACAGCGGTCGCCGCCTCCAACCGAGTCCTTTTCTTCATTGTTTCTTCACTCCAGCTCCAATTGGTCTTCAATTCACCTTGACTCTTCCTTCTTTAACGCTTCATTCTCCAACGATAGCACCTAAAACACCACTAAAAGTATGCGAAAACCCCATATAAATGCACAACATAATTGTGCATATCAAACTCATATATATATATATATATTAGGTTTTTTAGTTTGTCAAAATTTCCATGTGGGAAGCTTTATCTCATTATATTATAGCCATCACCCATAGTCTCCTTGCCAAAATAGTTATAGAATTCAAACACATGCAATTAGGAATTTTGGTAACAAAAAATTTTCAAAAGTGCCTTATTAGTCAGATCATCAAGCCTTTTTTATTTGTGTTTAAAAAGTTGTTTTTGGAGAGAAAGAAGTTTTTGTTGTATTGGTAAAATAAAAAAGTAGAGAGAATGAAACAAATTTTAAGGAGGTTGAAAGTAGTTTTTTTGATAAAAGTACTTTTGAGGGAGAAAGGGAACAAGGTTGATTGCCACCTACTGAACTACTATGTCCTACTGTAAGGATTTAATTTTGTGAATGGATAATTTCCATTAATATCCCAAGTGGGTTTAAATAATACAATGTGTCTTGGAAGCCAAGTGATCGATCTTATCTATCTTGGCATCCAAGATAAGAAAGTAAAGGAAAAGATCTTATAGGAAAAGATACATAATTTGATAACAATAACTCTATCCTAATACCCCCCACAAGCTCACGGTGGGTCACGAATATGTATCTTAGACCGTACGGAGACGAAATGAGCGGAACCGACTATGCCGGTGAACATATCCACTGTTTGGTCCGACTCCCGTACATGTCGCACAACTAAAGAGCCATCCTTATCTTGTTTGCATACACAATATTAATCAATCTTGATGTGCTTAGAGCATTGATGGATCATAGGATTAGCATCCATGTACATTGTACTAAGTTTATGTCATAGGATAATTAGAAGGCGAAGAACAAGAGCCTACAACTCAAGAAGTAACGATTGTAGCCAAATGAGCTTTGTAGATATAAATAAAATGGCATGATATTCAACCTTTATACTGGGTTTGCAACCACATTATGTTTTCTAGAGGACCCGTTGATCAGATTGCTGCCATAATAGATTAAAGACATGCTAAGGTGATAGTCATCTTAGAAGCCCAACCAACGCCACAATAAGCGATTAATCGATTGCCAGTAGAGGGTCAAATGTGCAAGCCAACAATAATTGAACCCTTTAGGTAATGCAGAATGCGTTTAGCAACTGACCAATGTGTCTCTCTATTAGAATGTATAAACTAACAAACCCAATTAACAACATATGAAATTCTAGGACGAGTAATTATGGCATAGTGAAGAGCACCAACAATGCTACGATATAAAGAACGGTCAGAGATAGGGTCACCAAAATGAGTAATGCAAGATGCGGGCTTGGTTGGCAATGAGATTTAGCATCCGACATTTTGGAGCGAATAAGGATATCTCGCATAATGTAAAGGAGAGATGAATGTAATCAGAATCTCTGGTGACCTCAATACCATGTGAATAATGTAAAGGACCCAAGTCATGTAGAGCGAAGACCCGGTTGAGAAGCTGAATAAAGTGGTTAATGTCTTGTTGAGAAGAGCCTGTAACAATATGATCATCAATATATACTTGAATGTAAAGAACTGATAAGCCATGGTGTCGCACAAAGAAAGACATATCAGACCAACATGCCCGGAAACCGTGTTGTATGAAGAAAAGACAAAGCTTGGTGAACCAGGTTTGTGGAGCTTGTTTAAGGTCATATAAGGCCTTTCGAAGTAGACACGCATGATGTGGTCAAGATGGATCTGTAAAACTTGGTGGTTGAGTCATGTAGACCTACTCAGAATGATCTCTAGTAAGAAAAAATATTATTAATATAAACTTGGCGAATGTGCCATGGATAATGTAAGCAAAGAGATAAGACTATCCGGATAGTGGCTGGGTTAATAACAGGGTTAATAGTGTCAAAGTAGTCAACGACCTCTTCTTAATTCTAGCCTTTAGCTACTAATCATGCTTTGTAGTGCTCAATCAATCTGTCAATTTACGTTTTATCTTATAGAGCCACTTATAACCAATAATGTTAGTATTACAAGGGTGTTGGACTAGTGTACATGTACCATTACATAAAAGGGCATAATATTCAGTTTGCATAGCAATCTACCATTCTGGGGAGTTCGAGGCTTGGGAATAAGTTTTTGGTTCGTCATATTGAGATGGAACAGTGGACAATGGGTAAAGGATGATTAGTGGAAGAAAAGTTTTTATGTTTAAGGCTTTTGTTTTTGGAACCAGTACCTTTTGACGATTGGAGGTTTCAACAGGGTGAAAATAAGAAGGAATATTAGACAAAGAAGATGGTGGAGAGGACATACATGTTGTTGGTGAGGAGGTAGAGGCGAGTTCGCCAAGGAATCCCGAGAAGACGAGTTATTGATTATGCATATAGGACATATGATTTTAAGCAAGTTTTATTCGGTTTTGAGTGCATTTTAGGTAGATTTATCTTTGTTTTATAGTGTAGTATAGTTCTCCTCATTGTTCGGTATCTACGCTCATTTGTTACGATTTGTAGGATTGATGATGAGCTTAGAGCATAGAGTGGTTGTAATATTCGGTTCAATTCCGATTCCGTTTCTTGATCCACAAGTTATTTCTGGTCCCGATAAAGTAAATTATGCCTTAAAAATATATATCTATAATATGAACGAACATAAAAGATATGAAAATTACCTACCAAGCTAATTAATTAAATTAAAAGAAATTAAACCTAACTTTATCTAACTAAATCTATCTATATATTCCGTAAGCAAAACCTAGATCGTCATTCTAGCTAATAGGTATTGATGACCTCGCGCCTCCTCTCTTCGGTTTTCTTCTGCCGTCCTCAATGTCTCGATGGTGTGGTCGCCGATAGGCTTCTCTGGTGTATCTCGGCGCGGAGTTGCTTCTTCCGTCCGGTTGGTTGTCGTTGTCGTCAAACCGTCCTGCTCACCGGTGAGTACCTCGGTCTCACCCTAGCTTTCTTATGGTCTTTTTATTGGGGTTGTCGTCGGGTCGAGTCGAGCGTCATCGGCCGGCGTCGGGGCAGGGTAGTGAGGGTGAGCGGGCCTATATAGGTGGTCGGGGTCGGGGCTAGTGCCCAGCAAATGGCGTCATTGTCGTCGGGTGGGTTTTGTTTCGTGTGGGTCCCTCCGGGTCGTGGCTGATCGAGTCGGGGTTGACGTTGGGGATCTACATTTGTTTTAGTGTGGGACTTGGTTCGTAGAGGGTGATAGGCTAGTTAAGGTTGCCGAAGTGCGTGGAAGACGAACTAGTTATGTCGTGGTGATCGGAATAATGGGCGTAGATGAGAACGGTGGGTTTGAAGAAGGGCCAAGCTCTGATTGGTTTAAAATAGTTCAAGATTCAGAAGTTAGTTCAAGATTCAGAAGGTGGGTGATGAAGGGCATAAATCATGTTTCGTAGCTAACCATTAAATTAGTATCAAGGAGTTAATCATTTAGTAGCTTGTAATATAGTGGATCGTTTGTGAGCATTAGATCAAATAGGAAAAGTTGGGAGATGGTGCAAGGCTGACCGGTGCTTTTATTTTATTTGGTGGGGTTCGGCTAATTAAGCGGAAGTCGGGGTATGGGTCGAGATCGGTTTAAGTCGGATTAGTTCGGGTCGTTTCGGGTTTCAATTTACTTAGTTAAGTAAATCATATTATAATATTTTTATCAATTATCGTTTATAGGAGATTGATCTTTCCGGACCGTTGTCGTTCTTTAATCATAGCAAATTCCCGTCGTTTTTAAGGTAAGTCGTTCTGCGGCTTGCTCGGCTAGGTGGTTCTATTCAATTCTTGTTGGATTGCATGCTGTGCTGGTAGGATTAGTTTTGGGGAATTAGTCCCTAAAATGTTATTTTTAATAAACTTTTTAGTTTTTATATATATATATATATATATGAGTGTGTGATCGTATGTGTGATATGTGTGCAACTGGTTTTCAAAAGGATTTTTATCGTATGAAAAGTTTTCAAGTGTTTTCTGTCTGTTGGCATCTACCGGTACGGCCTTGTTCTCGGATTTTCGAGGAGAAGGGGACTTCTAGAGGCATGGTCGTATGGCAAGGAGAGCCCTTTCAAAATTTATAAAAATGTTTTGGCGAGTGCTCTAGTAGGGGCTCGAGCAGGGGTTAGAAGTGTGTGTGGAAAATGGATTGGCTGGAGGATGCCTTAGATGCAGGTGCTGTGGGTGGAGGCCGTTAACACCCCGCCTAGGATTATGTGTGTGTGTGAATGTGTGGATTCGTGAATGTTTGTGTAAAAGGATTTATTATTGTGATTCTGCTAGTGAATTTGAATGTGTGTGACTAACTGGACTTAGGATTGGACTAGAGCTATGTGTGTGATTGCGGACTTGTTTGCTGACCTTAGAAACTCGTTTTGAAACGTTCTGCTAGTATTGTATGTTTTCTGACTTGGATTAGAATAGTAGCTGACCCCTCGGGGAACTATTTTTCAGACTCCAGGTATTTAAGAATCCGTGTAGGGACTTGGCAAATTGGTGGTGCGAAGCGGCGATGCGTGTCATAGAATGGTTTCGGTTTAGGGAATATCGTTGTATTTTGATTCATGTTATTGGTTGATACTTTGCATAAATTTATATCGTAAGTTGTTAGTCAATGTACTTGGGGTTTGGGGAAGTTCGTAACTGCTAGTCTGTATTGGTTGGGATCATGAAATGTTTTGTAAAAGTTTTATTCGTAATACAAGTTGGATGTTTTTCAATGTTTTCTCGCCGTGCCCGCGTTGCAAGATCTGGATGTTCTGTTGTCGAACCAGCTTGGTAGCGCCTCGTGAGGTCTACTACCGAGTAACGCCTTGTCGGAAAGACGGGGTGCTACAAATTGGTATCAGAGCGAGGTTGGCATCAAGGGCACAAGGAACTGACCAACAAGTGTACACGAGGTCCAACTTGAACTAAAACCGGCCGGTGTTTCCAAACGTTTTCATTGGGTAGTCATGTTGCATTTAGGAGGGGTAGATGACACGTCGCACCTCCATCACCAACCGTTGAAGCAAATCTCCTAGAGCAAACAATAGAGATTTTGTTGAATAGATTCGAGTACTAATGGTAGGTAGTTATCATCCTAGAGTTAGCTCGTAGATTAGAAGTAGAGAATTAGGATTGATTATTGACGTGGTCTATTGTTTTGAACGTTACTTCGTTGGCTGTCTCTGACTTGTCTTCTTCATTATTGACCTTAGATTATTAGTTAAAGCATAGTGGCTTGAGTTCATATTGCTGTGTTGGTTTCTCTTTGATTTAATATCGATTTTGTTTGACTTTCTTTGAAGTACGTTGTTGTTTCATGGTTAAATCTTATACCAATTACTTGGAGTTGAATTCCTATTTTGTGTTGCTAGCTAAGTTATACTATTAATATTTTGTTTGACTAGATAATTATATTAGTTGATATGTTTGTTTGACTCTCATTTGGTACAAGACTAGCTAGTTTGATCGTAGGTGTCCAAGCTTGTTTGATTTTATTTAATCATGTACTTGTGATAATACTCCTAGCTTCGAATTAGGTTCGAGGGCGAACCTCTTTAAGGAGGAGAGGGTGTGAGATCTCGGGTCTTGGGTCGATTCCATTTTCGAATTTCCGCTAATTCTCGTTCGTTCTTTGGGTAAGTTTCGGGACGAAACTTTTCTTAAGGGGGGTAGGATGTAATATTCGGTTCCATTCCGATTCCGTTTCTTGATCCACAAGTTATTTCTGGTCCCGATAAAGTAAATTATGCCTTAAAAAAATATATCTATAATATGAACGAACATAAAAGATATGAAAATTACCTACCAAGGTAATTAATTAAATTAAAAGAAATTAAACCTAACTTTATCTAACTAAATCTATCTATATATTCCGTAAGCAAAACCTAGATCGTCATTCTAGCTAATAGGTATTGATGACCTCGCGCCTCCTATCTTCGGTTTTCTTCTGCCGTCCTCAATGTCTCGATGGTGTGGTCGCCGATAGGCTTCTCTGGTGTATCTCGGCGCCGAGTTGCTTCTTCCGTCCGGTTGGTTGTTGTTGTCCTCAAACCGTCCTGCTCACCGGTGAGTACCTCGGTCTCACCCTAGCTTTCTTATGGTCTTTTTATTGGGGTTGTCGTCGGGTCGAGTCGAGCGTCATCGGCCGGCGTCGGGGCAGGGTAGTGAGGGTGAGCGGGCCTGTATAGGTGGTCGGGGTCGGGGCTAGTGCCCAGCAAATGGCGTCATTGTCGTCGGGTGGGTTTTGTTTCGTGTGGGTCCCTCCGGGTCGTGGCTGATCGAGTCGGGGTTGACGTTGGGGATCTACATTTGTTTTAGTGTGGGACTTGGTTCGTAGAGGGTGATAGGCTAGTTAAGGTTGCCGAAGTGCGTGGAAGACGAACTAGTTATGTCGTGGTGATTGGAATAATGGGCGTAGATGAGAACGGTGGGTTTGAAGAAGGACCAAACTCTGATTGGTTTAAAATAGTTCAAGATTCAGAAGTTAGTTCAAGATTCAGAAGGTGGGTGGTGAAGGGCATAAATCATGTTTCGTAGCTAACCATTAAATTAGTATCAAGGAGTTAATCATTTAGTAGCTTGTAATATAGTGGATCGTTTGTGAGCATTAGATCAAATAGGAAAAGTTGGGAGATGGTGAAAGGCTGACCGGTGCTTTTATTTTATTTGGTGGGGTTCGGCTAATTAAGCGGAAGTCGGGGTATGGGTCGAGATCGGTTTAAGTCGGATTAGTTCGGGTCGTTTCGGGTTTCAATTAATTCCTTAGTTAAGTAAATCATATTATAATATTTTTATCAATTATCGTTTATAGGAGATTGATCTTTCCGGACCGTTGTCGTTCTTTAATCATAGCGAATTCCCGTCGTTTTTAAGGTAAGTCGTTCTGCGGCTTGTTCGGCTAGGTGGTTCTATTCAATTCTTGTTGGATTGCATGCTGTGCTGGGTAGGATTGGTTTTGGGGAATTATTCCCTAAAATGTTATTTTTAATAAACTATTTTGTTTATATATATTTATGAGTGTGTGATCGTATGTGTGATATGTGTGCAACTGGTTTTCAAAAGGATTTTTATCGTATGAAAAGTTTTCAAGTGTTTTCTGTCTGTTGGCATCTACCGGTACGGCCTTGTTCTCGGATTTTCGAGGAAAAGGGGACTTCTAGAGGCATGGTCGTATGGCAAGGAGAGCCCTTTCAAAATTTATAAAAATGTTTTGGCGAGTGCTCTAGTAGGGGCTCGACCAGGGGTTAGAAGTGTGTGTGGAAAATGGATTGGTTGGAGGATGCCTTAGATGCGGGTGCTGTGGGTGGAGGCCGTTAACACCCCGCCTAGGATTGTGTGTGTGTGTGAATGTGTGGATTCGTGAATGTTTGTGTAAAAGGATTTATTATTGTGATTCTGCTAGTGAATTTGAATGCGTGTGACTAACTGGACTTAGGATTGGACTAGAGCTATGTGTGTGATTGCGGACTTGTTTGCTGACCTTAGAAACTCGTTTTGAAACGTTCTGCTAGTATTGTATGTTTTCTGACTTGGATTAGAATAGTAGCTGACCCCTCGGGGAACTATTTTTCAGACTCCAGGTATTCAGGAATCCGTGTAGGGACTTGGCAAATTGGTGGTTCGAAACGGCGATGCGTGTCATAGAATGGTTTGGGTTTAGGGAATATCGTTGTATATTGATTCATGTTACTGGTTGATACATTGCATAAATTTATATCGTAAGTTGTTAGTAAATGTACTTGGGGTTTGGGGAAGTTCGTAACTGCTAGTCTGTATTGGGTTGGGATCATGAAATGTTTTGTAAAAGTTTTATTCGTAATACAAGTTGGATGTTTTTCAATGTTTTCTCGCCGTGCCCGCGTTGCAAGATCCGGATGTTCTGTTGTTGAACCAGCTTGGTAGCGCCTCGTGAGGTCTACTACCGAGTAACGCCTTGTCGGAAAGACGGGGTGTTATAGTGGTGATGCATGAACTTGGGAGGACAAGAATGGAAAGACGAATGCTCAAGACAAGAGAAGAAGTAAGAAGACTCAAGGAGATAGAAAGAAGTCGTGAAGAATGTTGTCGATCTAGCACAAGTGCGACATAGACCATCAAAGTGCAATCGCCTATGAAGTCACGCCTTGTCCTTGTCACTCTATTGTCGAAGTGCGAGATGTATGCCCAAAGTGCGGTCGCGCTTTACGTTGCAGTGTTGCACTTTGGCTCCGTGCCATGAGAAGATAGGCTTGTTTCTTTATTTTGGGATATTTTGTCCTATAAATACATTGATATTCCTTCCGTTAGAGGTATGCTTGATTAATAATTTTTAAGAGACAAAAGAGAGATCTTTGAAAGTAGAAAACCCTAAAAACCCTTTGTAAGTTTTCTTATGGATTATTCTAGCTAATTTCTTTTATCCAATTAATTTGTTGAAGTTGTTGAATTGAACCATTCTGAGATTTGATAACTCCCATTGAACCTTGATTAGGTTTTTTTCTTGTGCTTAATTGAATCAAATTTAACCTAGGGTTTCACTAGATTGACCATCTAATTGAACTTATAAGTTGAATTATTGTTAGATCTTTTTAATTATCGATTGGAATTATCTTGATCAGAAGTAAGAAACTTTAATCCTTTTAGAGTCGATTGAACTAATTGAATTAAAGAGGAAATTCAACCACAATTCATATGAATGTCCGATTGCTTTGTATGTTTTGTTTCTATTGATACTTAATGCTCTTTGTTATGGCTAAATCGAGCATAGGAGATCTTCTAGGACGTTTCATGATGTAGCATCGATTGGTTCTATTAACTAGACTAGACTCGAAGTTTGCTTTAAGATTTCATGAAGTTGAGTCTTAAAATACCACAATAGATTAATCAAGGTGAAAGGGAATGATGACAATCAATAATCATTTACCAATTCAACAACGGAAATAAGTTAATTAGATACTTTTCTTTGCTTGAATTACAACAAATTTGTTTGCTTTGTTTCTTATTATAGTTAGAATTTAGGTAATCTTTTCAAAATCCCCCTTTTCCTATAGTAATACTAAATAAATACAAGAAATCTGAGTCTTTGTGGTATGACCCTTGCTTTCACTATACTTGATTTTGGAAGTTAGAATTTGTTGGTGTTATGACGCCAATCATTAACACCGAATCAATGATATTCGTCCCTGATTTTGATAATGACAAATTTCAAGCTATCTAATGTGTTTGTCCAAGCGTTTCTCCCAAGAACGCTTCTAGGGACACTCATCATATGAAAAGGACAACAAGTGAGCGATTACCTTCTCTAGACCATAGAGATACCCATGACTTCAAAGATCAAACGAATTGAACAAGAACGAGTATCCTGTGAGATATGGAAGCCGTCCCTATCGAGAAGGAAACCGATGCTAAAATTCAAAAAGTTCAAATTCAAACAAAGCCAAGGATGTCCGACAAAGGTGACATCATTTCAGATATCAGAGACAAAATGCATGCTTCCAAGACGTCAATTTCGACAAACTCATTCCAAGGACCACGTGGAAGCTTCCTAGCAAAAGAAGAGCTGAATTTTATGTGGAGACAAATATTTGAAGATGTACAACGTAGGAGGAAACACGACAGGATCTGCAGAGATCTCTGAGGACGTCAGAAGGACAAAAGTGTCCTAAGAAAGGAGCCCCATCACATCGCTTATTTATATATTCCAAATGTCTTTAGTGCGATGAGACTTCTTCCACACTCTCCCCAGAGCTCCCAAGAACACTAAGAATAACTCAAGAACAAAGTAAGAGAGTGAGCTAGATCTGAAAGAAGAAGTCTAATCAAAAATCAAACATGTTCTAATCAAGAGTGCTTATGTTCCCTGAGGACTAGGGAACACGTGAGGTGTGAGTTCCTTTGTATTTGTGATTAATGTATTAGGCTACTTAGAGAATTCAAAGATCACTCTTTGGCCTTTAAACTGGATAAAAGAAAGTTCACTAGTACACTATGAGGACAGAATTTTGTAGTCTAAGGAAGTGTATACTTTCCTTGTAATAGCTGTCGGTGCTCACATATAATACAAATATAAGAAAGTCATTCAAAAATCCATCACATTAAATGCCGGTTTTTGACTTCCACTGAACCTTTACGTCTGGGGATGTACGAGCCTTTACGACCCATGTCACAGTAGCTTTTACGACTCTTGTACACTCGACTATTATGCTTGGGTGGGTCTCGCATAGGCCTACAATCCTACGCGTAGATTGGCCATTAAATAAAACCTTTCCCAAAAAAAAGGGATAAGCGGCAGATATAGTGAATATGGCAACATGCTGATTTGGAAAGTTAATGAAGCCAAATCATGGAAGTAGGTCCATGATCCTTAAATTTGGTCACATGGCGGAACCCCCCTTCGGCCTTCCCCTTTATTTGGTTTTTGAATTCACTCGTATTCCTCCTTCCAGCCTTTCAAACCTAAATTCCACCTCTCCAACCCAAAGTCTTCCCTCTTCCCCTTGACCAAGTCTCCTTTTCCCATCGCCGTCGGTCGTCGGCCGCCGTCCTCCTCCTCCGGCAGCCAGCCGACACCTGCCGTCCTCCCGGATCCGCTCGATCCGCTCCAGCCTCTGCACGCCGGCTCGATCTGCTGGCGTCCACGGCTGCCTATCGCTTTCGCGCGAAATTGATCGCCCTTTTTGTGCTGATTTCTAGTCTCCTTTGATTGTGGTATATGGCTTCGGATTTCTGATTTCAGGCAAGGAAGCGTGAATGAATGAGCCTGATTTCGAATCCATATCCGGTTTTCAACACAAAGGGCTCAGCTTTTCTCTACGAGCGCCACCGGACTCCGGCCAATCATCGCCTGAATTCCGGTGAGTTAAAGTTTGCAGTTTTTAGGTCTATGCTGTTGCTGTTAGCAATTATTGTTGAGAAATTGAGGTTTCACACTGCTGGTGAATTGGTCTGTAGATCGAAAAGGTAGAGCCTGTCTTGTTTGGTGTACTTGGAACTAGGGAGGTACTTGGGGTTTGAACACTTATGGGGAGGACGAGAGATATAACAGACCTGGAAAAGCACACATGCTCAGGGTTCAGGGACTCGTCGTGTAGACTTATGAGAATTGTAGCCGGATTGTTTATCTTCGTGGTTGGGGTTGTCATCGGGCTGATTTCGAGCTCACATGTGGATAGTTACATCACGGCAAGGGCCGGGATGAACTCGTATAGGAACAATTTAATAGCAGCTGGGCCGGTTAGCACGGACAGCAATAACATTATTCAGTACAACAATTGCAGCAGTGTACAGCACTCGTGTGAGAACGTCAGTTGCTTGAGCATGGATAGCATTTTGCAGCCTAGGCAGCTGGCACATGGTTTGGCTGATGCTGACCTTCTTTGGAGAGCTTCTCTGGTGCCCAAGGTTGAAAAGTATCCATACGATAGGGTGCCTAAACTGGCCTTTATGTTTCTCACAAGGGGGCCATTGCCGTTCCATCCATTGTGGGAGAAGTTCTTCCGTGGCCACCAAGACAAGTTTTCAATCTACATTCATTCACCTCCTGGATATCAGCTCAATGTTTCTAGTGAGTCAGTTTTCTTTGGGCGCCAGATACCTAGTCAGGTATATTCCACTTTAGTAATTCAGTATTCTTTTTTCTCTTACACTGAAATCTGTTTGTTCAAATACTGAGAAACATGCTGGGTGTATAAATGTTACCAAAGGTGTCCCTCAGATAGCATGTTGTTCCTAGCAGTTGTATGACAAGAAGTGAACTGAAGCATTCTAAAGATTATACAGAGTGATTATATTATAAAGATTAAGCAAAATCAACTATTGGATTTATCATCCATATATATATATATATATCATTACTTGGGGAATTTTATTAATTTGCCATCCGAGGGGAAGGATGAATGAAGGAATTGAAATATTTTTTATAACTAGAATTTCTATTTCCTCCTCCCCTTTGTCTCCTGCTATAATATTATAGGGAAAAAAGTTCTGTCTTTGGGAGTTGGATAGGAAAGAACCTGGTCCCCTTAACAATTATGTAGGCACTCCTTCCCTATTCCTTCCGGCTGTCCCTCTTTCCCAGCATACCTTTACAGGATTCCCGTATCCCAATATGATTGTCAATCTCTCGGAAATTCTGCAATCTTTATTTACTTTAATGATAAGGATATTGCATTGCATACAAACCATTCCTACAATGTTCCCATAATTTTCCTTCCAGGGTCTGATATTTACTCTTGTTAGCAATGTCTAGATTCATTATTCTGGTTTTAACCGTTTGAATTTTTAACTTGTGAAAGAAAACCAGTTAGCATGGTAATGGTTCATATGGTGTTTTTTCAAAAAGTTTTTGAAATGTTTCTGCTGGTAGTTTCGATCTTTGTCTCTAACACATCCAGGAAAAAAACCATTTTGATGCATAGGAAAAGAAGAAAAGGAAAGTAAAAAACCTTTGATATCCAAATCACATAAAAGTACAGTCTAACTGCAATCTGAATATGAACCAGAAAATAAATAAGAATTAGCAAAACTTCTTCGAATTAGTATTTTAATTAGTCTGGCTCAACTACTGAAATGAACAAGGTTCATTACAACAATGATGCTAAGGAGTAACAACACCTCCTTCTTTCTGTTTGTTGTGGCTGTGGCACACGGATCTCTTGTTTGAAAGAAATTATTGGAGCAGGGTTGATTAGAAACATACTCCTCTCTCAACTCTTTGTTTCTTATAAATGGAAGGCTTTTAGTAAGTTGGTTTTTCAGCTTTGGTTGAAGGGTGGGATGATTCTAGATTGAGTTTTTGCTATTCGCTGTGTTTTTGTGTTGTGTATAGTGTTATATGTATTTTTTATAGACTTTTGTTGTTAAAATGATTTTCTGAACACGCGTTATACTATGCTTCATAAGACATATATATATATATATATTCAGACTGTAGTGGTAAATTAAATGTAAGATTTGTTTGATTCATATTGAGGTAATAAACTGTTGAAATTCAAGAAATGTTTTTCCTTTCACTTTAGGTAACTCCTAATATGACTCTTATCTTCTCTATAGAACTTTGATTCACTTTCTCTGAATTTAGTACTGCTTTTGGCATACATGTCTCTTGTGAAATTGCGCTGTACAGAATTGTCTTGTTTGGGGGAAATTTGATGGACAATTATTGATGCTTAATTTAATGGACAAACAAAATTCATGTAGAATTTTCAAAATAGGATAGTATACATCGATTTTAAACTTCTCCTCGTCAATATAAACATCAATGATACTGGTATACTGTGTTTCGCAAAATAAATTTATGCGTCTCTACCTTTATGTGAAATGTTATTTTGTATCTTGTATGAGTTTCCATTTCATGATGATACACATGAAAAGCAGATGGATCGCAGAATTTTATATTAACTCATTCTCTCGTTAATATATGTTTTTCACTTTTTCAAGATCAAGGGTTTTCACCTATCCATGTGAAAACCCTTTTCCAAACATGTACTTCTTGCCATTCACAGTAGGCTGCTAAACCTTGTAAACTAGCTTCCTACTGATGAGCAGTTAACCGTGGCTTTTCTTTGAATGCTGGACATCCTTTCTGTCTAATTTTTTTTCCAGGGACAGTGCTCATTCATCTACCAAGTATTTTCCATTACTGAATTACATCCAACACAACTTCTGGGCATTTTATATGTTATGTCTTTTGATGTCTAGTAAACTGACTGCTTCTATATTGTTTATGCAATATCTGTTATATTGTGCATTCTCCTAAACTGTATATGACCTGAATATGAGTATAATGCTGGAATCTAATATTGAATCCAATTTGCATCCTCAGGTAGTCTCTTGGGGATCCGTATCTCTAGCTGATGCAGAAAAACGCCTTTTGGCCAACGCACTGCTGGACTTCTCGAACGAGCGTTTTATTCTGCTATCTGAGAGTTGCATCCCAGTCTACAACTTTGAAACCGTGTACAACTACCTCATCAAATCCGTTCACAGCTTCGTTGAATCATATGACGACCCATCACGCTATGGCCGGGGCCGATACAGCCGTCTCATGTGGCCCGTAATTAAGCTCTACCACTGGAGAAAAGGCTCGCAGTGGTTCGAGGTCAACCGCTCTTTAGCCATAAGCCTGATTTCTGACTCCAAGTACTACGATTTATTCAGAAAATATTGCAAGCCTTCTTGCTACCCAGATGAGCATTACTTTGCCACGTTTTTGAACATGTTTCACAGCCAAGAGAACTCCAACAGGAGTGTGACTTGGGTTGATTGGTCTTTGGGTGGGCCCCATCCGGCCACATTCGGGAAGGAGAATATCACGGAGGGGTTTATAAAGAAAATCAGAAACAATGGGACAGAGTGTGCATATAATTCTGGGAAAACAAGAATTTGTCATCTTTTTGCTCGTAAATTTGCACCGAGTGCTTTAGAGCCCTTGCTCAACATTTCTTCCAAGGTAATGCAATTTTGAGGAACAAAATTCTTTGGCCAGTGAGACCGAATTACTTGTCTGTGTCTTCGGCCAATGGTTTATTTATACCATTTACTAGAGGACCTTAGGTGATCTCATCATACTTGAAAGATTATATAATTCATCATCGTTTTTACTCAGTGAAATGTACAGAAAACTTGCTCGGTCTGTTACATCTTATGGTGCCATATATTGTATCTTCAAGTTTCTATCTTTTCCAGGGAAGCGATTGCTGGTTTGTTTATATAATTTCTGCAAAGCCACCTGTAGACTGTGGTTCACCAGTTTTGCAAATCCGCAGCTTGATTATTTAATGTAGCTTAATAATATAAATTATGAGGAGTTTTTTTTATCAGTAAACTAATAATCTTGTTTTGAATAAATTTACATAATTAATCAGCTAACTGGTAAATCGAGAGGCTGAATGATAGTGTTTTTCAAAATATATTCTTTTTTTATAAGGAAAGCAATTCAAATACCATACATGCATGGTAAATTGAGGGGCCGAAAAAACCGGCAACCCGGCAAACTAGCAAGTAAAAAACACAACAGATAACTCTAATCAAGCAAGACAGAAGTTTAACAAGCGATCAAAAGCCGAGCAACGATGCTTGAGCTAAGCACTGAAGAGATTAGTACTGTCAGTATGCAGGAATAAACGGGTCATCTCCTTCCATGGAGTGCACAAAGGGCAACCGCGACGGTTGCCCTCACCTAAATAAGGGATCTTCGGAAGCCAGCTCGACCACGACCTCGACCAGACACGACTCGATCCTAACCCGAAACAACTCTGAACACGTAAAGAAAAATCTAGACCAGCTTAAAAGGACTTGAACACCTTCTTCCATTTTCTTTTGTTTTTTTAAAGTAGAAAAGGGTTAAAAGTTATCTTAGAATTGACAAATGACTTGTTAAAGCACGAGGCTCGAAACTAGTAAAGTTGTAAATAGTGCTACTTGAAAGCTTCTCTTTTATCATTGTAAATAACCAACTAGAGTAGCTTCTTTACTTTTTTGTTTTAGATTTTATTTTTTATTGTTTGGTGATGATCACAGCTCTTTCGTGTGTTCGACTGTGCCGTTCAAGGCCGATCTGGTGCGGGTCGAATCGGCTATCAACGAATCAACACAAGCAAGATTGTTTGGGCCGATAATCGATTTGATTAGCGCTTGAACTGATGTTCGTTTCTTTCTTTCTCCATAACCTAGTTAATGGATAGATCCTAAACTAGATTGTGAGGATCGAACGCATATCCGAGGATTTTGGTATATTCATATCAAAATGATTTAGATCCGGAGTATGGAAGTTTTGGTTTTGTGATTTAATTATTTGACTTTTGGTAGTGGTGGGATTTATGTTCCCAGGTTGGTGATGTTTGGTAGTTTTTGAGGCTTTCCTTAACCTTTGATTCAACTTTGTATTTGGATGTACAAGTGTATAAGAACTTATTGTTTGCTTTTGGTGGCTTTGGAGGACCACTTGAAGTTCTTCAATGGTGGCCATGGTGGACAATTGGAGGTTTTCTAGCTAATGGTGGATTTGATGGATCATTTCTCGGTGGAGTTTTGGTGCATGTTTCTTGGTGTTGATCCTGGTGTTTTCTGGTGTTGTCGGTGGTCGGAGGGTGTTTGGTATTGGTGGTGGATGATGGTTGTCCTCAATACCTGCCGGTGACGGCTAGGGTTTTCTTGTTGGATGTTTTTTGAGAGTCTCTCTATGTCTTATGAATAGTAGAAAATAGTATTCACAAGAAAATATATACATAAATGTTCTTTTATGTGTTTTTTACGTAGGATTACCCATTGCCACCTATCTGCTCACAATAGAGACATCATTGTTCTAAGGGGGCAACGACAACGTACAATTATTTTCAAAAACGCTTGGAGCAGTACAAGTACGATTTTAGCGATGATCACCAGTTTCACCAAGAAGAAGTCTCCTCAAAATATCTATTACGTATTTTAATTGTAGTTGTAATACTTACATTTATGTTGACAATAGTCGTTAAGGCTAGAGAATTACTTGTCGTTAATGCAATTGTTTTTCTTTTCTGTTCTTTCATTTTATTATGCTAATTGTAGGTAATATTATGGTAGTCGAATATGGTTCTCGCAAATCCTAGTGAATCTAATAAACTACCTATATAAAAAATAACATAAACTTTCTACCATCAAGACAAATCATCATCATCCATCTGTTCCTAAAGCAATAGTCATATAGTCTAAGCTTGTTTTCTACATTAAATAGTTTGTGACAAAAGTAATTAAGAACCATCCAATTTTAAAAAAGTTAATTCAATGGATTCTAATAATAATTCTAGAGCTAAAATGTATTTTAATTTTTAACTATTTAGAATATAAAAATGTATGATATTATTTTTAGGCTTAAATGTTGAAACCCATTCTTATGATATGTTATATTTCATTTAACCATCCCTATATTAGGAAATTATTTAAAAACACCCATATAATAGGAGTACTTAATGATTAACCACCTTCCGTTCTATTCCGTCAAAAAACGGTAACATGACATATGTTTTAATATTTTTTTTTTGTTTCTTGTCACATCATGACACATACTTACTCCATTAGCTAAGGAAATATGGCTAAGGAGGCACAGACTTACTCCTTAGCTAATGGAGTAAGTATATCCTGGCACATACTTACTCCATCAGCAAATGAGGCTTTTGAAATCAAGTTTAACTTACTAGCTGATGGAATTACTAAGATGAGGCATCTCTCTCTCTCTCTCTCTCTCTCTCTCTCTCTCTCTCTCTCTCTCTCTCTCTCTCTCTCTCTCTATATATATATATATATATATATATCTCCGAGCTTGGAAAATTGGATCTTGACTCTTTTGATAGCCTTGGTTGATCCTTGGATAATTTACCATACTTCAGACTTATATAGTGAGCTTGAAAATCATATGGATGAACTCGTGGTGATTCTTGTACATGTTAGTTGACTCAGACAATAGTAAAGATATGGATTTGTTTAGTGTTGTATTTAGAGATGTTTCTCAGAACATCAGGCATTATCAGGCTGTACTGGCAAAACTGACAATGATTCTAGAAGGTGGAGATTTAGAGTTGTTGATGCATTGATTGCGTTCGAATGATCCATGAGAGCAGTCAATACCGTAGCTTATAGACTCATAAACGGTGAGGATCTTTACAAAGACGGACGTTGGGACGTGTGATTCCCACTGCATATGACATTACTTACACTGGTAATGATGAGCCCAACAATACAGAACCACTGCCCCAGTCCGTTTGAAGAGTAAGTGAACATATATTATCCGCCTTCTCATCTCTCAATGTCGTCCTACCATTATCTATTTCAAGAAATATTATTACCAATAACGGTCTATTTTCCTAAAACATTTATGTAAGCAAGTCATAATTATATTTATTTTTATTTCTTATTTTTTGGTCGAAGGAGTGACTGTAGTCTCTATACCCTCAAGAGCCGTTTTATTAGTTAGTACTAATTTTTTATTTTTATTATCATATAACAATCTTATTAATTATAAAAATGTATATGTTGATAAAATATTTCACTTGAGATTTCATATCATATCACATATGACTTTTTTAATTATTCAAATATATTTTGAAATAAAGTGATAGTATTCTATCTATGATTTTTTTAATCATATTATATAAAATTTAAATTTAAATTTAAAATGATAGTATAAAATCATGATTAACAACCTTTTATTTCATTCCGTAAAAAATCATAACATGGCATATGTTTAAAAAAAATTTGTTTCTTTTCACATCATGGCACATACTTACTCCATTAGCTAAGGAAATATGGCTAAGGAGGCATAGACTTACTCTTTAGCTAATGGAGTACGCCTCCTTAGCAAATGGAGTAAGTATATCCTGACACATACTTACTCTATTAGCAAATGAGAGGAGGCTGATAATGAGATATTACAGCTCCTTCACTCTCATTGGTCTTGTAAGTAGTATGAGAGAGAGCTTCCAATGCAGCAGTAGATAGGAAACTATTACATGTAAACGCTAATACCTAAACAAAACACTAACCAAATCATTAGAAATTGAAAATAAATGTTAAAAGTATAATTCAAAACATTAAAAAGTCCCTTACCTTCTAATGGAAGGTTGTTTCAGAGAGCTAATGGAGTACGCCTCCTTAGCTAATGGAGTAAGATGTGCCATTTTAACTTACTAGCTGATGGAATTAATAAGATGAGACATATCTCTCTCTCTCTCTCTCTCTCTCTCTCTCTCTCTCTCTCTCTCTCTCTCTCTCTCTCTCTCTCTCTCTCTCTCTAAGCTTGGGAAATTGGATCTTGAGACTTTTGATAGCCTTGATAGCTCACTTGGCAGCGTAACATCGAAACACAACGTACCATCTCTAGTCTACAACAGCATGTCTCTACGCTACAACAAGTTCTCTGTAGCATTTCAATTGATTGATCGCCAAATTTACAAACCTCAATAATGAAAACCTTAAGGCTCCTACACCCTAACAGATGATGAAGTCCTGAATCAACTTCCCCAACACATGTCAACCTTATTGTGACAAGATCCTTGTTATTTGAACCAATTAAATGTAGCAAATTTTTGGTAATGGCGAAGGAAGTAATTGAAAGTTCTCTCAAACTCTTGCATCTGTCAATGATGGAAGCAAACCCTTCATCAAATGGTTGGTGAGTTATGTGATCGGCTTGGGGGTGACCAGTAATGGATAGATCTAAGTGGGAGAGGTTTGGAGCATTGGCAATTGCCAACAAAGTTGCGTTTGTCATTTGGGAGCAGCAATATTCAATAGAGCTCAACTTGGGGCAAGCCATGACAAGAGACACAACACCTTCATCTATTAAAGACCACAACTCGGGTGCGACCCTCAGTTCGATCAGCTCCTTGCATGTTGCAGATATCACCTCCATGCCACTATCTTACATGTAGTCTAGAGCTCAGGTTAGGAGCTTAAGCTAAATTTTATTTAAACAATGCGAGAGGTCAGATTAGAAGATTAAGCTAACTTTGTTTAAAGAGGAAACCAAAGTGAAACTTCAACACTTGGATAATTTACAACACTTCAGACTTATATAGCTGAGCTTGAAAATCATATGGATGAACTCTTGGTGATTCTTGTGTTAGTTGACTCAGACAATAGTAAAAATATGGATTTGTTTTGTGCTGCATTTATAGATGTTTCTCGGAACATCAGACATTATCAAGTTGTGCTGGCAAAACTGATGATTTTAGAAGGTGGAGATTTAGAGTTGTTGATGCTTTGATTGCGTTCGAATGATCCATGGGAATAGTCAATACCGTAGCTTATAGACTCATACACGGTGAGGATCTTTACAAAGACGGGCGTGTGATTCCCACTGCATATGACATTACTTACACTCGTGATGATGAGCCCAACAATACAGAATCACCGCCCCAGTCCGTTTGAAGATTAAGTGAACATATTTTATCCACCTTCTCATCTCTCAATGCCGTCCTACCATTATCAATTTCAAGAAATATTATTACCCATACAAGTCTATTTTTCTAGAGCATTTATGTAAACAAGTCATAAATATATTTATTTTTTCTTTCTTTCTTTTTGGTCGAAGGAGAAGGAGAGACTGTAATCTCTATACCCTCAAGAGCCGTTTTATTAGTTAGTATTAATTTTTTATTTTTATTATCATATAACCATCTTATATATATATAAATGTATATGTTGATAAAATATTTCACTTGAGATTTCATATCATATCATATATGACTTTTTTTAACTAATCAAATATATTTTGAAATAAAATGCTAGTATTTTATCTATGATTTTTTTAGTCATAATATATAAATTTTAAATTTAAATTTATTCTTAACATCAAATCACGGTTTTTGATCAAAAACATATTGTAACGATTATGGATAAAAAAGACGATATCAATAGTGTGGGGATCATTCAATAATAAACTAACATGTCTGCTAAATATCACATTAAAATTGGCAGAATACATGTACGGCCCCCCGAACTTGTAACTTTTTTTCAACTAGACCCCTCAACTTAAAAAATGTTCTATTAAACGCCTGAACTTACTAATTTTGTTCGATTAGACCCTTATCACGCGCCATGTGACACGTCACTTCCATGCCAGTGCCACGTCAGTGCCACGTCACTGCCACATCAACGCCATGTCACTGCCACGTGGCACTAACATGTTGATGCACTGTTAAAAAATTTATTTAATGAATTTATATTTTTTTTATCCAACTCGTTCTATGAAACGCGCAATAACAGATTCAGCTCATGCAATAATGTTTTTATAATATATTTGATCATTAAAATGATTAAAAAGTTTTTGTATCAAATAACATTACTTAATTAAAATATTATTTTATAATATTTTTAGTCGCACTACATTGACATTAACTTTTTTACCGAATAGAGCTAGGGTTCCTATTACATGATTGATTAGTAGGGCTGTCAAAACTTAATCGAACCTGCTACGTCGACCCAAACCGACTAAAAATTTCTAGGGTTGAATCCCGAAAATTTGAACTTAAAACCGGAATGAACCGAACCCGTTTTAACCCGAACCTGAATGGATTGAAATCCGAAACCCGTTGGGTTGACCGATATAGTATATTTAAATAATGTATAAATTTTATTATTAGAATTATAATATGTTTTATTATTAAAATAAATAAATAATAACAATATTTTATTATTAAATATTAGAATTTTATTATTTAATTTTATTATTTAATTAAAATATTGCTTTAAAAATATTTCAGTCGCACAAGATAATCGTGTATTACACGCGCTATGCCATGTCAGCAATACGGGTCTAATCGAAAAAATTTTTGTAAGTTAGGGGGTCTAATAGAACATTTTTTAGTTGAGGAGTCTTGTTGAAAAAACGTTACAAGTTCTGGGGGCCGTACATGTATTCTGCCCATTAAAGTTTCCTCATCTTCACATATTTTCATTTTGTTTACCATACACTCCTTAAACTAATTATGGAATAGGTTAAACAAAACATTTCAAATATATACTGAATACAACAATGAGAATCTTATGAATTACGTTTTTTTACCTTAAACAAATTGTGCTAAACAAAAAAAATACTTTTTACCTTAGACAAAATCTTAAAATAAAAAATATTTAATACTATTATATATAATTTAAAATAGTCACTACCTTTATTTAATTGGATTTTGATACTTTTGAAGCACTCTAACAAGTTTTGGGAATATATTTGAAAGAAATTTATTACTTTTATATAACTATCATTGGGTGTCATGACTCAAAATTTTAAATTCACCAATTTCATACGAATATTTTATTGACCAAGGTATGTTTAAGAACATGTGAAGTTATTGATTAGAGGACATTTTCTTACCTATGATCAACTTTATGGTAATGACTTTTCTATACATAAGTTCTTCATGTATCATAACTCATAAGAGTGCAATCAAATATTATTGAGTTTTCATGTAATTAAACTAATTCAGTGCGGAAGGAGGCCAAAATAGAATGAAATTAATTTAATTAGACAAGAAATCCTACAAATCCTACAAAACTTAATATATTTTTTAGTTTTCTATTTTCTTTGTAAAAGAAGATTATTAAGGTAAATTAGTAGTGTAATGTGTAGTAAAAATGTGTGATGTATAGCATCTCCCTAAACTAATGATACGAGGTTTACTGGTGATTTTCCATAATTACGCATTAAACAGGTGGATTACAACAATATGCCTTATTTGTGGGTAGTTTTTGCAATTGACCCTAAATTAAACCAGAAAACAAACACAAAAATAAAAACAAAGAGAAGACTGGACAGGGGCAAAGCTACGCTAGCCGCTACAATGGCGAAAGACGAGTAATGCGGGCGGTTAGTAGAAGTCCATTCGATCTGTCTCTCTCCTTCTTCCTCGCGCTTTCCTAACCAGCACTACCAAGGTCTCTTTTATTTCCTGTAATTGTCGAAATTCATTCCGTCGAGTTTGCAATGGTTAGGTCGGAATTAGGGTTCCATAGTTTCTGTGATCTGCTCTTTCATTTATTCAATTTACCTCTCTAGTGGTTTTGTCCTTCTGCACGCTAATTTTTTCTTAGCTTGATTTATGTTTATTTCTCGGAATTCAAAGGCAGAATTGAGAAAGAGTGGAAAAGGGGGCTGATGCTTTCTTGTTTTGTTTTCTGCTACAAGTGCAGTGTATTACTGACTGCAACCGGCTTGTATACAGTGGTATGACGTCTCAAGAGGATTGCAATATGGTGGTGGCTTATGATGATGCATCAGATCAAAGATCAGTATCCCTTGATGAGGCTACCAGTGTTGATAATTCACCCAATGACACCCGCCTCTCTTTGGAATCTACTAATGACGATGTTCCGTATATAGGGCAAAGGTTTGCCACTCATGATGATGCATATGAATTCTACAGTGAGTTTGCAAGGAGATGTGGTTTCTCAATCCGACGCCACAGGACAGAGGGAAAAGATGGGGTAGGAAAAGGGCTTTTGAGACGGTACTTTGTTTGCCACCGTGCTGGAAATACACCCAGAAAGATTGCAAGTGATAATAAGCCACAGAGGAACCGGAAATCTTCACGTTGTGGGTGTCAAGCATACATGCGTATAACTAAGCTTATTGAATGTGGGCTATCGGAGTGGCGTGTCACAGGCTTTGCAAATCATCACAATCATGAACTATTAGAACCAAATCAAGTCCGTTTCTTACCTGCATACCGTAACATCTCTGACACTGACAAGAGTCGTATCTTTATGTATGCCAAGACTGGTATTTCAGTGCAGCAGATGATGAGATTACTGGAGTTAGAGAAATGCGTGGAACCTGGATATCTTCCATTCACGGAGAAGGACGTGAGAAATTTACTTCAGTCATTCAAGAAAGGGGAGACAGATGAAGAGAGCATAGACCTGTTGAAAATGTGTACAAATATTAAAGAAAAAGATGCCAACTTCAGGTTTGAGTACACATTGGATTCGACTAACAGGTTGGAGAATATTGCATGGTCATATGCTTCATCTATCCGTGCATACGAGATGTTTGGTGATGCTGTGGTGTTTGATACATCACATCGCTTGACTGCTTTTGACATGCCCCTTGGAATTTGGGTTGGGATAAATAACTATGGCATGCCCTGCTTCTTTGGCTGTGTTCTTCTTCGAGAGGAAAATCTGAGATCCTTTTCTTGGGCTTTGAAAGTAAGTTATGTACACTTGGTTGACAGGTTCTTTTGGGTTTCAATTTATTATGCTAAACTGTCTTGCTATGCTGGGTAGATTTTGCTATTTAAAGTTTCTTTGACTATGACCTTATTAAAATTAGATAGTACACTCTTTATGATGTTTAATTTTTAGGGTTAATGACTGTGGTTTCCAATTGATAGAATTACTTATTGATTTAGATTCTTGTTCATCTGATCAGTGATTATGTGTTTATTGAGTCAAAACGTGTGCTGATTTTGCTTTTTTTTTTTTTAATTTCTTTTTTATTTGAAAGGCTTTTTTAGGCTTCATGAATGGAAAGGCTCCACAAACAATGCTAACAGATCAGAATATGTGCTTGAAAGAGGCTGTTTCCATGGAAATGCCAACTACGAAACATGCTTTATGCATATGGCTGATTATTGCAAAGTTTCCTTCCTGGTTTAATGCTGTTCTTGGAGAGCGATACAATGAATGGAAGGGTGAGTTCAACCGACTCTACAATTTAGATTCCGTTGAGGAATTTGAAATGGGGTGGAGAGAGATGGTGAACTCTTTTGCCTTGCATACAAACAGGCATATAGCCAGCTTGTATACTTTGCGGTCGCTGTGGTCCTTACCTTATTTGAAGAACCATTTCTTTGCGGGTTTAACAACAGCTGGACAATCAAAGTCCATAAATGCATTTATTCAGCGGTTTCTAAGTGCACAAAAGCGGCTTGCCCACTTTGTTGAACAAGTAAGCTCCTTGATTTCTTTGTCATGACTAGACTTTGATTGCACATTCAAGTCAAATTTGAGGATATAGTTTTTGTATTCAGCTGTGTCACTCATCAATGCTACTATTGTTTGGGTATTCTGATATTATGTTTTATATATGTAATTGTCAATACTGACTGAACATGTCTTGATAGAAAAAAAAGTTATCTTTATGGTCATTACAAAAAAGCTATCCTTTGTGGCTCTCAATTCAGTTAAACTAGCACACAGTAGGTGGGTCATGATGGGGTGGGATGGTGACAACCAAGAGGTTATTGACTGTGAGAGATGGGTTATGGAAGTGGGTGTTTAGAGAATTCATGTCCATCCCTAATCCTAAATCTAGATGGAATGATAATTGGGTCGATGTGTAATAATAAGGGACTTGATTTTTCAGAAGTGAGTGGTTCTGTGTGAACAAGAGAACTGAAGTGCAAGGATTGTTGGATTTAATGTATTGGGTTGGGTAATGGATTGCTTTTTGGGTCTCTGGGTTATTTTGATCATTTTCCAGATCACTATAGGTGGTGCAAACAATCATTTACATTACTGGTGACTAGATAATCTTTTGTACTTGCATTTACAATTTTTTGAAACAAATTCACCATTAGGTATAAGTTGAACTTTAAGAAAGATCAGTTGTCAGTTTGCCACATCGGACTCCAATTGTATTGAATGAATAGGCAAAGCTTTTTATTCTATTAGTCACACATCAAACTATCAAATTGACCCGTTATTTTGTTGTCTTGAGTGCTCCAAATAGTTGGCAGTGTTGATCTTTAAATTTAATTTCAGATTATTGTAGTTTAACATTGTTTATTTCAAGTGTACTCATTGCTTAAAACTTTCTGACGTAGACTGGAGGGTACGTGGCCCTCTTTCACATGCATTTTCTCCTGATGCCTTTTACTTTTTCTTAGCTAAATTATGTTATTGTAGTGACCAATTTGAGATGGTTCTGAAACCTTTTTACTTGCTACAGGTTGCTGTTGCTGTGGATTTCAAAGATCAAGCTGGAGAACAGCAAACAATGCAACAAAACATCCAAAACATTTCCCTGAAGACAGGTGCGCCAATGGAATCACACGCTGCCTCAATTCTAACACCCTTTGCATTTTCGAAGCTCCAAGAACAGCTCGTTTTGGCTGCACATTACGCCTCATTTCAAATGGAAGACTGCTTTCTTGTAAGACACCACACAAAAGTTGAAGGTGGTAGAAAAGTGTATTGGCTTCCAAGAGAAGGCATTGTTAGTTGTACCTGCCACCATTTTGAGTTTTCTGGTATCCTATGTCGACATGCTCTTCGAGTCCTATCTACTGTGAACTGTTTTCAGATTCCAGAAAGATACCTACCGGTGAGGTGGCGAAAAATCAGCTCGCCTTGCATGAAGCCTGTCCTAAGCGCTTCAAATGAACCTCCTGCAGAAAAGGTTCAGTTGTTACAGAGTATGGTGTCAAGCCTTGTTGCGGAATCGTCTAAATCAAAGGAGCGGCTTGATATGGCAATCGATCAAGCTTCGATCTTATTGTCTAGGGTAAGAGAGCAACCGGTTTCTAACTCGCAACAAGTTGTTAGAGACATTCTTATGCACAAGGAACTCACTTGATGCTTACTTACTACAGAACTTAAATGTGGGAGGATTTCTTGTAGTATCATTATGTAATATATGAAGAAGAGAGAGAAGGTGATTCATATGATATGAAGTTTGACAGATGGTGGTAGATAATGGCGAAATCAGGGGGAAAAATTCTTCATGTTTCTTTCATACTAGTTGAGGAAATCTAGAATAATATGCTTAGGTTAGTCTGACAATTTATCTTAGCTGTGATTAAAAACCTACATAGTAGTGACTTTTTTTCTCTTAATTACATGCTCTTTTTTTTTGTTTTGGGCAGAAATTAGGTTCGCTATAAATATTATATGGGATTCAACCTCGATCCAAATGCTAAGTATTTTAATTTCATGCTCTTGATTTGCAATGAATTTTTTTTTTAATAAAGATCTCAATAAACGTGCTCTGTGATTATCTTATTTAATGAATTGAGATGGAATGCTCAAAAGGAGCTGCTAGCAAGTGACTAATACAACTTGAGAGAGTGGCAAGTGACTGGCTTCGAGGAAAGGATAACATATGAGGAAAAGGATACCACCAAAAGAAGATAGAAATGCACGCCATTCCAGATTACCAGGAAACCTCCTTCGATGGCATCGTCGAACATCGAACACATAATGAATAGAGCCAGAGATGGCGGAAATCAAGGAAACGAGAACAAAGAAGGAGAAGACCAATTGGAATAGAAAGACAAAGATAGAAAATGAATCTCATAGACAAAAACCTCCTTTCATGGCACCATCAAATGCAAAAGAGAGCAAACTAGATTACAGTTCATGCAGATTATCCAACATAAACTGCTTTGCATTCCAAGTTACAATTTCTTACTGCAACGGGCCTTTGTAATTCTGTTTCATTTTTAAAATATGAAATGAAGTCTAACCTTGCTAACTCCAACTTTAGTTTCGAGTCCCGACACGTGCAAAATAAACACACAGACTCACATCACATGGCAATCAACCAAGGTGAAAACACATCGAGTCGTGAACCCTAGTGAATGTTCCATTCGATTCTCGAAACTTGATCATGGTTGGTCTCAGAACCACTTAGCCTTCCTGCTTTGGCCATCCATACTCGTTCAATCCCTTGGAAAGTTTAGTCTGGAACTGACCTTTAAGAATTGAATTCCTGGAAAACAAATCTTGGCCACTTGCAATGGAAACAAATCTTGTTGCAGGAACCTGTAGCTTGGGAAACATCTTGGACCAAAAATACCATGCCAAGAGCGAGAATGCCTTTTAAACCAAATCATACAGGATTCCAACAAACACCGATCAATTTTACAATTTACAGCAAGTTTATGTATCACTTCAGATCTGTTGTTTGTCCATGAACTCATCTTGTAAGAGGATCTCATAGATATCTGTCCTGAGATTCAGCTCTTTATCCCGCATCACCTCTTGAAGATCTGACAACTCTTTTCCACTTAAAATGGTGCTCAATTTCAAGAAACCGTCAAGCCACAGCTTCTTCGACCTGGAAACGCACCCAATGTAAAATTAACGCACAAGTAACACAATCTATGTACTACAGAAAATAACAAACCAGGAAAACAAGTATATATTGTGCACCCATCAGTAGTGTTTATCATGTATGTAGTATTACAGAAATTCGAGAGTGAAGTTTTCTAGGAGAGACACTTACCAGGGGCATGCATGAATTGCACGAAAGAAAACTCGTTTAGCAGCAGCCAGGTCACCAACTACGTCGGTTAGATATGCGATATAACAGCGCCAAAGTATAACAGAAGAACGAAGCTTTTCGTTTGCCAGTGCTCTCTCAAACAGAGCATGGATCCTGTGCTGCGATCCAGATCGAGACAGCTCAAATGACAATGCAAAAATCCAAGCTACAACGGAGGGTTTCCTGAAAGCATCAACGGAAAACAGACACTACAAGTTACTCAACAGAAAATTTGGGATAGAGAAATTACAACTTAAGGAATTGCAGTATTTAGCAGTTGCACAGCCAAAATTGAAATTCTAACACTACCATATATGTGTTTCCATCAATCAGGACAATTCCAACTTAAATGGAAAAAAAACTGTGTAGAAGACAGTGGAGAAAAACAACTAGGTAAAGTTATATCACAAGGGGAAGATAACAAAGGCAGTCTTGTTTTCATGTGCAAGAGTAACCTGAATCACATTTCTTTTCTTTTATATATAATCCAGAAATTCTTCAACGTCTTCAAGCAAATATTAGATATAAAATTGTATGGATGTTGCTCCTTGCCTGAATACTATATGCAGCACATGAAGCTAATAGCTTTAGATGAAGAGCTAGTATACATGTGGCCTATTTAAATTTTCTGGTTCATTTAGCAAAAGAAATACAAGATCATTAAAAATTCACAGTTGACAGATTGCAACCTATAATGCTTCATCATTTTTAGGTTAAATACATTCCATCAACGGCAAAAAGCAAACACAGGTGAAGGATGATAAACCTTACTTTTGGCAGTGCTCATCAAATATAAGACGAAGCTTATTAGGCACGCTATACAGATGGAAAAGCTCCACCAAAGAATGAAAAAGTTGAGGACTGGAGGGATACATATGCAGTCCCTGTAAAATAGATTGTAACACATTGGACAGCCCAGCTTGCTCATTATGCCTCTTCAGCATCTTCAAATAATAACTGAACAGAAACTCGAGATGACAACTTCGACATCTTTTCTCTGTAGTTAAAACAAAATAACAGATATGTTAAAATAAGTATATGGAAAACAAAGAGAGTGCAAAAACATTGACACAGGCAGCATGATGAAGACAGGAAGAAATGTAAAACAAACAAGGTTCATGGGATCATAACAAGACAGACAGATTACAACAAGACAGTAACAGACATCAAGAGTAGCCAAAGCCAATTGCCATCACAGGAATGACAATGATGTTCCATTGCTTTCACAATAAAAAATTACTAAGACTGCAGCTTGCATGCAAACAATAACTCAATAACTAGCCATGTATGATCCACAATGGAAAGTATTCTAACCAAGAGCAACAAGTTTCACATCAAAAAGCAAAATCTGAGACTTGCTTAGGCACAAAGCATCCTGAATTTGCTTCAGCATCATTCATTAATGAAGGGAGCATGAAATATTAAAAACATATATATGCACCTGTGAGCACCATGGAGAGAGCATTGGACACCACCTTAACCCCTGATGTCCATCCAGTGGTCAACTCTTCAAATAAAGCAGCAGAACAAACAAAAGCAACAGACCCATAATCTACAAGACCACATGCCCAGGATGACTGTACTGTCCGTAAGCGTTCTTTAAACCCTTGATGTGCTCTAAGCAGCTGCACACTTGATGGCTGACAATTGTATGGACTATAACTGACTCCACTTCCTAAGCAAGACAAAATGTGTATCACACGTGATGAAGAATCTGGCATACTGTCAGAATCATTTGAAAGCTCGATTTCACAATACCATAAATATAGTATGGGTGCAAGTGATTGAATTTCCTGTTCAAACAAGACAAAAGAACATACATAGTTTTAATTGCCAAAAATAAACAAACAAGCGGCCTTTTCCCAAGCAAAAGCTAAACAGTCATAGGTCTTGAACAATCCTATCCTTTTATACACATAAACAAATAGAAAGTGTAAACTGAAGCTAGAGCTACTGTGTCCAATAGACTACTCTATTAATGGTGTGCACATGATAAATATAGTCTCCAATAAGAGAGGATAAAAAAAACATTGTCAAACTGTTGTAAAAAAAATGCAGAAGAGTGCGCTTGGACAAAATAATGCATCAAGTAAAGCATTAAATGGGCCTAATAACTGCCATTGGAAAAAATTGCCACTGTTCATAGCATTCAGGGTTTATTTAAACTAAACCATCAAAAGAGAATCATAGCATGAAGGGTATAAAAAGGCCAAAAGGATAACACACCTTCTGAAGCCCATTTATGGATAAGAGTGCCATGTCAAACACCTTTCGGGCATGCCCAATATTCCCGAAAAAAGCTTCTCTTTGGGCGTAAACACCACATAATAAGACATCCTATCATTTGCACAGGAAAACAGAATTCAGCTGAGTACATGAAAAGGTAGTATGTGGCAATATGCATCTGTACAGGTGCCCATTAACACAAATAATATACTAGCTTCCTTATAAACAATCTGAAACTGAATATTTTGTTTGTAAAAGCTAGTAAATAAAAATATCACTGATATAGTTAAGTCAAAACTGATATTCTCTCTGTTTATCGACAAAAATATGAGTCAGTAATGCCTATTCAATGAGCCACCTAGGCCTGCCAATTGAGATCTCACAGTAATGTTGCTACCTGAGCATTTCACATGCATAACAGATATGCTCGGCATTAATACAGTCAATCGTCAGGATGATTCTAGTAGTAATTGGCAGCTCTGAACTATAACAGTTAACAGAATGAAGCTGCTAACCTGCTAGTAGGTAACAGCTAGCAAAAGGTTCACTTTAAAGTTCTACAGTGTGATTCTACCTAACACAGGCCTTCAGAATTCTAACGAAGTCTTTAAGAACCTAATTTAAGATGCTTTCATTTTTTCTTAATTACTCAACCCAAGCAAGAGAAACAGAGGATTTGAATGTGTAATCCAAATTCTATTTACTAAAGTTAAAGCTTACAACTGTTCGTACAAAGCAAGCAAAAACCATAAACTCAAAGAAGCAACAAAGATCGAGGTTCCAGTAAAGATCTGGTTCCAGGAAAATCCACTCCTTAAAGAAGATATTATCAGCAAAAATTTAAGTAAAAAACAGTATGTAAGACAGTAAGACATAACTCTTAGCTCCATTGGACATCAAATGGCAAAATTTAGAGCAAATATTACTAGTTACCAGAAAATCAATGGACACATCGTTTTAACAAAAAAACTCAAGACAGAATAAAAATAAATCACCGAAATTCCATGAGCCAGTGAGCCACGAGCATTTGTATTTTGACATTTTTTCTAAGGAAAATTTTGCATAGTAAACGAAAAGAAAAATGATGATTACGAACATACGTAAAATGTTGTGGTTTTACAAGACAGTGGCAACACAAACTGCCAAATGCCCTCAGCAATACTTCAGGTACATTCTTCAGTCCGCACCAAAATTTTAGAACATTTGATAGAGAGTGAGATAAAGAGCTGTGCATCAGGAAATACCTGCCTATCACTCTTCAAGAGACGTTTTGCTAGTGCTTGACATGGGGTAGATCTGGAGTGCAATTCATCAGCCCCAACAATATGTTGCTCTTCAGCAACGAGCAGTGCATGTTGTAGAATAAAGTTTCGAGGGAATACAGTTAACAATAGCAGGATAGTATTGCGAAGAAACTTCATCATACCCAGCCTCCTGGAGGTGTTATTCTGACAATGCAACAGAGATTCCAAACTTAATTCAACAGAACCACTTCCCAACTTTGTTAAAGCGTCATGAACCTTTCTTAGGTCTTCCAGGATGGAATCAGGCAAGAGCTCTAAGCTTTGTACTTTCTCAGTCCAACTTGAACTGTTTGTGCAGATGCTGCAGAAAGAAAAATATATCTTAGCTCACGCCTTAGATAAAACTTCCAAAACATCCTCAAAGAATCCCTTAGAAACTCAATATGTAAATTTTCAATTGCCTGATGAAACAGAGCTAAAGCAAAGTACAAAGAAGACATGGAATAATGAATCCAAGTGCTTCGAAGTCACTTATTTTAGAAAATATTATAACGTGGTAACCAAACCAAATCACAGGAAATTAATATAGATGTTAGGCAGCATAT